>CM060421.1:36503215-37703215 GCA_030545235.1 Helianthus tuberosus | reverse complement strand
AGTCGGCACAAATCTAAACGAAGTTTGTGCATACATAGCATTTGACTTTGATATCTTTCTTCGTTTTATAAAATATCGATGTTTCAGATCAAAACGTAAATTATTATATTCATCTAACAAATGTTAGATTATACGATTTGGGGCGAGTTTCACGTCATAGTCTTAAGTGGTAATTTCTTCATGAGTGTAACACCATGCCAATTTGTCGTGGAAGCCAGGTGTGGAGTACTCCAAGGAAAAAATGGAAGCAAAATGTAGATTTGTTTTATGTATTAAGTAGTGTAAGATCCCGCGAATTTCGCGGGTTGACTAACACACAAATATATAACTTAAAATTGTTGGAATAATCTTTTGAAAGAAATAAACATTCAAGTAACGAAATCCATCCCTACCCGCGGGTACGTAATGTATCAAACGAAGTTACAACGGAAAGAGTAACAACTTGGGTGTTCGTATTTCGACCATCCACACTTAAATGATTGTTTATCACCCAAAACCAGACATTATCCTTCATAGAAAGAACCACAGAATATTCATAATGAATAACTTTAAAAAAAATATAATTGTTATCACTGTCTACAGTGCAATAACAAAAGATAAAAGAACATACTCTTAGTAGAGGCCAACGGTCTTAACAGCAACATATAGTGTACCGATTTAGGGTTAATAAAAAATGGAGTCGTTTGATCGATTCTGTAATGGCGAAAAGAGGTTCTTTCAAGCTCATATCGTTTTTAGTTAGACGCAAGACCAACCGATCAACTACTCACGAAAACAGTTTCTCATTTGATATCTAAAAATGAACATCATGCCCATTGTTCAAAATTTCTTTTTTATCAATATATCATGTTTTTTTGGTAAAGATCAATATATCATGTTCAGTTCAAGTAACACAACCCACTTACATCTTGATGTGTTCAATTCTATATAAAAATAGACATGCCAACTTTGCTTGAACCAATATCAGAGAGTATATTTTAATCTCTAAGCTTCCAGTAGGGATTCAAATCCCGAAGACTAACCAACCTTAAAGCAAGCAAGAGCCATTGCAGTAGTAGCAAAGTAAAAGTTTGTATTTCTTGTTCTCTGCAAAATCAACAGGGCAAAACTTAATCAAGTTACAAACCAACTACTAAACAGTTGGGCAATAACCAATGTTATTGTTTGAAAATTACATTTCAAGAATCAAATAACTCAAAAAATTAACAAAACTGTATTGATTGATCATAAAATTATTCAAACATGCAGATTTAGGGCCATGAGTTTCCCAATTCATTCTTTTTCTTTCTATAGTCTTTCTATATCTTACTCTTGTCGTTGCTTCTTTGTATTTTCTCGTTCAACCATAGTACCCAAAACTAATATAATGCATCAAATTTCTTTATCTTTTGTGTTTAGAGGAGTTGTCCAACATGCTTTTGTGTTGTTATTTTTTTATTGGTTTGTACTTTGTGTTTAAGGCTTTGTACCTAATTTGGGTATTTAGCCTTGGTTTCTTTGTTGGCAGCTTCATTTGGAAGCTGGGAGCCGTCTATGATGGTGTCTGTAATCTTGGTAGAGAGTGTTTGTTGAAACCATGTCGTACCTTTGAGCCTTGATTGTCAAAAAATGGACAATCGAGTTGTTGCTAATTAGTAATATATTTTTTAGTTGTAAGAGATACGATTGTTGCAAGACGTGTAAATTGACGATGATGTTTAATGTTTAGGTTTGCAATATTGAGATTTCTAAGCCTATAAATTCGTATTTACAAGTTGGTTATGTTCATATAGTTTTAACGGTTAACTTTATTAAGGTTTACAACTTTATTGGTGATGACGAATCCAACATCAATAAAGCGTACGGCTAAAGTGATGTATACGAGCCTCTTTATATCGCCATGAAAATTAATTTCGGTTTATTTTATTTGTTATTGTTTTATTAAAAAAAGTTTCTAATTTTTTTCTTGTGAATTTATAGGTTGGCAATGTCTTCTTCCAACGAAGAGATGAGTGTTTTCGAACAACTTAGGCATGTATTAAAAGAAGTGGTGGAGTCAGATAGTAGGATTAGCGAGAAGCTCAACGAGCTAGTCGAGCGTGTCACCAAGATATGTGAGAAACAAGCTGAACTTCAAGATAAATAAAAATTATCGAAACTGGAAATCATAAAAATGAATACAGGTACATGTAACAAAGTTGTTCGGTAAGATACGTCAATTTATTAAAAGTAAAAACACTAAAAATAAGTACCGGTACCAATACCGATGTTGTTCATTCGGTTTCGGTTCAGTTGACTACGACTGCGGCACAAAATTCATTACAAAAAATAAACCATACATGAATATAGGTATAAGTATACCGATGTTGTTTGGTACGGTATAGTTGTTGATGCATATTTTGTGGACACGACTCGGCTCGGCTCGGTTCAACTCAGCTCAGTTCGAATTGGTTTCGACTCGAAGACACGCAGATCAAGACGAAGACTTGTGTCTGTACTTTGTCTGTAATTTGTCATGATACAAAACGATGTCTCGTGTTAGTCTGAGTTATGTCTTAGGTTTGATATGTGCGTTCGATGTAAGTTTGACCAAGTCAACCATCCTCCGGTTTGACTTGGCCAAACAGTTAACACATTGTTTGTTATTTGTCTGTGTCGAAGGATGAGACATCGAAGGATTGTTCATATCCTTCGATGTGCTCGAAAGATGAACCTTCGATTGATGGACCTCGATAGATGCCATCCTTCGAAGTGTATATGGATCCTTCGATGGGATTCTGGTCGACAGATGATCTTTCGATCAGTCTGTCTGATCCTTCGACGAGACCTGCTGTGTCGGGTATATATACCCAAGTGTTGTGTTCATTTCTACGAGAACACACGAGAGAGACTTAGGGAGTTGATTGAGAGAAACACTTAGACAGAAAACAGAGAGAGCATTCTGTTGGACAACACACACACACACGTTTGAGAGAGTTTATAGAGTACATCTGTAAACATTGAGCTTGTAACTGGAACCTTCATTCGTATTAATACATGTGGTGTTAATCGTTGAACCTTGTGTGTTTTGTGTTTATACTTGTCTCAACTCGGTTGCACTCTAGCTTGGATTCCGCACTTGCTAGTGTGTTAATATAACAAGGATAAGGTTTGACCTCATCCGAGAGGGACCTACAAGTGGTATCAGAGCTTTGGCTCTTCTCCTTGTTAAAACCGAGTGTTTTAGAGTGTGTTTCGGATTTTTGAAGTTCATTTCTTTCTGAAAAATCAGCTTTAAAACTTCGAAAATCTGCATGTTTTGCTAGAAGTTCTTATAAAAACCTTGTTATTTTTCATTGTCTATTGTTAAAAGTTGGTTTTTATTGAAGTTTCGGCCAAAACTCGTGTTCGGCAGTGTCGGTTTACCGGAAAATTCAAATTTTTCTGGGTTTGTTCTTGATATCTTCATCATATATTCAAGTGTTCTTCAAAGTGTTAAATATTTTGATCTTGTTTAATTGATTTCGAAAGTTGTTTGTGCATTGGGAAGGGACCCAAATCTGTTTTGGCAGAAAGTAAGGTCTGAACATACCTTCTGCCGAAAGTTTCTACCAACTTGTCACCTTTTTCACCAACCTGTCACATTTGTCAACTGTGTCAGAGCACATCGAAAGATATCCTTCGAAGTCGAAAGATCATCTTTCGATCAAGGAGGTTCGACAGATACCCATCCTTCGAGCATCTTTCGAAGTCAGTGAGTTATCTTTCGAGCCAAGGAATCTTTTCGAAGGATATATTGTTCGAGCTACTGTTACATTTCGAAAGATAAGGATCCTTCGTCTTGGAGAATCTTTCGAAGTCATCGTTCGAAACTCAACAGTGATCTTTCGAACACTGTTGATCCTTCGAACAAGTGTCTATCTTTCAAACAGGTGTTTATCTTTCGATCCTTGTTTGTGTAAGATTAACAGTTTGTGTTTTTCAGGTCTTTCGATCAGAGATCCTTCGGCTGGTTGTTATCATTCGAAATTTTAACATAGTTTGTGAAAATTAATTTTTTTTTTAAATCAATTTTCACTTAATATATTAATTTTTATAAAATGGGAACAAACGGTCAGTGGGATCCAACTGCGTGGACTAAAATAACTTCGACTCCACAATCATCAGCTACAAACGATCAGTGGGATCCAACCGCGTGGACTCTAACATCTTCACGATCATCAGTTACACAACCTGAGCCAGATTTCGACAAAACTGCATTCTTGCGAGCTATTGCCCCAACTCAAGCTGCAATGATAACTGCAAATCAATGGGCATTGGTCACAAATCAAAGCAGCAACATTCAATCTATGATGCAGAACGACAGTGAAACTGGTACAAGCACAAAGCCGCCAAAGCTAAATCACATCAATGATTGGGGATGGTGGAAAGAAAGGCTGAGAACTTATGTTCAGGGGCAAGGTCAAGATCTATGGATGTGTTTCTTCACTCCATTTGACAGTGAGTTGGAAGTTGCAGGATCTAATCCACAAACTTACAGCACTCTGTCTGATGAAGATAAGAAGAAGTTTGAGTTAGAAAAGAAAGCATTCATGATTCTCACACAAGCTCTTAACAGAGATATTTACCACCAGTTTGTTTACTGCACGACTACTAAAAGCTTGTGGGATATGCTCACGTTACGATGTGAAGGAAATGCTCAATCAAGAAAGATCAAGCAAGATTTACTGAAGAAAGAGTTTGAAGGATTCACGTGTATGGAGAATGAGACTTTGGCAGATTTATCTACAAGGTTCCATCACTTGTTGAGCGAGATGTTTGCTTTTAAAGTCACTGCCACTCCACAAGAAATTACGAAGAGATTTGCTGATAGCTTACCAGCAAAGTGGAGCAGTTATCTTGAAATTCTCAAAGAAAATGGTGTTTTAGACACAATCACCGTTTATGATTTAATTCAAAAATTGGAGAACAAGGATGTGGAAGAAAAGCTTAAGGCAAAAAGAACACTAACTCCTCAAAGTCCAGAGATGTATTTTGGGATTGCAGGGGGTATCAGTGGAGAAAAACCAGCTTCTCAACACGCGAAGCTTCAGACAGCTTTCATCTCAAACACCGGACCTTCAACAACAGATCAGTTTGATCCTTCAGCATACTTGATGTATCCAAGACCAGATGTGAAACCGACAGCTCAGCAGCAACAACCGCAACAGCAAGGGTTCTATGGAAGCTCTTCAAACTTTCAAGCCACTTCCAATCCAAACACAGTCAGATTAGACACTTCCAACTTTTCCAAAGTCAGTGTCGAAATAGCCAAGGAGCATATGGAGATGTTGAATACCTTGGTTAGTGCTTATTGTGGATTGATCGCAGGTCAGATTGGGAATATCAATCTAACCAATGAAGATTATCAGCAAGTGGATAGAGATGAGTTTGAAATGATGGATATTAAATGGGCTCTTGCTAGTGCAATTCGAAGAGCAAAGGAGTTTATGGAAAGGACCGGGAGAACCAACTTGGAAAGCAAGAAAGACACCAAGTATGGGTTCGACAAGCAAGCTGTAACGTGCTTTAACTGTGGTGAACGGGGTCATTTCAAAAGGGAATGCACAAGACCAGCTCAGCATGGAAATCAAAATCCCTTCAGAAATCAAGGCAACCAGCAGAACCAGAACAGGAACAATGTTCGTACGTTGATACCTGTCAACAACCAAAGCCAACCAGGGTCATCAAATGCCAACCGGGGACTCGTGGTTCAAGTAGATGAAGGTTGTGATTGGTCGCTTCAGCTTGGAGAAGGAGGAAATGGTGGAACAGCATGTTATGCTAAAGTGACTGAGAAGGTAGTAGAACCCGTGTCTGCTGGTGAATCTTCAGAAGATGAAGATAGTTCGGGTTATAGTGGGAGCACAGATGGGGAATCACTTGATGCTGGTGATTTATCAAGTGATGCTTTAGATTTGAAGGTTGATGAACTTTTGGCTGAAGCTGAAGTATTATGCAAGAGGAGATCTATTCTCTGCCAGAAATCTGCTGGAACTTCCGAGAAGCTTGCTAAGTTCTTCTCTGAAGATGGATCTTTTTCTTTCCATTCAGCCTTTACGGCTAATGTCGACAGTTCATCAAGTCAGGTATGTGTCGATGAACCCACTGTAGTTAGTTGTGAAAATTGTGATAGTTTAAAGGTTAAATATGCTGAACAGGAAAAGCAGTGTGAAATCACAAACAAACACAATCAAGAATTGATTGTTGATCTTTCTAAAGCAACTGAAGCTAACTTGTTTTTAACCAGAAATGAAAAGGAATTTAAAGCAACAATTGCGTCATTAAAACATGATGTTTCTGAATTACAAAAGGCTGTTTTGAGAAAACAACATGCTAACAATGATTTAATTGACACAATTGAAAAGCAAATGGTAGAGTTAGCAACAGCTCGATGTGAATGTGAGACAATTAAGCAGAAATTGGAAAGCTATTCCAATTCCCGCTATGTTTTGGATCACATTATTGATGTTTAAAAGAAAAAGGGGGATAAGAAGTGTATGGGATTCAAATCATGTCCTCCTCCAATGAATCACAATTACTCCAAATTGCCTGATGACGAGGATATGCCCCGTTTTGAACCTACTGTGCCACTCAATCTAGATGATTTTGCAGCAGGCCTCGGGTTCACAACTGGTACATCATCCTCTGGTCAATCAGAATCTGAGTCTGAGAATGTGACAGATTCATCGTGTGTTAAGGAACAGAGTCCTCCCACTGTTGAGGATACTGATTCTTCGGATGATGAATCTGATTCATCGGATGATGAGTCTGTAGTGATTGTGAACCAACAGTCTAACTCGGTTACAACAGATATTCCAATCGAGAATCACATCCTGTGTGATCCACCAGTGGAACCGAGTAAGACTGAAATGTCAAAAGGAATGGAGTCCCTTGTATCTAGTTGTGAAGGGAATAACTTGCTGTACACGCTCAAAGGAGATGACAAAATCTACTCTAACAAAGATTTTCCAATTAAAAATGTAAATCAAGATTTAATTGAGCAAATTTTTGAAGGATGTATTGAAAAGTTTTTGGGGAACAAAAGTGGCAAAGTTACCGTCACTCAATGTGATCCAATTCCGTGTGAACAAATTAGAAAACAATACGGAAACCAAAAACAACCAATTGAGCGAAAACAACAAGTGAACTCCGGAAAGGGTAGGGTACAGGGAAAGAAGGCTCAGAACAAGAATGTTCAAGCACCTAAAGTTCAGCAGCAAAAGGTGCAAAACAAAAGAGCTCCTGTTAAGAAGCGAGAACCGAAAGTGAACTTTGTTGGATCCAAGGGTACAGATAAACTTGAAACATTTCAGGATAAATCTAACATTGATTTTGTAAAACAAGTTAGAATTTTAAAAAGAAATGATCAGAATAATTACACCCAACATACAAACGGATGTGATTTAGGTCCAAGTACATCTAGATCACAAAGTTCATTGTCTGGTTCTCCGTCTGGTCATCAACATGTTTCTCCGAGGTTTGTAGAGCGGAGAATGTGTTTTGAGTGTGGCACAATTGGGCATATTGTAAGAGACTGCCCATACCTGCAAAAGTTGAAGGCTCCCCAAGAAACCAATTACCAAAAACGATCAGTTTCCCCGAAACAAGACCCACGTGTCTTGAAAGAAAGGGAAAAGAAGTTAAAGCAAAAGAATCAAAAGGTAATTGAAAAGGCCTTAAAATCAGAGGTCAAAGAAGAAAAACCTGTACAAGCAAAACCTAAAACTGTAAAACCAGTAAATGCAAAAACAATTAATACAAATACTGGTAAAGGACAAACAGCTTGGAAGCCAAAACAGGTAATTCAGTCAGGGGGAGCACCTCAAGTTCTGTTTCCTAATCATCAGGTGATTGAAATCACTTTTCTTGATGATCAAGGACGACCCAAGTCCACAAAGGCTTGGGTCCCCCTCTCCATCTAATCTTTGAATGAGTGTGTAGGATATTCCAGGAGGAACTTTCGATAGTCGTAAGATTGTTGATAGAGGAGTGTCCATGCACAAAATAGGCGACAGAAGAAATTGTTGCCTTTGATGGAGAGAAGAAAAGAAAATGGAAAGAGAACAGAATTGTCTGTTGAAAGAGATTGAAAAGCTTCGACAAAAATGCAAATCATTTCAAAGTGTGATTGTTAAAGGCTTTGATCGGGTTCCCCAGGGTAGATTCAAATCAAAATGTACGCACCTGTAGCACGTCTGATGTTCAAAATCAACAAGATGAACGTGCAGTGTACATTTCTTCGCGGTGTGATTGAAGAAAAAGTGTTTGTTGAACAAACCAACCGGGTGTGCGGATGCCTTGGCATGAGTTGCACAACCGCACACTACTTCTCAAGAGATAGACAAAAACCTTCGCTGGTGAAATGTTGAAGACCAGCCGGACCCAAAGGTTTATGATCTTGTTGCTGTCAAAAGAATCGACTTTGAAATCCACACCGGGTGGATATCCAGTTTGGGAGAGCACTCAAATTCCTTGCAATGCACGAAGCAGTTGCAGGATACGGTTTTTAAAATTCTAATCTCTCCTATACTTGTCGTTATTTAAGCTACTTTATGAATTATTATCATCTCGTACAGCACTCTTTGGCCAGACACTGTTGTCATGGTCCGCACCGCAAACCGACATGCCAACTGTTTTTTCCAAAATTTGATAAATCTTTACAGATTAAAAATTAATTTTGGTAAACGGCATTGAGGTAAAACATGAGTTAACCAACATCGGAAAGTCATTTTTGTAAATACCTTTGTGTTTTAAATTTTATCTTAGTTTGTTGATTTTAGGGGGAGTAAATCCAAAATTTGAAAATCCAAAAACATCGAAAAAAATTCAAAAACACAAAAACAATAGAAAAACAAAAATGAGTTTCCTGGCGAGCAAAAGAGAAAATGATAGTACATCAGTGGTCTGTCAAAACCTCTTTAAACCTAAAATAAAAAAAAAAAAAAAACGATAAGCAGCTCTATATAAGATGTATCGGTAGGCTCACAATCATGTTAAAGTGTGCAGGGTGATATAAACTTAAATCCGACTGAAGACTGGGTGGGAACCATTCATTGGCATATGGTCTTAGTACCGAAATTTCGTTTGATAGATTGCCGAGGTTCTGAGATATTCGGTCTTTATGCTGCTTATCATCTGGGTATCATGGTTGTTATCTTTTACCGAAAAATAACGGGGACGCAAGTCTAGATCTTCCATGATACCATACATACGTGTACATACTGCATTCGACCTCAATAAGTGATCAACAATCACATGTCCAAACAAAATAAGTGATAATATATCACAGATTCTTTGCGGGAGTCAAGTTCGTCTCTCTGCTGTACGAAAGTACTGACCTGTTCACGGACTTGCTCCTGTGCCCTCATGCATCGAAAATCAAGTTCCTCATCAATAAGTGATTATATCACATAGGGCTTATTTTCAATCAAAATAAGTGAGAATCTCACATCATATACGGTCAAACAGATGATAATCGGTATACTCACCGGTAAGATGAACCCTCGTGCATACCTTGATACGGGAATGTGTCGTGATGTGGATGAACACCGGTCGGTAAGTATAAATCATACCTTAACGTATCCCCTCGCCATGATTACAAATGATAAGTTGAGTTTATGTGGATAACAATACCGATAATCGTTATAGGATGCTTATCTTAATGTTAACTAATTAAACAACAAGAGCGTTTTGGCATGACCGTACACTGATATGATTCTCTTACCCTCGAAACTCGCAAAAAGAATGTCTGTAGATATTTATTTACTGTTTTCAGTTTATATATCTTTGTATATATTTATTTATTGTTTTCCGTCTTTACGTTTGAAAAATGAAAAATTCCAAAAAGATTTTAGGTGTGTTTTAATATAAACTTTATAAAATCCAAAAAGATTTTGCTTCTAGTTTATTTTTGATTGACTGATGTTGGAACTCGAGTCTATCCTACCCAAAATCCTGATCGTAAGCCGGAAAACAATTGCATCTTCATAAACTGTCGAAGTTAACAAGTTTTGAAAGTTAAAGGATTAAGATTGTATATTTTTCAAAACTTTCGAAATATTGTCGGTTGGTGTTTGATTGAGATTTGATCTCATATGTGTCATTTGTTTATGTTAAACTATATTCCAAGCGGTGTTCTCATTATGCGTTTAGCTTTCTTGCATGTGCAGATGCTAAAGGCGAGGAGAACATGTTCGATGAAAAGCTATGGAATGAAGACACGAAGTGGAGGCACTCAAAGGATAAAGTGATCGAGTTGCCGCTGACCCTTCATCAACACCACAAGGATCTGAAGAATTGACAAGTCAAAAGATTCACGAGCATGACTCAATGGAGAGTTCAATCTAAGGGGGAGTTTATTGGCACACTTCCTAAACCAAAAAGGGGAGTTTGTTGATACACTTTCTACTTACGACACGTGAAGACTTTGAAGATCCTCCGACGTGGAAGACATGGAAGTTGAACCTCACGAGTAGCGTCCAAGGGGGAGTTTGTTGATGCATATTTTGTGGACACGACTCGGCTCGGCTCGGTTCAACTCAGCTCAGTTCGAATTGGTTTCGACTCGAAGACACGCAGATCAAGACGAAGACTTGTGTCTGTACTTTGTCTGTAATTTGTCATGATACAAAACGATGTCTCGTGTTAGTCTGAGTTATGTCTTAGGTTTGATATGTGCGTTCGATGTAAGTTTGACCAAGTCAACCATCCTCCGGTTTGACTTGGCCAAACAGTTAACACATTGTTTGTTATTTGTCTGTGTCGAAGGATGAGACATCGAAGGATTGTTCATATCCTTCGATGTGCTCGAAAGATGAACCTTCGATTGATGGACCTCGATAGATGCCATCCTTCGAAGTGTATATGGATCCTTCGATGGGATTCTGGTCGACAGATGATCTTTCGATCAGTCTGTCTGATCCTTCGACCAGACCTGCTGTGTCGGGTATATATACCCAAGTGTTGTGTTCATTTCTACGAGAACACACGAGAGAGACTTAGGGAGTTGATTGAGAGAAACACTTAGACAGAAAACAGAGAGAGCATTCTGTTGGACAACACACACACACACGTTTGAGAGAGTTTATAGAGTACATCTGTAAACATTGAGCTTGTAACTGGAACCTTCATTCGTATTAATACATGTGGTGTTAATCGTTGAACCTTGTGTGTTTTGTGTTTATACTTGTCTCAACTCGGTTGCACTCTAGCTTGGATTCCGCACTTGCTAGTGTGTTAATATAACAAGGATAAGGTTTGACCTCATCCGAGAGGGACCTACAATAGTAGCAATACGTTGTTAGTTTATTGAAAGAAAAAACAATATAAATAAATACTGGTTTGTCGAAAGCAAAAACAATATAAATAAATACTAGTACCGATTCGGTCGATTTGGGTTCTTTTTGGTACGATATCAGTACAATTAAATGTATATAGTAATATGTATAATAGAATATGTTGTAGTTTAGAAAAATAAAAATATAAAAAAAACTATATATTATTATAAAAATAAAGTTACTATTTATACTCGCTTTTCAATTTTCAATTATATATATTAAATAACTATTATATTACATGAATAAATTAACTAATATACTATTTAAAAACATTAAAAAAATTACAAAAAATAATTTTTTTATATTTCAACGGCTTCTACAACTGTGTATATGTAAAAGATTCTAAAAAAATATGAAAAATGATTTTTTTTTCTATGTAAAAATAAGTTTATGTGTGTGTGCTTTGTGAATATATAATATAAAACCAGGGAAAAGATCAAATAGGAAGTTTATTTTGGCTAGGAAGTATAGGAAGCAATCTTAGCCGTTCATCTTCTTTTTTAAAATTTTGGACGCATGGGCTTTTTCGTCTTTTTACATTATCATATCTTCGTTCTAATTCGATTATAGATTCTGTTACCTCTCTTCTTAGTTCATCACTCTCATAACAGAATTGAAGATTCTATAACCCTAAATCGCCGTCGATCGCAAATTCATCTCTTTTCAAACATTAATCTTGTTTCGTTCGTCAATTCGATATCCTCAATGTCTTCTTCAGACTCTGCTGGTATGTTTAGCTTCAATTTTGAGTAAATTTTTGTTATTTTTTCCGAATTTCATTGTTTTACGTTTTATAATTCGTGTTTCTGTTATTAATATTTGATTTTTCATAAGTTTAATTGGTATTGTTGTATAATTTAACATAATTTGTTTGTTTTGTTTCTTCATCATTTATTGCGTTCTATTGAAGAGTTGCGTTTTATGATATTAATCAAATTATATGCATACAAACTTTTAATTTAAGATTTATGTAATATAAAGCTATAACTGTCATTGTTGTACAATTTTAGAGTTTTGTTCGTTTCATACATTGTTTTGTTTGTTCATCATTTGATGCGTTTTACTGAACGTATTGCGTTTTATGTTTTTATCCATAATAGTTCATATATAAACTTTAAATGTCTGTATTTCTAAATTTTTATTCACATATTTTGAGATTTAACACTAAAAACATTATTATATAAGTTGTATTGCGTTTTAAGGTTATTTGTTAAGTGTTTCAGATCTCATGATGCGTTTTACTGAATGTATTACGTTATATGATTTTATCCATATTAGTTCATATACAAATTTTAAAGGTCTGTATTTTTTAATTTTTATTAACATATTTTTAGATTTATCACTTAAAACATTATTATATTAGAGGTATTGCGTTTTATAGTTATTTGTTAATTGTTTCAGATAACATTTCCAAGTGGGAGGAACGTGTATGCATAAACAGTGGAAGAAAGTTTTTCAAACCTAAAGTCAGTGGATCCATTACACCTGCTGTTGGAATGTTTTTTAAATCATTTGATGAGGCTTTTGCATTTTATCAGAGATATGCACTTGCTGCAGGTTTTTCTGCAAGAAAAAATACCTCTTGGAAAAATGGTGGTGGTTTAGTGAAAATAATATATATTGTCTGCTCAAAAGAAGGATTTCATGTTAGCAAAGAAATAGATTCTGGTTCAGTTGATGAGAATAGTAAAAAGATTGTTAGACGTAATAGAGGTTCAAAAAGAGTTGGATGCAATGCTCATGTGAAATTAATATTAGAGAACAATAATATGTTTAAAATTTACTACTTTGAAGAAGAACATAATCATATCTTTGTTGAAGATGAAGATATTCATTTCTTGCCGGCTGCCAGAAGTATTGATTATGTTAAAGAAAGTTTTATATCTGGATTGTCTGCAATCAATATTGGACCTGTTAAAGCATTCAATATTATGAAAACAGTGTATGGTGGTTTTGGTGAAGTTGGTGCTAGTAAAGTTGATTGTAAGAATTATAGAAGGGATTTGAATCTTTACATAGGAGAGTATGATGCAGAAATGGTAGTTAGGCGTCTTATTAGGAAGAAAGAATGTTGTCTTGGTTTCACATGTGATTATGTTATTGGTGAAGATAGAAGATTGAAAAGGCTTTTCTGGGCTGATGAGCAATCAAAAACAAATTATACAGTGTTTGGTGACATAGTTGGATTTGATGCTACTTATAAATCAAACAAGTAAGTTTTTTTCATTTATTGCGTTATATATTCTTATGCGTTATATATCCTGTTCTATTTTTTCTAATGCTTTTTTAATTTTTTTTATGTAGGTATGATTTGGTTTTTGTACCATTTACTGGTATTGATAATCATTTTAGGAATGTCACATTTGGTGGTGCATTACTTGGTTCGGAGACTGCATATTCTTATAGATGGCTTTTAAGGTGCTTTGTTAATGCTTTTGGAAGTGAGCCTAAAGTTGTTGTTACTGATCAAGATGCTGCAATGAAGACAGCTATTAAGGATGTACTTTCAAGAAGTAGGCATATGTTATGTATGTGGCATATATGGGAGAAATTGAAGACAAAGGTATTAACTGCGTTTTATGATATAACAAACTGCAATTTTATATAGTTTTATTATTGCGTTTTATTTATTTTACAATAAGATCCCCAAACACTTTTATCAATAGAATTACAAAACAATTGCGTTTTACCATCAATGCATTATGTTTATCATTTTAAATATATTGCGTTTTAAATTATTGCGTTTTATGTTTAAATATTTTATTACTTTTTATACAGGTTGGTCCTGTTTTGTCAGCAAACATTGATTTTAATACAAGGATGACTCATGTTGTTTGGAATGATACTACAGAAGATTTTGAAACTGAGTGGCATTCAATAATGTCTACTTTTGGATTGGAAAGTCATGAGTGGTTAAAAGATATGTACGATCTTCGATTTGATTGGATTCCCGCTTATTACCATGGAGAGGATTTGGCTGGTCTTATGCGTACTACGTCTAGATGTGAAAGCGAGAATTACTTCTTTGGTCAGATTTGCAATCCAAGATGTACACTTGTTGAATTTTTCGCTCATTTTGAAACTGCAATGGATATTCAAAGGCATGAGCATAGGAGGAATGATCATGATACAAGGTATATTCAGGGTAAGACCTGGAGTGACTTTGTATTAGAGAAACAAGCATCAGAAATATATACCAAAACAATTTTTAAGGATATTCAGATTGAAATTGATGCTGCCATTACAAAGTGTATGTCAAAGTCTCTTGATACTGTGGGTGAAGTTCAATATTATGAAATAAAGGATTTCAAACAGCCATGCACATCTTTATTCAAGGTATTTTTTAAATTTATATTGTTTAAAATATCTATTGCGTTTTATTTTTTCCATCTTTTGATGCGTTTTATCATTATATGATCATATACTTATTTCTGTATTATATTTATTATTCATTACGTTTTATATTACATTTCACTAATTTTATATAGCTTTTTAATCTTATTTACAGGTGCAATACAGCAAACAAGAAGATGGTTTAAGTATAAGTTGTTCTTGCAAACGGTTTGAACAATTTGGTATATTGTGCCGCCATATATTTTATGTTCTACGGTATGATGATATAACTGAGTTTCCTAGAAGATATGTTCATAGAAGATGGATTAGAGATGTTGTTTCAAATGGATCAAATCATTGCAATATTCGGTTTGATGAAATTGGTAGGAATAGTGAAATTGATAAAGTTTATAGAGAAATCGTTGTTGCAAATGAGTATGTGGTTAATAGGCTGGTTGGGGATTTAGATGAGCTGTGTCGTTACAGGGATCATATTAAAAGTTATATTAATAAAGCGGATGAGGTTATGGTTGCTGCGCCGCCTCCTAGTCGCAAAGAAAGATTTGCTGATATTGGAGGGAACTTAGAAAAATCAGATTCTATGATTCGTGTCCCGATCAAAATAAGGACCAAAGGATGCGGTGTACAAAAAAGGATCAAGTCTAATCGTGAGATTGTAATTCAGAAATCATCAAAGATCCAGAAATCGTGCCGTGTATGTGGTGGAAAAGGACATAATAGTCGGACATGTAAAGATAAGGTTTCTCCTAATGCTATAGGTTCTAGCAATGCAATGTAAGAATGTATACAAATTCTGTCAAATTCTGATATCAATAAGAAAAAAAAAAATTTGTAATTGCGTTTTATGATGTATAGGTTTCATCTCTTTTTGTAACTGCGTTTTGTGATATCCTTCATGAATATCAGCTTTTTTTGGTTAATTGCGTTTTATAATAACAACAGTATATTGTTATTGCGTTTTATACATAGACCAATATACTTTAAATGGAATTTTTTGATTAGTGCGTTTTATTATTACACAGATAATATATCAAATTAAACAAGAAATGCAAGTAGATATCATAAACATTGCGTTATATAGATGATGATGATAGTTTAAAACAAAGATGATGTTTTCAAACTACAAAATAAAAATAAAAATAACTAGCATGATCAGCATCATGGATCAAAGTTTGTTTCTTCTTCGGATGAGAACCCTAAGCTTCCATCAGGGATTTCCTCATCACTTTCAGATTCAACCCAAAGTTCAACCTGTGAGACTACTGCCTTTTGAAGCTTCTGTGCAAATTTGCTAGCAGAGTTGTTGATGATTGGTATTTCAGATAATTGCTTCAAAAAATTTATATCCTCACTGGTAGTTATGTCCTTTGGGTCATACATCTCCACATCACCATCGTCCCAAGTCACTGAAACTTTGAAAGTTTCCTCAATGAACTCCCAAGATGTAACCTGGGCATCTTCAGTTGCAGTTTGATTCCGATTTCCAAATCTTTTGTGTAGAATTCTGAATAGTGCGGCTGTCTGATCTGTGTAACAAGCAGGTGGTATACCTATTTCATTCATCCTTCTCAAAACATTATCATTGCAGTTTTGAAGAACAGAAGCAACGGAATGGTATTTTATTTTTTTTCCATCAAGGAATTGAAGAACGAAATTTTCTCTTTTAACCCACCAAACTGATAGTTGTTGATTAGCCATTTTAGGGTTTGTGTGTGTATGGGTATTTGGTGTATTTGGTGTATGATGAGAGGAATGTGAAAATAGTTTAGGGTTTTTGTTCTTATATAATGGATTGGTAGAGTGATTTGAATCATGTGTGTTAATAATAAAAATGATTATATTTTATTTTTTTCTTTGAATTGATTGTTCAATCATACAGTATTTTATCAGGAATCCAAAAGGCTTTTTAAGGCTTTTTAAGGCTTTTTAAGGCTTTTTGTCTAATCAATTTCCTTGTCATTAAGCTATCAGTTTTTTCTTTGTTTTATCTACTATTCATTTATTATTTTTTTTATAACATTGCGTTTTAGAAGATTATAATATATCAGTTTTATGATTGTCATTATTGTAATTTAGCTTTTAATTTGTGTTTTGTATTATAAAAATAGTAAAAAAAATTCATTGCGTTATAAAGGTATATTGCGTTATATGTTTGGAAATGAATAATTAGGAAACACTTTGTAATGCGTTTTAGATTAAATAACTTATGTCAAACAACAAATAAATAGACAATGTTGAGTTATAGCATACTATTAAAATGTTGCGTTTTATATTGATAACATTTCACTATATATGTATCCTTTTTATAAATTTTAAATATATTATATAAAATTTTTATCAAAATAATGTTTAAATAATATGTTTAAAAGAAAGGATACATATTGCGTTTTAAAATAACAAGCAATAAGAGCATTTTAAATATATCAACAAAATATTGCGTTATATGAAAATTATCCAAAAAGAAAAAAACATTGCGTTTTATAATAAGTAGCATTTCTAAATCAAAGTAACCAGCAAGTCAAGAAAATACTGCGTTATATTAAAATTATGCTAAAAGAAAAAACATTGCGTTTTATAATAAGTAGCATTTCAAAATCAAAGTAAACCAGCAAGAGCAAGCTTGTCTATAATCCTTTCTAAACTAGTGTCATAAGATTCTTTTTTAAGTTTCGCACTGAGGTCTCAAAACTTCTTTGAGTCTTCAATAACAAAATCTTTTTGTTCGTTGATTTCGTGCAATAATATCTTTGCGATGAACTTTCTTCTTAAATCATCGAGTTGAGCTGTCTGCTTGTTTACTGGTTTTTTTGTTTTTACCCCTCTTGATAGTTGCAGGTTCTTCATATTCCTCATTAAACCCACAATCCCATTTCTCGACTGCTTCACCATTATAACATTCCATATGACGCATACAGAATATACCACAGTCAATGCCGTTATCTTTTGTCCTCCATTTCATCTCCATTCTAACAGGGGTTATTCCCTTTATTTCATCTGCTTTTTCATGTCCAACAGATTTAAGGTAAGCTGCCAAAGCATTCCTCTACAGTAAAAAAAAAAACAAAAAGATTAGGTGGTTTATATTTGTGTTTTAAAAGCATAAGTAAGAATACTTACTGTATTTTCAGGCACATCACCATATTTATTTTTATTTGTTTCTTCTTTCGCACTGTTGTCAATGATGAATATTTGTTTCTGTTCAAGATTGAACGAGATCACAAAGAAATGCTCTGAAAGGAGAATCGGGACAAGGATAATTTTAAAATCCTTTATGCTTTTTAGCTTTGCACCTTGAAGAATTTTTTCAATGTTCTTTGTGAATGCTTCTATCATCTTTTCTTCATTTTCAGATTCTTCCTTATCACTCGATATTAAAGCCTGCATAACATTAAACAAATTAACATATTATTGCGTTTTATGAAGGTAATAAAACATACAGCTGCGTTTTATAGAACTTCATTCAAACAAAGTAAGCATTGCGTTTTATGAAAGAAATAAAACTGGCAATTGCGTTTTATAAAACTTCATTCAATCAAACTTCAAAATACTTCATTATACGTGACGAGGTATGACCCCAATCGGATAATCCAACCCGGTCATTACCTATTATTTTATTATAAATAAACAATTATAAATATTTGTTCTAGAATATTCCATCCTGTATGGATAGGACACGCAACCAAATCTCCAACTTTTTGGGAAGATCATGCAAATCCCTAACTTATAGGAGCTCATCCTAAGTTAAGGGAAACCCTAATCATAAACTATAAATAGAGGTAAACGTATAAGGTACAGATCATCGAACTCTCATACAACTTCTTTCTTTCTTCATACTTTTATACTCCCAAACCCGAGACTTATTCTCACGCCGGAGGGTGGTTACAGGAATAACCCCATTCCTGTAACGAGTCCTAACGGTGTTTCTGTTTTGCAGTCTGCCCGTTCGGATCATTGATACTTGAAGTCTTCATCGGATACTACCGTAAGGTCAGTGTTTCTTCATTGGCGCCATCCGTGGGACCTTTTCGGTAACAATCAGTTCGAACCCCATGGCCAGTGATCGGAACGCAGCAGTCACCCCAAGCCAAGCAGCTACAAATAACAATCTGGGGGCAGGAACAGGTCCCATCACCACTACTCCGGTTTCACCGGTCGTCACCAGATCGCTTGATTTGGAATTTGAGGCGGAAGGACCACCACCAGGTTTTTCAGGGAATGTAGTCATTGCTTCTGGAACAACCGAAGCGGATGTACTCCCATACACTTCCCTGCGGTTACAATCCATAGAACCAGGAGTAACTAGTACCAACATGTTCACCCCTGTGGCAACCACTGGTGCACAGACATCGCGTTTTAACTCTATGCCAGTTATTACGTCGGCAAGCCTGAGCACTATCATGCTGCAGGCGAGCATGCCTCAGTATTATCAACCATCTGCCGCTTAAGCCATGCCACCCTTGTACACAGCAGCGTTTACAGCTGCACTGTCTACGCCGCCTCACCAGCCAGTGGTCATGCCGGCGGGAATCATGAACGCTCCAGTCACGCCAGGAAATCAAGCTTATTTCCCCGGGTACTATTACGCACCCCCATATGGATACTTACCTCCATATGGTAACTCAGCATACACACCCCAGGGAACCACACAGAGTCATATTCAACAATCGCCATACGCGGCTTATATGCCGCCATGGTGGACCTTTCCTACTTCGCAACCGGTTTACACCCCAGCTCAGCCAACAGCGGAACCCGCCTATGACAGAGGGAACACATCCAGACCCAGATTTTCCTCGGGCAGAGGCCCCAGCTCTATGCTAAACAGCACTTCGGCACTACCCACCTCTACTCAGGGTATAAGCCAGGGCGGAGTCATCCTTCAGTACAACCTATCAATGTGGAAGAAGACGAGCTCACTAGACCTTATAAGCCAGTAGATGCAACTTTCAAATCCAAGTTCACCAGAAGAATAGCGGAAGCTCCTATCAAGGAGAAACCCAAAATGCCTCAAACAGTAGGCAAATACGATGGTCTAGGGGACCCCGATGACCATCTTAACCTATTCAAAAGTGCGGGGGAAGTAGCTTGTTGGCCTATGCCCCTATGGTGCAAAATGTTTGTGCAAACACTGATGGGTGCGGCTAGGGTCTGGTGGGACAGTTTACCCACAGGAGAAATAGACAGTTTTGAGGATCTGGAATCCAAGTTCATCTTGCAATTCAGCCAGCAACGCAGGCACACTAAAGATAGAAACGAGCTTCTCCATATCCGCCGGCGAGACAATGAGACGGTGGAGAACTCTATCGTTAGATTCAACAAGGAAAGTTTGGCAATCCCGGGCGTGACAAACGATCTAGCCTGTGGAGCCTTCCTACAAGGAGTGAACGATGACGAGTTGCTAAGAACCCTCCATGGGAGGGATGGCGTGCCACCCACCATTGATGAAATACTTCGGATAGCCAAGGTATATGTCATACAAGAAAAGGCCGTAGCTGCCAGTCATGCAGCCAATAGGAAGAAAGAGGCTCTCAAAAATCAAGAAGATAGAGAACAACGGAATACCAAAGGTAGGGGAAGAGGAGATCGATACCAAAGGAATGACAAGACGGACTCGCGGTACGACCGACCAAGAAACACCTACTCAAGGAACGAGTCCTCGAAAGCTCGATCTGACTACCCTAACCTAAGCAAGACACCGGCGGAAATCCTAGCCTCAGAAAACCTCAAGTTTAATCCTCCGAAGCCGCTAAAAGATAACCCAAACAAAGAAACAAGTAAATACTGTGAATACCACAAAAGGAGCGGCCATGACACAAACGACTGTTTTCAGCTGAAAAGGCAGATCGAATATTTTGTGAAAGCGGGTAAGTTGGCACACTTAGTAAGGGACATCAAACAAGGTCCACTAGTCGTGAAGGAAGAAAACGATAAAGCGGCGGGCAAAAGACAGCGAGAATTGAATATGGTGCACGCTGACAAAGGAAAAGGGGCAAAACGGAGTTTCTCGACGCTCGAACCCTGGATGCTAGCAACCATGACCATCGGACCTCGCATAGAAGACCTGCACCTCACTACAGACGCTTTAATCGTATCCGCTGCAGTAGGGGATTACCGCATGAGGCGAATTCTGGTCGATACCGGAAGTTCAGAAGACATCATCTATGAACACTGTTTCAACAGAATGCAACTGGAAGACCAAAGGTTGCTTGAATCTGTACACGCCCCCATTAAAGGTTTCACAGGGGAAAAGGTTGACCCTATTGGTCAAATTACTTTTCCGGTCACATTTGGACAAGAGCCCCGAGAAAGAACCATACTCCTAACATTCCTTGTGGTACGCGCTGAGTCATACCACAATGTGATTATTGGAAGGTTCACCCTGGGTAAGTTAGACGCTATAGTCTCAACGGCGCGAGGTTTCATGAAGTTCCCCACTCCGCGGGGCATTGCAACAGTGTATCGAGACAAGTTAGGGGAGGTATTAAGCACCAAGAAGAGTCGCCAGGGCCCCACTGGAGCTATCAGTCCAGAAAGGTGGGTGTTGAGTACACGCCACCCAGATCAAACGGTTACCATTGGAGACAGCCTCTCCCCAGAAGTTAAAAACGACTTGAAAGCGCTGTTGAAAAGGAATGTTGACGTTTTTGCCTTCGAACATTCCGACATGACAGGAGTTCCCCGCGACAAGGCGGAACACAAGTTAGCAACACTCCCAGGCGTTAAGCCGGTCGCGCAAGGTAAACGCAGTATGGCCCCAGATCGAAAAGCAGCAGTCGTCAAAGAGGTACGAAAATTGGTGGAAGCTGGAGTCCTCAGAGAAACGCAATATCACACATGGGTGTCAAACCCGGTGATGGTAAAAAAGCCAGATGGTACGTGGCGAATGTGCATTGATTTCAAGGACCTGAATAAAGCATGCCCCAAGGACGCGTACCCATTACCTGAGATGGACTTCAAAGTTGATTCTCTGGTCCCCTATAGGTATAAATGCTTCCTAGACGCCTATAAGGGGTACCACCAAATCAAAATGTCCAAGGAAGACGAAGAAAAGACAGCGTTTCATACCGACGTGGGCATTTTTTGTTACACAAAGATGCCTTTTGGTCTGCGAAACGCCGGGGCAACTTATCAGCGACTCATGGACAAAGCTTTCGAAACCCAGATCGGCAGAAATCTGGAAGTGTACGTAGACGATCTTGTGATCAAAAGTAGGGAGGAGAAGCAAATGTTAGAAGACATCGAAGAAACCTTCCAAAAGCTTAGAGAATACAACATAAAACTCAACCCCAAGAAGTGTTCTTTTGGGGTAGAAGAAGGAAAGTTCTTAGGCGTGGTAGTCACCCGGGAGGGCTTCAAAGCTAACCCGGAAAAGGTAGCCGCTATAAGGCGAATGCCCTCCCCTAGAACGTTGAAGGAAGCACAAGAGCTAAACGGGCGTTTAGTGGCGATCAACCGATTCTTAGCAAGACACGCAGAAAGATCTTTACCGTTCATTAAAACATTAAAAGACTGCCTCAACAAAAAGAATTTCAAATGGACTGGTGAAGCTGAAGAAGCCCTGCAGGATATGAAGCGTTTTATCGAAAAATTACCCATGCTTACAGCGCCATCTCCCAATGAAGTACTAAAAATGTATTTGGCAGCAGCCCATAACGCAGTGAGCGCGGTACTCATGGTGGAAAGAGATGGGAAGCAAACTCCCATATATTACATAAGCCGAGTACTGGCGGGACCAGAAACGAGGTATCCAACCTTAGAAAAATTGGTCCTGGCTCTAGTACACGCCACTAGGTGATTGAAAAGATATTTTCAAGCACATCGCGTGCAAGTCTTGACAAATTACCCGCTACAGCAAATTTTGCACAAGCCGGAAATCTCTGGAAGATTGGCTAAACGGGCAATTGAGATAGGCGCTTTAGATATTGAATACAGAAAACGAACAGCGGTCAAAGGGCAGGTTATCGCCGACTTCTTAGCAGAAATCCCTGAAGGAGAAACCATATTGGATCCCGCCATCCGGGACATCCCGGAATCTAGCACTGCCAGACAGACCTGGAAACTTTACACTGATGGGTCGTCGAGTGAGAAAGGATCTGGGGCGGGTTTAATGCTGATAAGCCCTGACGAGATTAGACTAATGTACGCCCTACGTTTTGACTTCGAATGCTCCAACAACGACGCAGAATACGAAGCGCTGCTTGCTGGTTTAAGAATGGCTCAATCTATGGGAGCTACACGGGTCGAGGCGTATGTTGACTCCTTGCTGGTTAATAACTAGGTTAATGAGACGTATGAAGCTAAGGATGAATCGATGGCAAGATATCTAGCAAAAACAAAGGAGCTCATGGCTTCTTTCGAAAATGTCACACTCAACCACGTCCATCGGGGAAGAAACCAGATAGCAGATGCTTTAAGCAAGCTCGCCACTTCAGGCATGGAAAAAGAAGTGAAAATAGAGACGTTACAAATGCCTTCAATTGAACCACGGAATGTCTCCGCAGTAACAGCGGAGGAACCTTGTTGGTATACTCCAATGTTAAAATTCCTTACTAAGGGGGAGTTACCCCCCGGTAAAGGCGATGCTCAGAAAATACAAACAAAGGCGTTACAATATGAAGTAAATGGTGGCATTCTATACCGGAAGTCATATTTGGGTCCGCTTCTACGGTGTGTTTCTCCGATAGAAGCCAAGTACCTGATTCAAGAAATTCATGCGGGCATATGCGGCATCCACGCCGGACCCAGGGCAGTTGTAGCCAAAATCCATAACGCCGGGTACTACTGGCCCGGGATGCACGAAGACGCAGTACAGGAGCTCAGAAAATGTCGTAGCTGTCAGAAATTCGCTCCCCAAACACTTAGGCCCAAAAACAACCTAATCCCAGTCACCGCGGCTTGGCCTTTTCAGAAATGGGCCATCGTTGGACCATTCCCGTTGGCACCCGGAAGGCTAAAATACTTAATTGTGGCAATCGACTACATTACCAAGTGGGTAGAGGCCAAACCTTTGGCTAAGATCACGGCGGATAATGCCAAAAAGTTCCTTTGGGAACACATAGTATGCCGGTTTGGATTGCCCCTATATTTGGTAAGCGACAACGGAACACAGTTCACCGACAAAGTTTTGCAAGAATGGTGCGCTGAACTCCAGATACAGCAGATTTTCACATCTGTAGCGCACCCTCAAGGGAACGGCCAGGTAGAGCGGGCGAATAGAAGTTTGCTAGATGGCATAAAGAGAAGATTGGACTCTGATGGGAGCTCCTGGGTTAAAGAACTGCCAAACGTCCTATGGGCGCACCGAACAATGCCCAAGACTAGTAATAATGAAACACCCTTTAGCCTAACCTATGGTATGGAAGCGATGATACCCGCTGAGGTGGGGTTGCCGTCACTACGCCGCCTTACCGCGGGTGATAACAACAACGATAGGCTGCTAAGGGAGGGCCTAGACGCACTCGAGCAAAGGCGTGAATCCGCCGCTATCAACGAAGAAAAATACAAAAAGACATTGGAAAAGTACTACAACAAACGCGTGGCACAGCATACATTCAAAGAGGGCGATTATGTCATGCGAGACAATGAAGCTAGTAGGGCGGAGCCCACAGGGAAGCTAGGACCCAACTGGGAGGGCCCCTACGTCATTCAAGAAGATCTGGGCAAATGGGCTATCGATTGTCCAGGTTAGATGGAACCGCCATACCGCGCAGCTGGAACATCGCTCAGTTAAAAAAATGTTACCTGTAACGTCCTGCTCCTAACAGCAAGATCAAATTTTCCTTTTCTTTTTTAATAAACAAGTGTAATCCATCCACAGCGATGTCGCTTCTTTTCATTTAAGTTGTGAGTTTAATAAAAGTTATTTTCTTTTATCTCATTACGAAAGAATGTAATAAATTTACCATCGCAAGCAAATTGCACAAAACAATAAGCAACAGTGCCCTTAAACACGAAAATATTTTCATACACATAAGTCATAGGGTCAAAGTATACAGCGCTGAAAGCGGGTATCTTGGTAATAGATGCAATAACCGCTACCAAAAGATAGGTATTTTAACAAAACATACATACAAACTATCTTATACAAAACCAAGTACTTGTCCCTATTGTTCAAAAAGCCAACATATGGGAACCAAAAAAGGAACATGTTCTAACACCTACTTGTGGGAACAGGTCGCCATCACCTCTGCAGGGGTATGCTGCACCTTACCACAATCCAGCACAAGGGGATCAATGGTCAAGTCATCAGCTGATCCTCCAATCACCAATGGGGATATCACCCCCGGGTTATCAACAGGATTTTTTCCAACGCGACCACCACGACGACGCTCGTACCCTAAAGGGCAATGTTGAACACGGTTGGGCGAAACAAGTTGAATCAGATCATCGGCTGATAGTGGTGCCATGTCAATGTCAGCTGGGATAGCATCCTCATAAACAATACTCTGGCATGCACGATTCGCCCGGGTAGGAATGGCATTAGGCCTTCTTCTCCTCCGAGTCATCGATTTCGTCACCAGAGTTTGTAGTTGAACCAATCCATCGGCAGCATCTAATCGACGGAAAATATCGGAGAGTCTTTGCTTATAACTTCTACGACTCATATCTTTTAGTTACCAAATTTAGAAAAAAGAAACAAAATTTATAGAGGGGCAAACAGTTTTGACAGAGATGACGATAGCAGTATTAATGGCAAATGATCATTACAGGTCAAATCGCCGTATTTCAGAAGAAAGGTGGCTACATACATCATGAGTTAGCATTAAATACCTGACAAGATACGTGGATACGTTCACAAAAACCAAGGCTAAACAGTGTCATTACAAAAGCCACAAATGTTTAAAACACATGAGCAAAATAAAAATATTTATGCTTCCTCAGACTCTTCCGCGGGGTCCAGCATCATACGCAGAGATTCGGTGCCCTCCTCATTCACCTTATCCACTAAGTCAGCATACACAGACAGCGGCTCGTTGTATACCGCCTCCAGTGCATCAGCCATTTCACCTTCAAATTTGCCCCTAGCCACATGAAAGTCAGAAGGCATCTTATCTGATTGTTTACAATCGAAATATCCTTGGTAAACGCCATTATGGTGACCGGACTTATAGGCAGCAGCGGAAAGACGGTATATCAAAGAGGTAAAGGGCGCTGATTGGCGAAAATATTCAAACGCTCCTACGAGCCCGGTGGTTATCAGCCAATTTCTGTCGCCCCGTAATGCGGCCAGTTGACTGGTCAACCCCTCCACCTCAACATTTTCTTGATCCAGAGCACTCTCCACCTCCTTTAGGCGTGTAGCGGAAGATTGGGCAAGGGTATTCCGTTCAAGAAGAAGGGAATCACAGCGCTGTTGGAGTTCTCTAAGTTTCCCTTCCCGCTCTTCCAACTCCACCTGTCTTGCCCGAGCTTTGGCATTCGAAGCTTCTACCTCAACGGTCAACGCTTGATAGCGTTCCTGCACCTGTGACACAAAATCAGTGTCAATTCGAAATTTATCCACAAGAGCAGTCATTTCGGAGCTCACCTTCTGAGCCTCACTAACAGCTTTACGCTCTAGCTCCTCCTGCACGGTTTTAGCATGAGCAATAACCCGGTCTTTCTCCGCCATGTCCCGAGCCCACATAAGCCGCTCTTCGGCAAGGAGGGCAGTAACCCTCTTTAAATCATCCTCGGCCTTGTTTTTCTCTGAGACAAACCGACTCTCCCTCGGTCCAGCAGCCTGAAGTTGACTCTCCAGACGGTATTTCTCATCCTTCAGTTCTTCAATAGCGGCTTAGGCTCGGTGGAGCTCATTATTGTCATGCATCCACCGACGTCGGATCTCTGTAAGCCTCCTGGGTTGGCTAACAGAATCCACAATAGTGGAATTCATCAAATTCTCATTGTTCAGCCCTTCTACATATGCCACCTCCGCTGGAGGATAAGCCCGCTCAACCCAATGTTGAACCACTGGAGGGAAGATTAACCTAGAAGATTCCGCAATTTTCCACTGAGGTTGATAGCGTTTGTCCCGGTTGTTGGGATCCCAGTTGATGGTAGGTAAGTATAGATCATCCCCCAGGCGGGCTCCATCGTCGGCAATGCCACTGCTTGACCCGCCAGTATCACCAGCGGCACGGTCCCCAGCACTTGTCGCCTCATGAGTAGAAGATGTGGCCGGGATCTCTTTCCCAACAGTTGAAAAAATAGTCAAAGGAGAAGTAAACACAGGGGAAAGTGTGACACTGGAAGTTAGCGGTGTGGAAACAGGACTCGCTGTTACGGTCACAGCAGCGGTGAATGTGGGTGGCGGCATGGCACAGCTAACGGCGACAGACAGACTCACCGATGATGTGGGTTCCGGTTGGTTGCTATCAGTAGGAATTACCGCCTCCATAGATGACAAGGGCATGGCTGTCACAGGGGAAGTTGAAATCGCGCCAGTAGTCCCTGTATTAAAAACACACTTTAGTTGCATAAAGCATCTAATTAATAAATCAAAGATGTAAAACTTGTACCAGTTGGTATGGCATAGGCGGCCTGCACGGCTTCAAACGCGGGCAGTTTCGGAGCATGAAATGTCTTTCGTTTTTTCAACACATGGGTAGGGCTAGTGATTTCAGTTGTAGTAACCATTTCACCTTGGGTAATCGCCGCACCACTTGCGGATGACGTGGTCATCCCAGCGGCCATATATTTCCTCCCGGTAATCTTTGTCCGGGTGGGTTTTTTCTCTGGATTCACAGCGTCAGTACCCCCGCCGAAGCTAGAGGAGGCAAGGTAGGCAGTAGGATCCGCAGGAAGGGCGGGTAGCAAAAATTGATCAAGATGAATTTTTAACACATCCGGCTCTTGTTCACTAAGCACGCGGTCGGCGGCCCTCAATGCCAGGTGCCGCGGAGGATCGAGAAAGTCAAATAAGCTCCATTCTCCTGAAAAGTGCATATTTAAACAAATGGTAGTATACAAGTTTAACAAAGCATTAGGCATACCTTCATCATCCCTTTGAAATGAGGGATACTGTTTGATATCACGCCACAACAGACTCATCCCCGCCATTACCAGGGCCCCTTCCGAAATCACTGTACATTCGAAAGGGCGATCACACAATCTTGTATATAGGGCATTTGCAATATAAGCATCTTCAAGAGGACTCCTTAACTTTGTCTTTTGGCCCCATGTTTCTCCAATGCATGTCGCCAGGAATTACAGAGCTGTCAATGTAGAAAAATTTCTTTTTCTAATCTTTGTCTCTGGAGCTGGTAGGGATTTCCCTCAGACATGAAGTCTCAGTGTCTCTTCGATCAAAAGTAAAAAAGGGGGGTTTCCACACAAGCACGAAGAAAGCCCTAAAAACGATGAGTTCCGGTATATGCCCTAAAGCCACACACGCAAATTCGAATTGACGAAGTTTCACTAACCCTAGCGGATGTATTTGGGAAATGTGAATGTGGTAGTAATCAAGCACGGATTTGAGAAATTTGGTAATGGGCAACCGGAAATTGCAGAATTTGAAGAAATCACTGAATAACGTGATCTTCCCCTTTCTCAATGGATAGGCTGTGTCCGTTTTTTACGGTAACAAGGGATTCCACTCAGCCCTAATCCCATAATCTTGCACAAGATTGTTGTAGGACACAACTCCCCATTTGCAGAATAGGGTTTCGGAGCTAGCGGGGGCAGAGGAAGAGGATTCAACATTTTTAGAGGCCATTTCGTTTGAAAGAGGGGAAGTTAACGAAGGTGTTCTGAGAAATTGGAACTCAACCCTCGTGAAAAGGGATGCTATTTATATGGTAACTTTTATGGCCGCCATTTTCTCATACGCATCAGAACAGGGTAAACCAAGTTGTTACCCCAATGATGGCTTAACTGTCATATCCTATCACATCGCCGCCATTTTCTCATATCGCATTTATGGCACCATAATTTTTCCTTAGATGGGATATACTTTCTTTTTTCTCTCTAGTCCGATTTCATGAATTACATTTCATAGCTTCGGACTGGGGGGACATGACGAGGTATGACCCCAATCGGATAATCCAACCCGGTCATTACCTATTATTTTATTATAAATAAACAATTATAAATATTTGTTCTAGAATATTCCATCCTGTATGGATAGGACACGCAACCAAATCTCCAACTTTTTGGGAAGATCATGCAAATCCCTAACTTATAGGATCCCATCCTAAGTTAAGGGAAACCCTAATCGAAAACTATAAATAGAGGTAAACGTATAAGGTACAGATCATCGAACTCTCATACAACTTCTTTCTTTCTTCATACTTTTATACTCCCAAACCCGAGACTTATTCTCACGCCGGAGGGTGGTTACAGGAATAACCCCATTCCTGTAACGAGTCCTAACGGTGTTTCTGTTTTGCAGTCTGCCCGTTCGGATCATTGATACTTGAAGTCTTCATCGGATACTACCGTAAGGTCAGTGTTTCTTCAATACGAATATTATTTCTATAATACAGAAAAATTGCGTTTTATATATCTTACCAGCATTCGAATTGTACAGAAAAATCTTGGAGTTTTGTTGTCTTTTGATCTTCTTTTTTCTTCTTCATTCAAAATATATGTCCAACAATTGATTTTTCCAATCCTGGCCTCATTGTTTCAGCAGCATATCTATAGAGAAATACATGATCTTTAATTTCAAAGAGAGTGTCCCTGAAAAAAAAAATTAAATTATAATATTTTGATTTTTGTTTTGTGTTAGTGTATATAAATGATTTTTTACATCATTTCTCCTTCTGCATGGAAAGCATATCCCGATATGTTGTTTTCGTGTGTCGTTCTTGCTTCCTTCATTGCTACTTGTCTTAGATAGTATGGTGAACAAAATACTTCTGGTACATTTTTCTGTCGATCTGGTCGTACCATCCTTGTGATTATTTCTTCTGTTTTGGTTATATCACTTGTTGGTTGTTCCTTATGAACTGATTTTGCAGGTGTTTTATACGGATCTTCTTGTGGGTTGAGGAATGATGTGTTTTGAATTAGATCACTGATTTCCTTTTCAGTATTCTGTTCTTCAATTCTATCAAACATTGTTTGTATTCCAGTAACTTGAACTTCTTTTTCGATTGTTTTATTTTCAGATTCCGCTTGAATTTCGCTTTGTGCAGCGTGGCGAGTAGCATCAACTTCAACTTCATTTTCATCAACATTTGAAGACAACTGAGAAATTTTCAAATCAAAGGATGGTACCTCATCATCATGAATTTTCTTTTGATTTGATTTTTTTTCTTCTTCATCTGTCTTTTTTATTATCTCCAACATTAATGATGGAGTTTCTTCGCTAAATGATGATTGTTCCATTGAAGGTTTTTCAATGTGTGTTTGCAGAATAGATGCAGGTTTATTGTCACTGATTTTTTCTGGATTGGAGGACTGGACTACAGCTGTGTTATCCTCATTGCGTTTTGCATCATGATCATTGCGTTTTACAATCAATAGAGTTGAAATGATTTGATTTTCGGTGTCTTCATTTTGGCTCAAATTTAGAAATCTTGATGGTGTTTCCATCAGAGTTGAATCAATATTAAATTTCTTGTGCTTTTTAGCTTGATGGTTGAATTTTTCAATCAATGACTCCCATTCGTTTACTTTGTTTTGAACAGCTTCACTGTTTGGATATTCTTCAACGATCTCATCTATGCGTGATTGGATGCTTTCGAAAATTTCTTCAAACCCTTTAAAATGATCATCCAAGGCATTCACAAGATATTCTTCATGTGATTTTTTATCTTCAATGTTCTTCATATTTTCATCGCCACTTTTTGTTGAATGAATGTCAGAAAGACCTTCACTTTGATTTTGAGATGGCATGAAATTACGCAGTCGGCATTGACTGTCTACCCACAGTTTATCTTTATTTCCTATTGATGGTTTAATGAAGAATTGCCCCCATGATCCTCCACTTTCTGTATGTGTTTTCTCAGTTTCATTGGTTTTAAGTGGGCTGTTTTGAACATTCTCTTGATTCTCTTGTTCAATCCAGTCTGTTGCAGCTTTAAGTAAGGTGTTTCCATCTTTTATATTGATGTTTTGGTGTTCTTCAGCATCTTCTTCATCTTTTTCTTCAGATTCATCTTGACAAATTTCTTCGTTTTCATTCTCGGATTCAGATGGATAAACATAAATTCATCCTCCTCCTCATCTTTCTTTTTTTGTTTATTCTTTTTGACTTTTTTCTCTTTTTTCTTTTTATCCACTACAAGACATCTCCCCTCATTTTGCGCAGCAATTTCCAATTCATCTTCAAATTCTTGTAATGTTGTAGAGTTTATTTTATCAAGAGAGAACTCTTCAGTGTTTTCAGCATCGTCAAATCCTTGTTTTTTGTAAGCATATAGTATCTGTATGAATCATTGCGTTTTAGAAAAATAATCAATTCAAATTTTGTTGCGTTTATAAATATAAATCATTGTAAACAACTTACACAACTAATTTTTTGTAACTTTAAATACATTGCGTTTTAATAAAGCATAGTTTTAAACAAACAAACAAACAATATAAACAAGCAGCCTAAACAAGCATTCAGCAAATATGTAGAAATAATGAAAGATCAGATTTCATACCGCTAACAATGCAATAGGTCCATTGAAGAGCTTGTCATTTCCAGGCCATTGTCTTCTTGTTCGCCTTAAAACAGTCAGAATATATTCACACCAATTAAAATCCTGGGTTTTTTTATCACTTTTCATTGATGGCAAGAATCTTTGATTAACGTTACTACTTTGCATTGCCTCTGCCATGACCGTAAAAAATATAACCAAGAAGTTTAGTTTGAACATTCTTCCAAGCTCATTTCTTGATTTTAAATATTTAATCAAGTTGGCCGCATACATTCTCTTCATCATATCTTTGCTGAATTGACCGCGCCAGAATTTAATTATAAGATCAGTTTCATTTGGCCTCAAATTTTCCTTAATCTCTGTTTTTCCATTTGGTATTTGAAATACCTTTTGGATCAATTCAGCTGTGATCTTAATCTTCTCATCTCCTGTATTTATCTGATCATTTTCAGCATCAAAGTTTTTTACCAGCCAATATCCGAATTTGCGTGGAACTGAATGCAGCTTGAATGATAGTATGCTCTCAAACCCTATTTCTCTAACAACTTTCCTTTGCTCTTTTGACAAACTTTCAATATAATCTTTTAGATTATTGACTGCACATCTTATGTTTATTTTTTTTCCGTCGTAATCATAATATGGTTGTGGTTCTGGTTATTCTTCTGTTTTATCTTTCCTTAATGATCTTTTTGGTTTTGATTCTGTCTTTTCCTTCTTTTGATCTTTTGTCTGTTTCAGTCTTGGTGGTGGATCAACAAAATCATCATCTGATACATTGAAGTGTTTTAGAAACATATATTTTTTTCATGAAATTTGTTAAATGCGTTTTATGTTACCTGAATTTACTTGTTGTTTGGAAGTATGCAGAACTATAGCTCGACTAGAATTTTCATCCTTTGGATCAGAAACTGTATCTTCTGAAGATTCTATCACCACTTTCTTTCTTCTCCTTTTTTGTTTTTCCTCTTGTTTTTTAACTTTAAACAGAATAATGAAACAACGTCAATTAACAAATTTATGATTAAACGCATTAGCTAACACTATAAAGATAAAAAGCCGTAATTTATAGTTTTAAGATAAAACACAATACTTTACATCATATTATTTAACACACCAAATTAACATTACATAATCTCATTTTGTTTTTTTATGATATTTTAATATAAAACGCATTAGTCAAGTAAAAAAAAGCATTTGATAGTATTATGATAAAACGCAATAGTTAACAACACATGTTTCTCAGCAAATTCAAAGATAAAACGCAATGATTCATAGAGATACCATATCATAAATTTGATTACAATTATCATAATAATAATCTATTTGTTTCTTTAAATTTATTAAGATAAAACGCATTAGTTCACAATATATAAATCCCATAAAAAGCATAAGCACCCTAGGTCATAGTTTTAACATAAAACGCAATGTCGTCTCTAATAACAAAAATGTTAACATAGGTATAAGATATCACTCATTAACAATTTTAGGGAAGGGATATGATATATTAGGTCTATTGCACTTCATAAAACGTAACTTGAATTCAGTTAACAAGAAAAAATACATAAAATTACCATTGCCTGAAATCTCTTTGCGTTTTCTACTACTTTGTTGTTTCATTGTTGATTTTCGGCTAATATTTACTTGTTGTTCTATGTTCTCTTCAGCTGATGATGTTTTTTGCTTCTTTGATGATTTAGGGTTTTCAGAGACGGATTTTTTTTTAGTAACTCGAATGTAAACCTTCAAATTATCTCTCGACGACGCCCTGAACTTCAATGGAGTATGATTTTCTCAAATTTCTGTATGTGTGTGATCGTTCAAGTGAAGTGTAAAACGTAATGCAGTTTTTTTCGAACCCTTTCTGTGTATATTCAACGGCGGTTATTTTGGATTTTGACGATAATACCCTTGAAAGCCCGGAGACCGTGTTTAAATGACAGTTTTTAATTTGATTTTGATCTAGACCGTAGATTGTGCAATTGGACGGTTATGATTACTTCCTATGCTTCCTAGCGAAATAAACTTCCTATTATATCTCCACCCTATAAAACCATGTCAAAGTTGATTTCCTCTTAGAATGCGGGAGTGGGGGCGTTGGCTGGGCGGGGGAAGTCAGACAACGCTGGCTAATCCATTCCGTGCCAGCGTTGGGTTTGGTGTTGCCCAGCCAGCGTCGCTTTGAAGCCTGGCGTGAGGTGGGGGGCGGAGTGAGCTGGCTAACTAAGATTGGATGTTCATTTTTTATCGTTAGCTATAGTCGTTTGGCATGACGATTTCATGGTAAAAATGAATATTTAAAAAAAACTTACAAATTTTTACCTATAAATACCCCCCCCCCTACAGATTTTTACAAAATTCTTCAACCAATCTTACACCAAACTTTCAATTTCTTTCAACCAAACAACAAATTGAAAATGGTGCACTGGACGGAGGAGGAGATCGCGCTTGTCACTTCGATCGTCGATGCACAGCGTACGTTACAACGCGGTCAAACCGCGTACTGGGGACAAGCGTTCCAACAATACCAACAACACGTTGGTAATAATCGCCACAATTGAAACGCCTGCCAACACAAGTGGCGTGAACTAAAACCGAAGCTGGATCAGTTTAAAGGTTTGTTTCGATCGTGTCCCTACGGGGGACCTAAGCCACGCCAATCGAATGGAAATCGCGAAGATCGAGTGGAGGCACGACGGGAATCCGGAATTTAAGTGGGTTCCCCACTTTAATATTTAAAGAACTTTGTAATTTTTTTAGGAATTATTAACTACTTTTTTTTTTTAATTTTTTAGGATTTAATAAGTAGTTTTTTATTTTTATTTTTAGGAATGAATAGTATTGGGTACCGGTATCAAATTTATCAAACTGAGTGTATTTTCGGTATTCGTTCGGCACCGGTATTCATCAAGTTTTACCCTCAAATACCGGTGTCGTACCAGTACCGAACGTATCAAGCCGTACTGTACCAGGTATATTCGGTACCGGTACCCATTTTTTGGGATTTCGGTAACGGTATTTTCGGTACCGGTTGATACCAAGCTCATCAAATCCTGTAGCAACGTAGCAATGCAAGTAATTGCACAGTTTAGATTACTTTTCATACACACAGTAAGTAAACTGTATTTCGTTTGAATGAGGTTTTATATACACAACAACTTATTTTGCTTTATTTTTTGTCTTTTTACGTAATGAATGAATTGTAGCATGTAAAATTAACTTGGATATTTAGATTATTGATAAGAAAATCGTATCAAATCCTGTAATCAAACCGGTATCGTATCGGTACCAAATTTACTATACCAAATCATTTTCAGTACCAATTTCGTATCCACCTTTAGGCGTTTTCAGAATCGTTACTTTCGATTCGACACCGGTCTAGCACCATACCTATATTTATTGATTTTTACCTTCAAATACCATACCGTATTTTACCGAGCATTTTCGGTGCCGGTACCTAATTTCGATGATTTTCCGGATCGGTACTTTCGGTGCCGTTACAGGTACCGAGCTCATCCATATTTTAACGTGTTAGCACCGTAATAACTGAACTGAAAACAACCGAATTTCCAACGTGTAGGACGTGTGGGTCCTATTATTATATATTAGGTTATTTAAAATCACTTGCCGTTACTGACACGTGTTTTGCAGTCATTGGTCCCCGCCGCAACTCGCGGGCGGAAATTTAACTACTTGTATTTGATTTTTCAAAACATATAATGTGATTCCTAGAAAACATATAAGATAAAAAAAAGGTTGTAATTCCTTTAAGAGACAAAAGAATGTAATAGGTTTTATGAAGTAGTGATGGTTATATTGACAAACATGCAACAAAGATCCATTTTAATTTTGTTGATCACTTTAACAAACCATCATGCATGTAAGTAACAAAGTCAAAAGGTAATTCATCTTTCCATGTTTCATGTGTTCGGATTTATATATCTAACAAATCAACATATAACATGCTTTTTGACATATAAGTAGTATTTAGGACTTGTGATTTGTAGCGGGACCGATATGTTAAATCGAATAAACATTAAAATGTTGAATCACGCACGCGCGTTGCGGTGTGTTATCTCACAAAATTAAAGTAAAACCTAAAACATAGAAAATAATAACTAAGTCGGCTTAGGACCCGCAAGTTGTGACGGGGCCGTTAAACCACCAAAAAATAGACGTAAAAATTTGAACCACACACGTGCGTTGCAACGTTTTTACTCGCAATGTGTAGACCGAAACGTAACAACAATTTTATAAAAGATGAAAAATATAGAGGACTAAAGTCAAAAGTGAAAAATATAGAGGACTACTTCTTTTATATTTTATACAATCATGCATCCATTCCGACCCCCTTTTGGTGTCCCCGCAAGACCCATGAACCCGAACACAACTCAACCGCAACACACGTTTAACCTTCAAGAAATGGACCCGAGCATGTTAACGTACGCGGCTTACTTTAGTGGCGCCACTCCGTTCGTGCCTCCCACCTTCGGCTATGGTCAAGCCAGCGGGTCGCAACCGTCACAACAACAAGCCGAACCCGAACCCGATGTCGATGTCGTGCCGGAGACGCAACCCGAACCGGTGCAAGAGAAATCGAAACGCGGCAGAAGGTCGCATAAGAAGAAGGAAAAGGACGAACCTCGACGTACAAAAACTACCAATAAATGGACGAAGGATGAGGAATTCACGTTGACTCGGGCGTGGCTTGACATTTCGGAGGACAACGAAACTGGTAACTTTTATTTTTTTTTTACTCATTTTTTACTTATATTTTTACTTTTATTTTTAACATACAACTTTTATTTTTTAAATTTGTAGCAAACTTTCAAACGGGGCCCGTTTTTTGGGATAGGGTTCGTGCACTCTTTTTTAGCACGTGGGGTCAAGGCGAACATCGGGACAAAGATTCCATTTCTAGCAAATGGACCGACATCAACAACAAGTGTCATGCATTCCAAGAAGTGTACCAACGTAACTTCGATAATCGCGGGAGCGGTGAAGCTGACATCGGGGTTTTAACGAAGACTTTGGACGAGTTCGAGAAAACGAAATGCCCTTTCCCGTACTATAAGTGTTGGGATCTACTACGAAAAAGTCCAAAGTGGGCGCTAGTTAATCCAATGACGTCTAGTAGTAGACGTCGAGCTAAAAGGTCAAAAACATCATCATCCGTTGACCCTGAAACACCGACATCGGATGCCCGCAATGTCGATCTAAATGAGGCAGTGGACGTTGACGAGGAACTTGAAGAAGAGTTGACCCGACCGCCCGGTAGAAGAAAGGATAAGCGAACCGGGAAAAAAACGGTCGAGTCGTCTTCCGATCTCGAGTTAAAGGAAGATTTCGAGGAGATGAACCGTCGTCTCCAAGACATTCGCGACCTCGGCCACCAACGTTATGAGATTATGAAAGAACGAGTGGCCGAAACCAAAAAGTTTAACGAGATGCAAGAGGCGAGGCAAATGGAAAAGGACATTGAGTTTTTGTCCAAACCTATCGACCACCTCCAAGGCGATGCGTTGATCCTTGCGCAAATGCGTCGCCAAAAAATTCGAGAAAAATATGGACTCTAGATCATCTTCTTTTTTTTTAACTTTATTTTTTTTTCGGTTTTTTTATTTTCTGTTTTTTTTTTTCGGTTTTTTTTTTATTTCAAGTAGTGTAATTTTTATTTTAAATTAATGAAGATTTTTATGTTTTAAATTAAAAAAAATAATTGTGAAATGATTGCATGGGCGTTATTGGAATAATGCCCCACTACGCCACTTTTGAGATAATGCCCCATGCTGACTGGACTGCCACGTGTCGAATAATGCCCCATGGTGGGGGCATTATTTTTAAAAACCACTACGGGTGGTCTTAGTGTAAAGGGGTTGAAAACTAAATGATGAAAATTAAAAAGGTTGATAAATGATAAAAGATGACACTGAACAATGTTTTTAAGTTAAACGTTTAAAAAAAGATTAAACACAATGCTACATTCAATATTAATCGGATGACTGTTTGATGAAATAATTAATACAAAGAATCCTAAATAATATTTAGAGTAAACTTCCGTTTTGCTCCCTGTGGTTTGGTCGTTTTAACGGTTTTGTCCCAAACCTTTAAAAATAGCCATTTTGCTTCCTGATTTATGAAGCTTATCTCTATTTCACTCCCTGCCTCTAACGCCATCCAATTCAACAGTTAAATTCTGGTTACATGCCCCTCACATGAGGGCATTTTAGTCTTTTTCTTTTCCATCCGACCCACCCCCTTTATCTTCTTCTTCATCTTTATTTACACACAGAGACACAGACACATGCTCAATCTCTACTCACTCTCTCTACAAAACCCACCATGGATTTTTCATCTCCAGAAGAAGAAGAACAAGATAAAAAACCATACCTCACCTCCGGCGAAGAGGGCTATTCATCTCCAGAAGAAGAAGAACAAGATAAACAACCATACTTCACCTCTGACGAAGACCTACACAGCCCCAACAAACACGTTTCCGGTGACCGTACAACAGGCAATGATTTCAATAAGCCCTTGTTCGATCCACCCAATCCTTTCGCATCTTCTTCGCTTCCTTCTGCATTCGATGCATTTTCTGAAGTAATATTTCACTCTGTCTCTCTCAATTCATGGATTTTTCTGTTTTAGTGGAGTCAGATTTGATTTTTAGAAGTGAAATTGTGTGGTTTGAATATCATTCGAGTCTTTCTCTTTCTATATAAAAATCACATCTAACTCTTGATTATTTTGAAATTTGGGGATTTTGATGATACAAGTTAGGGTTTGAATCTAGGGTTTTGTTTTGAAAGGGGTTTGGGATGATGTCGGATCTTGTTGGAGTTGAGGTTGGATTTGGATTCAAAACGACGGCTATAAGGGTTTTTATCAAGATTTGGGTGGCTTGTTCAAAGGAGATGAGGGTTTCAAACACCTGTTCAACAGCGGGTGGTTGTGGCTGGTGGTAGTCGGCGGAAAGTGGTGTTCGGGTGATGGTGGTAGGTGGTGGCACCGAGGTGATGGGTGGTGCCGGCGATTTCAGGTGGTGGGTGATGAGTGTAGAAGAGAGAGACTGTGTTGATGATGATGAAAGCTTAATGAAAAATAAAAATGCTGGTGGTGATGTCAGTGGTGGCGCCCGGGTGGTGTGTGACGGTGGTGTGAGGTGGTGGGTGGTGGTGTCGGAGAGAGAGAGAGTGATCTTGGAGAGAGAGAGAGAGTAAAACTGAACTTGTTATTCATATATTAATAAAATTTACTTTTAAATGTAAATTACCAAAATACCCTTATTTTATATTTGTAATTACCAAGATACCCTTTCAGTTAACATAGAATATGGATGGAGTTAAGACCGTGGAGCAAACTGGAGACAAAATCCAAACATCAGGGAGCAAAATGGCTATTTTTAAAGGTTTGGGGCAAAACCATTAAAGTGACCAAACCACAGGGAGCAAAACGGAAGTTTACTCAAATATTTATTATCGCTTAAAGATATAACACAATACCATTAGGACTGCAAATGAACCAAATGTTTAGCGAACAGTTCATGAACCGTTTGGCGGGAAGTTCGTTTACGTTCATTCGTCTAATAAACGAACGAACATGAATAAGAAATTTCGTTCGGTTTTTGTTAAATGAACGAACACAAACAAATGTCGTATTCGTTCAAATGTGTGTGTGAATATTCAATAAGGTGCTTGTGAACATCCGTTCATTTACGTTTGTTCATGTTCGTTTGTTTATGCTTTTCATTAAAGATTTTTGCACATTTGTTTATGTTATCTAAACTTATTATATTCTTTAATTCTTATTTATTTATTGTCTCAACAAATAAAATAGGAAACCTCATTCCCACCGTTCTCCATTCCTTGTCATTATCACATAAATGAATACTATCGACTTTGTTCCAAGATTCAGGGTTCAAGTACTAGCGCTGCTGACCGCGCTATCTATCTCCAGCCTCCACCGCTTTTATGTGTGTCTGTTTGTGTTTATAAACATGTTCATTTTCTTAATGAACGAACACAAAAATAAAATCTCGTTCAACAAGTGTTGATGAACCGTTTGTGAACACTTTATTTCCTTAACAAACAAATACGAGCAAGACTTTGTTCGTCAGGGCCGGCCCTAAGGGTGGGCAAGTCGCACTCTCGGTCGAGGCCTGTTTTTCTCGGAGGCACTAAATTAAAAAAAAAAAAACTATCTTACACACACACGCACGCACACACACACATTTCGAACTGTGTTTCAAACAAAAATAATGTTCGCATAGTGGTTGAGGCGTTGGTTTCTTAATCTTGAGGCCCGGATTCGATTGTTCGATTCCCGCTCCTTTCATTTTTATTCTATTAGAGCATTCACATCCTAGCCACCAAAATATGTGAGAATAGGTTATCATATAATAAAAGGTATAAAAGGTGGTTGTGAGTGGAGGAAAGAAAAAATGTTACTGTTTATCTATATATTTGAGGGGACACTGTTCACCCTCTATAATTTTTAATATATTTTGAAAGGGGCTGTGAGTGGAAATGAGAGAAAAGGTAACGATAAAGGTATAAAAATATTATTTAATTGAAAAGAAAGAGAAAAAATAAGACAAAATTGCAAAAAACAATCTTTTTGTTTGCCTCAAACTGCACTTCGTACCTTTCACTATGAAATCCGCAAAAACCAACCTTTATCTTCATGTTTTGCTACAGGTTCAACCTTTAACACAAACACCGTTTGTTTTTCTGGTTAACACCCCTCACATGCATTGCATGTGAGGGCATTATTGTCATTTCGCCTTGTTTTTTAATTAATAATTAAAATTAGCACTCTAACCATTCCATAAACAACCTTTAGGTTTTCAAACATTTCAATAAAAATCAATCATTCAGTTTCAAAATTTGCACTCTGTTCTTCATTTTCACAAAAAATCAATCATTCAGTTTCAAAATTTGCATACAAAATCAACAAATTCCATTTTGGATTCACTGATTTTTTGTTATTTTAGGCCGCTCGCTGTTTAATGTCTTCTTCAATTTTACGAAATAGGTCTTTTTTCCTCCATTAATTGTGTTTGGGTAATGACTACCCACTTAGTTTTTTTATGTTGCAGAGTGCAGACAACTTAGTTTTTTTATGTTGCAGAGTGCATGGTGATTAGGTGCTTGATGATGGGGAATTTTGTTGGTCGGAGGTGGGTTCAGATTGGTGGTTGGCAGGTGATTGGGTGCTTGATGATGGTGAATTTTGTTCGTCGGAGGTGGGTTCAGATTGGTGGTTGGCTTGCTATGTTGTACGTGGTCGGAGGTGGTGAAGTTCAGGTGGAAGTGATGGGGGTTAGTGTTTGGAGGCGGTTATCCGGTGGTGGGGATGGTGTACGGTGGTGGTTGAAGGCGGGTGGAGAAGAGGGTGAAGAACATAGAAGGTAGGGTGAGGGTGAGGGTGGGGTGGGGTGCAGGTGGGTCTCTGTAAATAAAAGTAAAAGACTTAAATGCCCTCACGTGCAAGGCATGTGAGTCCATTTAACTGAATTTTTTAACGGCGTTTGTGTTAAAGGTTGAACCTGTAGCAAAACATGAACATAAAGGTTGGTTTTTGCGGATTTCATAGTGAAAGGTACGAAGTGCAGTTTGGGGCAAACATAAAGGTTGTTTTTTGTAATTTTGTCAAAAAATAATTGTTTTTAGTGTAATTATAGGGTAGAAAATGATGGATAGGATGTGAAGGGTATTCCTTTATCAACCTACAACGTTGCTAAGCTGCAACTCCCATTTATTGTTACATGGATTTTTGGAATGTTTTTTTAATATATGGTGAATTAATTTTGTAAAATTTTGATTTCGTAAACATATAATACTTTTAATATATAGTGAATTAATTTTGTAAAATTCTCATTTAGTAAATATATAATACTTTTAGTAAACAAAACTTATTGTTACATGGATTTTCTAAATGTTTGTTTTATATATGGTGAATTAATTTTGTAAAATTCTGATTTCGTAAGGTCATATGGTGTGGTCATGACCCTTAAGACCACCATTACCCTCTATGTCAGCATCATACTACCCCACTCTCATCCATCATCCATCATTCAAATCCACAATCCTATATGGTGTTGTCATGACTTAAACTACCATCTTCATTTATTTTAAATTATTTTGTGTAATCCATGCCGACAATGGTGGTTCCCTAAGGAGGGGTGGTGTAGCACATCATCTACCGTCCCATACCCCCTTACCCCTTAGCCTAATTATATAATATTTTTAGTAAACAAAACTTAACTGAAAGAATTTAATGTAACTAGTAATTATTAGGAAGCTATACTTTCTTAAATAAAACTATCTGAAATTTCGAATTTTTTTTTTTTTTTGAATGGCTAATTTCTTTAATCCCCTGTCATTTGTGGGACTTGAACCCAAGACCCCCCCCCCCCTCCCAACCTTGGTGTTTTAAAGGCTGCCTTTGCCAATGGACCATCACCCCATTGGTTCGAAAAAATCTTTTGCTCAGTTGATTTAAAGTTTTCGTAAATAAAACATTTCTAAAAAAAGATTCTCATGATTTTGCTATGTTTATTGCTATAACGTTAATCATCGTTTAAAAAAAATTATATAATTTGTTAGGGTCTAAGGGTCTTTTTTTACGGTTAGTACAGGGTACTTGAATCCTCAGGACCAGCCCTGTTGTTCATGTTCATTCGGTTCGTTTGCAGTCCTAAATACCATAATTAATTAATGGTTATAAATTAAGCAATAATAAAGTGAATTACACAAATATGTTTGAATTTTAATAGTCCTTGTAGTCTTCAAGTACGATACTTAGAATCTCTATGGGGTTAGAGACTTATTTGAATTTATAATTTAATCCAAATCGAATAGAAATTATCTTGGAATTTATTCACTTGGGTATGTATAAAGATGGAGTGTCAATATATGTGTATAGGATAAAGCTAGACAGAAAACCCTATTTACATAGAAAACTCTGAAAACTCAAATCTCCACCCATTTTTACCCAACCTCCCGACATTTTTTTTTTTGAAAAAAATAACACATGTAATATACATGTTTTAAAGTGTTTTGGGCCAAAAAAAACAAAAAAGCGCCGAAGGGATTTTTTTAAAAAAAATAAACAAATTTCAGTGCCTAACATGTGTTAGGCAACAAAGACAGAAAATGCTGAAATTTTTTTTTTTTTTTAAAAGATCCCTTCGGCGCTTTTTTGATTTTTTTGGCCCAAAACTCTTAAAAACATGTATATTACATGTGTTAGTTTTTTCAAAAAAAAAATGTCGGGAGGTTGGGTTTTCTAGGGTTTTTCATATAGATAGGGTTTCCTATGTAGCCTTGCCCTATGTGTATATATACTATATGGTATTTCTAAATTCACATAAGACAAATAGACAAACACATATATTTGAGTAGGTTGGAGAGAAGAATAATACTGTATGATACATGCAAATGGACCATGGTGGAAGATTTATAATAGAATTTTTTTTAAAACATCGTATTTTGAAAGACATCCGCAGAAAACAAAATGTAGACATACATAGAAATCCAGACATCATGTTCCACGTATGTAATTGGCGAGGAAAAAAAAACTAACGGGTAACATTTAAGGGGTGAATGGGGCAAGTGCGGGGAAGGGTGCGGTGTGCCCTTTTATCGTGCGGCAATACTGCCGCCGACCCTTCCCACACTGCTGAGTTATGTTGATTTCGGTGAATGGTTACCGCGCGGCATGTTGTCAATTTTTGGACCGTTGGGAAGTTTAACGGCTATAAAGCCGTTTTAATTAAAAAAACAAATAAATACATTTATAAATAATACCATTTTGCATCTTATTTTTCACCTAATTCACATACTCTCACTTTTAATCTAAAAATTCTCATACAATGGATAGACAAAACAAGGGTGATGACAAGAAAAAAGTTTCGGGTTCCTGTTCGAAGGCGAGGGGGCGGCTCGCAAAGTAGACGAGGCGGATCGAGTGGTTCACGTGTGCTATTTCAATCACAACTCAGTTATTCCCCACACTCTCAACCTCTATATTTTTACGCCCAAACTACACAACCGGGTTTTTACAACACCCAACCCCAACCCAATTATCCACCACAATTTTTTTCACTACCACAAGGTCCCACGATGGTTGCACCAGGTGTGTATGAATATCCTACGGATGCCCAAAACAGTTTTGACCCGTTTGCCTATCGGAGTCCACCACTACTAGAAAAATGGGCAATTGTCACCAAAATTTGTCACAAAAAAAAATGATAGCAAATTTAGCCACTAATTTGCCACCACAATGAGAATTAAGTGTATTTGTTATTGCACGGTAGCTAAGTGGTAAAAAGTTTTGTGACCATTTATTTTCGGTTGCAAATTCATGAGAAAAACCTAAAAATACAAAGGTGTGGTTGAATTGCCACCATATTAGTCACGATGAAATTTTGAGCGGGATTATTTTTATTTAGGGCGCCATATTATTATCCATAATTAACTCAGTAACCGGCCTCTCCACTTTTTTGAACGGCAAATTAGGGTTTAAATGGAATATTAAAACAAGAAACTTAATATTGTTCACCCTTTACACAACATTCATCAGAGAGTCTGAATCGAAGAACAGAAGGTATGATTCTTGTTCCCATGACTTATTCATATATCTTATGCATTATCTATCAATTAATTATAATCCTCGTCCACTCCAACAAGCTAATTTCCAATTGAGACCCTAGAACCCTAATTGAATGCAATTTCCTTTTCTCCATGATTGAATTTTTTCTTCAAAATATCAATTGATGTGGAATTAATCATCTACATAATTGAGTTTTCTTTTTTGCTTTCACTAGATGGTTACAAACGTTTGATTTGTTTTTCAGTTGCTGCTGCGGGTTTAACGTTCTGTTTGTGCTTCTGATTTACAGGTAACTTTTATTTCATGATTTTGAGTGTTTGTTTTATGAATTATGAATGTTCATATGATGATAGGGTTTGTGATTGATCAGATAGGGGTTTTGATATTGTTAAGTTGATGTGTATTCATGTGTCATGTCATTATTGTTTAATTCTATTAAAAACTTCTATTCACTGTAAAATTAGATACCCTATAAATCATGTAATATGTTCAACCTAATGAATATAACTAACAGGCAATTGAGAGGAAATCTAATGAAACAAATCACATTGAAAGAAATGGGAAGTTTACTTCACGTGATCTTTGAAATTCTGCATATTTTTGTCGTACATTAAAATAAGACACTGTGTTAAGACCTGTTATAATAGTACGAAATGAAACTCGAAGGTACTGACATGTGTGGCTGGCGACTGAATATTAGCGCTTGTTTGCGGTCTAAGAGATGATTGGAGAGGTCTCTGCTAAAGTGATGCAGTAACACCACTTGCCCGTAAAGATGAAGTGGAACCGAGAGAGCAGTGGCTGCATAAACGCAGCAGCAGTGGCTGCAGATACACAGCAGCGCCGGCTGCAGAGACGCCGCAGCAGCAGCGGCTGCAGAAACACAACTTAATTGCGTACGGGTCTACCACCGCTCGTCTGCGCGTTTACAATCTGTTTGGTTACAATTGATTACTTAATTCTGTTTCTGATTCTCTCATATCAAATAATCATTGCAGTTTAACTTGGATTATTATCAGATTATTCAACATTAATTAATCACCTTCAAACACTACTCTTATGTCAATAAAACCAAAATTCAATTCTTCTATATCACCAACTGTATAATCATCATCGTCATCTTGCATTTAGAAATCTTCATAGCAAACAAAAGCCCTTAAAAAAGCCCAAAAACACGTTAAAAAACAGAAAACAGAAAGCACAGTAACCTATCAATCGCGATTGGATTTGGGTTGTAGAAGGAGAGTAAGTACACATGTATTGTTTCTTTATGTACATAAAATATGTTACTAATATGGTTTTGTATTCATTGCTTTCATTTTGTAGATTTAGTAATCAAGGGACTGCTACCCGGACTATTTCATCAAATTTAATAAGTTTGTGGTCCGGTCCATGGGACAGCTGGAGAGATGTTCCTAATGAGCACAGGACACGATTGTTTGAGCGATTCCAGGTGTGTGTACTTAGACAATTTTTATTTAACTTGTTGGAATATTATGTATGTTTATTTATTGGTTTTTTTTTTCTTCATAGATGTATTATCAGTGGGAGGAGAAAAACCATGCACAAATTTATAGGTGCTGGGAGAAGTGCATTGCTGGTAAATTCCCCACTTTGTTGCGTAACGTACGGAATGAGGCTAAAGCTATGGCGAAGGAACAAGGTAAAAATGTTGGAGACGATATGACCGATCTTATTGACTTTAAACCAACATGGATAAGATCTGAGATATGGAAACAAATGCTTGACCACTGGAACACACCTAAGTGGAAAGCAAAGTCTTTAAGAAACAAAAACATTAGAAGTAGGGCAACCGGCGGCAAACATACGCTAGGATCTCAATCCTATGTGACCATGAAAAGAAAAGCGGTAAAAATTGTTAATTTCCCTCTTTTATTATATATATATATATCATGTCAATATTATCATTTTTATTAACTTCCAAATTCTACAGGAAAGGAAACTTGGGCGTGAATTGACGATTCGTGAAGCGTTTAAGCAATCACACTGCAGGAAAGGAAGTCGACCATTGGATAAAGATCTAAGTTGTAGCAATTCACTACTTTTGGATGTTGATTCGGAAGGGGACGCTCAAGAAGAAAATCTTGTATGGGTTGATGCTAGGGCAGAGGAGACTTGGGTAAGTCAATTGATTAGTAAATCTAAACAAAGTATTTCGAAATTAAAAACACGAAGTTTATTACAATGAAATTTGTAAAATATAATTATGTGTTTATCCCATTAGGTTAAATATGAAGGTTTTCTTGAGGAGAAGTATGGGAAAGAACGTAATAAACATCCAAAATTTGACAAAGATTTGTGGTCACGAGCTGAGGGCAAGAATAAAGGAAAAGGGTACGGGTTAGGCAATGATAGTGACCCGTGTGTACATAGCAGAGAAGACCCTGAGGTATTTTTAATCCTTTTAGACTAATAACTTTTATGCTTTTGTATCGTTTCCCACTGTTATTATGTTTGTTTGGTTTGAGATGGTTGTTTTTTTATTGTTAGGTTTGATGCTCTTAAATTAGTGAGTATGTTAAGGAATTTCATAATGATTTGATTACACCTTCTTTACGGGTTATTTCATACAAAAAAATGTTTTTAAAATTAGGTATAATTTCCTTCTTAATATGTAAACAAACTGGAACATGCTATTTAGCTTCTAGCACTTGAATTGTAGCTCACAGTTGTATTTTGTTTTCTTTGCAACCAACTTGACCCATTATTAGTTTTCGGTAATTTTGATTTCTTGATTCTATTCATTGGTTATTTTGTAGATTGAAAAGTTGAACTTAGTTATCAAGGAGCTCGTTAAGGAAAAAGCTGAAGAAAAAGAAAGGTTCAATGAAATTATTGCGGGGTTGTTGGCTGACAAAGAAAAAGATAAGGTGGATAAAGATGCGTTGCTTGATATGATGTCACAAATTGAAGCTATGTTAACAGCTACGGTTCGAAAATAGGCTATAAACACTTGGTTTTGAATGTTTAGAACACTTGGTTTTGAATATTAGGATAATTTTAGTTAGTTTATATTTTAGTTGGTATTTTTTATATGCTTTTGAAAACAAGATGTTTTATATAATTTTGGGATTTTATTAGACTTTTTTCATATTATTTGTAGTTTTATTGATATGTAATTTTGATGAAAATAGCAGGGAGAAAAGAAATCTGAATTAAAAACCAATATTGCATTAATCTGTATGGTAGCAAATAAATGGTTGCAATTGTGTAAAAAATGGTGGCTAAATGGTGGCAATATTAGTGGCTAAATGGAATCATAACTCGCAAATTGTGTGAAAAATGATGGCTAAATGGTGGCAATATCGGTGCTAAATGGTGGCTAAATGGTATCAAAATGTGCAAAAACCGATGGCTAAATGGTGGCTAAATGGTAGCAATATTGGTGGTTAAATGGTGGCAATATTGGTGGCTAAATGGTGGCAATATTGGTGGCTAAATGGTATCAAAATGTACAAAAACCGATGGCTAAATGGTAGCAATATTGGTGGCTAAATGGTAGCAATATTGGTGGCTAAATGGTGGCAATATTGGTGGCTAAATGGTAGAAACATAAAGCGGTGGCAAATAATTTTGACCAATTTTGTGGTGGTAAAATAAGGTAGCAAAATATAAAAATGGTGGCAATTTGGTGGCAATAGGGCAATTGACACGGGTGTTTTTGTCACCGTATTTTTTGTGGCAAACTGGTGACAATAAGGAAATTGCTACCATTTTGTAACCAAAAATTACATGACAAAAGCCATGTTTTCTAGTAGTGCACCGACTCAATCTCCAAGAGATATGTTGAACACATGCTTCCAATATACGATGATAATGAAGAAGAAGAATTTGTGGCCGAGACTCAAAACTTAGATGAAGACGAAAATGAAGATTATGTCGAACAAGAGGAAGAACTTGAAGTCGAAGAAGAAGCCGAAGATGAACCGAAAGGAAAGGGGGGTAAGGCAGATTGTCAAAGTTGGACGAAGAAACAAGAAGAGGCGTTCGCGATGGCGTATGTGCATTGTAGTGTAAACAAGACAAAAAGCAATCAGCAAAAATCGGAATGTTTTTGGAAAAAAAGTTCTCGCACATTACAATGCAAAGGTTGGAGGAAGTTCCCAAGTCCCAACCGTCAGGGCCGGCCCGTTAGGGTAATTGGGCTAGGCAACGGCTTAGGGCCTCCGAAAAAATAGGGCCTTCAAAATTTAAAAAATAAATCTATATTTATAAAAAAAAGAATATTATATTTACGGTGATATTTGTTAATATTAATAGAAGTGTAGTCTGGTGGTAAGAACAAGATTTTGTTTTTGTAGGGGGTTGGGTTCGAATCACCTACTACTCATTTTCAAAATTATTAATCACCCCACTCACTCCTTTAACAAAGGGTTATAAATACATCTTTTTTAATCACCTCTCTTAATCTAATAAGCTAAAAAATTTTGTCCATACATTTTTTAACATGATACGTCCATGTAAAATTTTATTTAAAAGAAATCGTTTCTAACTAATAACAATAGTAAACTTAAAATAAGTAGCATGTTTTAATTTCTTTCACACATAATGTAAGTTGTTATTTGTTAGGTTAAACTCTTTTGACCAACTTAGATTTGATTTATGTATTAGATCCAAACATTATTTGATTTGGGAAATCATCTAGTTTATATAATGGTTAAGTGATTTATAAGTTTATTTCTAATATATTTCATGTCGGATACAAACCAAAATTACAAGCCTAAAAAAATTAAAAAAGGCCTCAAATTTTTAATTCGCTTTGGGCCTCCAAAATTCTAGGACCGGCTCTACCAACCGTTCATCAAGTCCGTCCAAAATGGAAAGCTATGCAAGGAAAGTTGAACTTATTCAACGGCTTTTGCCATCGAGAGGTATAATTTTTTACGTTTACATACTTTTTAACCCAGTATAACAATGTTTCTATTGCATTACAATTGTGCATCAAACGTTTCGTGTAATAGGTTTTGATTATGTAGGTATTTTTCCCCGTTAAAATGATGCATCTAACAAATTAGATGGTGTGTCTAACCTTGTGTATATTGCTACTAAAATTGTGTGATTTAATTTACATAAACAAAATTTCTCCTCAAAATTTAGAAAGAAAAAAATGTCTCTCTCTATCTCTCTCTCTATATATATTTATATACACACACATGCATAAAAAAATCCTTGTATAGAAAAGAGCATTGCTTGATAACAAATTTTTCCAAAAACAGAAAGAAAAAGGTCATAAATTTGTTTGTGGTGTCCGTACTTGTAAGACCAACCTATGAGGCCATGCCTTTACAAATGCTGAAAAAATTATCAAGCTTTGCAGCTAGATAATCATCTTAGTGAATTTATGTTGTTAAAAGTTTTTAACCAAGATTCAACTGGATTTAATACTATTTTTTTTAAGTTGCTTAAAAAGTAGCAATATGACTCATTCATGCATGTCATGATAGCATATTTATTTTTAGTAAACATTATAATTAATGATGATGAAAACAAATTATAAAGAGCTAGAAAGTTGAACACCAAATCCTTATTTACAAATAAAAAAAAAAACTGAATCATATGAGACATGAATCATCCTTTAATTAACCTTTTTATACAATATTGAAAAGTATAAGCAACACATGAACGAAAAAAACTATATTTAAAAACCAATAGGATTGGTGGTTTATTGACAAAGACTTTAGAGGTACAACAAACAAACGACATAATTAAAACAATTCGTCTTTCGAAAGAAATATATAAAATTGTTCAATTACGTACATTAACCTACTTTCTCGGTGTCGTAAGAAGTCCAGAACGATTGTGTCTTATGAGACTGAGTGTAGTGGGGCAACCTGTTGAGTGGGCGTCTTGCGACACGTGGCGCCACGTCACATAAGAGGATTCTGACCAAAAAAGGGGTAGTGGGGCAACCTTGCTGGGTGGGGCGTCTTGCGACACGTGGCACCCATTTATTTTGTCTTTTTTATGTAAAAGATATAAAAAAAATCCTATTTTTTATAAAAGTCTTTTTTTACTTCAACCAAAATAAAAAAATACATCAACTAAAAAAAAAATTACTTCAACCAAAATAAAAAAAATACATCAACTAAAAAAAAAATTACTTCAACCAAAATAAAAAAAATACATCAACTAAAAAAAAAATACTTCAACCAAAATAAAAAAATACATCAACTAAAAAAAAAAAATTACTTCAACCAAAATAAATAAATTACTTCAACAAAGGTTATATTTTTCTCGAATTTCTTGCTTCATTTGCTCGGCTAAAGCGAGCTCGGCTCCAGTAAGGTTTGTCGTGTCGGTTGTTAATATTTGCAAATCAAGTGCTTTTTGACGACTTTCTTTCAGCTTTAGCTTTCGGTCCCCGTGTTCTTTTTTTAAGTTGATCCGTTGTTGGCTCGTTTGCAACAACCTGTCTAACTTATTGGTCACTTTTTCGAACGTTTCGGTGTAGTCGATTCGTGCACCGCTAGAAGACGTTTGAGCGGCTTTTTTGGCCCTATCTCGGCCAACCGGTCGTTGTGGTGGTTGATACGGTTCGGCCTCTTCATGTGGCTCTTCGTTGTCTTCCTCAATGTCGTTGAGATTTATTTGGCACCGAGCGTCCGAACCGGTACTTTGTTGGTCGTTTGAGGATGAGGTTTTTGACCGCTTAGCCGACGGTTGGCCACGACTTTTAAATGGATCGAAGGCGATGACTATGTGAAATTTCGAACTCCTTCTTAAAAATTGCCAAATAGCAAGATAAGGAAACGCCTTATTGTGTTCGCCTCGGAATTCATTTTGGGCGTTTGCTTGGAGCATCGCATCGTCGGAACCACTTTGGCGCACACGCGAGTTACTTAGGCGAGTGTATATTTGGTTGAAACTTTGAATCAAAGGACGCATTTTACGCCACTTCGCGCCGATACCATCGGCATCACGGTATCCTTCTTCTTGATCTTCCAACTTGAGGAAAAGGTTGTAAATACGAGACCAATATGTTTTTTCCTTTTGATAGTTACTACACTTCGGGTCTTCGGTTATTTCTAGCCAAGCCTTTGACAAGCTCATTTCCTCGTTGGAAGTCCATGGTATCGGTTTGGTTTTCAAGCGTTCTTCACCCGGTGTTTTCCTCTTGTGTGAACGTTTCTTTTTTTGACCGACATCGAACTGGGTCTCCGGAACTTCTTCGTCATCTAAATCAACCACTAGATGGAATACAAACAAAGTTAAAAAAAAAAACATATTCTTTACAAAAAAATATCTAAAAAATTTATACCATTTTGTTGGCTCGATCCTCCAACGTTTTGAAAACCACCGGGTTGTTGTGTGTTCCAAGTGGTGAACCCCATATGTTGCGGTATGGGCGTATTGTTGTAGTATACTTGCGGTGTAGGGCTAGCAACGTGCATATTATTGAAATAGGCGTAAAAAGCGGGGTTATTTAAAACGTTTGGGTCCGTCAGATCGGGTTGTGGATTGGAAGATTGCGTATTTTGGTTGAAAGGAGGGATGTTGTGGGGATACATTTTGATGAGTTGATAGAAGATTGGTATAAATTTTGATGAGTTGATAGAAGATTGGTATAAATTTTGATGAGTTTGAGAGAAAATTGTGGTAAAAATGTGTTTGATATGGGGTATTTTATAAAGGTTGGATTATTAAAAAAAAAATAATAATAATAAGCTTAGCCAACATAACCGTTGGCAACGGCTATATTGGAAATCAAGACATTTGAAATGGGCGACGAGAATGAGTCGGGCAAGAGGGGGTCGCCCCCCAAGTCGCCCCCGGGGGCGGTGTTCCAGGCGACTTGGGGTGGGGAGTCGCCCCACTACACTCAGTCTGAAGTCGAGATTTGAGATATTTAATGACTTCACAAACACCGTTAAAAAAAGTTGTTTTAAGATTAAGAGGTTACTTAGTCCTCAAGTAAAAACATAAATCTGGTAAGATAAGAATAACACATGCATGGGGCCAATTTTGTAATTGAAGAAATTATTTTGAGAACCAGATTCAAAGGGCAAAAGTAAAGGGGACCCGGACATCATATTGCGCATGCAGTTCTTAGGCCCTTTTTTGTCTGGTCCCATCTCTCATTTCTTTTTTTTCTTTTTTTTAAATTCACTAGTCGTTTAGTCGTGTGTTAATTATTTTTAGAACGGTTAACACACACCTTCACTAATCATCTATATATATTCTAAAGTTTAGTTATATGTTCCATTTTAAAACCAAAATTTATGGTGTTTTAAATGCACAAGCCTATAAAAATCCTATTAATTGCATTTAATTTACTTAATTAATAATAAGTAGATGTTAAAAGTTCATATCTATATATCTATATACTACTATATTAAAGAAACTGGGTTTTATACCCTTTTGGTCATTTTACATTGTGTATACATTTTGAAGCAACTTGTACAAGAGTGTCAAGCTATTTTCGAGAGGGCAAAATTGTGCATTAACCAAAGATTTAAGACACTTTAGGGGCAATATAGGAATTTTAACCATGAAATCTATTTTCCTCTTTTAATGGCACGTCTGTTCAAGTGTTAAACCGCCCTCATCAATGGGGAATTTGGATGGTCTTCGCCTTCACCACTATCAATCAAGATACAACAATATTACACACATTTTACGATCAATGGTTTTACTTTCATTCGATTTACTCTCACAAAACTTCATCAACCTTCTCTCTCTCTCTCGGCGACTCAGGAACAGATGTGAGGATTTCATCAGATCTAGAGTTTTACTTTCATTCGATTTCAAATCCATGACCCCATCCTGTGACGGTGTGGTGTGCAGTGTTAAAATCCGCCTATTAGGGTTCCGGCAGTGGGATTCTTGAGCAGATTGGTGGCAAATAAGACGAGCATCTGGCGGTAGATGGTGGTTGAGGTAGGCTCCGACAACCCGGTTCCGATTTGTCGGCTGCATGTACGTTTTCTGACAACGAAGGTAATTCTAGCAACCTTTTTTTTCTTATTTTTGTAGGTCATGTGCTTCAGATTTCGTTAGTTCTAGAAACTGATGTTAATTTGTAATTTTGACGAATGTATTGCTGATTTCAATAGTTTAGACTACGGCAACAATGACTGGCGGTGGCAGAAGCAAACTCCGGGCGCCAAGCGGTGGTGGATGGTGGTGGTTGTATACTTTTAAGAGGGTTTTGTGTTGAACTAGAGCGAGAAATTTCTGAACTTGAAGGTTACAGGTTGCTTCCCACCTTACGAAACTTGAATCTCGGTACAATTATTTCTTATTTACATTTTATTTGTATTGATTCCTTTATAATATATGAATTTGCCTGGAAATCTTTGTTTTGTGTAGAAAACTCCTTTAGAAGCCTCCAAAGTGCTGCTTTTAGGCGCAATTTGTTTTGCTGGAATTAATGGTCTCATGGACCCGGTTGAAATGTAACATAATAAACGCTGAAGTATGGACACATAACACATTGGCCGCGTTTATAGTCCAAGTGACCATTGATGAATCGGGGTTAGCCATTACTGAGCCCGATAGACTCTTGGTTACAAAGCAAATGCTTTGCAATGTGCTTAAAGGCCGCAACAAAGCTTGGGAAGTGAACCCTTGAAGATTGTGTTCGTTTCTCTCGGGGCAGACGCGAAATTCCGTTTTATGAGAATGAAGAGCGGGTCAGGCAATTCGGAGAGAAACCGTAAGTTGAAATACAAAGCGAATTGTATCAACAACATTTTTGTTACAAACTACATTTTCATGGTTATTGATGATAGGGAGAAAGGTCGATACCGTTATGCGGGTCAGTGGAAACATGGCAAAATGCATGGTGGCGGTGTTTTTGAACTCAATGAACGAACCTATTATGTAAGTCCTACGGGTTGTTTTTTTCTTTCTTATATTCCAGTAATATAGTAAATTGTGGCAGTTAATATCTGTGGTTTAGACGGGATTTTATGTCGCCAGAGGATAAAGAGTGGCTCGAGAAGGATATTGAAGATTGTGTTCGTTTCTCTCGGGGCAGACGCAAAATTCCGTTTTATGAGAATGAAGAGCGGGTCAGGCAATTCGGAGAGAAACCGTAAGTTGAAATACAAAGCGAATTGTATCAACAGCATTTTTGTTACAAACTACATTTTCATGGTTATTGATGATAGGGAGAAAGGTCGATACCGTTATGCGGGTCAGTGGAAACATGGCAGAATGCATGGTGGCGGTGTTTTTGAACTCAATGAACGAACCTATTATGTAAGTCCTACGGGCTGTTTTTTTCTTTCTTATCTCAACATTTATAATACATATTATAAATGAGTATGATATCAGTCGGGATACACATAATTTTTTCTTTAATAACTATTTGATATAATCTATACGTTTATTTCTAACTTTTGAAATCCGATTTCAATTTCCTTTAAAGTTTTGAACAACTTTTGTGACTACAACATGAGGCTTAAAATATTAAGTGGAGATGTTTTTAAATCTATGAGAGGCTTATTTTGTGAAAGACAAATTAATCTAAAAAACAAAAATGAACAGAACCAAGGGAAAATATCAATAGAAATATTATTCAGTTAGTCCCAGAAGACTAAAACTCAAGAGACAACCTTGCAATGGAATGACTACCCCATGTACATTTTATTGTAATTATTGTTCTAGCTTGTTTTAACAATAACAATCCGTAGCTAGAAGCGACTTCTGAGGTGGATTTTTCCGCATATGATATAACTTCAACTCTGCTCAAAATGCAGGGTATGTGGTGGTCTTATATGGCTCTAATCTTATAAAGGCTTACGAAGATGCGGTTATGGATGTGGCGATGCTCTTAAAACCAACAATCCTATGATTATTGCTGAATTTAGGCTGGGTCGGCTCAAGGGTGAGTTAAATAAAGTAAGGAATCTAAAGCAATTTTTTAATACAAAGGGCCCCAATTTTATTATCCGCTTTAGGTCTAAATTTTTTTTGAGCCGGCACTGAATTTAGGCCTATACCGTGTTGTGATGTGTTGTTAAATGTAATAGCACGATCGTTTGCAAGAACTAAGGGAACAACATTTGCGAGTGAGAAGGGATGATCTCGACTCTATGGTGCATACATTAATATTTCTTCTCAGAGGTAAGCTTTCATAGCAAGGCTTCATTGTGAGTTTGTTTCTCTATTTATCATGTTTGTTTATTTTCTAGGCAACAGGTTTTTTATTGTTGAACATATTTTTACCACCACAATTTGAATTTTCCCAATATGGATTCCTAGATAGCTTTGTGTCGTTACATCACGGTTCTTAACAGTATCAATTTAAAATTCAACAACCACCTTTTTTATTGATTTTTATCATTTAACGTTTAAAAAAATTCATTTGTTTTTTTTTTTTTTGGAATTTGTTCTTTATATCCTTTATTGATTAATATATCTTAATAAATCAGAGTTGGTATATGCTTTCAAAGTATGAATTCCATAAAACCTGGTTCTTTGAGTTCACTTTTTATATTTTCATTTTGTTAGTTGTTAATGTGTTGAATATTAGTGTTTTGACATGCTATTGTTGACCCCGCTGCAACGCGATTTTTTGTGAATGTGGATAGTCTTAGGAGAAGCCCATATCATAATTGTTATATCCTTACAAAATCTCTATAGACAGTTGCATAAACCAGTGACGGCTGACGATATGGAGCCTGTCATTAAACCTAGAGCTACAGCAACAAATTGACCAACAAAATGATTGCCTTATTTCAGCAAGAAGTATATCCTTTCTTTTACTTAATTCACTATTTAACTAGAACTGTCAGGTCATTAACTCACTCTTGCTACCTAATGTCTTTTACACGAGCATTATACATAGTGCACACATAAGTTGGCATACCACACAGTAGAATTTATGCAAGACCAAATGAAAGCAAGCACCAAAACACCATAGAGCTGTTACAACATAATAAGTGTTCAATTGATCTGTGAAGTGAACATGTGCTAAAAAAATATAAGTACCCGCGGCAACGCGCGGGCAATTGATTGATTTCCATAAACAATGTAATTGTGCATATTTATTTTTGGATAACCGTCTACATAAATGTTTAGTGCTTTTCCTTCGCAGGCCTGCTTATGCAGATTCGGATTCAAAAGAAACAGTTGACAGTGACCCACATGAAAGGTATACCGTCTGCACTTAGTGTTAGTAATGAAAACCCGTACTACTTTTTGATGCATATATACGTAAACATAGTATACCATTTTTAATAGTTTTCTTTTCGTTATTTCCCTTGGAAGACATCTTTTTTCACTTCTTTTTGGCCGGCAAGTTTTGCCAAGGAAACAACTTATGGCCCATGGTTTAATAAACTTTAATCACGCCCCTTTGTAGGCGTATTGTTTTACATGTTATGCACCGGCCGTGTCAGACATCTTACCACGAACAAACAATAGCTATTATGCATGTCGTGCATCGCACGGGCTTTTTCCCTAGTACTTCTAAATTTTTAGTTTTTGTTGACTCGTATATTAAATGACCTTAGGCTTAACGGCTTAAGGTATTCATTGAGTTTATCATCTCACATAAGTGATTAAGGAAAAAGTATATATAAACTTCAAACAATTCAAAACTCAAAAGAGAATTTATGTCATTGCATATTGATGATGGAAGAAATTAAGAATGTTAAAAGACAATGTCTGTATAAAGAAAATCTCTTTAGATAAATAACAATTACATTTAATAATGTTTTTTATGTTGTCACATAGTATTTAATTTAGGTTTTAATTGATCTAGGGGTATTTTTATACTTCCTTAGACCACCCGTAGTGGAAAAAAGCCCCTGGGCGTTTTTTAAAAAAAAGAATGGTCCTGAGCGTGCTTTTTTATAACGCCTTTGTTTGTAATATTTGGCCAATGACCGCCATTCTTCTTTTTGTTTGGTCAATATCATTTTTTGATGGTTTTTTTTTATTTAATTCTATTACACCCCTTTTAACATAATGTCCCACAATGCCCACATCCCCACTACATTCATTTTAAAAAAACGCCTCATAATGTCTCATTGCTGACTGGACTGCCACATGACACAAAACGCCCAAGGGTGGAGACATTATTTGTGTCTTCCACTACACATGGTCTTATACGAGGACTCTTAGACAAATGGGCGCCGATAGGTGGTATGGCAACTAATCAAAATTCTTTCCACGTTTTTTTTTAATGAAAAATACCGAATGGTTTGGCCTCTTTTTTTAGATAATAGAAGTACGAGGGTGGGTGTAGTATGTAAATAGTGTTAAAACTTGCTTATAAAGTGTTAACTAGTGGTGCAAACGAGCCAAGTCCGAGCCTACACTACTCAATCTCGTTTCGTATGGCTTTGATAAAGCTCGAGATCGGCTAGAGCTAATTTGAGAAAAAAAACTTAAACGAGCTAAAGCTCGCCTTGAACATGTGCAGTACCTTAAACAGGCCAAAGCTAGGCTCGAGCTTGGATGGATAATAATTAATACATATACGTTTAATAAGAGTTTAGTTAAAACTTAGAAAATACTCAAGTCTCGTTAAGGCTCGACAAGCCTAAACGATCTTTATATTCAAGGTTTGAGCTCGGGCTCGATAAGTAAACATGTTTTGTTTGAGGCTCAGGCTCGATTGGCTCGATAAGGCTCAGCTCGTTTCGAGCTTTTTATCGAGCCAATCTCAAGTAGTTCGCGAGCAGCTCGACACATTTACACCCCTAGCTAGTTAACCTTGGTGGTAAAAGTGGCAAGACTTGATTTATAAACGTCCACAATCGAGCCAATCTCAAGTAGTTCGCGAGCAGCTCGACACATTTACACCCTTAGCTAGTTAACCTTGGTGGTAAAAGTGGCAAGACTTGATTTATAAACGTCCACACAATTCGTATGGATTCTTACTCATTTTTCTCTTATTTTTCTAGGTCAGATGAATCTAGCTGTTGAATTGTATTCATCTTCATATGATATCAAAACAATGGCTTACATGATTTCGATTAACTTTGTTTATAATCCAATAGCAGAAATTGTTGATAAATTATGATAATTATTATCTTTGGAAATTTTATGTTCTATTTAAAAATGTTGTGATCGTGGAGACACCAACATCTACTTTTTTTTTTTTTTGAAAGATCCCAACATCTACTTTAATTGACAAATATAGTACAACAAATTTGTTGAATGGTCCTCTACACGTTGTTAGTTCCAACTATCCCGGCATGATGTTAATGGAAGTGATATTTATAAATGAGGCCACACTTTTTATACATCAAAGCAGGGGCGGATGTATGTAGTAACAAGGGGTAGCCTCCGCTACCGCTTGGTCGGAAATTTTTTGACGTTTTTAGTGTAAATTTTGGAAAAATTTGACGTTTTTTCGATTTCGTTACCGCTTATTTATAAAACGTTACCGCTTGGTCGGAATCCTAGATCCACCACTGCATCAAAGGTTCGATCTTAATCATTCTTAATGGCCTAACCCCACATTAACAATCGATTTTTATCTATATTTACATATTACACCATCATACTTTCATATGGATTAGTAGTACCTATGAACTTGGATCTCGTTCTCCTTCAAATGATGGTTATGCTTCTTTTCCCATGCAACCTCTTAATGACTGTAACTTCTTTAGCACATGTATTTGTAACATCCTTAGATCCATTTCATATTTTGGTGGGATATAATATGTTGCAATACGTGTTGGAGAACTAAGAGTAAATTACAAAAATCGTCCTTTATATATGTCACTTATTGCAAACTGTGTCTTTTATCTTCAATAATTACAGAAAACGTACTCGATGTTTGCAAACCCTTGCAAGTTATGTTCTTTAGCCCTAACTCAGTTAATTTTTTGTGGGGTCAATTTAGTCAGATTTAACCACAAAAATTAACTGAGTTAGGGCTAAAGGACATAACTTGCAAGGGTTTACAAACATCGAGTATGTTTTCTGTAATTATTGAAGACAAAGAACACAGTTTGCAATAAGTGACATAAATAAAGGACGATTTTTGTAATTTACTCGAGAACTAAAGGAGTGTTTTATGTGAAAATATTTCATTTAAGAAACAAAAACTTTACATCTCATACAAATACATCCACTAATACTGGGCAGGATCACCAATAAGACTTCATTCAGCACCGTCTTCCAAAATCACAAAAAAATGGTCTCGTGCGAGATAAAAAAATCCGAGCCCTTCTCATTAATCCATTATTTTTGTTTATTGATTTGGGTCAATTCATTAATCCATTACACACTAAAACAGTTGGGCTTCTGAATTTGATTGACAAAAACAGTTGGGCTCTTCAAAACATTTGAGCTTCTAAACACTAGGGTTTTAAGGTTTTTGGTTCCTAAATTCAGACCCTTTAAGTTTTTTTTCTTTAAAGACATACAGATTTTTTTAATATATATATATATATATATAGGGTGGGAGTTGGCTATAAAGTTCATTTTTCCTATAAAGTGTAAAAAGTTATAAAACACCATAACGGCAACCATAAAACACACTCAAAATCCACAAATAACAAAGTGAAGATTACTAAAACATCATATTTGTGGGTTTTGTGTTGTGTTTTGGATGATACGACTTTGATTATTGCATGACTAACATTAGTGTGTTTTATGTTGATTATCATGTTGTGTTTTATATTCATAGTTCTATGATAATGTGTTTGAAGTTTTTATGGACTGTTAGGGTTTTGGTATTGTGTTTTAGTGATCTTCACTTTGTTATTTGTGGATTTTGAGTGTGTTTTATGACTGAAATTGTGGTTTTTTATGGCTTTGTACACTTTGTAGGAAAAATGAACTTTGTAATCGAACCCCACCCTATATATAAGGGAAGGCTAGACAGAAAACCCTCATTTTGGTAGAAAACTCTGGAAACCCAAATCTCCTCCCATTTTTACCCAACCTCCCGACAATTTTTTTTTTTTTTGAAAAAAATAACACATGTAATATACATGTTTTAGAGTGTTTTGGGCCAAAAAAAACAAAAAAGCGCCGAAGGAATTTTTTTTAAAAAAATAAACAAATTTCAGCAATGTCCGGTCGCCTAACATGTGTTAGGCACAAATGACAGAAATTGCTGAATTTTTTTTTTTTTTAAATTATCCCTTCGGCGCTTTTTTGATTTTTTTGGCCCAAAACTCTTAAAAACATGTATATTACATGTGTTAATTTTTTCAAAAAAAAAATGTCGGGAGGTTGGGTTTTCTAGGGTTTTTTATATAGATAGGGTTTTCTATATAGCCTTGCCCTATATATATATATATATATATATATATATATATATATATATATTATAAATTTTTTCAGACCCTATTTCAGATTTGAGCCCAAAGTAGTAACCCATCCGACACTTGGTCTGGGCTGGCCTTGGCTTCATCCGTCAAAGGTATCACAAGGTGCTTTATCAAATCAAGGTAATAAAATGGGAGGACCTTTCTAACTTGCAAATGGTTTCAACAATATGTGTTGCAATGTTTTCAAGTCTTCTATGTGTAACCACTTGCATATTACAAGAAAATATTGCACAACTTTGTTATCAATCCTATATCGTATATTGAACCTCCCTCACTAGGCAATAGGAAGCAATCATGCATAAACACATATAATGTTATACGACACGTATAGAACATTATACGACCTAATATTTTCTTTATCTATACAAGCCGTATAACATTATACGGCCCAATATTTGTCATGTTAAATTATTCTATACCGGTCGTATAACGTTATACGGCCCGTATACAGGGTGTGAAATTAAGATTTTAGAGTGTGTCTTTATTAGGACCGAAAATATGTAACGACTCGCCCAAAAATGTTCTAAAACGCTCCGTAAGTGAAAACCCGGACCCCTGAAACCCTAATGTTCATGAAAAAACAAGAAATTTAGAAATTTGGATTTCATGCGGGCCGCGTAAGACATAAGGGTAGTCTACGCGGGCCGCGACAGATCGAAAATCACCGGATAAGCATGAAGGCCACGTGGCATGACACGCGTCGACCAGACGACTACGCGGGCCGCGTAGGTGTTCCTTTGAGTTTACGCGGGCCGCGACGCGCCCCAGTTTCCGCCTATAAATAGAGGACGATAGTTTCATTTCAAATCGTTCAATTCTTTTCTTTCTCTTGTTCTCTTGTCCTGTCATTCTAATGTCAGAACTTCTAAATCCAGAAACTCTGCCCGTATTAGGGTAATAACTCTAATCACTAGTACGATACTTTATCCGATCGATTAAAACCAATCCAATGGATGTTTAAGTGCTGCCAATATTTGGCTATACTTTGTCATTCGTTGTGAGTTTTGATCTCGTGATTATCGTTAAAGTTGAATTGAGTAATACTCTAATACGAGTTCCATTGTAGCTAGAAATTAGAACTTGTAACCAGGGAACTACTAAGCTAGAATACTTAGCGATTAAGTAAACTTAATAGTTAAGGAAAACTTAGTGGTTAAGTAAACTTAGTAGTTAAGATAACTTAGCGGTTAAGAAACCTTAATAGATAAGTTAAACTTAATCAGCTAAGTAAGATTAATTAATCAGTTAAGTATGATTAATTAAGTTAAGTATGATTAATTAATCAGTTAAGCAAGATTAATTAAGCTAAGCGAGATTAATTAAGCTAAGCGAGATTAATTAAGCTAAGCAAGATTAATTAAGTAAGTAAATTAAACACCTAAATAGATATACATGAAAATAAATATATATGAGATAGATAATATCAAAGGAAGGTGCAAGGAAGGTATAAGAAGATATATATGGGTAGGAAGCTTCCTAGAAAATGTATAGGTAACTTCCTAGAAAAGCTATATGAAATTTCCTAGAAATTGCATATTTCCTACCTATAAATAGGAAGCTTAGAATTCATTTTTCTTTGCTCATTCCTTCTATTCTTCTCTCTATACGTTGGTGTTCTAACCAATAATCACCAATGCGATGTTCTGTCCGATCGATTCGGGAACCAACTAACGAATGCCAAAGTGCTGTACTTTGTGAATTTCGTTAAACGAATGCCAAAGTGCTGTCTAAACAAGACTATACTTTGTGAATTTCGTTAAGGTTATGATCTCGTGACCATCGTTAGGTTTGATGTGGTTTTACACTAATACGCATTCCACTCTATTAAACTAAATGTTTAACTACCCGAAACTCTACACCATACTCTTACAATCAAAATGGATGCTTAATCATCAAAAGATTCAGAACCATAAAGTAGATGCTTAGAATCATGATGCTTGTTTAAACAAGACTATATGCTAACAAGGTGATTCATTCTCTTTTTATCAAAAATGTTTTTCAATACTCAAATTATTTTCAAGAGTTATAATTACAGGGATTAAGTCTTGGTTATCTTGAATCACTGGCAAGTGAGGTATTGTGCACATTACTAATCTCTCACGGTTAGGTTCACCAACCTAACAGTGATAATCATCACTACTTGGGTGAAAGGACCCAATAGTGGTATGACCATCGTCACCAGGTGTGACACGGCGCCAGATAAAAATAAGATAGTAGCCATTGTAATCGCTCTTATGCTGTAATTTATAGCAATGTGTCTTTTTGTACAAACTGAATGAACTCACCAGTATTTCCTGCTGGCCAAATCTTTTTAAAACGCGTTTCAGGTAATTACAGTAGATTGGAACAAGAATGATGATACGGCACCGAAAGTCTTAAAGAAGTGGCTTATTTTATCAATTAAATTAAATTAAGAAAACATGGTTTCATATATTCGGGTTTATCCCTTATTAAAGTTACCTTTGTAAAACTTGAGTTTTATCCCATCTATTTAATAAATAAAATCCGGTGTTTTCTAAAACTCTGATATTTTTCCTAACTCACGGTCCTGATGAACATTTCCGCTGCAATGTTTTTAAAATAACCACCGGTACCACTTAACTGTTCGCGGCTTCCGTCCAGGGTGTGGTCGGGGGACGTGACAGAAGGTGGTATCAGAGCCACTTGTTTAAGTAATTAGGTGTTGTAATAAAATACCTAAGTTTAAACGAAGAGTTAGGAACTTGATATTTTCTGGTAGCACTCAGGATAGTATTTAGACTTGAACTTAAGAAAGATGCCTTAATATGAGCTTCAAGATGAGCTAATTACTTGTATAAGTATAATGTGATAGATATTGGTATGCCGTAAGAATAATGATTAGAACATTGTAAAGTACGATAAATAAGCAATAACACTTAATTGTTGTTAATTCTTGTTTATTGATACTACTTGGTCTAGAATAAGATATGTTATGGGAATACAAATTTCCTTGATTCTGGATGAAAGCCTTAATAAAAGAGACACTTTTAAAATTTTGAAAAGATACTACTTATGGGAAACATAATAATTACCTCTCCGGCGAGAACCGGGCAAGATGAGGTTACCTCTACGGCTAGAATCGGGAAAGAAGGAGTATAATATGTCAAACAAGTGACAAAATTCCCTAAATAGTACCATGACCTGATGTCTCACTTGTTTTTGAAAAAATCAATCTGTTAAAAACATTGACCTTATGAATGGTATGTATGATTATATAGATATATATATATAAGGAATTCCAAAAGCCATAACGATTGACAATTTAAAATAAATCACGAACATAAGTGTCAATAATAATTCTAGATTTCTTTATCATGAATCTCTTGCATATATCTATAATTCCGATATCAAACATTATTTCGTTTAATCATCTGCCTCGTAACTCGTGCGACAATATAAACAATGGAAACCCTTTAAGTTGAGACGCCATCAAAAGTATAAGAATTTCCAATATGTTACCATAGACTATTAACGTAAGTAAGAAGCATGTAAAGTTGTGCTAGTACACTAGAAAACACATGAAACTTAAGTTATACGTCCACAGATGTCGAAGTATATCACACACGACTTTCAAGGCAAGACCTTTGGAAAATATAATTGGGCATGACGACACCAATGCGAATCCCGTCAGTGGAAGAACTACTAATCAAAAAGCAGCACTTGGCCACGTGATCCTACAAACGACATGAAGCTTGTTGAGGTACGATAGAACAAGATTTCACAACAATCGGTGCATAGTCTAATCCAATTTTTAACGCTGCAAAAGAAGTCACATACCTTTACAATCCCCCTATTTCATTTTATTCGACATTCCCTGGTAATGTCACTTAACAACGGTTATCACACAAAATTCCAGATAAAATTCTTAAATTCCTTTTGTTAAAATTCAGACCTCTGCACATAGTAAATAGACTTTTGCATTTCTACTCTCCTAATGGTCATCATGGGGATTTCTTTCATAATCGCGAATATTTGGTTGTTTCATTTCTTGGTAAATCCACACGTTACACATGCACTGTTTGTTGCGCATGTGGTTAGTTTGAATTATGGAGACCATAGGAGGGCTTCATTCCAATTTGTTGTTTTATTAAAACTCACATATCGTTCCGCTATACTTGATCTTTGCATTGTAAACCGCGTTTTTTGCAAAACGATGACTCTTTGATAACGAATCGACGAATTTCTTGAAAAACTTGATTTTCTTTTGAATGGTATACATGGTTTTTGTTGTAACCATGTCAGAACATTCTTATTGATACATGAACTCGTTGTGTTTAAACCAAGTTCCATTGTTTGAACTTGCTCGCAATACGTATTCAATTCAAGGTCCCGTATGATAGATTAAGGTCATCATATTCGAATTAATCCTAACAAGCCCTTCAATTACTTTGAACCATAACAGGCATGTTTGGTCTTCGACTTCGTTAAATCGTTTCTTTGATCACGATTACCTTGTGGTGACGTTTTCACAAAATTGAAGCTTGCGCTAATCTCGTTTGCACACATCATATACGGATTTAATTATTTATTTATATTGAATCCGCTTTGTTGGTTTATCCTATAAAAGCAATCTTAACACAATCGTGTGCTAAGATAATGATACACAAATTCATGTCATATTTCAGTGTATCTCTTAATGGTTCTTACAACATCAATCGAGCCTTTCGTGATAATTATTGCTTTATCATCTTCAATCGAAAAACATTATTCAATTGTTTCAATTTCAAACGAAAATCCTACTAGATTTGTTTGAAACAAATATTCGGACTTACTTCATTTGATTTAAAACACGGTGAACTCGTCCAGTCACCGCTATTTATTATTTCGATCACTACGACACCTTGTAGCGTCGGTATAGACTTGTAGCTTGAGCTAATCTATATATACCTTTCACTTGAGTCATCCTTGAAAGTGGTCTTAATACAACTATGTGTTAAGACAATGATACACTAAACTCTGTTGTATATCGGTGTATCCTTGTAATTCGATAAATGTCAACCCATTGATTTTTCTCAGTTGACAAATCATTTTCGTACTTCTATTTCATTCGAGCTTGTTGATTCTGAGTCTTCCTCGGTTGACAATCAAAGTAAATTTTCTATTGACAGTAAATTCTATTGTTTCTAAAAATCATTCACAACTTGTAAACATTCACATCTATTGATCATATATCTCTTTTAACTTGAACCTAATCACCTTAGAAACTATATCATTTCATCTCATTTGACATCGACTTCTTGAACTAATTCAGCTAAACCATTGAGCCCTATTTATTGTAAAACACATATTCATTTGAACATATCTTAAAACTGTTCTTATTGACTAAGACATGACATAACTCTAAAAGAGATATCGTAGTCCAAATCTCGAGGACGAGATTTAAAACAAGGTGGGGAGGATGTAACAACTCGCCCAAAAATGTTCTAAAACGCTCCGTAAGTGAAAACCCGGACCCCTGAAACCCTAATGTTCATGAAAAACCAAAAAAATTAGAAATTTGGATTTCACGCGGGCCGCGTAAGACATAAGGGTAGTCTACGCGGGCCGCGACAGATCGAAAATCACCGGATAAGCATGAAGGCCACGTGGCATGACACGCATTGACCAGACGACTACGCGGGCCGCGTAGGTGTTCCTTCGAGTTTACGCGGGCCGCGACGCGCCCCAGTTTCCGCCTATAAATAGAGGACGATAGTTTCATTTCAAATCGTTCAATTCTTTTCTTTCTCTTGTTCTGTCATTCTAATGTCAGAACTTCTAAATCCCGAAACTCTGCCCGTATTAGGGTAATAACTCTAATCACTGGTACGATACTTTATCCGATCGATTAAAACCAATCCAATGGATGTTTAAGTGCTGCCAATATTTGCTATACTTTGTCATTCGTTGTGAGTTTTGATCTCGTGATTATCGTTAAAGTTGAATTGAGTAATACACTAATACGAGTTCCATTGTAGCTAGAAATTAGAACTTGTAACCAGGGAACTACTAAGCTAGAATACTTAGCGATTAAGTAAACTTAATAGTTAAGGAAAACTTAGTGGTTAAGTAAACTTAGTAGTTAAGATAACTTAGCGGTTAAGAAACCTTAATAGATAAGTTAAACTTAATCACCTAAGTAAGATTAATTAATCAGTTAAGTATGATTAATTAAGTTAAGTATGATTAATTAATAAGTTAAGCAAGATTAATTAAGCTAAGCGAGATTAATTAAGCTAAGAGAGATTAATTAAGTTAAGCAAGATTAATTAAGCTAAGTAAGATTAATTAAGTAAGTAAATTAAACACCTAAATAGATATACATGAAAATAAATATATATGAGAAAGATAATATCAAAGGAAGGTATAAGAAGATATATATGGGTAGGAAGCTTCCTAGAAAATGTATAGGTAACTTCCTAGAAAAGCTATATGAAATTTCCTAGAAATTTCATATTTCCTACCTATAAATAGGAAGCTTAGAATTCATTTTTCTTTGCTCATTCCTTCTATTCTTCTCTCTATACGTTGGTGTTCTAACCAATAATCACCAATGCGATGTTCTGTCCGATCGATTCGGGAACCAACTAACGAATGCCAAAGTGCTGTACTTTGTGAATTTCGTTAAACGAATGCCAAAGTGCTGTCTAAACAAGACTATACTTTGTGAATTTCGTTAAGGTTCTGATCTCGTGGCCATCGTTAGGTTTGATGTGGTTTTACACTAATACGTATTCCACTCTGTTAAACTAAATGTTTAACTACCCGAAACTCTACACCATACTCTTACAATCAAAATGGATGCTTAATCATCAGAAGATTCAGAACCATAAAGTAGATGCTTAGAATCAAGATGCTTGTTTAAACAAGACTATATGCTAACAAGGTGAGTCATTCTCTTTTTATCAAACAATGTTGAGTAAAATGCACGGATAATCCCTGTGGTTTTGCAAAATAACACCTATAGTCCCCAACTTTTGGAAATTACACCGGTGCTCCCTGTGGTTTGACAGTTTGTTACTAGGATAGTCCCTGGAGTGGATGACGGTTAGTTTTCTCCGTTAAGTTGATGTGAAATGACAAATTTACCAATCATCTTCTCCACTCTATAAAACAAAACAACCCCACCCACCCCCCACCTGTAACAACTCTCATCAAAAGTTATATTTATTTAATCAAATTGTCCAATAGGAAACCCTAATTGAGAAACCCAAGTGATTCTGTATAATCCTTAAAATTTTCAGAACATTTGGAATTAGGATTAGGGCCTCTAAAACTCAGGGGGGGTAAACCCTATTCGGTAATATCTCAACAAAACGCTGTCAAAAATTCGAAATAACACGAAATCGACTCAGCAGGCCTATACTAGTGACAAGGCTACTCTAGGATAGGTGGACACCTCAGGCGAGTCGCGACAGGAGTCACGACATCTCCCGCGACACGCGGGGGAACCCAATTTCACGTATAAATAGGATTGTCTGTTTCATGCAATTGGGTGTTCCTTCGACGTTCAATTTCAAATTGTACGCTGAGTTATAATCAAAACAGTCCCAAAACACACACTGATCACGAAGTGCTGCCACAATTCAGGGTAATAACTCGATCGCTGCTACAATTCAATGTCGGATCGATTAAACTATCCAATGGATGTTTAAGTGCTGCCCACATTAGGGTTTATGCTTTGTCATTCGTCGTTAAATCGATGGATGTTTAAGTATCGCACTTTGTCATTCGTTGTGAAGGTTTCAATCTCGTGAGTTATCGTAAATGTTGTATTAAGTTACTAACCTAGTTTGTGTGCTTGATTATTTAAACTAGGTTATCAAGGCTAATCAGTAAATTAAGCTCTGTTAAATCTGCAATGTGAGTCATTCTCTTTTTATCAAATTTGTTTACAAAAGCATGTTATTTTCAAAGTTATAATTACAGTTATTAAGTTTATGTAATCACCAAGTTACAGCCGGTATGTGGGGTTTTGTATACATTACTTGATAATCTTCACCATTGGACAACAAGTTAGCCAAGGGGTGATATGACCATAGTCACAGACACCATTGGACGAATGGGCCAATGGGTCGAGTGACAATTACTGTGGGTAGTTGGTTTGATATCTGAAACATTGTAATCTCTCTTAATACTGTAAATTATAACAAATGTGTCGTTTTATTAAATAGAATGATTCACTCAGTATTTCCCGCTGACCAAACCTTTTTCAAACATGTTTCAGGTGATCTATTGTGATCCAGGAAAAGTGTCGTGAAGCACTATCAGCTTAAGGAAGTGGCTCAGAAATAAAATAAAAACATGTTTTGTAAAATAAAAGATCTCCTGGTGAAATCTCAAGATTGTAAATTATCGGGTTTTATCCCGAATTGTGAAATAAAATAATCGGGAAATATTTCAGTTTTAAATTGATCCTGAAGAAACTTCCGCTGTTAAACTCACTTAATTAAAATACCACGGGATTTCTGTCCCGTGGCTCCTGAAACGGGTCAAACCGGGTCGGGGGCCGTGACAGAAATAAGGTGGTATCAGAGCCACTGATCTAAGCCTATTAAGTATTTAGAAATACTTAATTTTACTGATTGCCAATTAGGTGATTATGTGTTTTATTAATTGATTATTTGTTAATTACAATATGGGTAAACAAAAGCTGTCAAACATCTATCTTAAACTAGATAGGTCAACCCACGAGAAGGGAAGTTCATCCCAAACAAAACCTTATGTAATTCCTGAAGAAGGAATATTTGTCCGTAAGGCACATTACGAGGAACCACTTTCTCCTAATAAAAGAAGTTTGATTATTAGGAAAAGTCAGGAGGAAATAAGGAAAAATCGAGAGAAGAAAGTTAAACAAGAAACCCAGGACATAATCAATAAATCACCTTGGGAGGACAAATTAGATGAGAAATGGGCAAATCTTTATATGCTAGCCACAGTAGCAGAAAATGCAAATCTCTAAATACTCAAAAGTTTTAGCACTTTTATTTTCAGAAACCTTATTTAGTAAATAAATAAGTTACAGTAAATCGTAGTATAATTTACTTGTCAGTTGTTTCATGTATGCAATAATATTTACGGGTTATCTATAAAATATTGTTTTAACATTTGGTATGTATTTTGCATATCTGCTAAACAGCATGAATGAGATATCGGAAGGTTTAGAAAATCTTAACCTCTATCCCGTTAAGATAGAAGTTTCCAAGGAATTCACTGGTTACTTCGCTGATAAAGAAGAACCCATGGAATTTCAATCCAAACCACTGGCAAAACCTAAACCCAAGAAAAGAAGCAGATTTGTGGGCTGGAGGCGTGTACGAAGGAAAAAGCCAGCAACAAGAAAGGTTACCAAAACTGAAGAACCAAAAGACAAAGGAAAGAGGGTAGAAATTGAGGAAAATATTAATCAAATAGAGATAGAAACTGAGAATAGTTTTAAGCAAACAGAAAGAGAAGTCGGAGAAAGTTCTAGCCAGAAACAGAAAATGACTCCTTGGGAAGTTTTAGATCATAAACTAGTAATGAGTGACCTCATCGGACCTGCCGATGGAAACCTTGAAGCAGCTAATCCAAACCTTATATTTACTGAAGAAGATCTTTTCAGTTACCCACTAGAAGCTCCAATCCCAATCAATCTGGAACCTGCTATTCCAGATCCTATTGTCCAACCTCAACCACTACCAGTAGAATTAGATGAATGGTGGACAACTGATTGGCAATACCAAAATCTTTTAAACAACCCTGATACATTTTTCCCGCAAGTTGACCCAGAACCTCCACTATACCCAACTATGAGCCCGGAGAATCTGACTGAACTTCGCCTCTGGGGCGAAGAGTTAATTGATGCAGGAAATCGGATTAGGGATGTGGGAGAGAGAGTTACTTGGAAGTATGACGAAAGGGAGCGTCGTTTTTAAGAAATTAGCTGACCAGATAATGAAAGTTTGCAGGAATATGTGTAAATAAATAATCATAATAACTAATATGTGTAATAACTTAACAATAAAACGTTGTATGATAATCGTGTGTACGAGGCATAATATAATATATAAAAATGAAACTTGTGAAATCGATAATTTTGATTATACATGTTAATGTGATTATGTGCAAACTGTTTTATTATATTTGTATAAAATTTATTATCAGATGTCAAACATTGGTAATGAACCAGTAAATGAGGTTAATCAGTCAGAGCAACATCCAGGAGATCAATATATGACTAGACAAGATATCGAAAATATTGTTGCTCAAGGGATAGCCAATGCTATTCCAGCATTCGTTGCCGCTATAAAGAATCCAATTGAACCGCAACATATCGTTCCTAGTAAACACATTTCTGAAGATAACTTCAGTAATAGTGTAAACTGAGGCAATGATCATGTCAATCATAATGCAGAACCACATCAAGCTCCATTTCCTAAGAAAATGAAAACTGCAACGCCTGGTTGCACTTTCAAAGAATTCCTTGCTTGTAAACCCACTGAATTTGCAGGCAATGAAGGAGCAACTGCATCACTGCGTTGGTTAGAAAAAACCGAAGCAGTAATTGCAATAAGTAAATGTGCTAAAGATGATCAGGTCATGTACGCATCAAATCTCTTCAAGGAAGGAGCACTTGAATGGTGGAACACTGTGTTACAATCAAAAGGAAGAATAATAGCTTATGCCATGACTTGGGAAGAATTTAAGGGTTTTGTAGAAAGAAAATTCTATCCCGAGTATGAAAAGGAACAGATGACGAATAAGTTTCTAAATCATCGGATGATGGGGGTAGATTGTCGCGGTTATACTTCGACATTCTTTGAATATGCTAGAGTGGTACCAACGCTGGCTTCGCCAGAACCGGTACTCATTTCTCGCTACATTTGGGGACTGATTAGTGAAGTCCGCAATATTGTTAAAGCTGCGAGACCTCGCACTATTGACGATGCTGTGGAATTAACTAACACCCTAACTGATGAACTGGTGCGTACAAGAGATGAAGACAGAAAGAAAGAATTGGCTCAGAAAATTACCCAGGGATTTCGTACGGGTAATAATAGCAATTTCAAGAGAAGAGGAACAGGGCAACCCTCAAATCCGTCATTCTGCAGAAATTGCAAAAGGAAACATTTTGGAAGATGTAATATAATTTGCAATTTTTGCAAAATGACAGGACATCGTGAAGAAAACTGTAGGAAGAAATCCACAATTTGTTACAATTGTGGAGAAACTGGACATTTCAGGCCAGATTGCCCGAAATTGGTCAAACCAGCAGATAATAAAGCTAAACTAGCAGATGGAGCTACAAAGAAGAATGTCAGAGCATTTCAGCTAACTACTCAAGAAGCAGAACTCATCCCAGATGTGATAGCGGGTACGTTCTTAGTTCACAACATTTACGCCAAAGTATTATTTGACTCTGGTGCAAACCAAAGTTTTATTAATACTTCATTCTGCCAAGCTCTTAATTTACCCTTAACCAACCTTAGGCAGATTTTTACAGTTGAAACGGCAGACGGAAATTCTGTTAGTATAGATAAAGTTTTGCAAAAGGAAAATATAGAACTTTCAGGTCATAAATTCTTTGCAAACCTATTTCCTATGAAATTAGCCGAATTTGATGTTGTGTTAGGAATGGATTGGTTAGTAGCCAATCATGCTCGAATCCTTTGTGATCAGAATTCTATAGAAATTCAGGCACCTACTGGGGAAATAATTAGAATTACAGGAGATAAACCACGAAAGCCCATGAAGTTCATATCAGTAATGAAAGTTGCTAATTATGAACGAAAACAAGGAATAGTATATATGATTTCAGTAATCATTAGTACTAAGGGTAAAGAAATTAGAAAAATTCCTGTAGTCTCAGAGTATCCGGATGTATTCCCAGAAGATTTACCGGGATTACCTCCAGACAGGGAAGTAGAATTTAGGATTAATCTAATTCCAGGAACTACACCGATAGCCAAGGCACCTTATCGGTTAGCACCCACAGAAATGTTAGAACTGAAAAAGCAATTAGATGAATTACTAAGTAAAGGATTCATACAACCTAGCTCATCCCCTTGGGGAGCGCCAGTGTTGTTTGTAAAGAAGAAAGATGGTTCAATGAGAATGTGTATCGATTATAGAGAATTGAATAAGGTTACAATTAAGAATCGATATCCATTACCTAGGATTGATGATCTTTTTGATCAACTTCAGGGAGCTAGATATTTTTCTAAGATAGATTTACGCTCCGGATATCATCAATTGAAGGTACAAGAAGAAGACATACCTAAAACTGCTTTCAGAACTAGGTATGGTCATTATGAGTTTACAGTCATGCCCTTTGGGTTAACAAATGCACCTGCTGCATTTATGGACATGATGAATAGGATCTGTAAACCATATTGGATAAATTTGTAATTGTCTTCATAGACGATATACTTATTTATTCCAAAAGTCAGACAGAGCATTGTGAACACCTTCATGCACTCTTAACTTTATTAAGAAAAGAAAAGCTTTATGCCAAATTCTCGAAGTGTGAATTTTGGTTGCAAGAAGTGCAATTCTTAGGACACATGGTGAATCACGAAGGTATTCATGTAGATCCTGCTAAGATAGAGGCAATTACCAAATGGAAGGTTCCACAAACAGCAATGGAAATTAGAAGTTTTATAGGTTTAGCTGGGTATTATAGACGGTTTATTAAGGATTTTTCCAAGATAGCCGTACCATTAACTAAGCTAACCTGTAAAGCGGTTAAGTTTGAATGGGAACCAAAGCAAGAAGAAGCTTTTAGAATATTGAAGCAGAAATTAACAAATGCACCAATCTTAGCCTTACCAGAAGGAACTGAAGATTTTGAGGTATATTGTGATGCTTCAAAACTAGGATATGGATGTGTGCTTATGTGTAACGACTCACACAAAAACGTCCTAAAAACGTTCCGTAAGTATAAACCCGGACCTTGATGTAACAAACCCTCATTAAAAGTCCTATTTATTTTATTATTTTATCTAAAAGGAAACCCTAATTAAGAAACCCAAGTGATTCTACGCAAACCCTAAAATTATCAGAACAATCAGAATCAGGATCGGGGCCCCTAAAACTCAGGGGGGGTATTCCCTACTCGATGATTATCCTTATAAATTATTATAAAAATCAAATTTAATTAAATCGTCGACTCATCAGGCCTAGTCCCACGCGTGGCAAGCCTATAAGTAATTCGTGTCTCTTACGGACCGTAACATTAATAATCTTACGGACCGTAAGCACCCTTACGGACCGTAACATTAGGAGTCTTACGGTCCGTAAGCTAATCAAATTTCGTGTATAAATAGCAGGCCTTGGCACTTGAATTCTGACATTTGAGCGACGATCAAATTCCAAACGTACGCTGAGTTATCGTCCAAATACTCACAATTAACACACACAAATCACTAATTAGTATAGCGGGGTGCTGCAGAACAGGGTATTAACTCGATCGCTGCTACGATTCAATGTCCGATCGATTAAACTATCCAATGGATGTTTAAGTGCCGCTCAAATTGAGTTTATACTTTGTTATTCATCGTGATTTCGACTTGAATGTTTGAGTGCTGTTCGAACTCGGACTATACTCTGTCATTCGTTGTGAATCCGCTGAATTGATAAGTATTGCACTTTGTCATTCGTTGTGAGGGTTTTATCTCGTGAGTTATCGTAAATGTTGTATTAAGTTATCTACCTAGTTCGTGTGCACTAGGTTACAAGGTTAATTAATAGGCTAAGCTCTGCCTATAGGAATCTGCAAAAGCTTAGCTGTAGACTAAACTTTGCCTGTATAAATCTGCAATATAGAGGCTTATCTGTAACTTTGGCCGTATGAATCTGCATGCTTATAATGTGAGTCATTCTCTTTTTATCAAATCTGTTTATAAAAGTATGTTTATTTTCAAGATTATAATTACAGTGATTAAGTATATGTAGTCACCAAATTACAGCCGGTATGTGGGGTATTGTGCACATTACTGTTTTTATCAATTTAGGTGGGCGTACCTAATTAATGATACTCGTTACTATTGGGTGAACGGACTCAATAGTAATATGACCACAGTCACCGAAACGAGTCGATGACAAATACTGTGGGTAGTTGGTTGAAATAAACATTGTAATCTCTCTTAATACTGTGAATTATAACAAAAGAGTCATTTTAGCAAATGAATGATTCACTCAGTATTTCCCGCTGACAAAACCTTTTTCAAACATGTTTCAGGTAATTACAATAGATTGGAGTAAGAGATGGGTACGGCACTGAAAGACTTCAAGAAGTGGCTTATTTTATTAATTAAATCGAATTAAGAAATATTGTTTATGTAATAAAATTTATCCTTATTAAAGCTACCATTGTAAAACATGGGTTTATCCCATCTATTTAATAAATAAAATCCGGTGTTTTCTAAACTCTGATAATTTTCCTAACTCACGGTCCTGATAAAATTTCCGCTGCAATATTTTTCAAAGTAAATCACCGGTACCACTGGGCTGTTCGCGACTCTCGATTCCGTCCAGGGTGGGTCGAGGGCCGTGACAGAAGGTGGTATCAGAGCCAACTCAAAGAGCCACTGCTTTAAGCCTTTAGGTGTTGTGATAATAATACCTAAATCTATAATACTATATAATACATCTCCTTAGGATTAAAATGTAATTTTACCCCTTAATTTTAAGATGGCAGATCAAGAGTCTTGCTTGTTCCGTGATCTTTCGTCCCTTTCTCCCAATTTTACCCTCAATTCAATGTCACTTGCCCACAAATAAGTCTTGAGGCCGATAAAAAATGCTTAGATGATTCAAACCGTCAGCGCAATTACTAATTCAATCAATTAGGTTTCATGTGGTCATTGCCCTATTCAATGGTATTGAAGGTGATTGAATGTTGCAGTTGAGGCGTTAGTGCGTTTCTATCCTACCCAACCAAGGTTCCTGCGAATTTTAGGTTATAACAGGTATTGAAGATGATTGAATGTTGAGATTGAGGTGTTCATGCGTCAAGCGCTGATTACGCTCTTCTTCTGCCAACGGTAAGTTGTGTATTTAGGTTCCCTAATTTCTGTTGTTTCTTTTAAACCTAATTCGGGTCTTCGTCGTGGATAGATTTTGCTTCCTAATCTTAATTGCAAACTAATTCATGTGCTTTAAAAACTGAAAATGGTGAAACAGGTCATTGAGTAATTGAAGACGATCACGTGGTGAACACAGAGAATAGCATGATTGCACAATATCGTATCGTACCAGTTCCGTAGGTATGCACAATACTGGACACGATGTTGTTTTGTATTTTCGATTTCACCTCAAATTGTTGTTGAAGTAATTAGGAAGCCTCCATTTTGAAAGGCTTAGGTAAACGAATTTCAAACCATATGTTATATAGATTTCTTTATCTGATTGATTATTGTCCAATTGACCTCTTAACTTAGTTTTGTTGCTAGAGTAGTAAGCATAAAACCTGTTTTTCCCTTGTTGTTGAAGGAACTAGGAAGCAACCATTTTGAAGGGTAAGTCAACCATCTACTTCTAATCAGATTGGTAACTGACTTTCCAACGTTAACTTTGCTTTATTAAGTTTTAATCAGATTGTTAAGACAATTTCAAATACATTACACTGATTTCTTGTTAATTACCATGTTTTCACTACACGTGGTTACTTGGTTACTCTTTCAATGTGGTTTTACTTTGCAACTAGCAATTTATAATTTATATACATAACTGGATGGTGTATAATAGAAATTTTGGTGCAGGGAAGAAATTTGATTGATTGATTGAAATATTAGGGTTTTAGGTGCCCCATTTGTGTTTCTTGATTCTTTAAAGTTGAACATTGTGGTTTGAGAGTTTGATTTTGTTTTGTAAGTAGCAAAAATGGCTTGTATGAAATTGGGATCCAAAGCAGATGCGTTTCAGAAAAAAGGCCAAGCTTGGTATGTTCTTTAATCTCTGGTAAACTTGTTATGCATTCTGATCTGTTGAGTACATATTGATATAACTAATTGTATATGTGTATGTGTGTGTAATGTGTATATGCAACATGATGGAGTATGATGCTGTGACTTTTGTGGTTATGAATTTCTTGATGATATGTGGATTTTAGGTGGTTATCTTTATCCAATATAGGTGTTTTTTTAATTTTATTTTATCAAAGTTTAGCATCAAATTTTTGTTCCTAAAAAGTTTGAAATCATGTGTTTTTCTGATGTGACATAGAGGATCCAGATCAATGTTGAGGGAAAAAGCAATGTGTTTGACTTCAAAAGTCAAATTTGGTTTTTTTAAGTCAAATTGTTAAAGGGGACTTAGTTGCATTGAGGGTTGCTTTTCAAGTTACCATCTTGTTTTTGAAAATTGAAAAAAGTTGTGATTGTGTTTTCAAGTTACCATCTTGTTTTTGAAAATGTAAAGAATTTGCGTTTGTGTTAAAGCTTAGAAGTAATTTGTTTGACCTCATAAGTCAAAGGTTAGGTCTGTTATCTCAACAGGAACTTGATTGCATTGAGGGGTGTTTTCTAAGACTATGGGGTATGGGGCGTGGGTTGGAGAGAAACGCCCAAGTCACCACCCCGGGTGGGCTTGGGTTTGGGCGTGGCCCCTTGGGCGGGAGTTTAAGTACGGGCGTGGGGCATGCTAGCGATCCTATGTGGCCGGCTCTTATTGGCTTGTTTGCTAGGGCATAGCGGGCCATGTTTAATTTTAGATTTTTTTTATTTTTATTTTAATACACCTGGCCAAGCCACGCCGGGCTAGCCACGCCCCGCCATACCCCACGGACACGTCACTCACCAACGGGGGGCTCGAACTCCACGTGTCAACCCATGCCCCAAACCCCCGCCCCACCATACCCCATGGTCTAAAGTTTACACCATAATCTTTCAGCTCTACGATTGTGCATCCCAGGATTTAAAGAACCCATTTTATCGATAGAATTTTAAAAGTAACGATTTTGACCTCAAAAGTCAAAGGGCATCTCTGTTGTCTTTCCTGTCAACAGAATTGTGAAATCAGTTTAGAGAAATTAAAATTCTAGCCAATGAAAGTTTGATTTTCAATGTCAACAGGCTAAGAATAAAAGAAGATGCAAAACAAGAGTGTTCAAATTTTTATTTATTTATCTTTTTATACTTTTTTTTTTTCAGTTTCCTTTGCTTTCAAGAAGTGGGGTTATGGAAAAATTGATAGCAGATGCATGCATCTGAGAAAGGAGACACAAATTGTACCATAAACCTCAAAGACATTCCGGGCGGGGCCAAAACATTTGAACTTGTTGCAAAATTCTGTTACGGAGTAAAACACGAAATCACCGCCTCAAATGTAGTACACCTCCGTTGTGCCGCCGAGCATCTAGAAATGACTGAACAGTATGGCGAGGACAACTTAATTTCACAAACAGAAATCTTTTTTAATCAAGTCGTTCTTAAAAGTTGGAAAGATTCACTAAAATGCCTCCAAACATGTGGCGATAAAAATATTATCCCTCATGCTGAAGAGCTTAACATTACAAAACGGCGTATAGAGTCGTTGGCGGTCAAGGCGAGCACCAACCCGAATTTGTTCGGTTGGCCCATGATTGACCATGGTGGGCCCATGCAGAGCCCGGGCGGTAGTTTGTTGTGGAATGGAATAAGCACCGGGGCCCGTCCTGTAAATCTGAACTTGGATCGGTGGTTTGATGACGTCTTTGACTTTACCTCTTTACAAAAAGTTGACTTTGGTAACGGAAGCTCGCGGAATTAAATAAGAAATCATAGCAGGCTCGCTTGAGTAATATGCAAAGAAGTATTTACCAGGGTTAAGTCACCGGAAAAGTTCTCATATGAGCCCGACCGCAATTGATCCGCCACCGGAAGAAGCCAAAAGATTTTACTCGAGGAAATTGACTGTTTACTTCCGATGCAAAAAGGGCTCGTCTCAACAAAGTTTTTATTCGGTCTTTTACGAACCGCTTTGATTCTTCGGGCTAGCCCGTCTTGTATATCAAATTTGGAAAAAAGAATTGGGATGCAACTTGATCAGGCAACCCTTGAAGATTTATTAATGCCGAATTTTTCTTATTCGATGGAAACGTTGTATAATTTTGAATGCGTGTTGAGGTTGGTTCAACATTTTATGGCTATTGATCAAGCAACAGGTGGTGCGTCTCCTTGTTCTATCAAGGATGAATAGTTGTTGGGTTCACCATCTCTGACACCTGTCACCATGGTGGCTAAGCTAATTGACAGTTACTTGGTGGAAGTTGCACCCGATGTTAATTTAAAGCTTACAAAGTTCATGGCTCTTGCTGAGGCTGTTCCCGAGTAAGCTAGACCGATGGATGATGTCTTGTATTGTATCAACCAGTTCTAATATGTTTCCTCTTTCTTGTAAAACATATGCCAACACATCAAACAATCATGTTACAGTTTTGACTTTTTGGGTCAAAGAATGCTTGTATTGTGTTGGCATTTATTTTAAAAGGCATAATACAGTTCACTGAAGGGGTGTTTGAATGTGTGTTTTAGAAGTGATTATGTGTATCCAAAACCCCCCAAAACGTTAAAATGTTTGTTAAAGCAAAAAAAGTCCTACTTACCAAAGTCCTACTTCTATATGATTTTTTATCGTTTTAAGGTTTAAGGTTTGAGTTATGTTTCTGCCTCATATATTGTCGACTCCGCTGCAACGTGCGGGTTCCCTACTAGTTTATATAAAAGAGTTAGGAGATTGTTGTTAACTGGTAGCACACAGGATAGCATTTAGACTTGAACTTAAGAAAAGATGCCTTAGTATCAGCTTCAAGATAAGCTAAGTACTTGTGTAAATAAATATGATGGAATTTTGGTGTGCCATAAGTAATTGATGAAGTAATGTCACAGGACAACTAAGTCCAGAGTCAGTAGTTGAGAGAATGATCAACAGTGATATGACCAAAAGCACTAGTTGAGAGAATGATCAACAGTGTTATGATTAGAATCACTAGTTGAAAGAATGATCAACAGTGATATGACCGCAATTACTAGTTGAGAGAATGATCAACAGTAATATGACCTGAGTCACTAGTTGAAAGAATGATCAATAGTAAATTGACACTGTCACAGGAATCGTCCAGTGGTCAAAATAATATATGTTATGGAAATACAAATTTCCTTAATTCCGAATAAAAGCCCTAATAAGATAGGCATTTTTGAAAAGATACTATTTATAGGAAATAGAAAATTTTCTCCGGCAAGACTGGGTATGATGTAGCAGACTCTCCAGTTTGTCCGGATATACTGAAGATACCTCTCCGGCGAGAACCGGGTAAGAAGGTATATAATATATCAGCAAGTGACAAGATTTCCCTAAATAGTATCATGACCAGATATCTGACTAGTTTTTGAAATATAAATATGTTAAATACATTGACCTGATAGATGGTATGTTTATTTCAGCATGTGAAATATATGATTATATAGATATATATATATATATATATATATATATATATATATATATATATATATATATATATATATATATCTATAAGAAATTCCAAAAGTTAATTTGGAATAAAGCACCAGTATCTGTGTCTAGATTTCTTTATTAGGAATCTCTTTTCCGATATCAAACAATATTTCGTTTGATTATCTGCCTAGTAACTTGAGCGACAATAATAAAAAAACCCATTAAGTTGGGATACCATCAAAAGTATAAGAAATTCCAATACACTATTAACGCAAGTAAGAAGTATATAAAGTTGTGCTAGTACACAAGAAAACACATGAAACTTAAATTATACGTCCACGGACGTTGAAATATATCACACACGACTTCCAAGGCAAGACCTTTGGAAAATATAATTGGGCATTATGACACCAATGCTAATTCCGTCAGTAGAAGAACTATTAAAAGAAGCACTTTGCCACACGATCCTACAAGCGACAAGAATATCGCTGAGGTACGCTACAGTTTAATCAGAGTCATAAGTATTCATATACTTTTGCAAATTCCCTATTTCATTTTATTTGACATTCCCTGGTAATGTCATTTAATAACGGTTATCACTCGAAATTCCAGATAGAAGTTCTTATATTTCTTTTATTGAAAATTCTGACTTCTGCATATAAAGTTTTTCGCATTGTTACTTTTCCTAACGGTCATCATACCAGGAGGATTTATTTCATAATAGCGAATATTGATTCATTTCATTTCTTGGTAAATCCACATGTTATGTTGCGCATGTGGTTCGTTTAATTTCTGAATTCCACTGGAGGGCTTCATTCTAATTTGTCGTTTTATCCAAACTCAAATATCCTTTAGTTAGACTTGATTTTGGCACGGTGAACCGCATTATTGCTAAACAATGACTCTTAATATCGAATCAATAAATTTTGAAAAACTCAATTTTCTTTGGCATCCATGGTTTCTGTTATGACCATGTCCGAAATTTTTATTTATTTAAACTCGTTTTGTTTAAACCGAGTTCAATTGTTTTAACTTGCTCGCATTACATATTCAATTCAAAGTTCCATATGATGAATTAAAAACCATCATATTCGAAATAATCCTAACAAACATTTCAATTCTCTTGAACTATAACACGTTGGTGTGATCCTCGACTTCACTAAATCTTTTCTATAATCACAATCACTTTGAGGTGACATTTTCACAAAATCTGAAGATTGTGCTAATCTCGGATTTAATCATTTAATTATTTATATTAAATCCACTTTGTTGATTTATTCTATACAAAGAATCTTAAAATAATCATGTGCTCAGATAATGATACCCAAATTCATATTTCGGTATATCTCTTAATAGTTATTACAATATCAATCGAGCCTTTCGTAATATTTATTGCTCTATCATTATTGATCGAAAAACATTATATATAAATTTAATCGATTATATATGGAATTACCTAATTTACAAATATAGTATTTCTATATTCTTGTTAAACCATTGAGGTAAAGAATTTATATTTTTATATATAAATATATAAAAATTTATGTTGAAGTATACTTTCATATAAGTTTACGTTCAGTTATTTATTATTGATAATTAATATTAGTTTTATTATTAATAATAAATTAATAACAAGAGTGTTGGTATTATTTTAAAATACTAGGGTTCTTGTCAGAGGCAGATATTGAATAGCCTAGCCTTAGTTAGGCATGGATTGGCCACCTATGCTTAAACAAGGCAGCACTAATCAATATCCAACCATGATAATAACTAGTTAATATATATAAATTAAGTCATCGTACTTATTTAGTAAATTTTAATTATATATAAAAATATTTTACTTTGTACTGTAAGGAGAAGACATATTTTCATAAAACAATACCAGAATTAGAGGGACGAATAAAATTTTATAAAATTATCTATCACATGTTTTGTGGTAACTATGTACCGTAATGTTCTGGTAAGAAAATAACCATATAAGAATAATATGATAGTCATCAACTACGTTGAGTTAGGAGAACATTGTAATATATAAGAATAGTTCCCGTTTTCACTTATTTACAACATTTGTAAATACATTCACAACGTTATTTGGTTTCAAAATGAAAATAAGTAATCCCATAGAATCAACCCAATAAGTGTAATATATGTACAAAAGTGTTTGTACGAATATTTTGTACAATAAATATTTTTACACATTTATTTACAACTTTCATTTAACATTATAAATAATAGTGATTTCTTTTACAAAATAATAATACTAAAATATTTTGTAATGTAATAACTTTATTGCGGTATTTTGTAATATATATTACATAGTAAATATAAGTTATTTTACATAGTATAGTAAAATACTAAAATAATATTTATTTAAAAGCAGTAACTATTTACATATAGTAAAAAATGTGTAACAAATAATATATTATATAATATTTATATTTGATATATAAAATACGGTTCAAGACAAGTACACAAATAATATATTATATTTGTCTTACAAATATAATATAATTGATCATGTCAAAACAAATTGTTTTTTTTTTTTTATATATCAATCTCTAGGATATAATATGCAAAATATGGTCACTAATAGTGTACTATCACATTATTTCACGATTCAAAACAACTTGGAACTCTAAACAATAATACACTAAATCTATAATCTTTTGGTGTATCTTTGTAAATCACTCATCTCAACACTTTGATTTTCTAATATCATAAATATTTGACAAATCATTTTTTTTCATACTTTTATTTCATTTGGAACCTGTCAATTCTAACTCCTCCTCAGTTACCAATCAAAGTAAGCTTTCTCTTGACAAAGAATTTTATTAATTCTAAAAATTTTAAATATCTATTAATCCTATATCTTTTGACTTGCTCTGGAAAGCATACCATTTCATTTCATTCGTTTGTCATCGATTTCTTAAACTAATTTAGTTAAACTATTGAATCTTATCTATTGTCGATATTTTAATTCTGTGTCATCTACCCTAATATTATTAACTAAAAAGATGACATAAATCTAAAAGAAATATCATAACCCAAATACACTTGGAAGTTGGAACCTGAGATGAAGAAAAAGTATTCCTACTTATTCAGTAAATCTCGAGGACGAGATTTTTATTAAGGTGGGGAGAATGTAACGACTCACACAAAAACGTCCTAAAAACGTTCCGTAAGTATAAACCCGGACCTTGATGTAACAAACCCTCATTAAAAGTCCTATTTATTTTATTATTTTATCTAAAAGGAAACCCTAATTAAGAAACCCAAGTGATTCTACGCAAACCCTAAAATTATCAGAACAATCAGAATCAGGATCGGGGCCCCTAAAACTCAGGGGGGGTATTCCCTACTCGATGATTATCCTTATAAATTATTATAAAAATCAAATTTAATTAAATCGTCGACTCATCAGGCCTAGTCCCACGCGTGGCAAGCCTATAAGTAATTCGTGTCTCTTACGGACCGTAACATTAATAATCTTACGGACCGTAAGCACCCTTACGGACCGTAACATTAGGAGTCTTACGGTCCGTAAGCTAATCAAATTTCGTGTATAAATAGCAGGCCTTGGCACTTGAATTCTGACATTTGAGCGACGATCAAATTCCAAACGTACGCTGAGTTATCGTCCAAATACTCACAATTAACACACACAAATCACTAATTAGTATAGCGGGGTGCTGCAGAACAGGGTATTAACTCGATCGCTGCTACGATTCAATGTCCGATCGATTAAACTATCCAATGGATGTTTAAGTGCCGCTCAAATTGAGTTTATACTTTGTTATTCATCGTGATTTCGACTTGAATGTTTGAGTGCTGTTCGAACTCGGACTATACTCTGTCATTCGTTGTGAATCCGCTGAATTGATAAGTATTGCACTTTGTCATTCGTTGTGAGGGTTTTATCTCGTGAGTTATCGTAAATGTTGTATTAAGTTATCTACCTAGTTCGTGTGCACTAGGTTACAAGGTTAATTAATAGGCTAAGCTCTGCCTATAGGAATCTGCAAAAGCTTAGTTGTAGACTAAACTTTGCCTGTATAAATCTGCAATATAGAGGCTTATCTGTAACTTTGGCCGTATGAATCTGCATGCTTATAATGTGAGTCATTCTCTTTTTATCAAATCTGTTTATAAAAGTATGTTTATTTTCAAGATTATAATTACAGTGATTAAGTATATGTAGTCACCAAATTACAGCCGGTATGTGGGGTATTGTGCACATTACTGTTTTTATCAATTTAGGTGGGCGTACCTAATTAATGATACTCGTTACTATTGGGTGAACGGACTTAATAGTAATATGACCACAGTCACCGAAACGAGTCGATGACAAATACTGTGGGTAGTTGGTTGAAATAAACATTGTAATCTCTCTTAATACTGTGAATTATAACAAAAGAGTCATTTTAGCAAATGAATGATTCACTCAGTATTTCCCGCTGACAAAACCTTTTTCAAACATGTTTCAGGTAATTACAATAGATTGGAGTAAGAGATGGGTACGGCACTGAAAGACTTCAAGAAGTGGCTTATTTTATTAATTAAATCGAATTAAGAAATATTGTTTATGTAATAAAATTTATCCTTATTAAAGCTACCATTGTAAAACATGGGTTTATCCCATCTATTTAATAAATAAAATCCGGTGTTTTCTAAACTCTGATAATTTTCCTAACTCACGGTCCTGATAAAATTTCCGCTGCAATATTTTTCAAAGTAAATCACCGGTACCACTGGGCTGTTCGCGACTCTCGATTCCGTCCAGGGTGGGTCGGGGGCCGTGATAGAAGGTGGTATCAGAGCCAACTCAAAGAGCCACTGCTTTAAGCCTTTAGGTGTTGTGATAATAATACCTAAATCTATAATACTATATAATACATCTCCTTAGGATTAAAATGTAATTTTACCCCTTAATTTTAAGATGGCAGATCAAGAGTCTTGCTTGTTCCGTGATCTTTCGTCCCTTTCTCCCAATTTTACCCTCAATTCAATGTCACTTGCCCACAAATAAGTCTTGAGGCCGATAAAAAATGCTTAGATGATTCAAACCGTCAGCGCAATTACTAATTCAATCAATTAGGTTTCATGTGGTCATTGCCCTATTCAATGGTATTGAAGGTGATTGAATGTTGCAGTTGAGGCGTTAGTGCGTTTCTATCCTACCCAACCAAGGTTCCTGCGAATTTTAGGTTATAACAGGTATTGAAGATGATTGAATGTTGAGATTGAGGTGTTCATGCGTCAAGCGCTGATTACGCTCTTCTTCTGCCAACGGTAAGTTGTGTATTTAGGTTCCCTAATTTCTGTTGTTTCTTTTAAACCTAATTCGGGTCTTCGTCGTGGATAGATTTTGCTTCCTAATCTTAATTGCAAACTAATTCATGTGCTTTAAAAACTGAAAATGGTGAAACAGGTCATTGAGTAATTGAAGACGATCACGTGGTGAACACAGAGAATAGCATGATTGCACAATATCGTATCGTACCAGTTCCGTAGGTATGCACAATACTAGACACGATGTTGTTGTTTTGTATTTTCGATTTCACCTCAAATTGTTGTTGAAGTAATTAGGAAGCCTCCATTTTGAAAGGCTTAGGTAAACGAATTTCAAACCATATGTTATATAGATTTCTTTATCTGATTGATTATTGTCCAATTGACCTCTTAACTTAGTTTTGTTGCTAGAGTAGTAAGCATAAAACCTGTTTTTTCCCTTGTTGTTGAAGGAACTAGGAAGCAACCATTTTGAAGGGTAAGTCAACCATCTACTTCTAATCAGATTGGTAACTGACTTTCCAACGTTAACTTTGCTTTATTAAGTTTTAATCAGATTGTTAAGACAATTTCAAATACATTACACTGATTTCTTGTTAATTACCATGTTTTCTAAATGTCTTACTTGTTCACAAGTTAAGGCAGAACATCAGAAACCTTCAGGATTACTACAACAATTAGAAATGCCAGTATGGAAATGGGAACTTATAACAATGGATTTTGTTACTATGTTACCCAAAACAAGAAAAGGTAATGATACGATTTGGGTAATTGTGGATCGATTAACCAAATCAGCTCACTTTTTACCTATGAAAGAAACCTTTAGCATGGAAAGACTGGCAAAATTGTATGTAGATGAAGTTGTATCCTTACATGGAGTTCCACTCTCCATTGTTTCGGATAGGGATAGTCGTTTTACTTCTCATTTTTGGAGAAGTTTCCTGCAAGCTATGGGAACTCGATTAAATCTGAGTACTGCATATCATCCCCAAACAGACGGACAAAGTGAAAGGACAATCCAAACTCTAGAAGACATGCTCCGAACATGTGTAATAGATTTTGGTGGAAATTGGGATGATCATTTACCATTAATTGAATTCTCCTATAACAATAGCTATCATTCAAGTATTGAAACCGCCCCATTTGAAGCACTATACGGAAGAAAGTGCAGAACTCCAGTTTATTGGGCAGAAATAGGAGAAAGTCAATTATCAGGTCTTGAAATAGTGCAAGAGACGACTGATAAGATTACTCAAATCAAGGAAAGGTTGAAAACGGCTCGAGATCGTCAGAAAAGTTATGCAGACAATAGATGCAAGCCGTTAGAATTCCAAGTTGGAGACAGAGTATTATTAAAAGTTTCTCCTTGGAAATGAGTAGTTAGATTCGGAAAGAAAGGAAAACTAAGTCCAAGGTACGTAGGACCATTTCCAGTGATTCAACGTATAGGACCAGTTGCTTATCGTTTACAACTACCAGAAGAATTAGCAGGAGTACATGATGTATTTCATGTATCCAATCTCAAGAAATGTTTATCAGATCAATCACTGGTAGTACCTCTTCGAGATATAGAGGTAAACGAAAAGCTGAAATTTGTTGAGAAACCTCTTCAAATTGAGGATCGAAAGATCAAGTTTCTCAAACACAAACGACTAGTTTTAGTCAAAGTCAGATGGGATTCAAAGAGAGGAGTTGAATACACTTGGGAGTTGGAATCAGAAATGAAGCGAAAGTATCCTCACTTATTCCAGTAAATCTCGAGGACGAGATTTTTATTAAGGTAGGGAGAATGTAACAACTCTCATCAAAAGTTATATTTATTTAATCAAATTGTCCAATAGGAAACCCTAATTGAGAAACCCAAGTGATTCTGTATAATCCCTAAAATTTTCAGAACATTTGGAATTAGGATTAGGGCCTCTAAAACTCAGGGGGGGGGGGGGTAAACCCTATTCGGTAATATCTCAACAAAACGCTGTCAAAAATTTGAAATAACACAAAATCGACTCAGCAGGCCTATACTAGTGACAAGGCTACTCTAGGATAGGTGGACACCTCAGGCGAGTCGCGACAGGAGTCACGACATCTCCCGCGACACGCGGGGGAACCCAATTTCACGTATAAATAGGATTGTCTGTTTCATGCAATTAGGTGTTCCTTCGACGTTCAATTTCAAATTGTACGCTGAGTTATAATCAAAACAGTCCCAAAACACACACTGATCACGAAGTGCTGCCACAATTCAGGGTAATAACTCGATCGCTGCTACGATTCAATGTCCGATCGATTAAACTATCCAATGGATGTTTAAGTGCTGCCCACATTAGGGTTTATGCTTTGTCATTCGTCGTTAAATCGATGGATGTTTAAGTATCGCACTTTGTCATTCGTTGTGAAGGTTTCAATCTCGTGAGTTATCGTAAATGCTGTATTAAGTTACTAACCTAGTTTGTGTGCTTGATTATTTAAACTAGGTTATCAAGGCTAATCAGTAAATTAAGCTCTGTTAAATCTGCAATGTGAGTCATTCTCTTTTTATCAAATTTGTTTACAAAAGCATGTTATTTTCAAAGTTATAATTACAGTGATTAAGTTTATGTAATCACCAAGTTACAGCCGGTATGTGGGGTTTTGTATACATTACTTGATAATCTTCACCATTGGACAACAAGTTAGCCAAGGGGTGATATGACCATAGTCACAGACACCATTGGACGAATGGGCCAATGGGTCGAGTGACAATTACTGTGGGTAGTTGGTTTGATATCTGAAACATTGTAATCTCTCTTAATACTGTAAATTATAACAAATGTGTCGTTTTATTAAATAGAATGATTCACTCAGTATTTCCCGCTGACCAAACCTTTTTCAAACATGTTTCAGGTGATCTATTGTGATCCAGGAAAAGTGCCGTGAAGCACTATCAGCTTAAGGAAGTGGCTCAGAAATAAAATAAAAACATGTTTTGTAAAATAAAAGATCTCCTGTTGAAATCTCAAGATTGTAAATTATCGGGTTTTATCCCGAATTGTGAAATAAAATAATCGGGAAATATTTCAGTTTTAAATTGATCCTGAAGAAACTTCCGCTGTTAAACTCACTTAATTAAAATACCACGGGATTTCTGTCCCGCGGCTCCTGAAACGGGTCAAACCGGGTCGGGGGCCGTGACACCACCTTTCTCTCAATTTCCCCACCATTAGCCACCAACCACCCACCTTCGTTTACACATGTCTAAAAACTTGCAACTTTCTATTTTGTCAACTTCTTTCACTATCAAAACTCAGCAGCACCATTAACAATATCGGCTGACCATCCAATTGCTAATCTCAGCAGCAATTATCAAAACTCAGATTCTCTTCGTAAAACAATCTCAATACAATATCGATGAATCTGCAATCACAAAACAACAAGGCTATTCTTCAACAACTGCAAACTTCATCTTCGTTTATTATCTCGGCCACATCAGCTGCTGTGAACAACTGCAAATCCGAAATCGTACTGATCCAGCTATGAATCTATTTTTTCTTTGTTTCAAACAAAAGAGATAAACCAAAACTGCGGAACAGCAGATATGCGTAACAGCAGTGATTGATTTATAAAGAACAGATTTGATTTTACCAAAAAACAATCGAAATCAGTACGTAACGGTCTAACACACATCTCGTATATGAAGAAACAACAAGTGCAGATTTCAACAAACAGAGAGAAAGGTAGGGGGTGGGTGGGGTTGTTTTGTTTGTATAGAGTGGAGAAGATGAAGGGTAAATTTGTCATTTCACATCTACTTAACGAAGAAAACTAACCGTCATCCACTCCAGGGACTATCCTAGTAACAAACTGTCAAACCACAGGGAGCACCGGTGTAATTTCCAAAAGTTGGGGACTATAGGTGTTATTTTGCAAAACCACAGGGACTATCCATGCATTTTACTCAACAATGTTTTTCAATACTCAAATTATTTTCAAAAGTTATAATTACAGGGATTAAGTCTTGGTTATCTTGAATCACTGGCAAGTGGGGTATTGTGCACATTACTAATCTCTCACGGTTAGGTTCACCAACCTAACAGTGATAATCATCACTACTTGGGTGAAAGGTGTAACACCTCGAAAATTCGTGTCCAATAAAATAACGACACGTGTCGTGCAAGACAAAGTGTTATAAACCCGGATCTAGTCAAGGATGCATGGTAGGATTTAAAAGCATCGACATGTTAATTAAATACCTCTGAACGACCTAATTATAAATCCCAAGACCCTAATCTATATTATAAACATCCGATATACTCAAATCCGGTAATTGCTAGCAATGATTTGATTCAAATTACACAAAAATGGAATCCTACAAGGATATGCACGACAACCTTCATTTACGGCACTTTCAAAAGGATCCAAGAAAACTTTATATCATATCATGGTGGTATAAACTGTTCATGACCCAAACATGAGGCCCCATACTGAAAATAATGGTCCAAAATCGTATTACACTAGTTACCCGTTCGAAGCCTGAAAGGTCAAAAGATTTTTGCCCTCTGGAAAAGGCTTACGAACCGTAAGGGTCAAGCCTTACGGTCCGTAAGGCATGCACAGCAACAGAAAAACGGGACAATTCCTGTTTTGAGCATGTAACCGACTCAGAAAGATATTTTCCACTTCCATGCGCGACCCCTACTGATTTTTAGGCTTAGGAGCACTAGTAAATGATCTGGGAACAATGCTAGACTTGTGTGGCATGATCATAAGCAACCAAATTCACTATAAAAGGCCCTCATGTTGCAACAATTTGATCATACCTTCCATCTGCATTTTTGGAGCTTCCTGGAGCATAAGAGCAGACCCAAGTCATCCCTAGTCGTGCATTAGACTTTGGTATGTACCCTTGACCTTCCTTAATTGAGTTTTACTTAGTTATTAGCTTAAAAGTCAAACCGTCGTAATTAACGTTTGACTTAGCGATTAATCATTAATGGTCCAGTGATTAGTCGAATTGAAGGTAGTTATAAGTTGGTAATTATGTGGGCAATAAACCCTTAAAGGGGCACCCTCTGATTCCCGCTCTAACTAGATCAAATGTCGGGTCAAAGTTGTTTGTAAAAAGTCAACAGAAGCATGATTTTCGAATTAACACCTAATTAACAATGCAAAAGGCGTGTAACCTATTTTATCACTTATATAACTTAGTAATAAATGTAAGAACTTGCCTAAGCATGCCCGACCCGACAATTTCCTGTTTAGACCCGGTTCGGAACCGAAAGTCGCAAAACTTTGACTTTTGCTTTGACTTCAGTTCTGACCCGATTTAGTATGATTTTAAAATTCCTTAGAGCTTCCTTAGGACCAGACTACATGTTAGTATAACCCTCTGTGTTTGGTTCGTGGATTACCCAAGTAGTTTACACGTTTCCGTTAAATTGCCTAATGTTGACCAATATGCCCTTTTGGCCATAAAACGAGAATTTTGGATATGTGAAAGGACAATAATCTTTGTTACTGATTTATAAACATGTCCCTAAATTTTCACATCAGTTGGAGGTCTAGATTAGGAGTTATGCTCATTAGCGTAATTAGAACGCCTTTTAGTAATTAAACGGCGTCATTAGCATAAAGCCTATCTAAACCCCATTTTTGACACCAAACCATTTACCCACTGATGTAAGATAATATTTTGAGATTTTTAAAGATTTTTAATTATTTTTAACCTGCTCATAACCTAAGGTTATGACATTGATTCGGTAAATACCGATTATACCCTTTTTGTGTATAAAATGAGTTCTACATAGTATTTTGACACCAATCCAATTGCTACTGATTTTAAATAATAAATGAAGTATTTTGGACTTTATAAACTGATTAGAAAACTCAGATTTCTTGTATAACCCGGAAATCGCTTAAAATGACTTTTTAAGCGTATTAAACACATAGTTTATGTTTAAAACCATTTTGTCATATAAGACTTCTTACCAACTGATATGACCTATTAAAATAAGTTATTTTACTGATGTATTCAGACCCGAATCTCAGAATTATAAATAATCTCTTTTATAACCTTTACAATGACCAAAATACCCCTATGGGGCTTAAATTAAGGTTAAACTCGTTTTGGGCATGATGGAAGATATCCTACTGATATCACAACATATTTAAGGCATATTAACTTAAGAAACTTGTTAGTGACTCTTTCGGGTACCCGTTATGCGTTATTCGCGTTCGGTTCGGTTTATGTAACAAGTTTGAATAAACTAGCCGAAACGGGTCAAACCCTATCGTTTTTATCTCAAAATCCAGAATGTGTTTAGATTGCCCATATTATACAAGTCTTCAAACTTATCGGGTCTAAATCACATTCTATTCCGGTTTTCGCTTAATCACGCGTTCGAACCGTATCTTTCTTTAAAACTAACCGGTCTAGGCTTAGGCTTAATTAAAGACCCGTTAGGATTCTAATAGGTTTTTATAAACCTTCGTTCCAGAATAGGAGACCCGGTAAAAGCTACACGCACTTGCTATTTTGTGATTGATACTTGCAAAGGTAAATACTTTTAACTTATTTTCCCTATTCGGGCTTGGGGTATGGTATATAAAATACCGCTTGGTCGGGCATTGAATCTTTAATCGAATAGAGGTTAAATCATTGATATGCTTCGTTTTGAAATGTTTTGTTTGCTTAAAGCCTTTGGGGGGTTAATGACCATGTCCCGGATATCCTTGGCATCATTTTACGAAATGGCCACGACCTAAGCACGGGGTGTAGGCGTACACCCGTCAGTGCCAAAATACATAATGTGGTGTGTCTATTGATCTTTAACCCAGTCTACGGATCGGGCTACTGAACGCATAATGAACATGTAATTCTTTTACAAGAATATATGCAAATAATTATCCCAAGTTATAAAGAGTTTGTGCCACGTGCATTCAAATAAATTTTATTAAACCTTTTCTAAATGAGTCAGTTAATTGTATTTACCAGTGTAAACTGACGTACTTTCCTAAAAAGGTTAAGTGCAGGTACTACGCGAACTAGGCTGGCTTTCTCCTAGCGTCCACAATAAGTCTCGCAAGCTTGGATGTCAAAACTGTTGAACAATGTTGTCATTTTATTTTTGATCCACCTGTGGATTATTTTCAACTATTTGTGATACTTGATATTACAATATTATTCGGTTGAAATATATCTATCTTTTGCTTCCGCTGTGCATATTTAAATATTGTGTTGTTTGACTGTAATGTTACCAACCACGTCACGATACTCCCCCACCGAGCCCACCGGTAATACATGGAAATATCGGGGTGTGACAGGTTGGTATCAGAGCCAACATTGAGTGAATTAAACACTAGTCTTTTGTGTTTAATCTCAATGACACAATTGCACATTCCTAAATTTTCGAGTCTAGACAAAGAACTTAGGACAAATCCAAATTTGTTTTTAATTTTAACTTTGTCCTTTATATTTCTTGTTGTATCTTATATTGTTAACAGGAAATATGCCGCCAAGATTTCGAAGAGGAGGAAGAGGCAAGGGGCCGATCACCGCCCCTAACGATCACGAAGCCGGGCCTTCTCACCGGCGAACTCCTTCCACTACAATGAGTGCCAATCCGCAAGGAGCCTGGAGAACCTATACGGAGCCCGTTAGACGGTCTATTTCGCACAGTTCAACGCCTCCTTATCGTAACTCCTATGGGCCACAGTTAGAAAACGAGCCCGATAACCCACAACATTCATATATACCTCTTCAGCGATCCCTTTCGCACAATTCCTTTGGCAACCCCACTCCTGTTTTTCAGGGCCGGTTTAACCCGGCAAACTATATTCAAGAACCAGTGGGTTTTAACCCACTGGGACCGGAGGATCACTTTTCCGGCGATAACGCCATGGATATAGATGAGGACACCGACCCTATGGAGCCTGCAACCGGGACCCCCAACCACCCTATCGAGGTCTCTGATGGTTCATCATTTCACGGATCACCCTATCGTGGTCCCGACAGTTTCCAGGCAAAGTTTAACCAGCATGAATGGTACTTCACACCTTCTCACCATTCATCACCCCACCAGCAGCAGCAGGATCCCTTCGGGGATTTGCGATTCGTGGCAGTCACGCCACCGCCTCCACCGCCGCCAGTTCATCAAGCACCTCCAGAACCACCAAGGCGTAGGAGGACAGGCGTGCGAATATCCGCGCGTGGATGGGATTTTCACTTCAGCACCCCTCATCACTCAAGTGGCAGCCACTATCCGCCACTACATGAAGACCCGCAAGTGGGTGGGCCTTCAAACCCAGTTGCACCACAACCACCACCGATGGGTTTTGATAACCCGATTCCTGCATATACAGGTTCAACGAGGTACAACCCGTTTGAGCAGCCGACTCACACAAACTATAATTATGCTGAGGCCGACCCGTACCTTGTGGCGGCAAACTACAATGCCCTCCACCCAGAAGGACCATATGGAGCTCCTTGGGGAGTGGGATATCCAACTCATGGATATCAAGTACCTGCTCAACCACCGATTCGGCAACAGTCGCAGCCACCACGATTTTCCCCACCAGAACAGGAGGAAATCCTCCAAAGAATAAGTCGGGTGGAGCATGAGTTCCAAGAAGAACGTAGGAACAACAGAGGTTTCCTCAAGGGCCTAGCGAGCTTGCTAAAGGGGAAGAAGAAGAGGGATCATTAAAATCCCTATATGTATTGTTGTATTTCCTATTTCAATCAAGTCCCTGCGTGGACATTTATCTGTGTATTTAGTCCCTGCGCGGACTTGTCTTTTTAGTCCCTGCGTGGACATCTATTCTAGTATTTGGTCCCTGCGTGGACTTGTAATTTCAGTTAAACCCATGCGTGGGTAATTTGTCTATTAAAAGTCCCGTTTAGGGCAAAGTGTACTCTTTTAAATGTTAATGGAATGTTAAGTTTATAAATTTCATTTTTATTTTATGCATAACTATATTATACATGAGATAAATAAATCAAAATCATTCCTCTTTAAAATATATCTGCCTATTTAAATATTAAATAAGAATCTCAAAGGTATAGCCTAGCCTGCATATCATTATGAGACCTGGCCAAGATGGTAGGACCTGCTTAAACGATTCGGATCCCTATTAACATCTGAAAACATGTTAACGCTCCTGGCAGATGTGATTCGTTAAAATCACACACGTCATTCTTATAATAGGATTCTTCAAAAGATTCCTATCCTAACCTGATGATATATAAATCATAGGTTTAACTCATCAATTAAGATGATCATATATTAAACATCCATAGGTGATGTAGTGCCTACGGGCCATACTCATTGTCATATAAGACAAAAGACAGTAGTAGTCTACGACTCCCTGTCAGAGAAAGGTAATGAACTATGTTCAAACCTTAAATGCCTTGATTCTCTGAAATCATGGCTTATGATTTAAAATGTCCTTGTGACTTGGCCTTTTGTGCTACTAATAAAACTGTTATTGTTTTATAATTATGATAAATTATAATAAAAATCCTAAATAGATATGATTAACAAATTTACCAAATATGGCATGTGTTACCATGGTTAATGAATTGCCATAAAAGACAATTCCATAATAAACTCCCAAATAAATTTTGTCAATATCTTATGTAACAGTTCAAGATATAATGGCTGACTCGGATGAAATTAATAGCCACCCAAGGGAGAATCAGAATGATGCCCGGATTAATATAGCGGGTGCTGAACTGCAAGCGTTAATAGAAAACGTTGTTACGAAAGCCATAGAGCGGCAGTATCAGGAATATAGCGGGACTCGAAGTAGGACCCTATCTGCACCGCACTCAAAGCCTAAGACTCATTCCGAGGCTCACAACAAGCCACCCTCCAAGAAGGAAGAACCCAAGAAAGGTGATGACGATCGTCAGTCCTCAAATCAGCAAAGTGCTCCATCCCAAAAGATTGTTTTGAATCAAGAACCCCGTGATAAGGGTTGCTCCTACAAGTACTTTGTTTCATGTAAACCCAGGGATTTCACTGGGGAGAAAGGAGCTATAGACTGCATGACGTGGTTGGATGAGATGGACACCGTGGTTGATATAAGCGGGTGCGCTGAGATGGATGTGGTAAAGTATGTGTCTCAATCGTTCAAAGGTGAGGCCTTAGCCTGGTGGAGATCGTTGATTCAAGCTACAGGGAAGATTCCACTGTACAATATGACATGGGAACAATTCGTTGCCCTCATCAGGGAGAACTACTGCCCTCAGCATGAGGTTGAAAAGATCGAGTCGGATTTTCTGTCATTGGTGATGAAAAACCTGGATTGCCAAGCTTACCTTACGAGCTTTAATACAATGTCAAGGTTGGTTCCTTATCTGGTGACCCCGGAACCCAAAAGAATAGCTCGTTTCATTGGGGGTTTAGCCCCAGAAATTAAGGCAAGTGTGAAAGCCTCTCGGCCAGCTACTTTCAGATCTGTAGCTGATATATCTTTGTCCCTCACACTGGACGCGGTCAGACAGAGATCGTTGAGGAACACGGATGCCGAGAAAAGGAAGCGTGAAGATGACAATTCGCGACGGTCAGATAAGAAGCACCGGGGAAACAATGACCATAAGAATGGGTCTGGTTCTAGGAAGGATGGGCATCAATCTGGAGAAAAGCCCAAGTGTAAGAATTGTCAGAAGCACCACTATGGGAGGTGCAGACTTGACTCAAAATCCCAATCTCAGCCAAGGCCTTGTGGGATTTGCAAATCTTCAGAACATAAAACCCTAGAGTGCAAGAAATTGAGAGACGTAACGTGCTACAGTTGCAACGAAAAAGGGCACATTAAGACAAATTGCCCAAAATATGCAAAGAAAGCTGATGAAGGAAAGAAGACCAATGCTAGGGTCTTCAGGATGGATGCAAAGGAAGCTGTGCAGGACGATAATGTGATCACAGGTACCTTTCTCATAAACGATGTCTATGCAAGAGTACTTTTTGATTCAGGCGCTGATAAGTCATTCGTAGATAATAAGTTTTGTAAATTGTTGAACTTACCTGTTAAAACCTTAAGTGTGAAGTATGAGGTGGAATTAGCAGATGGCACCTTAGAAACTGCCTCAACCATATTAGATGGATGTTTCATATCCATTAAGAACCACTCTTTTCCTTTGTCCCTACTTCCTTTGAAGTTAGCTGGTTTCGACATAGTTCTGTGTATGGACTGGTTATCTCATAACCAGGCCCAGATTGTCTGCAACAAGAAGCAAGTGGTGATCAAGGCTCCGTCTGGTGAATCACTTACCATTCAGGGGGATACCCAATATGGACTGCCTGAGCAAGTGTCTATGCTCAAGGCCTCTAAGTGTTTGAAGAAGGGCTGTGTCATCTACATGGCACAAGTGACTATTGATGAGCCGAAGCCTAAGATTGAGGATATTCCTGTCATTTCTGAATACACTGAAGTTTTTCCTGAAGAACTACCTGGTTTACCACCAGATAGACAAGTAGAATTCAGAATTGACATCATCCCTGGAGCAGCACCAGTAGCAAGGGCGCCTTATAGGTTGGCACCAACAGAGATGAAGGAATTGAGGATGCAACTAGAGGAATTGCTAGCCAAGGGTTTCATTAGACCTAGTTCGTCTCCTTGGGGAGCACCAATCTTATTTGTCAAGAAGAAGGATTGATCGATGCGTCTGTGCATCGATTCCCGTGAGCTTAATAAGGTCACTATCAAGAATAGGTACCCATTGCCCAGGATCGACGATCTGTTCGATCAACTTCAAGGGGCAAGTTATTTCTCTAAGATTGACTTAAGGTCAGGCTACCACCAACTGAAGGTTAGAGATGAAGACGTACACAAGACTGCATTTAGGACTCGTTATGGTCATTACGAGTTCCTAGTGATGCCTTTTGGGCTCACTAATGCACCAGCGGCATTCATGGATCTCATGAACCGTGTCTGCAAACCATACTTGGATAAATTTGTTATCGTCTTCATTGACGACATTCTGATTTATTCAAAGAATCAGGCCGACCATGAGAAACATCTTCGATGTATTCTTTCGCTACTTCAACAGGAAAAGCTCTACGCCAAATTCTCTAAGTGTGAATTCTGGCTTCGAGAAGTCCAATTCCTTGGACATGTGGTTAGTGAGCGTGGTATCTAAGTAGATCCCGCTAAGGTTGAAGCTGTCATGAATTGGCAAGAGCCGAAGACGCCCACAGAAATTCGCAGTTTCTTGGGATTGGCAGGATATTACAGGCGTTTTATTGAAAAATTTTCAAGGATTGCTGCACCCCTAACTTCTTTGACTAGGAAGGATATAAAGTTCAATTGGGGACCCAAGCAACAAGAATCCTTTGATACCCTTAAGCAGAAGCTAAGCAATGCACCTGTTTTGACATTGCCTGAAGGTACCGAAGAATTCGTGGTTTACTGCGACGCATCACACACTAGCATAGGGTGTGTACTTATGCAGAAAGGCAAGGTTATTGCCTATGCTTCACGTCAGTTAAAGGTACATGAAAATAATTACACCACCCATGACTTGGAGTTGGGTGCCGTTGTATTTGCACTGAAGCTATGGAGGCACTATTTATATGGTATCAAGTGTGTGATCTATTCTGATCACAAGAGCCTCCAGCACCTGTTTAACCAAAAGGATTTGAACATGAGGCAACGACGTTGGATGGAAACTTTGAATGACTATGATTGTGAGATAAGATACCATCCTGGCAAGGCGAATGTAGTCACCGATGCCTTAAGTCAGAAGGAAAGAGTGAAGCCTATAAGGATCAATGCTAAGAGCATTGAGATAAAGAATGGGTTGAACGAAAGGTTGTTAGCTGCACAGAAGGAAGCTGTGTTGGAAGCTAACTATCCTAATGAAAAGTTAGGAGTGAATGAAGAACAGTTATCCTATGGCAGGGACGGAATCCTAAGGTTAAATGGACGAATATGGGTTCCAGTTCATGGAGGACTTCGGGATGTTATCCTCCAGGAAGCCCATAGTTCTAAATATTACGTTCATCCTGGAGCTGACAAGATGTACCAGGATCTAAAGGCAAACTATTGGTGGATAGGCTTGAAGAAGTCTGTAGCTACCTATGTAGCTAAATGTTTGACGTGTGCACAAGTCAAAGCTGAACATCAGAAGTCGTCAGGTTTGCTGCAACAGCCTGAACTTCCCACGTGGAAGTGGGAAATGGTGACGATGGATTTCATCACCAAGATGCCAAAGACAAGGAAAGGAAATGATATGGGTGATAGTAGATAGACTGACTAAGTCAGCACATTTCCTACCCATCAAGGAGACATACAACTCCGACATGTTGGCCCAATTGTACGTAGATAAGATTGTATCTCTACATGGCGTACCAGTGTCTATTATCTCTGACAGAGATACTAGATACACATCCCATTTTTGGAAAAGTTTCCAACAATCTTTGGGCACACGCTTAAATTTCAGTACGGCTTACCATCCTTAGACGGACGGGCAGAGTGAGCGTACAATCCAAACCTTAGAAGACATGCTTCGTGCATGTGTGATTGATTTAGGTGGTAGTTGGGATAACCACCTACCATTGATCGAGTTCTCATATAACAATAGCTACCATACCAGCATTAAGGCTGCGCCTTTCGAGGCCTTGTACGGTAGAAAGTGCAGAACGCCAGTTTGTTGGGCGGAAGTTGGAGATGTCCAACTGACAGGACCTGAAATAGTCTTTGAAACGACGGACAAGATTGTCCAGATTCGCGATCGCCTGAAAGCTGCCAGGGATAGGCAGAAAAGCTACGCAGATTTAAAGCGTAAACCTATGAAATTCGAGGTAGGTGATAAAGTGTTACTTAAAGTATCACCCTGGAAGGGAGTGATGCGATTTGGTAAGAAAGGCAAGTTAAGCCCGAGATACATAGGACCATTTGAGGTCATCGAATGTGTCGGATCAGTTGCCTATAAGTTAAACTTACCTAAAGAGCTCAGTGGTATTCACAATGTATTCCACATCTGCAATCTGAAGAAGTGTTGTTGATGAATCACTAGTCATACCACATACAGATGTGCACATAGAAGAGAGCTTGAAGTTTGTTGAAAAACCCGTGTCGATCGAGGATCGACAGGTTAAGAAGCTTCGAAGGAAGCATGTGCCTATTGTAAAGGTAAAATGGGATGCCCGTAGAGGTCCCGAGTACACTTGGGAGGTTGAGTCCACAATGAAAGAAAAGTACCCTCACTTATTTCACTAAATCTCGAGGTCGAGATTTCTTTTAAGGGGGTGAGGATGTAACACCTCAAAAATTCGTGTCCAATAAAATAACGACACGTGTCGTGCAAGACAAAGTGTTATAAACCCGGATCTAGTCAAGGATGCATGGTAGGATTTAAAAGCGTCGACATGTTAATTAAATACCTCTAAACGACCTAATTATAAATCCTAAGACCCTAATCTATATTATAAACATCCGATATACTCAAATCCGGTAATTGCTAGCAATGATTTGATTCAAATTACACAAAAATGGAATCCTACAAGGATATGCACGACAACCTTCATTTACGGCACTTTCAAAAGGATCCAAGAAAACTTTATATCATATCATGGTGGTACAAACTGTTCATGACCCAAACATGAGGCCCCATACTGAAAATAATGGTCCAAAATCGTATTACACTAGTTACCCGTTCGAAGCCTGAAAGGTCAAAAGATTTTTGCCCTCTGGAAAAGGCTTACGGACCGTAAGGGTCAAGCCTTACGGTCCGTAAGGCATGCACAGCAACAGAAAAACGGGACAGTTCCTGTTTTGAGCATGTAACCGACTTAGAAAGATATTTTCCACTTCCATGCGCGACCCCTACTGATTTTTAGGCTTAGGAGCACTTGTAAATGATCTGGGAACAATGCTAGACTTGTGTGGCATGATCATAAGCAACCAAATTCACTATAAAAGGCCCTCATGTTGCAACAATTTGATCATACCTTCCATCTGCATTTGTGGAGCTTCCTGGAGCATAAGAGCAGACCCAAGTCATCCCTAGTCGTGCATTAGACTTTGGTAAGTACCCTTGACCTTCCTTAATTGAGTTTTACTTAGTTATTAGCTTAAAAGTCAAACCGTCGTAATTAACGTTTGACTTAGCGATTAATCATTAATGGTCCAGTGATTAGTCGAATTGAAGGTAGTTATAAGTTGGTAATTATGTGGGCAATAAACCCTTAAAAGGGCACCCTCTGATTCCCGCTCTAACTAGATCAAATGTCGGGTCAAAGTTGTTTGTAAAAAGTCAACAGAAGCATGATTTTCGAATTAACACCTAATTAACAATGCAGAAGGCGTGTAACCTATTTTATCACTCATATAACTTAGTAATAAATGTAAGAACATGCCTAATCATGCCCGACCCGACAATTTCCTGTTTAGACCCGGTTCGGAACCGAAAGTCGCAAAACTTTAACTTTTGCTTTGACTTCAGTTCTGAACCGATTTAGTATGATTTGAAAATGCCTTAGAGCTTCCTTAGGACCAGACTACATGTTAGTATAACCCTCTGTGGTTGGTTCGTTGATTACCCGAGTAGTTTACACGTTTCCGTTAAATTGCCTAATGTTGACCAATATGCCCTTTTGGCCATAAAACGAGAATTTTGGATATGTGAAAGGACAATAATCTTTGTTACTGATTTATAAACATGTCCCTAAATTTTCACATCAGTTGGAGGTCTAGATTAGGAGTTATGCTCATTAGCGTAATTAGAACGCCTTTTAGTAATTAAACGGCGTCATTAGCATAAAGCTTATCTAAACCCCATTTTTGACACCAAACCTTTTTACCCACTGATGTAAGATAATATTTTGGGATTTTTAAATATTTTTAATTATTTTTAACCTGCTCATAACCTAAGGTTATGGCATTGATTCGGTAAATACCGATTATACCCTTTTTGTGTATAAAATGAGTTCTACATAGTATTTTGACACCAATCCAATTGCTACTGATTTTAAATAATAAATGAAGTATTTTGGACTTTATAAACTATTCAAAAAACTCATATTTCCTGTATAACCCGGAAATCGCTTAAAATGGCTTTTTAAGCGTATTAAACACATAGTTTATGTTTAAAACCATTTTGTCATATAAGACTTCTTACCAACTGATATGACCTATTAAAATAAGTTATTTTACTGATGTATTCAGACCCGAATCTCAGAATTATAAATAATCTCTTTTATAACCTTTACAATGACCAAAATACCCCTACGCGGCTTAAATTAAGGTTAAACTCGTTTTGGGCATGATGGAAGATATCCTACTGATATCACAACATATTTAAGGCATATTAACTTAAGAAACTTGTTAGTGACTCTTTCGGGTACCCGTTATGCGTTATTCGCGTTCGGTTCGGTTTATGTAACAAGTTTGAATAAACTAGCCGAAACGGGTCAAACCTTATCGTTTTTATCTCAAAATACAGAATGTGTTTAGATTGCCCATATTACACAAGTCTTCAAACTTATCGGGTCTAAATCACATTCTATTCTGGTTTTCGCTTAATCACGCGTTCGAACCGTATCTTTCTTTAAAACTAACCGGTCTAGGCTTAGGCTTAATTAAAGACCCGTTAGGATTCTAATAGGTTATTATAAACCTTCGTTCCAGAATAGGAGACCCGGTAAAAGCTACACGCACTTGCTATTTTGTGATTGATACTTGCAAAGGTAAATACTTTTAACTTATTTTCCCTATTCGGGCTTGGGGTATGGTATATAAAATACCGCTTGGTCGGGCATTGAATCTTTAATCGAATAGAGGTTAAATCATTGATATGCTTCGTTTTGAAATGTTTTGTTTGCTTAAAGCCTTTGGGGGGTTAATGACCATGTGCCGGATATCCTTGGCATCATTTTACGAAATGGCCACGACCTAAGCACGGGGAGTAGGCGTACACCCGTCAGTGCCAAAATACATAATGTGGTGTGTCTATTGATCTTTAACCCGGTCTACGGATCGGGCTACTGAACGCATAAGGAACATGTAATTCTTTTACAAGATTATATGTAAATAATTATCCCAAGTTATAAAGAGTTTGTGCCACGTGCATTCAAATCAATTTTATTAAACCTTTTCTAAATGAGTCAGTTAATTGTATTTACCAGTGTAAACTGACGTATTTTCCCAAAAAGGTTAAGTGCAGGTACTACGCGAACTAGGCTGGCTTTCTCCTAGCGTCCACAATAAGTCTCGCAAGCTTGGATGTCAAAACTGTTGAACAATGTTTTCATTTTATTTTTGATCCACCTGTGGATTATTTTCAACTATTTGTGATACTTGATATTACAATATTATCCGGTTGAAATATATCTATCTTTTGCTTCCGCTGTGCATATTTAAATATTGTGTTGTTTGACTGTAATGTTACCAACCACGTCACGATACTCCCCCACCGGGCCCACCGGTAATACGTGGAAATATCGGGGTGTGACAAAAGGACCCAATAGTGGTATTACCATCGTCACCAGGGTGTGACACGGCGCCGGATAAAAATAAGATAGTAGCCATTGTAATCGCTCTTATGCTGTAATTTATAGCAATGTGTCTTTTTGTACAAACTGAATGAACTCACCAGTATTTCCTGCTGACCAAATCTTTTTAAAACGCGTTTCAGGTAATTACAGTAGATTGGAAAAAGAATGATGATACGGCACCGAAAGTCTTAAAGAAGTGGCTTATTTTATCAATTAAATTAAATTAAGAAAACCTGGTTTCATATATTCGGGTTTATCCCTTATTAAAGTTACCTTTGTAAAACTTGAGTTTTATCCCATCTATTTAATAAATAAAATCCGGTGTTTTCTAAAACTCTGATATTTTTCCTAACTCACGGTCCTAATGAACATTTCCGCTGCAATGTTTTTAAAATAACCACCGGTACCACTTAACTGTTCGCGGCTTCCGTCCAGGGTGTGGTCGGGGGACGTGACAAAATATATACATGTTAATCATTTATTAAGTATAATCCTACTACTAGAAACTTACCTCTCACCAGTGGCGGACCTAGGATTTTTTTCCTGGGGGTGCGGAGATTTTTTAAAGATGTTAGCCCCTAGCTATATAAAAAAAATCGGTTCATAGCGGGTCGGATCGGGTCGAGTCATGTAAAACAAGTAAACACAAACATACAAAGTTTCAAGCGGGTCGAATCAGATCGGGTCAAATCAGATCGGGTCGGGTCGGGTTCATTTCAATTTTCAAACAATCAAACCCTAGTTCCTAACTTCCTATCACATTAATAAACAAAAAAACATCAAAGTTCAAACCATCCCTACTTATATTTCTCTTAATAATTAAATAAAAGAACAAAAAAAAACTTATCTAAAACATACCTTGGTCTATAATTAGAAGAATCCGGCGAAAAAAAGTGGTTCAACCCCTTTCCTCTTGAGAAATCGCGGCATAACTTCCCTACTCATTGTTCCTTACTAATCCTATCATATACAAAATAAACAAGGATCTTCAAGTGTTCAACCATAGCCCATGTTCCTTAATTTTCAATTTAAAATTTTGAATTTCAAGCCCTATTAATTGTTATTTACCAACCAACAATCATATAATCAACAAAACCATCCAACTAAAGACTAGAACAACCCAAAAATACATAAAAACATATAAAATTTTAAACCTTTTTAACAAATATATATATATATTTGTTTCTATTGAAAAAACCCAATAAAACATCAAAACAAATCGAATTACCAATTTAAGTTCAATTTTTGAATTTCATCTTTTCAAACACTATACTAAAATCATATAATCAATAAGAGATTAAGAAACAACAAATTCATCCTATAAAGACTGTAACAACCCCAAATTACCTCAAAACACATAAAAGTTTAAACTTTTTTAACCTATCCTAAAATCCTATTATATCATGACTCTTGAACAAAATCGCATAAACATCAAAATAACAAAAAAAAAAAAAACAAACAAAACATGTACTTGTCAGGGGTGGCCTGAATTAACCAGAGCCGTAATTTTGCAGTCGCCGACCGGAATTATGTTTTCGTTGGGCGCTGAAGTGAGGCAGGGGGAGGGCGGGAATCACTGGCAAGTGGCAGCGATTTGGGTTTTTTTTATTATGTGGACTGATTTTTTTTAACAAAACTAGTAGTTGGGTTGGGCTTGAATGGGTATTAAGTTATTGGGCTTGATGGATTGAATTTAAGTTTTATTAAAGGGGTTAGTGGGCTAACTTGTTTATATAATTTGATCGGATTTCAATCCGTGTTTACAATTTTTTATATAAATTCCTAACGTTATTTTCTAAGGGGCGCGGACGGAAATTTCCAAGGGGTGTGGTCGGAATTGTCACACCCCAACCGATGGCGGAATCATCGGGGCGCGGCACTAGGCGAATCAGATTGCTCAAGAGAATCCATAACAACTATATTGCGATAATGTTTAATACATTCGTTATCCCATACTAACAAATAATACAATCATATAAGTTATCACATATTTCTTGTCCTCTCGAACAATACAAATCCGACAACCTAGATTTTAGTTGAGTTTCTAGACTTCCTAGCTTGATTTGATATAGTCTGCGATCTAACCTGCAACATACGTTAAAATATTTGTCAATACAAAAGAATTGGCGAGTATACAAGTTTGAAATGTATAGCGTAATAGATTAAAATGTGTAGCGAAATTCCATATGCATAAACGTAACACACGGCATATATACTCACAAAGTTGATACTACCAACTAAGTCCTCGATGCTCGAATATGCGATGGCAAACTAGACCCCGTCGGGCGCAATAGTACTATACTAGTCGTGGTGGGACGTCGCGAGTATAAGCCCTAGCACATATGCAACTAGCATCACGTATATCTATGCATAACAGTTATTCGCAAGTGATAATTCGATTGATTGAATAATTCGTTTGATAAGTTCGATTTGTTAGAAACGTATGTTACACCCAAAATGCGATTAAAAAGGGTTCAAGTATACTCACAGTGCGTGTTTGGCGAGAATACAACTTGATTGGATCGGTTGCGAGTGCGTCCGAGTCAGCCTGGACATCGGATGATATCGTAAGTGTGCTAAACGCGAAGAGTCAAATGATCGGCCTAACGGTGATTCGATTGGATGTCAATCTGGTCGGATGAGCTGATCCAGTCGGATGAGGATATCCGGTCGGGTGAGACTGTCCGATCGGATGAGACCATCTCCGATCGGATGACTAGTTTAATGGATCGGATGGCATGGTGATTGAGTCGGATGACAGTCATCCGGTCGGATGACATGTTATCCGATCGGGTGACATGCTATCCGATCGGATGACATGCTATCCGATCGGATGACATGTGATTCGGTCGGATGACATGTGGTCAGTTCGGATGACATGTTATCCAGTCGGATGACACGTCTGTTTTAGCGTCCCGATCAGTCGTTTTTGAGTGTTTCTGGTAGGAATACGTGCGGTTTTACTGGGACGGTGTGATTTCGTGTTAACAAATGAAATTCCATCAGTTCTGACCCGTTCTAACGGCCGGGAATCACCCCGTTCTATCAGATCTGGCCGTTCTTGATGGTTTCTCATGGTTAACTCGAAATCGCACAGTTCCTTGGTTAAATACCTAGATTTTTAGGTGAGATTGTTGTAAAAACACGTGGAAATCACCCAGATCTAAGTCGTTTATGGTGGGATGAGGTCACACTTTGAAGTTCACATGAACTCTTGGTGACATCACCTTAAAACACCTCAAATCAGTAGATTTCACAGTTAGAAATGGAGTTTTAAAAGGCAGAATGATGTAGAACTGAGTGTAGATCATAGAAGTACAAGTTTTTAGGTTGAAATCTTACCGGAATCGCGAGGAATCGAGAGAAAAGGGTCCTAAAGCGTGCTTGGTCGAGTGGGAGCTATCACATCACTTGAACAGTGATGTGACATGTTATTTATAGGCAAAAAGTGGGGAATGGAGGTGTTGGGTCGGATGGCCCATCCGTTCGGATGGCCACTCCGGCGCGGGGAGCTTCTTCGTTTTCGATCGTTGCGATAGTTTCTTGGAGTACGCGCTTTCTATAATTAATTTATATTATTATTATATATGTATATATATATATCACTAGGGGTCGTATTTACGTATCCATATTTCAAAGTTTCGATATAACAATCGGTTTTCGTTTCGAGTGTGCGATTATTAGCGACGTTTCACGGCCATCAAGGAGGGTAGTATAGGTCCTTTCTCGATGACATCGTGAACGTTACTGTGTGTTGTGCCACAATGACTGACGGGGTACCACTCACTCGTATTATCATCATCGTCACGACGACTGGAGCTATGGCACTCACCCGAGAGTCTTTGTTAGCGTTAATTGTCTGCGTTTCGACAAATCACGGCCACCAAGGAGGGTAGAATAGGTTCTCACTCAATGTCATCGTGAGTGTTAGTGTTTGTGATGTAACGATAATTTATTGTGAAAATATGCGATTATCCTTCGAATAGCGATGTATGCGATATAGTTACATTATGATCCGAATCTCGGGAGCTAGGCTTAACGAGTATATCGAGTGGTAACAACGCACGAAAGTGCGGGTTGTTACAGGAATTTTCCAAGGGGTGTAGCAGAATTTTTCAAGGGGTGCGGACGAAAATTTCCAAGGGTGCGGTCGGGATCTTTCGCGAAAAATACCACTAATTTTTTTTCAAGGAGTGCGGCCGCCCACCCACCCCATAAGGTGGGTCCGCCCCTGCCTCTCACTTTTAAATTGCCAAAATCGTCCTTGAGGTTTGAACATATTTGTCAGTTTCATTTAAAACAACTTTTTTTGTATCAGCAAAATTTGTCGTATTCATTATGCCATTTTAAAAATTGGTACTAAATAACTAATATGAGTCTCATAATTTCACAAGAATTCGTTACAAAAATAGTAGTACAAAAATTTACAAAACTACTTGTTAAAACAAAACGCAATTATTTTATAAACATGGAGTTTTTTATAAAGCAAGAAAGCAGATGAAAAAAACACTCAAAAGTATTATTGAAATGATGAAGTAGTTAAAGGGCTGACTTTATTATAAGGGTAAAATTATTCTACAAATGCTAACATAAATAAGAAGAGTAAGAAGCTACTCGAGAGTGATAAGTGCCCAATAAAAAAACAAGCACTACAAGAAACAAGTAGTAATAACGGCGACACACATCGCCGCTAAAGGCCCGGTTTGGTGGTCGTTAAAGCCATTAGCGGCGATATGTCGCAGCTAATGAAGTCGTCGCTATACTTGGCCGCTATTGAACAAAATGTCGTCGATAATAAGTATGTCGCCGCTAATGCCTCTGCCGGAGTATTGCCGGAAAGTTCCCCGGAGACCAATTTCCAGAATTCAAACGTACAAATCATCATTGTTTGTTTAAGCTCAAAAATGAAACAGAACATGATAAAAAAAAGTGATTAATTTCTAATTAAGATCGGTTTACAAGACAGGATTTCTACAAATACAAAATAGAAAATGTGGAGCTTTAAACAAAACTACATAATTCTACAAACACTACAAAAAAACAAGTGGGTCGAGCTTTAATCGTCACAGCGGTGGATGACGATGGAGCTTCAAACATCACAACGGTGGTTGATGGTGGCGGATGACGACGGCTTTGCTGGGGGTGAACAGTTGTCACAACCCTCGACCCCACCCTGGGCGGGAGCTTTGAGCAGATACAAGTAGTACCGGTGTTTATTAAAAATTATCGCAGCGGAATTTTCATCAGGAGCGGGTGTCAGGAAAAATATCAGAGTTTTCAAAACACCGTAGTTTTCATTTCATAAACTGTGGGATGAAACCCATATTTACATAAATGATTTCACAGGAATAAACCCTTGATTACAAAACACATTTTATTCAGGTTACATAGCCACTTATTTAAGCTTGGAGTGCTTCATAGCACTTTTACTTCTCTTCATAGTAAATCACCTGAAACGAGTTTTAAAAACATTTGATCAGCAAAAATACTGGTGAGTTCATTCAACTTGTACAAAAAGACACATTGTTATAATTACAACATCAACGGTTTTTACGTTTGCTTATCTCACCAAACTGCTATTGGCTAACTCATTGTCCAATAGTAAAGAAACCATTTTAAATACTATTTGTCACTCGGTGGCAGTTCTGTGACTATAGTCATATTACTCATTGGTTAACCCATGGTCCAATAGTGATGCATAATAAGTAATGTATACAAAATCTCACATACTGACAGTACTTTCCCAGTAAGAATACAAAGACTTAATCACTGTAATATAAATAATAATTGAAAAAACATTTAGGGTTTTAAAGCATTTGATAAAAGAGAATGACTCACTTTGCAGATTTAAGGTTTTTAGTAACTGCCTCCTGGTCTAAGCCTTGGGTTCCTAATTAAAACGAAATTACCTTGATTTATGATGTAAATCAATGGTCAGGATTTGTTCACTCAGTTCACAAATACACTAATTTTCACTCTATAACCCCCCCCCCCCCCCACTCTCTCTCTCTCTCAATATATATATATACATATGTATATATATAGGGGAAGGTTCTATGCAGAACACAAAATATTGCGAGAACACACGGAACACAATGAATCATCTATTTTTTCAATCCTAAAAACCTAAAAAGTAAATGAAAATGTTGCAAATGTAAGATTTATTGTTTCTTACACTAGAATTCAAAACAAAATATGGAAAATTTTCACTTTTGGTATAACCTACACATATGTAGGTTATGTGTAGGTTAAAATACCAACATGTATGTAAGCTATGTGTAGGTAAAAAAAAAATATGGTTTTTTATGTATATATAATACACATATGAATGTAGGAAACATAAAATTTTAAAAAACATGAAACTTAAATCCCAAAATTTAGTGTTTTAGAGTTGTTCTTTTTGTTCTCGCAATAGTTAGTGTTCTGTAATGATCCACATCCTATATATATATATACATATGTATATATATATATATAGGTAGAGGATCCTGTACAAAGTGAGACTTTTGTTAGAAGTGTAAGAAATAATTTGGGAATGACAAGTGTCATTTATCTTAATTAATTCAAAAGGGTGTATTAGTAATTTTCCATTATTATCAATTAATTGATTTCCAAATATAACTGCCAAAAACTGGCGATGAGATATATCACGCGATATATCAGGGATTTGATTCGAATTCGAATTGTTCTATACATTTAATTGTTTACGGTAAGTTCTTGTTGTAGTGTTATATTCCCCAGTCAATAGTGTTATATTATGTACAGGCATCTTTAATCTCCTTTTCATAGTGTTTTATCCCCATCAATAGTGTTTTATTCTATATAGTGTCTTACAGTAAACAGATAGTGTTATATCTTTATATAGTGTTTTATCATGTAATATACTGTTCCTTTCATAGTGTTTTATCCCCATCAATAGTGTTTTATTCTATATAGTGTCTTACAGTAAACAGATAGTGTTATATCTTCCTATAGTGTTTTATCATGTAATATACTATTCCTTTTCATAGTGTTTTATCCCCCTTCAACAGTGTTTTATTTATGTATAGTGTCTTACAGTAAACAGATAGTGTTATATCTTCCTATAGTGTTTTATTATGTAATATATTGTTCTTATAGTGTTATAAAAGTTGTTGTGAAAGAAATCAAAGAATTTATTCAGTACGAGAAATTCGCTGATTTTTTAGGAGATTGATGGGGGATTTGAAACAGTTACCATAAATTCGTTGATTTATAGGAGATTGATGGGGGTTTTGAAACGGTTACCATATTTGAAACGTTGGAAAAGTCACTATTGCCCTTCAATTTTACATAAGGTCCTTCTAATTAAAACACAATTTACATTTTTATACCCTATTGATCTCAACCATTAGATCAAATATCCAATGGTTTAAAACACTTCTTACCCTTCTCACATTTTAGACACTTTTTACCATATCCCTACCCTATATATATATAGGGGACCGCTAAAATGAGAACCACCTCCAGTTGTAAGAACCGTGAGAACTACACCGTACGGGGCGAGGTGGACCAAATTTTTTTTTATAAACGTAGATGTGTGTATTATAAGCACATTTGTAAAAAAAATTCAAAAAAAAAATGTTGTGTGTGTAGTTTTGAGCACCACAAGTTTGTGTTTACGGGTACCGTAAAATTTATTTAAAATTTACGGTACCCGTAAACACAAACTTGTGGTGCTCAAAACTACACACACGACTTTTTTTTTTTGAATTTTTTTTTTTTTTACAAACTTGTTTACAATACAAGCATCTACGTTTATGAAAAAAAAATTGGTCCAACTCGCCCCTGATCAAAAAGTTCTCACAGTTTTTACAACTGGAGGTGGTTCTTATTTTAGCGGAATTATATATATATATATATATATATATATATATATATATATATATAATGTGGGGAACCGGGAAATACTCTAAAAAATTCAACTTAACATGTTAAAAATCAATTTAAAAAAAAATCGGCGATTTTCCTTATAATATATGTATAAGCATTTTTAATTAAAAAAAATCTAAAACTAAAAATATAAAAAGATGTTTAAAAATCAGTTAAAAAAGGCTAACCTTTTTTTTACAAAATTGATTTTTTATTGGAATAGTTTATACCCATTTTATAAGAAAAAGCTCGGAACATTTTTAGTTTTTGATTTTTTTTTATTTAAAATGCTTCTACATATATTTAAAATGCTTCAACATATATTTATAAGGAAAAACGCCAAAACTTTTTTTTAAATGATTTTTAACATGTCAAGTTGAATTTTTTTTAAACGAATAATGAATTTTAATAATCACAACTACTGTTCGTTGGCCGGCAACGGTCCCAAATTTAAAAATTCCCACTGGCGGTCCCATCTTTTCACATATTGGCCTTTCAATGGACCCTGACTAACAGAACTCTAACGTTGTTAGTCTCCGGTCGTCAGAAAAACGTTTTTGGTCAGAAAAGGTTCCTAAAGGTTCGATCTATAGTTACAAACATGTTTGGGACGAAAAGTTTGAGTTTTCGGCCAAAAAGAAGTTTTCCAGCGAAAAAAAAGTTTTTCTGACGACCTTAATAATTTGGGCTTTTTACTAGAAAAGGTTCTTAATGGTGCGTAATAAGGTTTCAAAGAGGTTTCAGATGAAAATGTTGAGTTTTCCGGCCAAAAATGAGTTTTATGGCTAAAAACGTTTTTCTGGCGAACAGAAACTAACAGCTTTAGAGTTCTGTTAGTCAGGGTCCATTGAAGGCCAATGTGTGAAAAGATGGGACCGCCAATGGAAATTTTTGAAGTTGGGATCGTTGCCGGACAACGAACAATAGTTGAGATTATTAAAATCCATTATTTCTTTTTTAAATAATATAACTCAATAAACAAAACATTTAAAAATAATTAACAAGTCGGGCTAAGTTTTGAAAAAACTAACCACGAGTCAAACTCGAGCTACGGAAATAAACATAAGCAAGCCAGGTTTGCGCCCCAGCTCTCTCTAAGTTAAATGAGCCGAACTCAAACTTATACGAGCTTGGCTCGTTTACGCCCCTAATTCTTACGTCCCTGGCTACCGAGCTCAACTACCCCACCATATATAGTCCACCATTAACGCTGCTATGCCTCATCAACCACCACCCATTGAAGCACCCAGCAACCCCTCACCCTCACATTCACCGCCTCGCATCTACCCACCACTTCGTTGCCACCCACCCTCATTGGCATCGATCCCACCATCACCGCCTCTCACCCACCCACCACATCGCTGCCACCCACCCTCATAGCCAATGACTGGGTTAAATATGTCAAGATGAGCCTTTGTTAGAACGATGGTAACTAAGATCTGAATGGGCAAGAAACGACGACCATTGTTTGCCACCTATCAAATTTGGGCACCACCGACACCACCCTAACCACAACCATCGAGGTTGGCAAGTGAACGTATTTTGATCTCTATAGTCTATATAAAAAACGGTTTCTTTCAACTCAAGTTAATTTTAGCCCAACCATTTTTGACCCAAACCAAAGTGATTTTTAGCCCGAACCAACTCAAAATCATTTTCCCTCGAACCCAATGTGACCTGAACCCATTCAAGCCAATTGAGGCCTGCCCAGGCATAAAGTAGATCAACTGTAGCCATGTAAGAAATTGCAACATATGTAAAATAGGGTCTAGGTATTATCAAATTTTAGACGGTGAGGTGAGAAGAAAGGTGATCACAAAAGTTCCACTCCAGTTTGGTTGAGTTTGGACTAACGGTTTAAGCATAAAGATCGAGCCCCCAAAACTTAGCAGGGTTATTGGTTCTGTATTTCCGATCCTTGCTCTTGATGAACTCCATATCCTCATTGGTCAACTCAAAGTCAAACACTTTGTAATTCTCTTCAAGTCGTTCTTGCTTCGATGATTTAGGGATGATTATGGTGTTTCGTTGAATGCCCCATCGCAGAACCACTTGCGCTACGGTTTTCTTGTACTTCTCAGCCAAGCCCTGATCACAAACAAAACCAATTTATGACAGTTTATATGAGATTTCAAGTAAAGCTCTGGCCTGTAGCGATAAGAATGGTTATGAAAAATGGTAGATTGAGCTGACAAAAATCAATCACTTTTGACGGTTTCAACTTGTATTTGCTGCATCTACCTCATTTAACTTTTTTTTTTTCAAAATCTTAACTAATCACGATAAATTTTCAAGCTGAAAATCAAACTTACTTTGAGATCTTGGTCATCTAAGCAAGACACCGAACCGAACCACTCTGTATTAGCCAAGGAGCCACCAAGGGGAGTGTGGGCTGTAACTGCAATTCCATGCTTCTGACAGAAGTTAACAAGAGAGTCGCGCTGGAAATAAGGATGCGTTTCGATCTGGTTTACAGCTGGCTTTATTTTAGAGTAAGCTAAGCAATCTCTGGTCAAGAAAATGTCATAGTTGCTGCATAATTTTGAAAAACAGTATTATTCCCTTCATTGTATGAATAACTGATAAACCAAGTTATGAATGGTAAAAAGAATGCAATAACAACTAACAAACCTGATCCCAATGCTACGAACCAATCCCATGGAAACCGTTTGTTCCATGGCATGCCACGTAGTCTCCAACGAAATTGTGGTGTCAATATCCAAAACACCCTCTTCATCCAATGCACTTGCAGTTGTACCAACTCCTATAAACAAACCCCGCATTTTCTTATTTTTAATGAATTTTATCAAAGAGCATCATGATTAATAATACCAGTGTGCTTTGTTGCAATGGGAAAGTGAACAAGAAAGAGATCCAGATAGTCTAGTTGAAGCTTTTTCAAGCTGGCTTTGCAAGCCTCCACAACATGTCCATGATCTGAGTTCCACAACTGAATTCAAAAAAAAAAAAAAAAAATCCATAACTGTATTTGAAAAATAAACCATTTTTTTTTTAAATTTAAACAACTTAACATTTGAGTATGGTTTGGGTGATTTTAAAACTAATACCATGGTTGTTAAAAGCCATCGCCTCTTGCGCCTAGGCCCATTTTCCAAACTAGGCGAGACAAATGCGCTTTAAGTCAAGGCAATTGCGCTTTAATTCTCTAGGTGATGGTTCAGGCGCAGATTTCGGCAAGATTCCTAGATTCTAGAAAGTTACCGGCTAAATTCTCTAAATTCCGGCAAGATTCCAGCCAGATTTCTACTTTTATCTAAGGAAAACTACTTTTCTACACTAATATTTTACAACTTTTGGTACTAATCAGATGATATTAAAAGTTATATGATAGCTTTTGTTTATTTTATTTAAAAAATAGTATTAATTTTCTAATACATAAAATAATTTTAATAATTTTCATTGTGCGCTCTTTTTTTCTCAGGCCCTCGCTTTTTTTGCGCCTTGCACCTAGGCCCCAGGCGAGGCCTATGCGATTTGAGTGCGCCTAGAGCCTTTAATAACTATGACTAATACTACATTTTCTTATAAATAAAACAATTTAGAAGTTAGGATTTGAATACACATTCAACATTGTTCGACCCGGTTGTAATAATTTCGCCTGCTTTTGATATAAACAGGTTGATCCTTTGACCACCACCCGTATTCAAAAAAACAACATTACGAATTTAACAACTGATTTTGATATAAATTGGATGAAATAAAGCAGATACATACCTTTGTAGTAATGAAAAGATCCTCCCTCTTGACCAATCCTGTCTTAAAAGCCTCAGCTAGTGCCTCCCCAACCTCCCCTTCGTTTTGGTAGTCAGCTGCAAGAATATAAATCCAATTTAAGAAACATATAACACAAATACAAACCCTCAAAACAACTAATGAATTACATAAATACAGTAGATGATGTTGTTTTTTAAAGGATAAGAACCATGAATACCAGCCCTAAATCAATTAGAATGCAAAAGAAAGATGATTGCGGAGGAGAGAGAGAGAGAGAGACCAGCACAATCGAAGTGACGATAGCCGATTTTGATGGCGTTGATGAGGAGATCTTTGATATCTTTACCCTCCATGCGCCAGACGCCCAATCCGATTATCGGCATTTTGAATCCGCTGTTAAGGGTAATCGCCATTTCTTCTTCTATGTGATTGTCTGATTGATGCTACTATAGAGAGAGAGAGAGAGAGAGAGAGAGCGAGCGAGTCTTTGAGCTTTGACTGCCGCTGCTTCATTTTATATACCGCTCTTCCTTCATCCAACGGTGGAGATAATCATCGGAACAAGATTGGATTTTATTTATTTAAACCTCTATAATTTATCTAAGCTACTACCACATAAAAACTATTAGGGTGTCGGTATCGTGGTTTACTGATCGGTAACACTGCCGCCGTCCGTGTTTACCGCTCGGTGATGATGTTAGATCGGTGAAGGTTTACCGATGATGTTATTCCTTCTCAACCAATCACACATTTTTTTTTTTTTTAAATAGTTTATCTAAACCCCATTAGCTAAACCACCACCAACGTTTTTGAGCATTAGTTAAACAATTTAGGTGAATTGACGTGCTACTGTCTGATTGGGTGAATGGGGAGTTTACCAATTCCAAATAGGTAACCACTCCCTTCACCTTATGTTTGGTGTGTGTATGTGAGGGGATAAAACCTGTAGTAGATCCGTAAAAAATAACCTTTTCCAGATGAATATATATGTCAATAGAATATATTTTCATTGATAAATAATCTGTGACATACATTAGCGACCAATTTTGGCATTGCTAAGACCATGAGTAGTGGTGAGGTATGTGGGTTGGTTTTTTACGACACATGACGTCCTTGAATTTGGCAAACCACATCTCTTGGTTTAAACCACATGACCCGGACGAAATTGGTAAAGAGGTGTAGTGATGAGGTATGGAAACCACTTAGTTTGTAATTGTAAAAAAATGGATTAAACATTCACACACCATTGGCTCCTTTTTTTTTGTTTTCCTTGAATTCGGCAACCACATCTCTTGGTTTAAACCACATGACCCGGACGAAATTGACAAACAACGTGACCTGGGATGGTGTTAGTCTCGTGGTTGGCCAAACCACGCACCACTAAATATGGTCTAAGTTGCCGCATATTTTGCAACAGTCTTTCGACCGACACATTTGCGATGAAATTTGTGAGGGAAGCCTGTCATTGTCTTATCCTGCAGTTTTTTTTAAATTCCCTTTTATACAAAGTTTCAACTTTGATGTTTGGTGTTTGTCTGCAAATCAACCTTCAGATCTGTCGCTAAGTTCTTTTTTTATATAAAGACTTTGATGAAAGAGATAATAACTTTCTTAGAAGAATTATGGTATTGACTAATGATGACAATGTTGAATAAATATGTCAATGTTTGATTAAAATTGAATATGTTTGGGCAAATAGTGCTGCTATATTTGACCAATAAATTAAAAAAACATAAAAAGTGGAGCTAGAAAAGAGTCGACTATGACCAATCTAAGTTGGAGCACACCTTGTTTAAGGGGTACAACACACTCCCCGATTGATGATTGAGCTAAGTGATCAGGTGATGGCGTGAAACATGTGGTTTGATTACGGCTAAGTGATGGATTAGTGTGTTCACGGCTAGATGGAGAGAAGGTGGAGAAGTAATTGTGGGGGAAAGTACCAAGTGATGCGTGAAACACCGCCCTAACCCATTTGATCACTTGAACCCATGATTCAAGAAGATGAGATGACATAGCTTGATTGATTGGTGCCAAGTGAATAAGTGATGGTTTTGAGGAATGACTCGTTCCTTCCTAGTGAGATGTACCGAGTAACTCACAAGCGACTCAACTCCTTTACATTACATTACATACATAGACATGTGGATATGTGAGACATAGTGTATAAACTTGAGATTTTACCGAAAATTGGGTTGGAAGAGGAAGGATATAAACGTTTTACAAGTAATCTTTCTGAAAAGAGTGTTATTTACATTATTTACTCTCCTATACTGTATTGCATTGCATGTCTGTAAGTAATATTGTTATTGACCAATCCAAGTAATGTCTGAAAAAAGGTTATAGAAAAAAAAAAACATATATAGCTTTTTCAAATTTTAGTGACGATTTGTGGAAGTGTACCGTTCGGCATAAAAATATCCAAAATTATTTTGCGACAGAAAAGAAACCTGCAGCAGAAACTTGAGAGCCAAATTAACAAAAAGAGAATAGCATCCCCCGCATACACAAGTATGTACCTCATAGTTCTAAAAAATGTCAAGTTTGTTGAAGCCTGTATCAAGGTTTAAAAGAACGGAAATGGGTTTTGAGGCGTTTTCCCTTCGCCTCACGAGGCGTAAGCCTCGAGGCGAACCGAGACGTAAGCCCGAGGCGGAATTAAAAAATAAATATAAAAATTATATATCTTATAAAAACAATAATACTAACTAAATTCATCATCAAATTCATCAAAATGATCAAAAACACACATAAAAAAGATATAAATTGCTTGAAATTGACACAAAAATTCAAAAACAAGTATCAAAAACCCCTGAAGCGCAGCCTTTTTAGCGCCTCAGCCCCTCTGAGGCGTACGTACAACATAAACCCCCTGAGGCGCACCTCAGAATCGTTTTTTGGGCGTTTCGCCTTGAGGCGCACGCCTCAGCCGTTTTTTTAAACTATGGCATGTATACACAAGTATGTACCTCATAATTCTACAACATGATTATACTGAGCCAAATTAATAAAAATAGCAACTTGCATTATATATAAAAACTTTAAATCCATGTGTTCTTTCTAAATATACCCGCTTATGATCTTAGGCGATTAAATTTTAACCCAATGCAGTTAATATCCATGATATATCGGTCCCCTAGTAAAATACCGGTGTCAAACATCAGTCAGAATATCGGTACCGATATTATCGGCGATATTGACAGATATATCACCGATATAACCGATATATCACTGAATTATTAGTGTTAAATTGCAATATATATAAATTATGCATTATATTAAAATTACCGATATCTCACCGAGAAAACCTATAACTCAAATATCGGTCCTTGACCGATATCTGATATTTTACCGCATTAACTGCAGTACTACATGGTTTTAACCTGCTAGGAAATCCCATCACCCGAAACTAGTCCAAAATCCATCCCAAAGATCGACTAAAAACTCATAATTAGAATTCTATTAATTCCAACACTTCATATAATTCCAAGTTTTTAACCTTGTAAAATACAACTAATATCACACACATACACTAAAAGTTTAAATATCATAAGCCCAAACCCTCAGTGGTAAATAAAAGGACACATGTATATTTTTATTATATCACACAATATATTGATATTTATATATTTAATTCATGTGTGAGTAAACGGGTTTGGTACCAATTTCAAGTAACTGGGTCAGATCACCTAATACATTGTAATATTATACAAAAAAAAAAACAACAATTCGGATATGCAGCAGAAAAGAAAAGAAAATTAATATAGCCCAGCGAGAAAAAATAAAATAAAATAAAATTAATATACCAGTTGTCCGGTTCCAAATAAAAGATGTTAGAATTACAGAAACGTGTGAAGCAAAGCAATTGAACAGAAAAAGCTTCACTCTTCAGCATTGATACCAAATATTCGAACCTTATGCATGTTTGGAAACTTGGCAACAACTAGCACAAAAACTGCAACTGTGTTGAAAAACAGCATCGGGTTCTGGTAGTCTGTCGTGTGAGATGCTATCAAGTACCTAATATTTAAACACAAAAATCATCATCCATTCATTACAAAACTATCTTTAGCTTTACAATATACCATACTTCATCTTCATCAAATTCATTCAACACTGTTGCAAGGCCAAAAGTACGGCACTTTATGCACCTTTCCATTTAAATGTTCAATTTTTCATGTCAATTTAAGGTATTAAACTTTCTTTCATGAGTATAAAAAAGATATTTACAGGGGTGACATGTGGCATGCCGTGTGTACCACCACGTGTCATTCCACATGTACAGAACTGAAATGGGTGACATGTCATTCCAAAGTACCATAATAGCATCATCAAGGGTGACCTGACCAGTGTTGTTAATAGCAAGCATAGCAGCGCTCACTATAGCGTTGAGCGTGGCGATACGATTATAAGTCGCAATCTGATTTTGGCTCCTCCATAACGTGAAAATAGCGGGATTATAGGTTTTTTTAGTAGAAAATTTTCGTTTTTTTAAATATACATACGAAAACAGCATTAAGATACTGATAAAATACACATATAAAATATTTCTAAAAATATCTTCTAATGTATCGCTAAACATGAAATAGCGCCTACTATTTTATCACTATCGCTGCCTAGCGTATAGGTAGCTTGTCGTTATCTTCCGCTACTCGCTATTAACAACTATGGACCTGACATGCCATGTAATGGTGAGTCGGTGACCGTTAACCTACTCAAAAGGTCAAAGGATCTTTCTTTATACACTAAAAACTTTGTACCTTTGATTCACAAAAGAAAACTTTAAGTATCCCTTTTTTTGTATGCCCTTGTCGTAATAAGTCGTTTAAGCGTACAAAAAGTTTAGTCCTTCACAACCATAGTAAAAGTATATGGTACAACTACTGAATCAGAAAGACATGTGACAAGCTCACTTCTTAATATTAGCAAGAACTTTTCTAATCACATAGACATATAAAATCAGGAAACCACTACAATAGTCCAGATCCTATACAATCAAGAAATTTAATGTTATTTTCCTACTGAGCCACCAATACCACATAATCAAAAGCTCAGCAGAGTACTAACTGTAACAGTATTTAGCACAACCTATATAAAAGCTCAAGCAATAAACAGGTAAAACGAACTTACAAGACCACGGGGACAAGAGTGAGAAACTTCCTGTTGCGAGTGAGCTGTTTGCCGCTATCGATCTGCTCCCACCACGTCAACCTGTTGTAGATACCCTGATCATCAGCAAAAGGCGTGCCCTTTTTCCAGTGGAAGAACTGGTATGTCAGCTGATAACCACACAACACAGCACAACACCAAATAAGATCCCAATCACAACCAAACAACATACAGACATCTCTAGTAAACAAGCCAAAGAATTAATCAACTACAATTCCACCATAAGTTTCAAATTACATCAGCAGTGTTGTTCCACATTCAGCCTGAGCAATTAGGTTATAAACATCCTGATATATTAGTTCAAACCTCAAGTGGTAATTACAAACTATGTAGTTAATACCGCGATATATCACCGATACATCGGTTATCGGTCCCTGGGGAGATATCCGTGCAAAATATCGGTCAGAATATCAGTACCGAGATTATCAGCGATATTGACCGACCGATATATCACCGATTTTTCCAATATCAGTACCTTTCTTGTCAGTTCTACCATTCGTCTTTCTTCTTATTGCTGCTATTAGTGTTTCAAGTCCTAAGTGTTAATTGTTAGTGTTAAATGTTAGTGTTTTAAGTCTTAATCAGTTCCTACTTGCTACAATTCTTAGTGTTTTGCAAGTTGCAAAAGGTTAATTTGTTAATGGTAGGAAAGTATACTGAATTGCTATATAATATACATAAATTTGGCTTGATATTAAATTACCAATATCCAACTGCGATAACCGATAACTCAAATATCCGTCCTTGACCGATATCCAATATTTTACCGCTTAGATTACAAATCATCTAAATCACCAACACAAGATCTAGAAACCACAATAATAACCTAACCGAAACTATTACAGTCATAACCTAAATTCTACAACACATCCACATCAATCAACAACAAATTCAAAACAAAAACAAAAACAGAAACAGATCAAACAAACAAACTCTAATTCAACAAAATAATCCCCGAAACCTTCAATAATATTAACAATCACATCAAAACAAACAGAAACGTAACAAACTGAGTCTAACAATACCAGAGCGTGAGAGAGATTGACGATGGTCCAAGCCATGCCAGGAGAACAGCCGAAAACGGAGAGAACAACGAGCCAAGAGAAGAAGAGGATGAGTATGTAGGTGGTCCAGACGCCGGGGTAGGTGAACCACTCGGTGTTTTTGTTCAGATCCGTTGGTGACTCCGCTTGCACATACAAATTGGCCATGTGTACGTGTATGTGCAGTGAGAATGTATGAATGATCTGTGAAGTTGGGGACGATGGTCTGGTTTTTGTGTGTATCGGGCGTGATGGATTTTGATTGTTTGATTATTGCTCGTTGACGATCAAGGGTCGACGGAGTTGCCTAAAATATCTATAAGTAGCTTATTTTTTTCTGTTTTTGTTTTTATTATTATTATTATTGCATTTTTAATTTAGTTTCAGCAAAGGAAATGATATTTACCAAATATTGATTTATTTTTGTTATAGCTTCCAACTAATCCTCTTTAGCATGATAATGGGTCGGCTTGAGATGGATTCACATTTGTATCTGAGTCGATACACGCCGGGTATCTAGTTAGTTATAATCACAGCAGAGTCCTTGGGTTTCCTTACGAGCATTGAGGTTTGGTTATGGAGTTATGTGATTAGAATGTACGTGTTGGGTTCTCGTTACCTGATTCACTTCAAATTGATTTTTATATGACATGAGATATTAAATATTTAAGTATAATTCTAACAATTTAATGGTTTTGGTAATATCATGTTTCTAACAACTTTAAACAATATTTATTATAAATTTTAAGATTAAGTACTAAATTAATATATTCGATTTTGATACGATTAAACATGTATAATACCAGTTTCGGCTAACGACTTTAAACGATGGTGAGAGGTGACGGGATGGTGAGGATATAGGTGGTGTTTGGTCGGGCTAGGGTGGCAAATCAGTGGTGGTTGAAGGTTTGTGCGGCGGAGGTGCAGGATGCTGTGGGTTGGTCATGGATGGATGGATGATGGTGGATAACTAATCAGTGGGGTTGGGCGGAGAATGGTTATGGTTTGTCGTGGTGGTGAAGGGAAAGGGATATGCAGGGTGTAATGGAGGGTTGCAGGTAGTGGAAATGGTGGTGTTAAGGTATGCTTTGCGCAGATGGTGGGGTTGGTAATGGTGGTGTTGGTGATGGTAGATTGGTGATAGTGGTGATGGCGGTGGTGATGGTGTGGCTGTGAACAAGGAGGGTGGAGTGAGGCCTACTTATATTTTAGTTTTAGGTTTCTATTTTTATTCAAATAAATTGGTTGTAAAATGAGAAGTGAAATTATGACTTTACCCTTGGTTAAAGTGAACATAACTGAGTTTCTTAACTGGGCTAGCCCTAAAGTATATAAATTGTTACATAGCATACGATTTTTGGACATAAACTGAAATTAAATCTTTTAAATGGCACGTTTCATATTTTCTGATATACTTAAAGGACACAAAGTGTAATTCCCTCTAATTTTAAAGATTAAGTACTAAATTAGTATATTCGGTTTTGATACAATTAAACAGGTACACTATCAGTTTTGAGTAATCAGATAAGTATCACCCAAATCATACAGTCTTAAGCGCACAAAGTGTTTAACAAATCACACACCCGTTCAGCTACTCGAATATTACGCCATTTTAGGTTTCTCTTTCATCCTTACCTCGATTATGGGTTTTGTAATCCCTTTTATGGTATAATGAAGAGTGAGATTGAAGGTCTTATAATGTTTAAAATTGATTCACATATTAGTATAAAAGCATTTCACTAATTATTAGGGTTGCGGTTTTATGACGGCGGGCCTTGGAGCAACTGATAAGGTTGATGCTTAGTGGTCTATAGGTCTCAAGTTCCAGTTGTGGAAACATCCTCTTGCAAAAACTATAGGGTAAAGTTGCATAAATCAGATCACGAAGCGATCCAGCCCCTCCTCGGAAACATCCTCTTGCAAAAACTGTAGGGTAAATGGATTAATTTCATATATACCCTTACAAACTTGAAAAATTTCATATATACCCAACAAAAACTAAAAATATCATATGCCCTTATAAAATAGTTAAAATATCAAATATACCCAATTTAGTAAAAACAATCTAATAAATAATTATTTTACCCTTATTTTTTAACTTCAGGTTTTCATATATGCTCTATCTTTTTTACTTCATATTAATATATAACATGTTTTAAGCTTAAATTTATTTTTACCCATTTGTATATTTATTTTTATTTTATTTTCATAAACCAAAGTATTCTTCATATATAATATTTAGGCTAAATAAATTAAGCTAGAAATGAGTAAATATAATATTTGAGTTAAAGGACATATATGAGATCTCAAAGTTTTAGAAAAATAAGGGTAAAACTGTTATTTATTAAATTGTTTTTAAAGAATTAGGTATATATGATATTTCAACTACTTTGTAAAGGTATATATGATATTTCAACTACTTTGTAACGGTATATATGATATTTTGCAAGTTTGTTGGGTATATATGAAATTGCCCCTAATTAAACACCAAAAGAAATTTAAATTTAACTTCAGGACACCATTAATAAACCTGCCAAAAATAAAGAAACAGTCCAAGAAGTCAACACAAAGCTTCAAATTAGTTGCATACAACAAAATCAAGGTTCTTTCTTTAACCTTTTTAACAATTAACATTTGCATACAACAAAATCAAGGTTCTTTCTTTAACCTTTTTAACAATTAACATAGTAATAATAATCTTACAAGCTCACAGTAGCTTTACCAACTCTATCCAACCCTTCAACCAATCTTCTTTTTGCTGATTTTGTTCTATAACACCAAATCTCAAAAGCCTCACTTAAATCAGGATACTTCAGTTGCTCCTCATTCATCCAATCTGCCAAAATATCCGCTTGATCATTCGACGGAAGTGCCGATAGTAACGCCACAATCGCCCCTTCAATATTCTGGCATAAATCATCATCCATCTTGTAAGGATACCCCGTTTCCTCATTCCCGATCGAATCAAGAACAGGTTTCGTTTTTCTGATGAACGGAAGCCATGTTGTCAGTAACTCCACACGACGCGCAGGTGGAATGATCACGTTTCCATACCCGACCGCGTCTAATACCTTCCAATTTAATTCTATAATCTTTAACTTCACACCCCACATGCTACTTTCCAATAATTTGTCATCCATAATCCGAATCACCCGACTGGAAAAGTCAATCCATTGGTCAACAAATTCTTTCATTAGGTCCATCTTCGAAAGAACGTTGCATATCCAACCAAGATCCGAAAGAGACTGCATTACTCTCTTCTCGGCCGACTCGTCATCAGTCTGTAGAACTAAACAAGAAAGATCTTTATCGAATGACGACCAAATGTTCTTAAGCCCTTTCTTTGACTCTGATTTGACTTCTTCGTCTGCTATGACTAACGGGATTTCTTCATCGTCATCACCTAACATGTATTCCACTTGTTCTTGAGCCGAAGTTTTCAACTCATCGCCAAAAGGCGGTGATGGGGAAACGACTGATGTGGCGAAACGGATGGCTGAGATGAATACGTTTTTCGTAGCGGAAAAGTCAACAGGTTGAACCCGAGCTAAAATTGACATCGCAACAGGACCCAATTTCGGAACTACTTTCAAGATTAAGTCTTCTTCTTTGTCTTCCCACGGGACGGCTTCCAAGTACTGAACGCAGCTTTCAGTGATTTCCCTACAGTTAAATTTGACTGCTAACTGAAGAACACCAAGAGCAGAGTGGACAGAATTCCAAGATTCCAAGAGAGAATCTTTCGAAAGATAAAGACGTTTCAATAGGTCAACATGGTGCTCATAATCGTAATGTGAGCAGTGGATATCGATAAAAGCACCGCAATTTGGGTCCACGAGTTTATCCGCAAAATACTTGCTTTTTTCTTTGAGAATCGACGAATGTGAATAAAACAGTTCGGGTTTTCCTGTGTTGTTCCTTAGACGAATAGTGACATCACTTGTGTTTATGTCATTAAGCCCAAAACACACTGATGAATTTTCCATATGTGATTAAATAAGTAAGCTTCCAAGTTCATGCTTTCTGCAACAAGTAAACAAATCCGTCTCAGTTTCAAAACGTCTGCGGTTATGCATTCGTCGTAATTTTATCGACTGATATCCATATGTACTCGACTGATCATATACAAAAAGGACTTCATTTTCTTTTGTTTTTTTCAAATAGTTCAGAGATGTTATACATATAGTACTCCATAACCCAAAAGTCAATCTTTGACTTTGTGCAGCAATTAAACATTAAACTTGAAATTTGAAAAACACAAGGCCAAATGTTACTATTTACTCATATTCTCATAACTAGCAAGATTACCCGCGCGTTACTGCGGAAATTCGATAAATATATGTTCGATTCGTTATCGTAATGACGCTCGCTATAGAAATCGTAAGAACAAAACCCAAAATATAAAGTCTAATAAAATTTAAATGGAAGAGTAAAATTAGATCATTGCATTGATATGTTTGAGATTTAGAAAGAAAGAAAGAAAGTAGAAAAGGAATTAAATATGCACGTAAATAAATAGTGTTTTTTTAAAAGAATGGTACGACGCGTTGTTGTGGTGTCGAAACGTAAAGTGACTTGAATTTATACCAGCTAATGAAAAAATATTATATTTGACCCGACTCGTTTCCGAACAAAATCACGTCAAAATGTAGATCAACTGAAAGCGTACATAATAAGGACGAAATCGTACTATATATGAATAGACTCATTTTCGGGAAAAAATTAACTTTACATCAAAATATAGATCAACTGAAAATGTACATAATAATAAGCATAAGAACAAATGATATTTGATCCAACTCATTTCTAGAAAAAAATTACGTCGAAACATATATCAAGTTGAATTTATACCTACACGTACATGAATATAAAAACGTAAAACTTGATTACAAAGTATTAAAAAGTTAAAGAATTGTAAGTGTTAATACTGAAACTTAAATGGTAAAATTATAATAAATACAAAAGTAAAAAAAATAAACAAACAAAAGACAATTGCAAGTTACTGTTCATGTAACTTGTAATTGTTATATATATAATATTAACCAATTTCATCTTTCACAGCCAACAAAATTTTCAATATAAACACAAATAATAACAACAACAACAATAATAATTATAATAATAACAATAATACAAGTTAATTACAGCCAATTAGATGTAATCAATAGACACATAATTAACCCATAATAGAGAATTATTGTAAGCACCTGATTTAATACAATCTCGAAACGAAACAAAATTCAGAAAATGATAAATTAGGGCAAAATCAAGAAAAAAACAAGAAAAAAAATCAAATCTTTACCTTGTTAAATCTCTGAATCCCTAAACATGGATGGCAAGCAAAATCGTACGAAAACTGAGGCAAGATCGAAACTTGATTAAATGGGTGTTAATGAATGATGTTGAATCGAAATGGGTCGAATTTAGATGATCAAAAAGATAAGTATAAAGGGGGGCTATAAATTAGGGTTTCGTGAGATGAGCTCATGCTTTGTTTTGCAGAGGAGATATCCAAGTGTCCATGATGAAGGACATCAATACACTTGCAAAGGATAAAAGTTGGAAATGACAAAAATACCCACTTTTAAATTGATGATTGGTGTATTACACTGTTTTTTATTTTATTTAAATTAATCTTTGATTTGAGAATCAAGTATTTCGCTTTAATGATCTTTGGATTGTTTGACAACTTCTAAATGATTAAGTACTAAATCAATAATAGGTCTGAACTATTAAGAGTTGAACCAGTAATACGTCTGAACCATTAAGAGCCAGTATAATACTTAACCATTCAGAGGCAAATGTTTGACCAATTCAGATTAGAGATCTTAACTATTCAGACTCAATATAATGCTTAACCATTCAGAGGCAAATGTATAAACCATTCAGACATTTGCTGGCGAAACAATCTGAACCATTAAGTGCTGAACCAGTAAGAGATCTGAACCATTAAGAGCCTCATTAAAAGGTAAACAAACAGTCCCTAAGAAAAGTGTTAATCGATTGAAATCAGTGACGGATCAAACCTAAAAATTCAGGGGTATCTTAAACGTTTTTTTTGGATCAGGGTATCCTTTATATAAAATCGAATAAAAAATAAAAATTTTACACTGTATAAACAAAGTTGAGAGGTAGCCCATTCTATCCCTGCTTGTACACTACCTTCGCCCCTGGTTTGAAATAGTTGAGATAATATATACATGATCAAAATACTTAAAATTTCATATTCATTTTGTTGGTCGAATATAATTTGTAATGTATTTTCTTTTTTATTACTTGTATTAAATATTTTAATTTGCATTTATTATAATGTATTTTCCTTTTTATTACTTTAATGACTTGTATTTAATAAAGAAATGATATTTACTCAATAAAGGAAAAGTAATGCTAATTAAAGAGAGTATGGATGGATATGAAGGTTCGTTCATGATGTATTGGACATACAAGTTGCATGGTTATGATTTTGTTTAGTTCAACTTGCACAAGTTGTCCTAGTTGCATGTGACGTGGGACCATTTTTTATTTTGGAAATATTGTAATATACGCAAAATAATATCTTAATCATAACTAAATATTGGAAATATTTAGATTTGTAATTCGTATTCGTAATGAACATAATTTTCGATTAAAAATTTGAAAAGAACCGTGAGTTTAATATATTATTTTTAAATTATATGTTCATGCATCTAGTCCAAACCCATTTATGTCTAAATTATTCAATTTTATAATACGGTTCATGAGTTCTTTATTATTTTGGCATATGGGTATAAACTTATATAAATGCGATATTATAATTTTCTATTGTAAAGATTGTACTTTTTATTGTAAAGATTGTACTTGATTTAGAGAGTATATATATTTATTTAGATCTTCAAGCACATTGGGCCCTAACTCCCAATGTAGCCCAGCCGAGCACATATTGAAACCCACTTTTAACAAAAGCAACAAAATCTTGACATCGTGCAATATTGGACTATTGGACTATTGGTTATCTAGGTGATTTGATATTTGTTAGTAGATGCTTTTAGTGGTACGAATATTATTCTAGTATGATTGGAACTAGTTAAGATTGGACTATTGGTTATCTAGGTGATTTGATACTTGTTAGTAGATGCTTTTAGTGTTACGAATATTATTCTAGTATGATTGGAACTAGTTAAGATTGGACTATTGGTTATCTAGGTGATTTGATACTTGTTAGTAGATGCTTTTAGTGTTACGAATATTATTCTAGTATGATTGGAACTAGTTAAGATTGGACTATTGGTTATCTAGGTGATTTGATACTTGTTAGTAGATGCTTTTAGTGTTACGAATATTATTCTAGTATGATTGGAACTAGTTTAGATTGGACTATTGGTTATCTAGGTGATTTGATACTTGTTAGTAGATGCTTTTAGTGTTACGAATATTATTCTAGTATGATTGGAACTAGTTAAGATTGGACTATTGGTTATCTAGGTGATTTGATACTTGTTAGTAGATGCTTTTAGTGTTACGAATATTATTCTAGTATGATTGGAACTAGTTAAGGTAAAAGTGAAATTATGTTATATCATATATCAATACAAGTTAGGTGGTGTATAATTTCATGAACTAACGGGATCCAAGGGGCAAAGCCCTAGGCGCGCGTCTTGCTGCCCTTTAGTGAGTGCCCAAACAATGGGAAAAACTTGTGTTACCTTGTTGAAACGTTACTAGAAGTTGCTTTGGATTTGCATAGTGGATGTAAAGTTGCATGGAGACTAATCATCTGTCCTAGCTAATTATCAGTGATAAGGGCTAGTAGTAAGTTACTACTTATTGTAGCAACTAGGTCCATCAGTGGCATATAGTCGTTAGTAATAAGTTACTACTAATGGTCATCAATAATAGAATATTAAAGATTTAGAAAACACTTTTAGTATAGTTGTATATTTCTCTCATTCTTAAACGAGGTTGCAATACATCTCTTTATCATCTCTCATTCCAAAGGCATGGCCGAACCTATAGTATAAGTAACTCAAACTTTGGCCTAGGGGCTCCAAATAATAGGGCCTCCAATTAAAAGAAAATTTATATGCTAATTATTAATATTAGTGCAAATTTATTGTTTTAGATTTGTTTGATTTTTTATACAAGCAAACCACTCTATGTTATAGTTGTGTTAGATTTTTAGATTTTTGCTTGGTTTAGGAGCACCGTTTATAATAATCAAAAAATGAAAAAGGGCCTCAAAATTTCATTTCACTTTGAGCCTCCAAAAAGGTTGGAACGGCCCTGTCCAAAGGTTAGAGACCCAACTTCACTATGCAAGATTATGGACCGATTAATCTAAGTGGGTGTATGTACAAAATCAACTCAAAACTTCTTACTTTATATGTAAAGAAGGTTGTGCCAACGCTAATCGGAGTAGATCAAGCGGCCTATGTGGAAGGTTGTAATATATGGGCGTATTATCATTAGTGAAGTTCTTTCATGCACATATAAATGCATGTTGTTTAAAATGGACTTAATAAAGCATTCGGTTGAGTTAGTTGGAATTTCATAGACTCGTTGATGAAGCAAATAAACTCTTAGGACAATGAAGAAAGTGGGTTATGGGAGGATATTGTGGGAAGATCGTCGATGCTTGCAATTAGATCTCCAACTAAAGAATTTAACATCAAACGTGAGGGGAGAGGAGGGATCCTTTTATCTCCCTCTTTTTTCTTTAATCTTCATCATGAAAAAAAAAACGGTCATAGACAAGGAATGGCTCTCCCCAATCAAACTAATTGCTAACCCCACAGGGACGTCCTCGAGAGCTCGGGGGCCCTCTTGGGCCCAATAAAAATTTGGCCTCTATATTTTCAAGTAATTACGTGTTAAACTCAATAACATAAATAAAAATTTAGATAGATAAACGAAACAATTTAAATAAACAAAACTTAAATAAACATTTTAATATTAACAAAACAATTAAAAGTAATAAAAACAAATCAAATAAAAAAGAAACTTACAAATTAATATGAATATCGATATGTATTGGGTAACAAATCAATATGTTTAGGACCTTTTTCTTCTTCTTTATGTTTGGGCTTTCGGTTTCAAGCTTGGACAAATGAAAACCAAAAAAATAGGAGAAAACAGAACGTTGCCATGTCTCAAGCCGAAGACCAATGTATTGACAAGTAAACGAATAACCATTAGAGCTACAACATAGTTAATGTTTTATTTATGACTCTAAATATTTTATATACAATATATAACGAAATAATTCTTTTGGGCCCTCAAACATTTTGAGCCTTATTCGATGGCGCACCCTCAGTGGCGGACCCAGAAATTATTTGATGGGGGTGCGGATGAGGTGTTCAACCATATTTTCAAGGGGTGCAGTCGGGTTTTTTGCCTAAAATATACACTAAATTTTTTTTTCAAGTGGTGCGGCCGCCCACCCTGACCACTATGTAGGTCCGCCAATGCGCACCCTGCAAACTCTCTAAAAGTATCCCAATATGCACAAAGGGAATACACATGGCATCTGTGTGGGAAATCCATGAGTTAAGCAAGATTGCCAACTTCCTCAAATGCGCAACTGACTTTGTTTCCTTTTATCTTCTTTAACATTGTCTACGAGCGCTATATAATATGCTTTTTTACCTTTAATTTGACTTTTAAATCTACACTATTGTTCACTCTTGGACCGTCAACTTCAAGGAAAGAGACACCTTTACACACACTTTGATATTGCTAGGCTACAAACCTTTTGGTTTTTACTATTTTTATGCTAAAAATATTTTTTAAAATAAATCATGTATATTATAAATAAAAATTTTACCCAAGTAATTGTGAAGATTAATTTCTAGGTGGTGCACTCAATCTCCCATCAACAATGACATCAATGATTAACCGTCCCTCGAATCCAAGAAAATAGGCGGTCACATATGAAAAGTAATTGCTAATTTTCTATCAACTTTTTAAATAAATAAATTTGATGGAGAAAATGATTATATAAAAATAATTATTCCTACTTTTTCCTATTTAGATCTTGAATATTATTTCATTTATATTGTTCTTCACGTAGTTAGATTAGTAATTCGATTATTAGTCAAATAGGTTAGAGTTTGATGACACTATATATGGTCATAATATTGTTGTAATCAGTTTTTGGAGTTTTATTTACCGATCAATAAAAGCGTTTAGCCTAGATGTGTATCGAGCCAATAAACTTGATCACATTAACAACTTTTAATCCAGGTAAGATTAGAAATGTTTTCTTCTTCGCCAAGAAAAGAATAGTATAGCTTGATGGCTCCTTCTTTTGGCAGAAGTAATCCAACAAGTAGCGCAAGAAATGAACTTGATCGCATTTACTTCCAATCCAGTTAAGATTAGAACCGTTTTCTTTCTCTCCAAGAAAAATAACAGTATAGCATGGTGACTCGTCCTTTTAGCAAAAGTAATCCAACAAGTACTGCAAGAAACAAAAACATGTGTCTAGGGGTGTTCATCGGTTCGGTTTATGTTTATTTGGTTTATTCGGTTCGGTTTATTCGGTTTTCAAAATTTTGTACCCCAAACCAAAAACCAAACCAAATAAGGAATATGCAAACCGATCCAAACCAAACCAAATTCAATTCGGTGTGGTTTCGGTTAGAAACCAAATAAACCAAATAAACCAAATCTAGCCAAATTGTACTAAGTACCTTTTTTTCCTAATTTATATTTATGTTTGTCTTCCAACTTCCGAACATCGCAACTAATTTACATCTAACAATATATGAATACAAGAAAATTTTATTACGAAATAAAACAAACACATCCATAAAGTAGTCGTAGACACAACCACAAAGTTAAAGCTTCAAAACATAGATCATGGAAACTATAAATAGTTAACAAGTCTAATGGCACAAAATATAAATAATCTTCAAACATGAGTCTTTCTCCAACTCGAGTGAACCTGCATACATAACCCTTTCCCCCAGTCACGCATAACCTTTCATGTCTACAAGAAACAAGAAAACCAATAGATGTTTGAGTTGGGCTTTTAGATTTATATTTGATATTTTGGGCTAATAAATTGTATATGATTTATAAAATATTATTATTTTTATTTAATAATTAATTAAGTTAAATGGTTTATTCGGTTATCCAAATAAACCAAATAAAATAAAATGTGGATCCATAAACCGAACCAAAAACCATATTCACAATTCGGTTTCGGTTAGATACTAAACCAAAAACCGAATTCGTTATTCGGATCGGTTTATTTGGTTACGGTTCGGTTTACGGTTTTTATTTGGTTACGGTTTTTTCTGAACACCCCTACATGTGTCATGTTTTTTCATTCAAAGATGAGGAAAACAAAAAAATAGCACAAGGGTATTTTTTTTATTGGTGGTCGATAGCAGCTTACGACACACAGAAAGAAATTAGAGCAGCAAGTGCTTGTTCAAATTATCCAAATTATCATGTTTGTGTTTATCGATTCTTGACTTGATCAATACATTTGATATTATAAACATAAACTCGATGTTTTATATTGTGCATATGTTTGATTGAAATCGTAGAAAACTAGAAATCCCGATTAAGAAAAGCTAAAACGACATAAAGTAAACGGTTTAAAACAAAAATGGTAAAATGAAAAAGATAAAGGACTATAGCTGTAAATTCGGATGAATTAGAAAAGATGATTATGTTAAAAACAAAAAGGAAGAGAGGAGTATGATGGGTTGTCAAAATCATGATCATATGGTAATGAGTGACGTGGCATGGAGGGGACCACTCATCATGTGGAAGTTGTTTGGTGGTCCCACCACCACTAACTTTGTGTTCAGTAAAATTACGAAGTAAAAGGAAGTACCTGAGGCCCACATGCTTCTAATTTTACCGACAAATTTAACCTCGAGTTAACTACATCTTCCGACCACAAATTTGGTTATTTTGAGGTAGTTTAGACTTTAGATTATACACTTTGGTATTAACGAAATTAAGATAAAATACAAAGGATCCTAATTGTAAGAAGTGTAAGAAGGATTTATAGAGTGATAAGTGTCCAATAACCTAAAACTAAACCCACTACACAAAAAACCCCACTAAAAAAAAAAAAAAAAAAACCTTAAACATCCACCACCACCAAAAACCTAACCCCCCCCCCCCAATCACCCACCCAAAAAAAAAAAAAAAAATTTTTTGTCGAGGGGGTGGTGTTTAGTTTTTTTTTAGGTTTGGGGGGGGGGGGGGTTAGGTTTTTGGGGGTGGGGTGGGGGGGTTAGGTTTTTGGGGTTTTTTTTTGTGAGGTATAGTTTTTTTTTTGTTTTTTATTGCGGGGGGGGGGGGGGGGGGGGTTAGGTTTTTTTAAGGTTTTTGGGAGGTGGGGGGTTAGGTTTTTTGGGGTTTTTTTGGTGAGGTATAGTTTTTTTTTTTTTTGGCGCGGGGGGTGGGGGGGTTAGGTTTTTGGGTGGTGGGGGTGGGTGTTTAGGTTTTTGGTGGTGATGTAGTGGGTTTAGTTTTAGGTTATTAGACATTTGTCACTCTATAAATCCTTCTTACACTTCTTACAATTAGAAGTCTTTGTAGAATAACTTGACCCTTAAAGAATAAGAAGAATTCGGTTATGGTTAGATACTTAGACCATATTTTTATAATGATCATATAACGTATTTAATTTCCACCCTTACCTAACGTTAATCAGGACCGATACATTCATACATTCATCTTTTTGGATAGAGAGTGGCGAAAACAAGACCCGTCGATGGTGCCTTTAATCAAGGGAGGAGAAAATGTCACATATTCAAAATTTATAAGTTGTGTTATCTTGTTTAGTATGTGTAAAGAGGTTATCCCATACTGTAAATCTGTTAAAGAACTAATATAAAAGTCACCGAGGCTTCGAAAGTGATGTATACGATGTTATTGTCCTTGTATTATTGGTTATTAGGCTGCTCGGTATGGTTCCGTCTCCACCCCCGGCGCCGCCACGTCACCACCGTCCTCCCACGCCGCCCCCCCTCCGTCCCGTCCTCCCCGTCCGAGTTGTGCCGTTTGTGACGGACCAAACATGTGGGCCTCCCCCTCGGCGACGCCGTCCTCCCACGCCGCCCCCTCCGTCTTCATCCCGTCGCCGGCTTCCCTCCGTCACCATACCGAGTAGTCTTATGAAAGGACAGAAACAAAGTGTTGTTGAAAAGTAGCCCTATATCATTGCAAAGATTAATGAAGGGCTAAAACTGAACATGATTTATTGGTTAAACACTAGGTAAAGCTACCCCTCTTGAAATGGTTCTCTTGGTGTAAATTTAATAGTAACTTCTTTACCAAAAAAAAAAAAGAAATTTAATAGTAACTTTGAGCATTAATCCACCCATGTACAATAAATTGAGTTTTTACTTATATGTTGTAACCTAGCTATTGGATTTAGCTCCTTGCTAGTAGTTGTTTTAATAAAATTGTTTGACACAAAAAATGTTACAAGTTAAATAGGATCAGAGAGATGAATACAAATGAGATTCACAAATTACTTCTCTTAATTATTGTGAATGAATAAACTTGATTACAAAGACTCAACATTTAAAGACTAAACATTCTAGACTAATACGAATCTACTTCTTCTCTAACTTAAATACTAAACAATACTTATCTAATCAATAAGAATAAAACTAATACAAATAGATAATTCAAATAATAATTAAATAACTTTAGTTATTATTTTACTCGTTAGCCCTTCGACCTAAGATCTCCACCAAACCGCCCATTAAGATCGTCCGTACCTCCCTAGTTGATGTTGTAATTTTATCCAAAAAAAAAATCATAAAAAAACCCCACTCTCTACACTCCCTCTCACCATTGTACTCTCTCAATTGTTGTATTAATTCCTCTAAAATAATTTGAAGGTATCAACCCTGTATTATATGCAACTGGTTTTAAGTTTAAGTCGTTTAGTGTTTTGTTAATATGAGTGCTAGAAAACGTTGGTAGACCTTTTTAGTTTTTACTAACGTAGGTTATTGAAAGCCCAATATTTTATTTGATGATTAGTTAATGGTAATAAAAAAAAGAGTTAATTACTTTTTTAGTCCCTGAGGATTGCCAAAAATAACGGTTTCAGTCCATTAGTTTAAAAATTGTCATTTCAGTCCATTAGTTTCATTTTCATAACCATTTCAGTCCACAAACTTAACTCCATCCATTTATTTTGTTAACTTTGGGGTGAAATTACCAAATTACCCCTGCTAACTTAACAAATTGTAATAAAAATTCCAAAAAATTCAAAAAAATTCAAAAAATTACAAAAAATCTAAAAATAAAATAAAATTTAAAAAATTCAAAAAAATTAAAAAAATTCCAAAAAATCTAAAAATCAAAAAAATTCAAAAAAATTCCAAAAAATTCAAAAAAATCTAAAAATCAAAAAAATTTTAAAAAATCATAAAAATTCAAAAAAATCCAAAATGTTTCGAACCCGAACTGTTTCGAACCCGAACCGTTCCGACCCGTACCGTTTCGACCCGTACCGTTTCGACGCTAACCGTTTCGACGCGAACCGTTTCGACCCGTACCGTTTCGACGCGAACCGTTTCGACCCGTACCGTTTCGACCCGTACCGTTTCGACGCAAACCGTTTCGACCCGTACCGTTTCGACGCGAACCGTTTCGACGCGAACCGTTTCGACGCGAACCGTTTCGACCCGTTCCGTTTCGAGCCGAACCGTTTCGACCCGTACCGTTTCGACCCGTACCGTTTCGACGCGAACCGTTTCGACCCGTTCCGTTTCGAGCCGAACCGTTTCGAGCCGAACCGTTTCGACCCGTACCGTTTCGACCCGTACCGTTTCGAGCCGTACCGTTTCGACGCGAACCGTTTCGACCCGTTCCGTTTCGAGCGGAACCGTTTCGACGCGAACCGTTTCGACCCGTACCGTTTCGAGCCGAACCGTTTCGACGCGAACCGTTTCGACCCGTACCGTTTCGAGCTGAACCGTTTCGACGCGAACCCGCTGAACCGTACGGGTCGAAACGGTTCGCGTCGAAACGGTTCGCGTCGAAACGGTACGGGTCGAAACGGTTCGCGTCGAAACGGTTCGGCTCGAAACGGTTCGGCTCCAAACGGAACGGGTCGAAACGGTTCGGCTCGAAACGAAACGGTTCGCGTCGAAACGGTACGGGTCGAAACGATTTGCGTCGAAACGGTTCGGCTCCAAACGGTACGGGTCGAAACGGTTCGCGTCGAACCGTTTCGCGTCGGGTTCGAAACGGTTCGGGTTCGAAACGCTTCGGGTTCGAAACATTTTGGATTTTTTAGAATTTTTATGATTTTTAAAAAAAAAATTGATTTTTAGATTTTTTTGAATTTTTTGGAATTTTTTTGATTTTTTGGAATTTTTTTTATTTTTAGATTTTTTAGAATTTTTTGGAATTTTTTATTTTTTTAAATTTTTTTTATTTTTAGATTTTTTGGAATTTTTTTGAATTTTTTGAAATTTTTATGATTTTTATTACAATTTGTTAAGTTAGCAGGGGTAATTTGGTAATTTCACCCAAAGTTAACAAAATAAATGGATGGAGTTAAGTTTGTGGACTGAAATGGTTATGAAAATGAAACTAATGGACTGAAATGGCAAATTTTCAACTAATGGACTGAAACCGTTATTTTTGGCAAACCTAGGGACTGAAAAAGTAATTAACTCTAAAAAAAATCATTTGTAATCGTCGATGTTAATGGTTAGCTATAAGCAGGGCCGGCCCGTTAGGCTTATCAATCTACGCTAAGGCCTAGGGCCACCCAACACAAGGGTCTCCAAATTTTATTTTATTTACATATATTTTAATTTATTCACACTGTCCTCGCATGCCTCATTCCAGAATCCAAAAGCTGCGCCACAACACACCAAACCTCTTACTTGTGACGCCTTTTAAATAACCAACGTGAAACTGATTGCAGATTGCGTGAAATTAGGCCGAAATTTGGAAAAATCATCGCTATGGTTATTCAATGTCTCAAATCTCAATCTGAGTTGGTGATTTTCTTTATACCAATTCAATAGGGTCTCGACTTTATAGTTCACTTAGTGCCTTCAAAAACGTTAGGCACGATGAAATTTAGCTTTTTAACCTTAAGTTGTGGTTAACAAAAATACTGCAAAAATATTATTGCTTTTCAGATGATACTGTTTTTTTAAAAGTGGAACGATCAATCATCAAGATTTATTCGTTTTTGTCTTTTACTGTTGTTGGAAGATGCAATTTAAAGACCTTATTATTCATGAAAATATTGTATTTTCCAAAAACTTTTTTAGTACAATAATATGCAGTTAAAGTTTTATAAAATGGTCGCTAGTTTGTATACAAAAGAGACAATATTTTAGTACACGGACCACTTGAAATACGTCTCCTGTAATGTTTGGAAAATCGGTCGTTTCAACTTTTGATAATTTTATTTTTATTCACTTAGGTCAAGCCGGAAGTCTCACTGAAACCAATCTCTCTATTCCTATGGGGTAGTTGTAAGACTGTCTACATCTTACCTTCCCCAGCCCCTACATTCGCTTTGCTATTGGTTGGATTTACTGAGTATGATGATGATTTTTATTCACTTAGGGGTTGTTTGATAACTTCTAAATTAAATGCTCAACCAGTAAGATTTTTTAAAGTTAATATATCTTTTTCAAACATTTGTTTCTACTAAAGGTCATGTGTTGTGGTAGAGTTGAAGAGACGCTAAACCCCGCCACATAGACTACAAGGGCATTGCACGCCGCCACAAGAGGGGTGCGAAGGGGGCATTAGGGCAATATAGACCAAACATCTCACCCCACCATCACATTTTACATTCCAATAACAAATAGTGGTGTTAAAGGTGAAAGCTCCGTTCCACACGTGCCGCCTATATGACACTGCGTGACACCACTTTTTTTTCACATTTCAACTCATCACCGACACATACTCTAGTAAAAAAAAATAACCTATTACTTTTAATTGCTATGAGATCATTACAACGTAACATCTGTTCAAATTATCTAGAAAAAATGATTAATAGTCCTAATAATCAATTTATCATTGTGATTTTGTCTTAATTGGCTATGCTATTGCTTAAAGGTCAAGTTTCATTCTATTATTATCATTACATCTAATATTCATTTTGCTGTTATCTTCTCACTTCGCTACACTAGACCATTTACTTATGCATTCATTTTAGTTTAACACAACTTCCAACTGTTTATCAAATAAACTATATCATAAATTATATTATTATAGCCTAGTGGCATCTTTCGGTGAGATAACGCTTAGGGACCATTAGGTCCTGAGTTCGATTCCCACAAGAGTGTTTTTCCCAGATTTATTGGATTTCTTCTGAATTGGTGTATAGGCATTATTGCCTAGTGGAGATGAATATGATCAGTGAGAGTGGTTCCGCTTGTGACACGATAATACTCAAGTGATCCGTCTAAATGTACCCGGCATCTGTTCTGGTGGACAGTTCGTAAATAGTGGGAGGAGGTGAGGTGATTGACCGGACCGGCAAGTTTGTCGGCTGATGTAGATGGAGGCTCTCTCTCCACGTGTAGATGGACCACCTTCACACTTCCTTTCTTTTATCACAAGTTTACGTTTGTCACTTGTTATCGGACTCGATCCCATAACATACGGATACCGTTTTATACACCTTGATGTTTTTCTGAACGGTATATTTGGATTATTGACGGACCACTGAAGTATCATTGTATCATCAGTGGAATCACCCGATCATATCTATCTCTACTATACATAATATTTATACACAAATTCAGAAGAAAAACCCAATAAATATGGGAAACATCCCTTGTAAAAATCGAACTCATGACCTATTGATGTTACTAGCTTAAAACTTTTTGGTATTTATCGTTAAGGCCTTTATTGAGCCCAATACCCAATTTCGTTAAGGCCTAATAGCACGTTTTTGGAGCTCGAACATGGTACACGAATTCTCAGAGCCGACCCTGATGAAGCATATAAGCCACTTCAAAGAGCCACACAACTAGGGATAAGGGATGGCATCAACCAATGACGAGCACATCAACCCTTCATCCACCACTGTTGTTTTTTTTGTTTTTCACTCACAAACTCAAGGGTATCAGATGGCCCTAGTAGTCATATTTGTCATTCACAAATAGATTTGTACACGAGCCGAGCCGATTTGAGCCGAGTGAGGGTCCACTCGAACTCAGCTCGTTTACTTATCGAGTGTCTCGGCTCGGTTCGAATTTATAAAATTGAGTAAGATGTTGAGGCTCGAACTCGGTTGGATTTATAACCAAGCATCTCGGTTACAAACTAAAGTTTAGCACAAAATTTTTCAACTTGTAATCCAAAACCCAAAATTCTTACAATTTAATGATTATTCTATGAAATAACAAATATTATATATAACCCCAGTTTTCACCCTTTTTACCTTTTAGTTGATAACACTTTCAACTTATAAATTGTAACATGTCACTCCCAACTTTCAACTTAATCTACTCTTACACTCCCAAACTAACTGAATCCTAACGTAGTTAGTTTTTTTTTGCTAATGTGACACTTGTTTAGTGACGTGACATTTTTACTAACGTGACACTTATTTAGTAATGTGGCCTTTTTTGATGTGTCATATGATGTGACATTTGTTTAGTGACGTGGCATCTGACGTTAGCTAACTGGGTTAGGGTTTAACTAGTTTAGGAGTGGCAGGGAAAAATAGTTGAAAGTTGGGAGTAATGTGGTAAAATTCGTAAATTAAAAGTGTTATCAATGATAAAAATTGGAGTTATTTAAATTCACTACAAAAGAAAAGAAGTATTTAAAACATTTAAAGAAATAGTTTAATTTGGAAAAACTGAAAGAAAATGTTTAAAATATGCTCCTAAAACAACAAGTGAAATTGGGAGGAGGAGAAAGAGAATTTGGAATTGAAAAGATGTGAGTGAGGGAATTGTTTGATTTTTGATGACTTGTGTTGTATGACAAGTCTAATTGCATATCTATTGAAACTAGTAACGAAACTCACGCTTCGCAGCGGGTTTCGTTCGTAATAAGAACGGTTAGTATTCTCGTGTAATTTTCTAACGAAGTTGCTAATACAACTAATATACCAATTTATAATAACCAATTGACTATACACAAATGAATTGACATTAGAATAAACAACTAACAGTAAGCAATTTGAAAATAACATTTTAATTGAATTTATCAACATAAAGAACCTGAAATATGATTTATTTTGTATTTTTTTCAAGTAAATTTTTTTATGAAAAATACGGATTATAAGTTATATAAATTGTGTCAAACTATTTTTATCAAATAACTAAATGGCTACCATTTTTATATAATGATTTTTTAGTCTACTTTCTAAATTTTATTATAAAGCACCAAAATGCATATCTATTGAAATTAGTAAGGAACCCCGCGTCTCACAATTTTCTTTTCTTGTATCTGGGCATTGTGTGTGGCCAAACGAAAATCAAAGAGAGAGTGGCACTAATGTAAATATATTAAAAATAGTGGCTTCTTTGGCTACGCCAAGAAGCTACCAAATGTTAATATATAGTAATTTAAAGATTGGACTAACTATATTTAACCCTTGAAATAAGTTTTATGTTTTATCCATTTTTTACGTTTAATAATCATAGTAATAATACTAAGAGTTAATGTTGGTTACATTCTCAAACTTTAACTAAACTTTTGTTTAACCCTTGGAACTTTTTTTTTCAATATCACCCTATATACTAGAAACCAAAGTTGGTGGTGAAAGCTCCTCCTGACTTTGATGCCCCAATTTTCCGTTTAATACGTTGGTCGCTCATTTGTTGTTTACATTTAAACCCTTGATGTTTGCTGGGGTTGTCACCTGGGGTTCCTTCTTCCTTTGTCCTAAACGCGTTTGTCTTGAGTATGAGACATGTTTTCACTTTTGACTCTACATGCTTGTTTTGCTCCCCTAAGTTTCAAAAATCAAGTATACACCCCTCAACTTCGTTGGCTTGGCCGCTATGTTATGGTGTATATTATGCAACAATATGTTGTGTTTATGTGTTATACGTGTTAATATTGGCTTTTTGCCACGTTTTGCCGGCTAGGGTGTTTTATACCCCATTATTCTTTGCATTTTGTTTTCTCATTATGAGTTGTCTTCTTTTTTTCAGGAGATTGTTCTTCCTGTTGAATGTAAGGTCTGCTTCAAATATGTTTTTTAAACCATTAGGGCATAACCATGTTATGCTTTTCGATTTCGTTTATGATTTCGTTTTTTCACTGGCCCCATTGTTTTCGGCAAAGCAATTGCATGCGCTGGAACTTTGATGTGGTCATGTTCTTTTAGGTTGTAAAAATGTCGATTAAGATGAGACTACTCTCATCTTAGATGTTTATGTTTCATACTTTGATCTATTTGCATGCATTCAAATTTTATGTTTTAGATTTACCTCATGCATTCGATTTTTATCCTTTATATTTACATAACAAGAGGATGGTTTCGCTAGAATAGTTGGCAATTGAACGTTGATTTTTGATGTTCCTTTAGGTTTTTAACTTGTCGATAAAGATGAGATAAATGTTATTTAGGATGGGTGACCTCCTGAGAAGTCTTAACTGGGGTAACAAAAAACAAATCAGTGAGTTTCTGGATGGGCAACATCGGGAGCAAAACCGACAATATCGGTGGCATGAGATGTCGGATTTTGTAAACGATATATGAGTCACTTTTATCTCGTTCGAGATGGCAAACCTCATCGAGGACGAATCATAAGGGGGGGGGGGGGGGGGGGGGGATTGCCGTGTCCAGCAGAGATTCTTGGTTAATAAGGAATGTCATGCCCTCTTAAATCACCAACGCGTTTTTGAAGCTTTGGCTATGGAGCATATGAAAACTCCATAGTTAAGTGTGCTTAAGTGAAAGTACTACTAAAATGGGTGACTACCTGGGAAGTCTCCACCGCGGGCAACCAAAAACAAATCCATGAGAATGGGCAACCCATCGTAGTCAATACTGACAATATTAATAAGTACGAGATGTTGGATGTTAGGCCTTTGGGTATGGGGATCGGCAGAGGGCCATCCCCCCCCCCCCCCCCCCCCTTTAGCCACGTCCCACACTGCCCCCTTAGGGCCCGGCATGACATTTCCGTCGGATTTGTAACGTTGGAGACGGGCCAGGCTTTTTGAATGGGGTGGGCCCTTAATGGTAACTTGCAACCTTTTAAAAAAAAAAAAAAAATTTCACCCCACCACTATAAATTAAACTCCTTTTCACCCCACTTTTTTACCAAACTACTCCCACTCTTCTCCCATTTTTATAAAAAAAAAAAACCTCTCCCAACCTTAAAAAATTATGGATCCCTACAACCCAAATAATCCCAACTCAAGTTCACACCCGTTTTCGTCATCCGGCTACACACCCGTAATGGACAACGCTTTTGCGGGTTACCAACAAATGCCAAACGCTTTCAACCAATATCCGTTCAACCCAATGCAAATGCAACAACCCAACATGCCGTTCAACCCATATCAAATGCAACAACCCAACATGCCGTTCAACCCATATCAAATGCAACAACCCAACATGCCACAAGCACCTCAAACACAAATCGAGGAACAAGATGATGAGATAGAGGTTGTGCCAGTAACACAACCTGAACCTTCAAAAAAGAAAAATAAAAAGGAAAAGGGTAAAAAGGAAGACGCACCGGGCAAACAAATGCAACAATGGACAAAAATTGAGGAAGAGGCGTTGGCGAAATCATATATTAACTCTTCAACGTCTCCTGTAGTCGGTAAAATATTATTATTCTTATATTATTATTGTTATTAAATATTATTTGTACATTATATTTTTATTGTTGTTATTAAATATTATTTGTACATTATATTTTTATTGTTGTTATTAAATATTTATTTGTACACTATATTTTTCTTACAAAATATTATTATTATTCTTAGTAACTTGTAGGTAACAATCAACTAAGCGATTCGTTTTGGCAAGAAACCCTTGATATATTCTACGGGCTTATGGAACAAGGCGAGTACAGAACCATTGATTCTATCAGCTCGAAGTGGCGCAAGATGAATACGTTGATCAACCGCTTTTGTGGGTTTTATAACACAACGCGCGCCAACAAACCGAGTGGGTGGAACCACGAAAATGTTTTCAATGAAGCGGTGCGTTTATACGAAAATGAGAGCAAAGCTCCTTTCCCACATGTCCGTGCTTGGCTAGTTGTAAAGGATCACCCAAAATGGAAGGGATGTCAAAATGAGGTTGCACAAGCGAAACGAGCAACGAAACGGTCTAAAACTTCCGAGTCAGGAAGTTATAGCGTTGGAGGCTCAGTCGGTCGTTGCCAAATACATATCAACGATGAGCCCGACTATGAGGAGGAGCCGATTGGAGATGGAGAACGTCCACCAGGAAGGGACAAAAGTAAAAAAAATAGCGGCTGAAAAAAGGAAACAAGCCGCATCAGGAAGTGGTGGTGGTTCGAGGTTGGAAGGTGTTATGGCCGAGTTGAAATCATTCAAGGAAATCTTTAACGACAGGCAAACCGAGAAGGTAAACATTAAAAAAAACTAGCCGAGGAGAAGCTAAAGAAGCAACAAGAAGCGCAGGAGTTGGAGGAATGGAAAATAATGACCACCGACCTTAGCTCCTATCCACCGGAAGACTGTCCCATTTTACAAATGATGAAGGACAAAATTAGGAAAAAAATGGAGTAGGGGAGTGTAGTTTTTTTTTTTAAATGTAACTTTAAGTGTGTTTTTTTTTAATTTAAATGTAACTCTAGGTTTTTTTTAAGTGTGTTTTTTTTTTTTAATTTAAATGTAACTCTAGGTTTATTTTAGGTGTGTTTTTTTATTTAAATGTAACTTTAGGTTGTTTTTTTAGGTTTTATTTAAATGTAACTTTTTTATTTTTATTTACTTTGTTTTCATTAATTAATTAAATCAAATAAATAATAATAATAAAAATGGAGGAGGAGCATCCCCACACCCTTGGATAGTCTCCAAGGGGAGGGTCCTCCTTCCATGCTTACGTGGCGCTTACGTGGCGGGTAGTCTCCAAAGAGACTACCCTCCCCATCCCCAATGGTCTTATAGACAACATTGACATTGTAGTGTAGTTGCATTTTGCTTTACAATAACCCCAACTTGGTAATCTGATTTATCACCCATTAAGCCCTTTCGATTTCTTCGACCATAAGTAAATAGTGTAGGAACTAGGTTCACTTTTTATTAAAATATATTACAAAATATATAATAAATAATAACGAGACTCTCATTATTTGTGGGAAATTCATCAAGTACAATACCGGTTACATAAACCAAATGAACGAAAATAAAATACACAATAATTGTACCAATTTTGATTCAAGCCAACATCTTTGGAAGAACTTCTACCGCACCCTTTAGTAAACCTCCGCTGCAAGAATGAACAAATTGTCGTTGAATGTTTTTGGTTGAGGCACGTGTTCAACACGCTTCCCTTAAAACAGATTCCGCGCCTCCTCTCAGACGGTCTGTCTCCCAGGGTACAACAACCGGAACAGTATGTGTACTGCCGGAGATGGAACTCACGCCCGAGATTACACCGGGTATGATGGTGTTCATAAAATAGGAAATATTCAAGTTGTTTAAAACAATCTAGAGAAACCTCTTCTCCAAATTTCCATGGAACAAAGATGAATTTTTTGTGTCTTTCTATGAAATCCCATGATCATATATATACACATATAGAGATTAATTTAATTAAACAAGACATTAATCTTGTCATAACTATAACCATTAATCTTGTAATAAACAAGATAATTAATATAGTTTTTAATCTCTAATTAAATAGATTTAAGTGGTTAGTCAAAACTGTCATTTTCATTTATGACACGAATTAAACGAGTTGTAACAGCTAGTTTGACCAGGTCCAACCAATTGCTCTGTTACCGTTGCAGACATGCAAGCGCGCCTGAAGTGACTCTTCAGTCCGCGCGCCACACTGTATGGAACTCGCGTATGCGCATGGTATGCAGACCAGTGCGCCTAGTTACTACTGCAAACCTGCGCGTGCTTGAACTGGCCTGCCAGTCCGCGCGCCACGCTTCAAGGATGGAGTCGTGCACCACACAGATGCCACTACGCATACCAGGACGCCACCTGGTCATGCGCCATCCAAACTCGCGTGTCGCTTGCAGTCTTCGTCATAGCCAATGACGTGCGCCATGTGCCTAATGAGCTCACGCCGCATCGACATGCGCCATGCCAAGGCATCCGCCTACGCCACCCAAGGGTGAGCCATAGGCGGACCCGCCATGTATCTGACCACGCGCTCATGGGCAAAAATACAAAGGCGGCGTACGAAGTTCAAACCGTACCACATTGGGCTTATAGCCCACGTCACACGCGCATGTGTGTAGGTGCGATGCACCCTTTGGGTCCCCACTAGTGTTTGCCTTTCAAGGAGTGCTCCTCCTTATATACCACTTTAAGTTTTGTCATTCCACCTATGTGGGACAAGGTGACAAATCTCAATCCATTTTTCTCATCTTTGTTTGTTCCAAACATACAACTTCAAGCTTCGATATCTCATTCATCTTAGCTCTATTTGGACATAGTTTGAACACAAACACATAAATAATTATTTATATAACACATATATAAATATTATTGATGTCCAAATATTTAGTGAAAAACTCATTTTCACTAAATTTCCAACAATCCCCCACATGAATGGAGATCGATTAAAACATCCAAAATTCCCCGATGAAACCTCGACAGTCGAGTATTGCAGGATAGGTAGGTTTTGCCTTTGAACCTTCCTTTGTGAAGCATACTTAGTCTACTAGGGTTTTGTAGACGTGATGTCCTTGAACAACCCCCCATTTGTGTAAGCGACAATATACATTCACACAATACTTTCCCTAGCCGGGCCATCCCCTCACTAGCGTGTCCTATAATGGTCATGGAGCACTTTCCTGGTTCTGCGGGAGCTCTAAGAATTATGCCCTAATTCCATTCGAAGCGACCACACTTCTCTCCAACATAGGTGATTTCCCTTTAAATCATTAAAAGCATTATGGTTTACTATGATTTACACAAATCATAAAACCACATATTATGCTTAACCTCACAACAATGTCACTGAATATTATAGGAATGGACTAGGACGTATTTAAACACCCTTTTATAGTTTTAGGGGGATATATGAAACATATAAACTAGCTTATATATAAACGTATATATTAGCTACGCCCCCACAGTGACTACCCTTCGGTTCATGATTAAGTTGGCCTATTGAACCTAGATCTTGGGATCTCTAGTCAACTAGGTTAGGTTTCCCTCATGTCCCTTTATCCATGGCTTTAGTCCCATTCCACAACCTGATCTCTTATCAACCTACTGGTTGTTGGATCCAAAATTATCTTTGACTTCGCTAAGTCACCAATGACAATTTAAATTGAGATCAGTTGTTCTAACGTGTTCTTGACTCGCTAGTCACCTTTGTCTTTTAGTCGATTCATAAGACTTATAACTCGTGATCTCAACCTGGATCCAGTTATGTACCTTGTCTTAGAATGACATGAAACTCAATTCATGGCCAAACACGTTTTCACCATGCCTTTGGTGTGTCATGACTGACATCTTACTAGATTTTGAATCTAACCAATTGGCATTCGAGTCCAATCTACTCGATTGACTCCATATAACCATTGTGTACTCCACTTGGTCAAGCGTTTGCAATATATGCAAGTCACCCCCACATTTAAGTGTAATTGGATAGCATCCAAATGGGGCGATGAAAGGTTCTCCCTTTTATTTCGAGTTTGAGAAATTTCTCAACTCCCATTTCCACATTCAAATGCAAGTCACCCCCACATTTAAGTGTAATTGGATAACATCCAAATGGGGTGATGAAAGGTTCTCCCTTTCATTTCGAGTTTGAGAAAACTTCTCAACTACCATTTCCACATACCCTAAAGGGTTTGTTTCTTAAATGGCCTCCTCCCCCCACATTGCTTGCATTTTAATGAAGTTATATTTATAGTTTTGTTTAGCACAAAATTCGTTCTTGTGTCATCACATATTTTGAATGTTTAAAGTCAATTCAATCTCCATCGAGCATATAAATTAACAAGTATTAGTCTAGCATGCTTTAGACCACAATACTCTAGCATGTGAACAGAAGATGCATCATTCTGATTCTTCACAGCCTTAAGAGATAACGCACTATCTCTTCCGAACATTCGTTTCTTAGTTTAGACACAATAATGAAATTTTATTTCACCATTCCAAAACCATCGGTTTTAGGAAGGCCTCAAAACCATAGTTAACTTCATCCATTAGGATCATAACTCGTTTGCCTTTTATCTCCAAGGCTTCATCATTGACTTCGTAAAGACTTAAACATAAGTCTTAATCCAAGTCACTTTGATGAAAGATCTTTGTATAAAATCACTTGAGTCTTGAGATATAGCCAATTAGATTGACTCTCAACAACAAAGCATTCTCGTATGCCTATAGTGGTATATACATTTACGTTGTTGTTTCATTAATACAATGTATTGGGATACTCTCCCAAATTGAGGACCATGCCTCCACATAGTTTAAACAACCTTGATGGTGGTAGAAGCATCTACAAGTCCATCACTATTGTAAATTTCCATTAATAAATTTCCTAAATTTATTAAAACATTTACAATAATAACATATATTTCTTTCATATGTTATATTCTTTGAAAACTTACATGTGCATTTCCATGTTGATGCTCTCAACATTAGATGACATATCTCGTTTTCGTGTATTCCATCTCAAACCATACACCACGTTTCTCACGACGACGTTATGCATTTGATGTTCGATTTGTGACTTATTACATAAGTCATGATCACAACCCGCTCGTTGTGTTTGTGTAAATTACTTTTTACACTTTGTATCAAAAAGTGTATCCTTTTGACAACTTATTAGTAGTCCAAAATAACGGATACACCAATGATATCTAAACATCAAAAGCCAAAGTGTTATTATTTTCAACACTTTTTACCGAAATAAACGCAATTATTTCATTCGGTGTCATGTTTTGAGGTACTCCCTCATCTTGGAACTCTAAAACTTGAATAATCACAAGTTGTCCAAAGTATAAAGTTGTTTTCAATTAACTACTCGCAAGTAGTTAAGCAACTTATTATGTCTATAACAACATCGAGTTGTTTTTCGTAAAATAGTCTCTCCAAGACTATTATATGGTTCAAGACGTTATACTTCTCGTGGAAGTATCGAATCACTTATACTTTGCAAAGACATGTTTTATTCGTTCAAAACATTTCTCGTTTTTGCAAGTGTTTTAATATTAAACTATATATATATGTTTTGATTACAAATCAAGACAATAAACCTTATAATAGTTTAATAAATAAAACAATTTCAAACTCGCTCGTTTGAAAATAAAACGAATACACATCGTTTTAATAAATGGTTTATCATATTCAAACAATTTCTAACCGCTGTTAGATAATAACGATTATCAATCGTTAAAAAGAGTGGTTTGTATGATAACCAATTCTAATATGCTAATTAGAATTTAAATGTTGAACAAACATTCAAAATATTCGGTTTTTATAAAGTAAACCGCTTCTAACGCGCTCGTTAGAAATAAAACGAATACAATTATTCACTTTTGGTTTAAATGAACGTTTTCTGACACGCTCGTTAGAAATGAACACAAATCTTTTCTAACACGCTCGTTAGAAAATATATAAAATGATTACAAATCATCTTCAATAGTTTATCATAGTTAACCCGGTTCTAACCCGCTCGTTAGAAATTAACGATTGCAAATCGTTAAAATAGTTAGTTATAAGATAAACTAATTCTAATACGCCCATTAGAACATTAAACGATTATTTATTGCCATAAGCCGTTTTTGGCTTATATAAAATAAACGTTTTTCTAACCCGCTTGTTAGAAATAAACAATTGACAAAGTCGTTAAATCGTTTCTAACACGCTCGTTAGAAATAATCGATTACAAAATTTGTTTCGAAGTTTATAAAAAAAATATAAACTATTTCTAATACGCTCATTAGAAATAAACAAATAAAATTCGTTTAAACGTATGTGGAATAAAATCCGTTTCTAACTCGCTCGTTAGAAATTTAATAGTTTAGACGAAACCGTTACAAAGTTTATTATCCAAAATAATTCTCTCCAACACGCTCGTCGGTAATTATTTGAAATAATAATATTTTCTAACATGCTCGTTAGAAAATCTAAACGTATATTTTCTAACACGCTCGTTAGAAAATCTAATCGTCTTATAACCAGTTAGTTCTATACAATCATCGTATCTAACACACTCATTAGATGTAAAAGATGATATTAAACTCATTATTCTATAAAATTCTAACACGCTCGTTAGAGATATAAAAGGTTTAATCTTGTTGTACTTCCACCAACAATGTTTCTAACACGCTCGTTAGAAGATATTAAAACTGGTTATTTTATAAAATAATTATTTTCTAATATGCTAATTAGAAAATAAAAATATATCAACACTTTTAAAACCAACATTAATATATCAATTATGGTTACTAAAAGCTTGTTATAAAGAAAATAACCGTTACAAACACTATGTAAGGGGTTACAAAATAAAGTTTTTCTAATACGCTCATTAGAAAATTTAGTATTTCAAAACCTATTGAAATACATATTATTTTGTGTATTGTTCGGTTTATCTAAACACGAACAAAAACCATGAACTCCAAAACTTGAATCAAAAAGTTCGTTTTGCAACACGGTATTCGGATTAAAGATTGTACTCCAATCATAAAATTAATCCGACTCATTGTACTAAATATATATTTCCCAAAAAATATTTACAAGATTTTAACAAAAATCCCATTAAATATTTTAACTTTCGTGAACCTAAATCCTCGTAGAGAAGGGATTTAAGATTGTAGCAACAATCTTTACGAAAGTCTGTTTTTATAATTAGATGCATAGACTCATTCAACCCTCTTAATGATGACATAAACAAGATCATTAATCTTGTAATTAACAAGATCATCAATCTTGTAATTAACAAGATAATTAATCTTGTAATAAAAAGGGTTAAACTCTAACTTAATGGATATAAGTGGTTAGTCAAAACTGTCATTTTCATTTATGACACGAATTAAACGAGTTGTAACAGCTAGTTTGACCAGGTCCAACCAATTGCTCTGTTACCGTTGCAGACATGCAAGCGCGCCTGAAGTGACTCTTCAGTCCGCGCGCCACACTGTATGGAACTCGCGTATGCGCATGGTATGCAGACCAGTGCGCCTAGTTACTACTGCAAACCTGCGCGTGCTTGAACTGGCCTGCCAGTCCGCGCGCCACGCTTCAAGGATGGAGTCGTGCACCACACAGATGCCACTACGCATACCAGGACGCCACCTGGTCATGCGCCATCCAAACTCGCGTGTCGCTTGCAGTCTTCGTCATAGCCAATGACGTGCGCCATGTGCCTAATGAGCTCACGCCGCATCGACATGCGCCATGCCAAGGCATCCGCCTACGCCACCCAAGGGTGAGCCATAGGCGGACCCGCCATGTATCTGACCACGCGCTCATGGGCAAAAATACAAAGGCGGCGTACGAAGTTCAAACCGTACCACATTGGGCTTATAGCCCACGTCACACGCGCATGTGTGTAGGTGCGATGCACCCTTTGGGTCCCCACTAGTGTTTGCCTTTCAAGGAGTGCTCCTCGTTATATACCACTTTAAGTTTTGTCATTCCACCTATGTGGGACAAGGTGACAAATCTCAATCCATTTTTCTCATCTTTGTTTGTTCCAAACATACAACTTCAAGCTTCGATATCTCATTCATCTTAGCTCTATTTGGACATAGTTTGAACACAAACACATAAATAATTATTTATATAACACATATATAAATATTATTGATGTCCAAATATTTAGTGAAAAACTCATTTTCACTAAATTTCCAACAAATAGACTGGTTATCTATTAAACCTTGGTAAAAACCAAACTCGTTTAACTCCTACGGAAATCAAACCCTGAATTAAACCCGCTTGTCCAACACAAATAAAAAGAACAGCTAAACCCCACTTGTTAACAATAAAAACACAAATTCGTACTCCTTTTTCTATGAATTTTTTGGACATCTATATAAAAAATCACGCAAAAAGTCAAACAACCAACCTAAAGCTACCAACCTTGTTTAATCCTTAAAAAACATTACGAAAATCTTCTTTTCTCCTTTGTTTAATCGCAAAACAGAGGGCCCAAAAAAATGACTAGCAACGATAGAACCTCAAGTATAGAGCAAAACAGAGGTATAATTACTTTAGAGCTAAATGCCATTTTAGTCCCTATGGTTTGGGCTATTTTGTCAGTTTAGTCCAAAGGTTTCATTTTTAACTTGTGGGTCCAAAAAGGTTTCACAGTTGCCATTTAGGTCCACTTGGTTAACTTCATCCATTTTTTCTGTTAACGAGAAGGCCAATTTGGTCATTTTGTATGTAATTCTGTTAACTAAAAGGGCGATTCAGCCATATAAAATGACCGAATTGGCCTTCTCGTTAACAGAAAAAATTGATGAAGTTAACCCAGTGGACTAAAATGGCAACTGTGAAACCTTTTTGGACCCACAGGTTAAAAATGAAACCTTTGGACTAAACTGAGAAAATTACCCAAACCACAGGGACTAAAATGGCATTTAACTCATTACTTTATTTGAAGTCAATTAAAGCATTGAAACAAATAAAGCACCATGCATAATTGCATAAGTATAGATCGATTAGCTTGAAGCAAAGTCACACAACACAATGATGTTAAATAGTAAACCTTGGTTTGAATCCAAATGTCTTTTGCCCTATATTTGGTCCCATTTTCATTCACCATGTTTCCCAATAAAGAATGACCACTTTTTTTTTTTTTTTTTTTTTTTTTTTTTTTTTTTTTTGAACGGCAAATTTGGATCACTGACGGACCACCGGAGTATCATCGTGCCACCAGCAGAACCACCCGATCATATCCATCTCCACTAGGCAATAATATGCATATACACCAATTCAGGAGGAAACCCACTAAATCTGGGAAAAACCCCCTTTGTGGGAATCGAACCCATGACCTAATGGTCATAAGTCTTATCCCACCACCAAGATACCACTAGGCTATAATGCCATGGGTAAAGAATGACCACTTATAGCTTCATTTTGAGATTTCATTCTCATTCCTAAACTAACATTTTCAATTGTGAATACTTAGTTATTCATTGTTGGTGCTTGGTATATTACTTTTCTATTGAAGTTTTATTATACATATGTTATTTTATATTATTTTTAGTGTTAAACCTCGCGTTATGACACGTAATTAATAATGTGTTTATTTTTATTGTAATTTCAATGTAGTTTTTTTTTCATGCGGTTGATACCATTGTTCAACCACGATTTATTTAAATTACAACGTACTTTTGTGTCTTTACGTTTCGATGTTCAGAGTCAAGTCACAACTACAACAAACCGAACACATGTAGATACGATTTCGGTTATTGTTACAACCATTTTTTTTGTTTTCTTTATCCTTTGTGATAGTGTGCGATACCAATCAAACTCTCCCCGCGTCCCCGCCACAACGTCGGTTAGATCAGTGGTCTATATTAACCTTTTTATACTCCATGTAACAAATTCAATTCTCTTCTTCTGTTCAGCCTATGATAGTTAAAGCTAACTTTTACCTCTAGACATGTTTACTTAACCGTGTTGCTTGTTTATTTTTACTGTCGTTTAGATTAAAGCTTAAATGTTCTAATACTAATACATCGATATACCATGTAACAAATACATCATCGCCAACATCCTTCTACGACTTGCCGCGAAGCGCGGGCTCAAATACTAGTTTTAAAAACAAATAAACTAAATACACATAAGAGAGGAGTAGAAAGCTAAGGAGATCAATTTGATGTAGTTGACTTGATTGTTGCAGCTGAATTTGAAATGATGAAGCGTGTGTTGGTTGAAGGGGGCAACAATCATAACTCATAAGCAATGTATAAAGACGACACCACTTTGAGCTGACCTGAGCCTCTCTTTTTTAGATTCATATTGTTCTCTAGTCTTTCTAAGTCCAATATGAGTCTTCATAAAGTTAAGAAATAATATTTTTATTATTACTCATCTCATTTGAATTCAAGCTTCTTAATCAGCTCAATCGGTTGACTAGATGTTAATTGCACTCATAGTTTGTTTAAACTAATGACAATGCTAAATACTACAAAAGATTGTAATTACTTTCATTATCGACCTCGTACTTGTGTTGGCCGAGCTTGGAAAACAAAATAGAAAGATAGTAAACACAAAACAAAACTTTCATACATGAGCCGAGCCGAGCCAGGGCAAGCTCAGGCTCGGCTCGATTATAAGCTGAGTTGGCCCGGCTCTGCTCGGATTTGAAGCCGAGCTGGAAATCTAAGCTCGAGCTCGGCTTAGTTTGGCTCAATTTTATAAAGATAATTTAATACATAGCTCTTAAAATTTAGTAGTATAAAATATTATTCAATACTTCAAAAGAAAATATTCAAAATAAGTTCAACCTAACACATTACAAGACATAATCAAGTTAAACAATACAAAATAAGTTTTAAATTTCAACGAAATACAATATTAGTTCATTATCATGGTAATCAACCTTCAAGTGTGTGATAGATATCAAATTACACTCTTAAAATACATGTAAATAATAATCAGTTCTTTGTAATATATTTTAATGTATATAAGAAATAATATATTATAAGTAAATCCGATCAAAGCCGATCCGAGCTACCAAGCGAGCCAAACCGAGCCAATCCGGCTCGTTACGAGCCAAGCTGAGCTAGGCCCACTTTCTAATCGAGCTGAGCCGGCTAGGCTCATTTTCAAACCGAGCCATTTCGAGCGAGCTTTTTCCGAGCTAAATCCGAGTGAGCTTTGAGCCGCGAGCTTTTTGGACAACTCTACTTTCATATGTTTGTACTCAGCAATTTAATAGTTGTATTATATATATATGTAGGCGGGTACATTACAAAGGATAAAATGTGTGCGAAACGTATGAAGTAATATCGGTTCATCTTCGGATGAAAAAGATATAGTGGAAAACATGTAAATTGTGTATAAAAAAATAACTCTTGATATTGAACGGGAAGTTATGTATGTCTATTCATAGTATTATTGCTGAGTAAAACTTGTTATAATTAGTATGTGTATTAGCCTTAAACAACGTTGAAAACAAACGTAAAGCAACCAATTTCTGATGATGATGACAAGACATCAAATGTACTTGGTGCATGATGACTTGTTAATGTCACCTTTAGGTAAAAATTAAAAATTTCTATCAATTAATACGTCTTTAATTAGAGGAATAATTGATCTTAATAATCCAAACTATTAGCCGTTGGCCGACAACGGTCAAAACTTCAAAAATAACCAGTGGTGGGCCCACCTTTTCATATATTGTAAACCAATAGACTTTTACTAAACCAAAAATGATAAGGGCACAAAAAGAAATTAAGGTTCTGTCAGTAAAGTCTATTAGTTTACAACATGTGAAAAAGTGGGATCACCACTGGTTATTTTTGTAGTTCAGACCGTTGCCGGCCAACGGCTAATAGTTTGAATTATTAAAATCCATTATTCCTTAAAAACATAGTTTAATCTTCCTAGACATTTGTAATATTGTTATTACACATGATTAAATAATACTTGGTGTCTTAAGACTATGTGTAATGGTCAAACCCCATAACCCCTATAGACGTGGGGTTATACGACATGTGACAAATGTGTAAGAAAGAGAGGTTATGGGGGGTTATATAATTAACTTGAGTGTGTAATGGGATTATACCTCTTCAATTATACATATATATGTGTGTGAGAGAGAAACCAATGGTGGCGCCGCTATGCATATCATAGCCATGTTCCATAACCCCCTGTAACGCCGGGGGGGGGGGGGGGGTTCGGACACTATGGAACGTTATAGCCCAATATAGTGCCTGTATAACCCCACTACGCATGGCCTGGTGCCTTACCCACCAAATTTTCAAGAATTACTTATGTGATTGTCTTTGACCCATTTCAATACAAAGAAATTTATAATATATTCATGTCATAACCTTGTTAGAATTTCAAGTTTGATTTATAATAAGCTATAAACATCACTTGTATTAGTAACAAAATGGGTCAAACTATCATGTTCACTATTTTTTAATTTAAAAGTACAAAACTAGTCAAATTTACCATTTTTTAAGCAAAATACTATTTTTTTTTTCATTAATTTATTTTAATATATAAGGTCAAACAAATTACACCAAGATAGCCGGTAAGCGGGCAACAAGCTGCGCCGCTACCCCCTTTTGAATAGCGAAACCTAACCTAGTAAAAACAAAACCCCGATCTCTAGGAGACGAAATGTTGCTGTGAACAACCCGCTGGACCCGTTCAAGAAATCGGGTGGCTTCTGGGGCTAGCGCGCCAAAGGTAAAATACTAAATGAATTTAATTTAATTGATAAATAGAAATTCACGGTTCTAGCCAATCATCTTTCACCAAATAGCTAAGACAAGGCCCACGCTTTTGACCTTCGACTAAGGCTTAGCCCTTGCTTTTGGATGCCGGCTAAGCTAGTCTTAGCCCACGATTTTGAGGCCAACTAAAATTCAATAACTATTTTGATTAAAAACTTGATCAACTTGACTAGTTTGGAGATTTTCCCTTGTTGATTCATAACCTCAATGCAAACGCCCATAACTTAAAAGAAGACATATTTTACCATAAAACTCAATATCCCATTGATTCGTGAAATACAACTTTTATTTCTTCTTCTTCTTCTTTTTTATTTTAGAATTTTCCTCATTTCTTTTTTTAACCAAACACTTTTTTATTTTAGATTTTTTCTCATTTCCTTTTTTAACCAAACACACACATAAATACACATGTGCTCTAAAATCATGCATTTGTTAAAAAAAAGTGTTTGGTAATTTATGGATAACTTCCGACCTTAATTTAAACACACAAATTAACACATATACCAACTACCAATGAAGAGTGGGGGATCCTAAGATGCCTAAATTAAGACACACCTCAAGAAATCCAATACTAGCTAACAACCGAACACACTAATCAAATTGTCTTGAATTAACCCTATTTTGTCAAGACTCTTTTAATCATTAATTAGTAGCCATGAGTATGCTCTATATATAATGAATCAATGTTGTTTAAAGTAGAAATTTCTTTTGTAGATGAGTGGATCCTAAGATCATCTATACGCAATTGCTATTATGAGTGGTAAATATCCAAAAGTGATATTAAAAGGTTAATTAATTAAAAAGGAATGAAAGTGGAAAATCCAACATTTTAAAGGGTGTCATTTAAAATGTCACCAAAGTCAATATTCTCATACTAAAACATAAAGATTTGGGTTTAGCCTAAGGGGTCCCGTATCCAGTGGAAAGGAAGAAATATCATTAATAGTGCACAAATTTCTTCCCCATATCTATCATGGCAAATAATGGATGTTCCTTGAGGTTTCTATGGTTTCCACCTTCATACCCCACACATTCACTACAACTTATTACGGTTAAAGCCTTCAATAATACGCGGTTAAATGCTAAAATATATCTTTTAACCGTTTTGTCTTTTCTTTTTGAAAACCAACCCTCCCTAGTCCCTAATGCTAAACAACTATAAAAAAAATATACATCACAATATTTAACACAAAAAGAGACTTTCAATCATAACGTTTGCTATCTGTACCCGCTTATTTATATATTTAAAAAAAATCATAAAATACGGGGTTTGTTTAATATATGATTTTGAGTTTAAGCTAAAACAATATGTTCGGGTTGTTTCAAGTGTTTTGAGATGGAAAAAAAAATATGTGCTTTAATGTCAGGCTCGTGTTTTTTAAGTGTATTTATATATTTTAGAGTTAATTACATAGTTAGTCCATGTGGTTTGCACAAAATAACATACTTAGGTACTAATGGTTTAAAATTACATTCTAGGGTATTAACTTTTCATTTTGTAAATTTGGAGGTATTAACTTCTAGGGTATTAACATAGTTAGTCCATATGGTTTACACAAAATAACATACTTAAGTACTAATAGTTTAACAAACAATTAACGTTAATACCTCCAAATGTTATAAAATGAAAAGTTAATACCCTAGAAGGTAATTTTAAACTATTAGTACCTAAGTATGTTATATTATGCAAACCACAAGGACTAACTATGTAATTAACTCTATATTTTATAGTTAATGAATTACTTTAAACCATGTATATGATAAGACTATGGGGTATGGGGCATGGGGCTTGGGTTGTAGAGAAACGCCCAAGTCACCACCCCGGGTGGGCTTAGGTTTGGGCGTGGCCCCTTGGGCGGGAGTTTAAGGCCGGGCGTGGGGCATGCTAGCGATCCTATGTGGCCGGCTCTTATTGGCTTGTTGGCTAGTGCATAGCGGGCCATGTTTAAATTTTAGATTTTTTTTTTAATTTTAATACACCTGGCCAAGCCACGCCGGGCTAGCCACGCCCCGTCATATCCCTTTGAAATTGGCTTTTGGTCTTGGGTGTCCCATAATCTACGTGTCGCACCATGCCCCCAACCCACACCACACCATACCCCACGGTCTAATCACTTAGTAGACATCTTGCAAATCCTTTTGGAAGCTAGCATTATATATGTTTAATTTAAGGGTCCTAATAATCCCATATGGTAAAACTTATTCTCACATGGTGTATACGGGCCGTATAAGGTTATACGGCCCGTATATAATACAACAAACTGACAAAAGCAGTCTTTGTCAGTTTATTTTATTCTATACGGGCCGTATAACCTTATACTGCCCGTATACCCCATGTGAGATAAGGTTTTAGGGTGGCCGTATATAATGCTCGTATAATGTTATACTGGCCGTATACGTTTAGTCGTATAACATTATATTGCTCGTATAATGTTATACGGCTCGTATACATTGGTCGTATAACATTATATTGCTCGTATACAATTGTATACGGCTCGTATAATGTTATACTGCCCGTATACATGTAAAACAAAAAAAAAAACATTCCATTGCATTTATTTTTGTGCAACAACATTCTATACGGGCCGTATAATGTTATACGGCCCGTATACACCTAGGGATGTGAAAATAAGAAAATAGGGGGTGTGGAAATAAGGGGATACTAATTTAAATATAGAGGGTTCTACCTCTCTATTATTTTAAGCAAACATATTTTCAAACAATTATGATATATCTTCATCTCTATTAATATATCTTGCTTAATTTTATACATATAAAGTCAAAATAAAATGAATATATGCTTATGTGTCTAATCCGACACCGGCATGAACACAACTACACAAGTGTAATATATTTAAGAGTTATATTTTTTAATATATATATATATATATATATTTTTATTATACCAGACAGTGAGGTAAGGACTAATAAGGAGCTTGACCTAACAAAGAATTTTCAAAAATGGTCAACAATTTTAATTCATATACAGTAGTAGAGGCCGGTTATTGTACAGTATGATTTAATATATGAAGCGTACGAGATTCAATATCAACATGCAGAAATTGGTTTATAACATGCGATTTTGGTATTTTTAACATCATGCGAATTTTTTTTACTAACATGCAACGTTTGGTTTTTTTTATAAACATGCAATTTTCATTTTGTTTTGAACATTCGATTTTCATTTTTTTTTAACATGCGATTTTCATTTTTTAACATAACGTGCGAATTTAATATTACGTACGCTTCGTACTTTAAGCCATATTATACGATACATTTATTCTATAGTAGTAAATCATCATCACTTATTTAATTCTTATAGAATATAGATTATAATACATGTTATATTGTGGCAGTTTAGTTTTTTATAATATTAAGAAAAACAATGTAAAATTTAGGGTTACGTGGAAGGACATTTAAGACGATTCAATATTTATACAAACAATATTTTTTTTTCAAGTTTAAATTGACAAGAATAATTTTATTTAATTAAAAAAAAGAGGAAAAAGGCCCCTTTTTTTAATATTTAATTTTATCTGGTGATAAATGAGTCAACTTGGAATCCAATAAATGACAAAAAGGAAGAGAAGTCGATGATGAACTGTACTTGATTGTTCATCTCTCGCGATCGATATTGCATATATATTTATCATTTAATTACTAGCATAAAGTCATAAATCTTACTTTTGTTAAAGAAAAGTTACAACTTACAAATACATATACCTTATAATTATGTTAAAGATTATATTAAAATGTCATTAAAACTATAAACTTTGTTAAGAATTTTGTCGAAATTTTACTTGGAAGGTATAAGTATTTTATATCAAACATATTAAATGAAAAAATCTCCTTATTTTCTCACCTTTTCTTTTTGTATAATTGTTTTTTTATCAAACATTTTTGAATGTCATCATCGCCAATTATTAGTTGAATTGTTTCAGTTTAAAAAGTTTTCTTTTTGTATTAATTCATCATTTATACAATGTGAAAAGTTCCACCATTTTCATTGTAATAAAAACTATGAAGGGGTTTTGTCACTATATATATAAGAAAGGCCCAAACTGATTTTTATTAATTTGAAGTAAAAATTTATTTACTGGTCCATTATTATCAAAGTTGTTAATGTTAATCCATTATCATGTTTATTACATGGCTATTTGTAGTTAGTTTTTTTTTTCTTGAAAAGACGAAAAAGAATTAAATAAATAAAATATCATCTCAAAGTAATAAAAGTTATTGCCGTTCTGTTAAAACTTAATTTTTATTTTACTGAAAAGTCACATAATTAAAACTTAAATTTTATTTTACTGAAAAGTCACATAAATCTATTATAACTTCCTTTATATCAGCTAAAGTGAGTGACTGAAATAGAACAGTTATAAATGTTGAATTTTTTTTTTCCGTTAGTCTAAAGTAATAGGCATTTTAGGAAAGAAAACACCATATGGTAGTATAATATACTTTCGGCCAGAAAAAGAAAAAAAAAACATTATAGACATTAGTTGCAATCATCAGACATTATTTGCCCTATATTTTTACTTCTAACTAATAATATCTTGAAGTACGCCCATCAGATTATACTCTGGTATATCTTTTGGGTGAGATAAGACTTTAAGATCATTAGGTTCTGGGTTTAATTCTCACAAAGGGGGTTTTTTCCTAGATTTTTTGGGTTTCCTCCTGAATTGATGTATAGGCATTAAACCCAGTGGAGATGGATATGATCGGGTGATTTTGCTTGTGGCACGATGATACTCCAGTGGTCCTTCAGTGATCCTAATTTGTAAATAAAAAAAAATCTTTAAGGACAATTATTATTACTATATATTACTAAACGAATTAAAATGAATAGTGATTTTAAAATTTTAATAATATATAGTTTTTTAATACTTTTATTATGTTAATGTTATAATAACAGTTATTTTCTTTGCTTTTTAACCTTTATCCTTTTTTTAATATCAGGGGTTAGGATAATCTTGGTGTCAACTGGTATCGAAAATACCGGTACGGTCCTGTTCGGTACCAGTACTGGTTCGATGCCGGTTGACACCAAACTTATTCTAAACCTGATATTAAAAAAAGGATAAAAGTTAAAAAACAAAGAAAATAACTGTTATTATAACATTAACATAATAAAAGTATTAAAAAACTATATATTATTAAAATTTTAAAATCACTACTGGTTCGATACCGGTTGACACCAAGCTTATCCTAAACCCTAATATTAAAAAAAGATTAAAGTTAAAAAGTAAAGAAAATAACTATTATTATAGTATTAAAATAATACCAATACGGTCCTGTTCGGTATCAGTACATGAAGGTAAAAACCGGCACTAATACAGAAAACGCCAAAAGTTGGTGCCGAATTGATATTGGAAATCTTTTGGTTCGGGAAATTCAGTGCTGCTACCCGGTACCATTTACACATGAAGATAAAAACCGGCACTAATACAGAACAACGGTATCGTACAACTTTTTTTTGTTGATTTTCTTCAACTTTTATTTTTTTTCTTTTTTTAGTTTCAGGGGTAGGGATGAGCTCGGTGCCAACCGATACACAATCGGTACTGATACCGAAAATACCGGTTCGGTACCGGTATATGAAGGAAAAAACGGTTGTGAACCGGTACCAAGAACGCCAAAAGTTGGTACCTAATTGGTACTTAAGATCTTTCGATTCGACAAATTTGGTACCGGTACCCAGAACAATTTGCTCATCTCTGACCACGGGTTTCATACGAACAACATCGTTACTATAAAACTTTTTTGGTTGATTTTCTTTCGGTTATCTTTTAGTGTTTTTTTCTACATTTTCTTTTTATTCTTGTAAGCAGTTTCGTTCGCAACACACTTGTAGTGATTTCAAAACACATGTAAACACAGACTAAATAACAAAAGAAATTCGCCGCAACGCGGCGAACTTCTTTAAACCTAGTTAATGGACAAAAGAGCAAAACGACACTTCTAATTGACTTAATTTTCAAAATTTAGACTTTTTAAAAGTCACATAATACTAAAAGTGTTATACATATATTGTGGTTATTAACACAAGCATTATTTTATGCTTGTCATGTTATTTAAACTAGGTTTTTTTTTACGTCGCGCGTTGCGGCGAAACCGAGTAAATGATAATGTAAAACAAACGTGATTTGAAAAAAAAGCATGTTGTTTAGAAAGCCAAACCATTAGAAAAATTTAGTTTATCATTGTACCGTTTTATGATACCAAATAATACTTTATTTTGAGTACAACTTCGTTTTTAACAAAACTTGTAATAGAATGTCAAGGAAAAAAATTAAGCACAACTACGTAATTAAGTTTTTAGAAAAAAGTTATAACGTAAATTATTAAAGAAGTATCAAATTAATCGATAAATTAATATATGTTTTAAAAAAGAAAAAAACAATTATTAAAAAATGGTAAAGAAAATATATATTTTTTAAAAAAAGGAAAAGAATTAAAAATATGTTATTAAATTATTATAATATATTAAATAATAAAATAATAAAAAGCTATATATTATTATAAAAAGAAAGTTACTATTCATCACCGCTCGTTAACAATATATATAAAATGGTCCTTAGAGTTATAGATTGAGTATGTTTCTACTCTTATATACACTCCTATTTAGAGATGAGTAAATTGTACCTAGAATTGAAATCAGACCATTTTCGGTACTACTTTTTGCGTTTTTATTTTTATTTTTGCATTGGTACTTTCAGTTTAGTGTCGATATTTTGGATTGATTTACCTTTGAATACTGTATTGTACCAATTGTACCGTATCGAGCAATTTCGGTACCGGTACCCATTTTTTTGCGATTTCAGGATCGGTACTTGTACGATACCAAGCTCATCCCTTCCCCTATTGTATCTCATTATAAAACAAGATTAATAAAATATCAGAATTTTTTGCAGAAGTAGGCGTCTTGAGCAAGAAAAGAGTGCCATTAGGTGGGTTACCAATTTGTTTTCATATATAGGTAAGTTGTGGTTCAAATCAGCGACCTTGTAACACCTTTTCTGCAAAAACTGCAAAGTTCTGCAAAAGTGAAACAAGTTGCTGAAAGTCGCTGAATGATGATACAACCTCCTTTAAAGTCGCTGAATGATCATACTATCTTGTGAAAGTCGCTGAATGATGTAACAATCCTTCTGAAAGTCGCTGAATGATCATACAATCTTGTTTAAAGTCGCTGAATGATCATACAATCCTTCTTAAAGTCGCTGTTTGGTACTACTTTCTTGCTGGAAGTCGCTGTTTGGTCATGCTTTCTTGCTGAAAGTCGCTGAATGATGTAACCAGCTTGCTGAAAGTCGCCATTTCATACTGCTTTCTTGCATAAAGTCGCTGAATGATATAGTTTTCTTATAAAAGGTCTTTGTTTGATATTGCAGTCTTTAAAAGGTCGCAAATTCATATAACTTTCATGTTAAATGGTGCAAGGTCACATGTGAGTTATAATTTTAAATTGGGGCTACGATACAAGCAATTGTTTTTTGCACTAGGTCACTGTTTGACCTTGTATTTTTGCAGCAGGATATGTGAGTGGCGACATTGAATTTCTGGCCATACACCCTTGCATGTAAGATAGGACTAAACCCTATGGTCTCCTTGCATGTATTATCTTATCTCTCACATGATATGGAATCAACCCTGCAAACTTTAAGAGCTTTGTGTAAGAATTCAACTGTAGTGTAAGAAAAACACTGTTCTTCAATATGGATTCAAAAATTGATGCACCGAAACAAGTCTTTAAATTTGAACACAAAGCAAAGCACTCGAGATACCACAATTCGTTTCTGTCACACCCCGATTTCCACGTGTCACCGGTGGGCCCGGTGGGGAGTATCGTGACGTGGTTGGCAACATAATAGTCAAACAACACAATTATATAAATGCACAGCGGAAGCAAAAGATAATTATTATTACATTCCGAATATAAAGTAATATCCAGTATTACAACGGAAAGTAAAGGATCCACAGGCGGATCTTTAAACATATCATTTGTTCAATAGACTTTAGACGCCTAGAACTTGCAAGATTCCTTATTAGCGTCCTGAGCTTCCAGCCAATTTCGTTCAGTACCTGTCACTTAACCTTTTTGGAAAATACGTCAGTTTTCACTGGTAAATACACTCAACCGACTCATTTGAAAAGAGTTTAAGAAAATTGGTTTGAATGCACGTGGCACAAAATATCTTTTATAATTTGATTAAAATGCACAGAGGCAAATTAACCTTTTTAACTTGGGAAAATTATTTGTATATAATCTTGTATACAGTTTTACTTATTTGTCGTCCGTTAGGGCCGGTTTGTAGGGCCGGACTAGATTAACTGACACGCCACAGGTATAATGCCCACAGGCTATCATCCTCTAAGTGGATTACCAGTTCCGGTATAATGCCCACAAGGATGATACCTCGGAGTGGATTACCAGTTTTTACATAATGCAGCTGTCAGGTGTATGCCTACACCCCGTGCTTAAGTCGTGGCCATTACTTCGAATGATGCCAAGGATATCCAGGACATGGTCATTAACCCCCAAAGGCCATACACCAAATAATACATATTAAACGGGTTGTAAGTACATCAATCACAATACGATTTAAATAACTACACACCCGACCAAGCGGTACTTTTATAGTGTCGTATCCCAAGCCCGTATAGGGAAAATAAGTTAAGAGTATTTACCTGAGCTAGCTCCTGTCTTAAATAGCTAGAATCTAATAACTCAGCCGTATTCACTTAAGTAAGCGTAGGTACCATTTACCGGAAGGCTCTAGTCTGGAATGATGCTATAAATAACTAATTAGAATGCTAACGGGTCTTTAGTTAAGCCTAAGCTTAGACCGGTTAGTCTTACGGGAAGATACGGTTTGTACGCACAATTAAGCGAAGACCGGAATAGAATGTGATTTAAACCCGACATGTTCAGAGACTTGTCTTATATGGGTATTTCATACACATTCTGGATTTTGAGATAAAACCGTTAAGGTTTGACCCGTTTTGGCTAATTTATGTAAACTTGTTACATATTCCGAACCGTACGCGTAATAAGCGTGACGGGTATTCATGAGAGCCATATACAGGTTTCCTAAGTTAATTATGTCTCAAATATGTTGTGACATCAGTAATATGTCTTTCATTATGCCCGAAACGTGTTTAAACACAAACTAGGCCTCGTAGGGGTAGTTTGGTCATTTAAAAGTTTATAAAAGAGTTTAAGTAACAACCTGAGTTACAGGTCTGATGTAATCAACAAATATACTCAATTTTCTAAGTTATATCAGTAGGTTAAAGCATGTATGTGAAATTTATCATTTTTAACCAAACTATGCCCCGTAGGGGTATTTTGGTAATTTCACATAAGCCGAAAAGCTCAAAACTGAAGTCTGAGTTTATCAACCCTTGCTTACTGTTAAAATGTTATAATTTGCCTCATATATCAGTAGGTATCAACCCGGGTATGTTCAATATGATTTTAATACATACTATGCGTTAAAAACGCTAAATAAGGCGATTAAAGGCCATTTCCGAGTTCGATACCTAAATCTGATATTTTTATATTTCCAGAAGGCTTAAAATAATTTATTTATCATATGTGACCAGTAGCAAAAGGTTTGGAGTCGTTTAGATCGGTAATACTCATTTTATGGCCCGTAAGGGCAAAATCGACAATTACCGGATTAAGCCTACGACTACTAGTTATGCTCAGCCTAAAATTAATTAAAAATCTTTAAAAATCCCAAAATAATATATTACATCAGTGGATATTAAGTTTGGTACCAAAAAGTAGGCTTAACTAGGCTATACGCTAATTACGCCATTTTATTAACATAAAGCTTTAAATTTGCGATAATGAGCATAACTCTTAATCTACAAGTCAAACTGATGTCAAACTTTGCATACAAGTTTATATATCAGTAACTAAGGTTTCTACACTTTTACATTTTCATAAATCACGTTTTAAGGTAATAAGGGCATAATGGTCAACATATGGGCAATTAACGGAAACATGCATATTAATTGGATAACTAATGAACCAAGGTGTATAATCACAGAGGGTTGTACTAACAAGTAACCTAATCCAATTAAAGCTCTGAGACATTTCTAAAACATGCCTAAACGGGTCAGAACTGAAAGTCAAAGTGAAAGTCAAACTATGCGACTTTCGGCTCCGAACCGGGTCTAAACAGGAAATTGTCGGGTTGAACATGTTTAGACATGTTCTTACACTTATTACCAAGTTATAAAAATGATCCAACAGGTTGCATATGATCTACAATGTTATTTATGCATAAATAGCATTTTAAGCTTCCTGTTGACTTTTTAAATATAAGTTTGACCCGAGTTTTGACCTGGTTAGAGTGATGATCAGGGGAAACCCTTTTGAGGTTTTATTACCCACATAAATACCAACTCATAACTACTTTTGATTCGAGATATGACTGAGCCATTAATACTTAATCTCGAAGTCAAACCGTAATTACGTCGGTTTGACTTTTAGCTAAATAACGAAGCTAAAGTTAATTAGAGAAGGTTAGGCAACTTACAAAGGTCCTAAGCTTGATTGGAGAACACTTGAGAGAAGGTTTTGAGTTCCAGAAGTGCTCCAAGAATGCAGATGAAGATGTGATGAATTGTTTGCAACTAAAGGCCCTTATATAGTGGATTTACTCACCACAATGCATTGACAACAAGGTCTACTACTGCCCACAACATTCCTACATGTGTCCTACATGTTTAGGGAGTGTTTAGGGGCCAAGGGCTAAGATGAAACTCGTTTAAGAGGTCAGAATCGCGTTTAAACTGGCAACAGCCGGTTTTCTGTTGCTGGGCAGTTGCTTGCGCACCGTAACAATTATTTGTTGCGGTGCGCAACAATTCATCAGGGACCAAAATGTTGGCTTTTCAATGATTTGAAGGGGTAACTGAGTATAAACGATTCTTGGCCGTTTTTTTATCAATATGGGGCCTCAAATTTGGGTCATGTATAGTATGCACCTCCATGTTATGTTGTGTGAAAGTCTTGGAGTCTTTTGGAAAGTGCCGAACAATAAGGTTTACCGTGCAAATTTCTTCGTAGGAGTCCACCAATTAAATTATGAATCATTCATTGCTATAATTCACTGAACATGAACATATACTACATGTTTTTAATATGTTTTGAGTCTTGGGATTTATTACGAGGTCGTTCAGAGGTGCAAAAGTTAACATAACGACACTTTTAAATCCTGTCAAACATTTTTTTTAATAAATCCGAGTTTATAACGCTTTTTGTCTTACACGACACGTGTCGTTATTTTATTTAACACGAATTTTCGAGGTGTTACATCCTCACCCCCTTAAAATAAATCTCGACCCGAGATTTACTGAAACAAATGAGGGTACTTTTCTTTCATGGTGGATTCAACCTCCCACGTGAATTCGGGACCTCTACGGGCATCCCATTTGACCTTTACAATAGGTACATGCTTCCTTCGAAGCTTCTTTACCTGTCGATCTTCAATCGACAAAGGTTTTTCCACAAATTTTAAGCTCTCATCTATATGCACATCTGTATGTGGTATAACCAGTGATTCATCAGCGAAGCACTTCTTCAGATTGCAGATGTGGAACACATTGTGAATTCCACTGAGCTCTTCAGGTAAGTTTAGCTTATAGGCAACTGACCTGACACGTTCGATAACCTCGAGAGGTCCTATGTATCCCGGCCTTAGTTTGCCTTTCTTACCAAAACGCATCACCCCCTTCCAGGGTGATACTTTAAGTAACACTTTGTCACATACTTCGAAGTGAAAAGCTGTACGCTTTAGATCTGCGTAACTCTTCTGTCTATAACGGGCAGCTTTGAGACGGTCACGAATCTGGACAGCCTTGTCCGTCGTTTCAAAGATCATCTCTGGTCCTGATAATTGGACTTACCAATTCCCTATCTAGCAATAGATGTTTAACATTCCATCTATACAAGGTCTCCCAAGGAGCAGCCTTAATACTTACATATCAATTATTATAGAAAAGCTTAGTTTAAGGTGAGAGGGTTATCCAACCATTGCTTAACTAATTTTAAGGAATAGCAAATCCTTGTCGTTAGTCGAACAATTCGACGATCCTGGGTAGCTGAGGGAAATTCTTAATTGTTGTTAAAATAGGGTTACGGTAATGAGTGCATAAGCAAAATGAACCGTCTTTCTTATCTAACAACATCAAACTCTCAGAATATCGAGTTAGGCTATATGAATCTCCTATCTTAAAATTTACTTAATCAGGTTTTCGGTTCTCCCAATGATGGTACTAGCCGTCTTGGAGATTTCATAATAATACGGCCTTAATGGGATATAAATCTTAACGCTACTGCCTCTTGGGAGGTAAACAGGGTAGTCTTAGGAGAAGCTAATCAAGGTACAAGGAGATTATTGAGATTCCCATATCTCAGGCTCCATTTCACTCATCAACGCTCGTGTCTAATAAGTGACACATTTATGTTACGAGTTCACATATTTCTTTACCAGGGAATATTTATTTGGACAATTCCATTCTGGATATCTTCTTTGAATACCATTAGTTGACTTTAGTACCATATGATCATTGGGATATCTTTGTGGTCCCATGCATTAAACCTCCATACTGATCAGGCATGGAAGCAATCTATGGAACTTATTAAGATACACCAATCCTCATATAGCGCTTTTGTCATACCATTTGGTATTCGAAATCGATAGAGATTAAAGAGATATCAACTATATGTGCTTATATTTAATCAGAATGGAAATTTTCACAAACTAGGCACCTAGCTCGGTTGGCTAGGCGCGCGAAAGGGTGCGGCCTAGACCCAGGTTCGATTCCGGGGACGGCCAATTCCACCATTTTTTTATGTTTAATATTAATTAATCGTACGGATACATGTAATTATGAGGGTTGTCTCATAAGGAGTCTTGATAATTAATCGCTTCTTATCACCCACAATATGGGCTTGATTTTTTTTTTAAGGTAACCAATCGATTTTTATCACTATATTGAGTCCTTATATTTAACGGAACTAGGATATCGAAAAAACTGATTCCTAATGGATATAATAATGCTGAAGCAGTCTCTGAGGTATACAAGCTTCTTACTGAACTTACGTTGCTTTTTATTAGGCCTGTACTTGCTCTCTTTCCCAGATTTCTGGGAGTTATCCTCCTTCTTTGGTTCATCCTTCATATTTGAAGTGTGAATATAGCTCTCCTCATGAGCAATTAAACATGGTTTTTGAATGAGATTTAGAGCGAGAAGCATTCGGCTCTTTGGATTGTCTCATGACCTTTTCCCATGATCCCTCCAACTGCTGTGTCAACCACAGCCTGGAGATTAACTCCATTAGTATTGAGGTTTACGTTTGTAGTTTTTTATTTACATTCGTCGCATTATCAATGGCGCGATTGACGGTTGTCTTATCCGAGTTTATCATACTCGAGATTTTGTTCCTATCGCCAGGTGAATCCTTTACTTAGTTGTAATCCAACATCTGCTATTCATTACCCTGATGGCCTTAACATATACTAACCATGGTTTCATCAAACTATACTGGCCAAAAAGGCATTATCATTCTTAATGAATGTTATTTTAAAAATATATTAATATCACTTAGCCTAGGTCACAAAAGACCATCAATGGCATTTGAGGGTTGGACCTAGTCCACCACCTCTTTGACAGGGGATCAAAATGTCACATCTGTCTTTAATATACTGATGAATTTGGATAGTTTGAAAGTTTGCCATAAGGGTATCAGAAAAGAGTGATTTCTAATAGATATTAAATATCAATATAGGATTTGTTGGAGCATTTTCTAAAGTATCATCGGTCAATTTCTACCTCGCATTAAGTGACCGGAGTCTTAATCAGGCGGAGACAATAGTTCTCAACATTTATCATTCATTATAGAGACATGTGTGCCAGTATCAAATAAAATTCATGCCTAAACTGTTTGATATGAAAAGGTATCTGCTATATAGTTATCATTCTGCATCATCTCCTTGGCGTTCGTATGGAAGACTCATGCATTTGCTTTCTTGGCCTCTTCAGTCTTCTTTGCGTACTTAGGGCAGTTGGTCTTTATGTGCCCCTTCTCATTGCAATTGTAGCAGGTGGCATCTTTAATCTTCCTGCAATCAACAGTTTTGTGCTCCTTAGACTTGCATAACCCACATGCAGGTGATTCAGACTTAGAATTGGATTCAGATCTGCACTTTCCAAAGTGGCGTCTTTGACAAGTCGTGCACTTTGGCTTCTCCTCTGTTCGCTGACTGTTCCTTCCAAACCCAGACTTCTTAGAACCAGTGTTTCCCTTGTGCTTCTTCTCTGACCCTCGTGAGTTATCATCCTCACGATTCCTCTTACTTTCTTCAGATTTCTTTAGCGATCTCAATCTGACCGCATCTAAAGTAAGGGATAAGGAAATGTCAGTTACTGATCTAAAAGTCGCTGGCCGAGAAGCTTTTACGCTTGCCTTGATCTCGGGGGCTAAACCACCGATAAAACGAGCTATCCGTTTTGGTTCCGGGGTTACCAGGTATGGAACCAACCGAGACATAGTGTTGAAGCTCGTTAGGTAAGCTTGACAGTCGAGGTTTGTCATCACCAAGGATAGAAAATCGGACTCTATCTTCTCCACCTCATGCTGAGGGCAGAAATTTTCCCTGATAAGGGCAACAAATTGATCCCACGACATATTGTACAGTGGGATTTTCCCGGTGGCTTGAATCAGAGATCTCCACCATGCTAAAGCTTCACCCTTGAAAGACTGCGACACAAACTTGACCACGTCTCGCTCAGCGCATCCGCTGATATCAACAACCGTATCCATCTCATCCAGCCATGTCATACAATCGATGGCTCCTTTCTCCCCAGTGAAATCCCGGGGTTTGCAGGAAACGAAATATTTATAGGAGCAACCCTTAGCAAGGGGTCCTTTATTCAGTATGACCTGCTGAGATGGAGCACTGTGGTTTGAGGAGTGTCGGTCATCATTTTTCTTCGGGTCGTCGTTATTGGACGGTGGCTTTGAAGGCTGTGTAGATAGGGTCCTACTACGAGTCCCACTATACTCATCATACTGCCTTTCCAAAGCCTGTGTAACTGCGCCGTCTATGATCGCTTTTAATTCCGCACTAGTTAGATTAATTCGGGCGTCATTATTAACCTCCGCTGGATGACTATTACCCTCGTCTGAGTTAGCCATTACAATTGAACTGTTGCAGAAAACAAGGACAATAGTTTATTTGGGAGTTTATTATGGAATTGCCCCTTAGGGTAATTCATTAACCATGGTAAACAGAGACCATATTTGGTTAATTTATTAATCAAATTTATTTAGGATTTCTATAATAAGTTATCCTAATTATAAAACAGTAACAGTCTTATTCGTGGCACCAAAGGCCTAGTCACATGGACAATTATAAATTATATGCTAGGATTTCAGAGAATCGAAGCATTTGAGGTTTGAACCAACGTTCATTACCTTTCCTTGACAGGGAGTTGTAGGCTACCACTGTCTTTAGTCCCAGAGGACGTTAATTATAGCCCGTGGGCACTTCATCCATAAGGGATGATTATATAAATAAGGGATTTTTGAATAACCCCAAAAAAATGACTTATGTGATTTTATCGCATCACACTTTGTCAAGCATGTTAATATGCTTTCAAATGTTTAATAAGGATTTGAATCTCTTGAATAGGTTCTACCATCTTGGCCTTGTCTGCAGTGACACTTAAGCTAGGTTTTACCCTTTAGATTCTTTTTAATAATTAACGCAGAAAAATTTCTAAATTGAACTGTTAACAAGGATCTGAATCTAATTGTGGAACTACCATCTTGGCCCTGTCTTAATGTGACGTATGGCTAGGTCTCGTCCTTTTTAGATTTTGCCATTTTATTATAATGGTAGATCTTGTAATATAGGAATGATATTTTTAAACATAATCGTTCCTTTAAAATTTAAACAAATATATGGTTGCCCTAAACGGGACTTCTGATAAAATGACTTGCCCATGCAAAGGCTAATCAGAAAAATAACAAGGAAGTAATTAAAAGACAATGAAACGAATTTGGATTTGTCTTATGTTCTTGTCTAGACTCAAGAATGTGCAATTGTGTAACTGAGATTAAACGCAAAAGGCTAGTGTTTAATTCACTCAGAGTTGGCTCTGATACCAACCTGTCACACCCCGATTTCCACATGTCACCGGTGGGCCCGGTGGGGAGTATCGTGACGTGGTTGGCAACATAATAGTCAAACAACACAATTATATAAATGCACAGCGGAAGCAAAAGATAATTATTATTACATTCCGAATATAAAGTAATATCCAGTATTACAACGGAAAGTAAAGGATCCACAGGCGGATCTTTAAACATATCATTTGTTCAACAGACTTTAGACGCCTAGAACTTGCAAGATTCCTTATTAGCGTCCTGAGCTTCCAGCCAATTTCGTTCAGTACCTGTCACTTAACCTTTTTGGAAAATACGTCAGTTTTCACTGGTAAATACACTCAACCGACTCATTTGAAAAGAGTTTAAGAAAATTGGTTTGAATGCACGTGGCACAAAATATCTTTTATAATTTGATTAAAATGCACAGAGGCAAATTAACCTTTTTAACTTGGGAAAATTATTTGTATATAATCTTGTATACAGTTTTACTTATTTGTCGTCCGTTAGGGCCGGTTTGTAGGGCCGGACTAGATTAACTGACACGCCACAGGTATAATGCCCACAGGCTATCATCCTCTAAGTGGATTACCAGTTCCGGTATAATGCCCACAAGGATGATACCTCGGAGTGGATTACCAGTTTTTACATAATGCAGCTGTCAGGTGTATGCCTACACCCCGTGCTTAAGTCGTGGCCATTACTTCGAATGATGCCAAGGGTATCCGGGACATGGTCATTAACCCCCAAAGGCCATACACCAAATAATACATATTAAACGGGTTGTAAGTACATCAATCACAATACGATATAAATAACTACACACCCGACCAAGCGGTACTTTTATAGTGCCGTATCCCAAGCCCGTATAGGGAAAATAAGTTAAGAGTATTTACCTGAGCTAGCTCCTGTTTTAAATAGCAAGAATCTAATAACTCAGCCGTATTCACTTAAGTAAGCATAGGTACCATTTACCGGAAGGCTCTAGTCTGGAATGATGGTATAAATAACTAATTAGAATGCTAACGGGTCTTTAGTTAAGCCTAAGCTTAGACCGGTTAGTCTTACGGGAAGATACGGTTTGTACACACAATTAAGCGAAGACCGGAATAGAATGTGATTTAAACCCGACATGTTCAGAGACTTGTCTTATATGGGTATTTCATACACATTCTGGATTTTGAGATAAAACCGTTAAGGTTTGACCCGTTTTGGCTAATTTATGTAAACTTGTTACATATTCCGAACCGTACGCGTAATAAGCGTGACGGGTATTCATGAGAGCCATATACAGGTTTCCTAAGTTAATTATGTCTCAAATATGTTGTGACATCAGTAAGATGTCTTTCATTATGCCCGAAACGTGTTTAAACACAAACTAGGCCCCGTAGGGGTAGTTTGGTCATTTAAAAGTTTATAAAAGAGATTAAGTAACAACCTGAGTTACAGGTCTGATGTAATCAACAAATATACTCAATTTTCTAAGTTATATCAGTAGGTTAAAGCATGTATGTGAAATTTATCATTTTTAACCAAACTATGCCCCGTAGGGGTATTTTGGTAATTTCACATAAGCCGAAAAGCTCAAAACTGAAGTCTGAGTTTATCAACCCTTGCTTACTGTTAAAATATTATAATTTGCCTCATATATCAGTAGGTATCAACCCGGGTATGTTCAATATGATTTTAATACATACTATGCGTTAAAAACGCTAAATAAGGCGATTAAAGGCCATTTCCGGGTTCGATACTTAAATCTGATTTTTTTTATATTTCCAGAAGGCTTAAAATAATTTATTTATCATATGTGACCAGTAGCAAAAGGTTTGGAGTCGTTTTGATCGGTAAAACTCATTTTATGGCCCGTAAGGGCAAAATCGACAATTACCGGATTAAGCCTACGACTACTAGTTATGCTCAGCCTAAAATTAATAAAAAATATTTAAAAATCCCAAAATAATATATTACATCAGTGGGTATTAAGTTTGGTACCAAAAAGTAGGCTTAACTAGGCTGTACGCTAATTACGCCATTTTATTAACATAAAGCTTTAAATTTGCGATAATGAGCATAACTCTTAATCTACAAGTCAAACTGATGTCAAACTTTGCATACAAGTTTATATATCAGTAACTAAGGTTTCTACACTTTTACATTTTCATAAATCACGTTTTAAGGTAATAAGGGCATAATGGTCAACATATGGGCAATTAACGGAAACATGCATATTAATTGGATAACTAATGAACCAAGGTGTATAATCACAGAGGGTTGTACTAACAAGTAACCTAATCCAATTAAATCCCCGAGACATTTCTAAAACATGCCTAAACGGGTCAGAACTGAAAGTCAAAGTGAAAGTCAAACTATGCGACTTTCGGCTCCGAACCGGGTCTAAACAGGAAATTGTCGGGTTGAACATGTTTAGACATGTTCTTACACTTATTACCAAGTTATAACAATGATCCAACAGGTTGCATATGATCTACAATGTTATTTATGCATAAATAGCATTTTAAGCTTCCTGTTGACTTTTTAAATATAAGTTTGACCCGACTTTTGACCTGGTTAGAGTGATGATCAGGGGAAACCCTTTTGAGGTTTTATTACCCACATAAATACCAACTCATAACTACTTTTGATTCGAGATATGACTGAGCCATTAATACTTAATCTCGAAGTCAAACCGTAATTACGTCGGTTTGACTTTTAGCTAAATAACCAAGCTAAAGTTAATTAGAGAAGGTTAGGCAACTTACAAAGGTCCTAAGCTTGATTGGAGAACACTTGAAAGAATGTTTTGAGTTCCATAAGTGCTCCAAGAATGCAGATGAAGATGTGATGAATTGTTTGCAACTAAAGGCCCTTATATAGTGGATTTACTCACCACAATGCATTGACAACAAGGTCTACTACTGCCCACAACATTCCTACATGTGTCCTACATGTTTAGGGAGTGTTTAGGGGCCAAGGGGTAAGAGGAAACTCGTTTAAGAGGTCAGAATCGCGTTTAAACTGGCAACAGCCGGTTTTCTGTTGCTGGGCAGTTGCTTGCACACCGTAACAATTATTTGTTGCGGTGCGCAACAATTCATCAGGGACCAAAATGTTGGCTTTTTAATGATTTGAAGGGGTAACTGAGTATAAACGATTCTTGGCCGTTTTTTTTATCAATATGGGGCCTCAAATTTGGGTCATGTATAGTATGCACCTCCATGTTATGTTGTGTGAAAGTCTTGGAGTCTTTTGGAAAGTGCCGAACAATAAGGTTTACCGTGCAAATTTCTTCGTAGGAGTCCACCAATTAAATTATGAATCATTCATTGCTATAATTCACTGAACTTGAACATATACTACATGTTTTTAATATGTTTTGAGTCTTGGGATTTATAACGAGGTCGTTCAGAGGTGCAAAAGTTAACATAACGACACTTTTAAATCCTGTTAAACATTTTTTTTAATAAATCCGAGTTTATAACGCTTTTTGTCTTACACGACACGTGTCGTTATTTTATTTAACACGAATTTTCGAGGTGTTACAGTTTCAAACACCTATCAAACGAAGCTTCAATCCTTGCTTTACCGATAAATTTTCTGTGAACTTTGATCTGCCGAAGATGAGTTTTGAATGTCATCCGGGTCCTCTTAATGCATCGGTGTTGTTTTTGAACAAGGATCACCAGGCGTTTGAGGTATTCAAAAATCAAGAAAAGTATAGCGATCCTTGTTCAAAAACAACACCGATGCATTAAGAGGACCCGGATGACATTCAAAACTCATCTTCGGCAGATCAAAGTTCACAGAAAATTTATCTGTAAAGCAAGGATTGAAGCTTCGTTTGATAGGTGTTTGAAACGAATTGTGGTATCTCGAGTGCTTTGCTTTGTGTTCAAATTTAAAGACTTGTTTCGGTGCATCAATTTTCGAATCTATATTGAAGAACAGTGTTTTTCTTACACTACAGTTGAATTCTTACACAAAGCTCTTAAAGTTTGCAGGGTTGATTCCATATCATGTGAGAGATAAGATAATACATGCAAGGAGACCCTAGGGTTTAGTCATATCTTACATGCAAGGGTGCTGTATGGCCAGAAATTCAATGTCGCCACTCACATATCCTGCTGCAAAAAGACAAGGTCAAACAGTGACCTAGTGCAAAAAACAATTGCATGTATCGTACCCCCAATTTAAAATTATAACTCACATGTGACCACTGCCTTGCACCATTTAATATGAAAGTTATATGAATTTGCGACCTTTTAAAGACTGCAATATCAAACAACGACCTTTTATAAGAAAATTATATCATTCAACGACTTTATGCAAGAAAGCAGTATGAAATGGCGACTTTCAGCAAGCTGGTTACATCATTCAGCGACTTTCAGCAAGAAAGCATGACCAAACAGCGACTTCCAGCAAGAAAGCAGTACCAAACAGCGACTTTAAGAAGGATTGTATGATCATTCAACGACTTTAAACAAGATTGTATGATCATTCAGCGACTTTCAGAAGGATTGTTACATCATTCAGCGACTTTCACAAGATAGCATGATCATTCAGCGACTTTAAAGGAGGTTGTATCATCATTCAGCGACTTTCAGCAACTTGTTTCACTTTTGCAGAACTTTGTAGCTTTTGCAGAAAAGGTGTTACAAGGTCGCTGATTTGAACCACAACTTACCTATATATGAAAACAAATTGGTAACCCACCTAATGGCACTCTTTTCTTGCTCAAGACGCCTACTTCTGCTCAAAATATCAAATCTCTTTCTCCCTAAATCTATATTTGTCATTAGACCATGCGTAGTGGTAATGCTCCTACCCTTGGGCGTTTTGCGCCATGTGGCAGGCCAGTCAGCAAGGGACATTATTGGGCGTTTTTACAAAATGGGTGTAGTGGGGATGTGGGGCATTATGTTAAATGAGATGTAAAATAATTAAATAAAAAAAACCCTCAAAAAAATCTTATTGGATAACAAAAAGGGAGATGGAAGATGATTGGAGAAGGAGATTGGGGCAAGGCGTTTTTAAAACCACGCTGAATCAATTTTTTTTCAAAAAAAGAAAAAAAAAAACGCTAAAAAACGCCCCATGTAATGGGTTCCAGGCGTTTTTGGGCGTTATTTTTGAATTAAAAAAAAAAAACGCCCCACTACACATGGTCTTAGTCTTGTTTCATAACAAAAAGTATTTTAAAGATTTAAACAATGGGTCTTGTTTTTTTTTTTGAACGGTGACTTTCTTATGAGTGACCCATTGTCACTGAACCCCGTCGAAGACGGTATTCCCCAGCCAAGATCTGCCGACGATGTTCTATCGGGCCCCGTACGGTATCAGACTTGGATGACGTTCCCCCGGAAAACCGTGCTGCCTCCACACGAGTTGCCTCGCTGGAGTAACAGGCGGATGAAAACCGGGGTATATTTTAATTCAGGTTAAAACATGTCTAATGACTAAAGCCCTCTTATATTTTATAGCAATTCAATCATTCCATTCTTTAATCTTCAACAAATTAGTACATAAAATATTAATACGAGTTCATGAATAACCCAAAAGTAAAATACAAGTGACATACATTTTTTTTAACAGAAGATTCTACGATCATAGAACAACGCCAACGAAGCTGTAAAATCCGAAAACGAGTACAACAAGTGACATACATGTCGAGACAAATAATACTAAAACAAAGGTGCCAAAAGAAGAAGAGCAAGTTTGTTTACAAAAAGAAAACAATAAGACATACTCCAGGGGGGCTTCATGTAACAAACTCATAAACAAAGGACACATATATGAATACAAACGACACATAAATTGGGGAAGATCTCTGTTATACTTTGAGCTTAGAGTTTTTGTTTTGGACTTTTCTTCCTCAAAGACAAAACCCACCCTCACCCCACCTAACCCCCCCCCCCTCCACCCCACTTAAAAAAAAATATGCATCTTCCTGACTCATACCCTTTAATAGATAGAGTGTTTTAACAGCTTTATCTTATTTTAATCTATGCTTCAAACTGTTTTTATTGGCAGTGTAAGAACAACACATAATCCCTTCGAAACCACAAAAATCTCAGCTTTAGCATCTTTTGAAACCTCACAAACGTAAGCTTAGGAAAACACAAATTACTTTCCCAAAGCACTTGTTTCCAGTGTTTGTCTGGTGGAACAACAACAAGTTTTCCACTTTTGTTTGTTTGTGTTGTTGTTGTTGAGCTCTATATAGTCTTCTTTCAGAGGAAAAATTGTTCCTTTTTGCTTGATTTCTGATCTTTTTTACCAATGGCTGCAACCCTCAAAGATTCAGTTGTTAAGATTATGATCAAGAATCTTTGTTGCTCTTTTGGATGGTCTTATGGTGTTTTCTGGAGCTTTGACCAGCCAAATTCCATGTATGTTTTCTATCTTTTCTAGCTTCATAGCTTCTTAGTTTCATACCTCTCTCACACACACACATAGATAGATACAGAAGATATGTATGTATATTTATTTCAAGAAAATGACAAGATCAATTCTTTTCGATTTTCACTTTTGGTGCAGAGTGTGGCACTGGCAATGATAGGAGACCCAGGAAAACCTGGGTTGGATCCTTGAGCCAAACGAGTTTTATTAATTTCACCGTCGTGCCTACGGGCGGGTGGGTTACTGGGTTTTCCCGGAATTGGTGGTGGACTCGGGTTACTCTCGGAGTACTCCGTTTGTCCAGTGGGTGCCCCAAGAGTGCTCGGGATTGATTCTGCTGGCCGTTAAAAAAAAAATCTTTAACTATGATCTTGTCAGAATTATTACACATAATGTGGGTGAATTTGTGAATCCATACATTAATTACCACAACAGAATATTCCTCTACTTGATTGTTAATAAATTCATTGTTTTCTTATTCTAATACTAATTAAGTTTATTTTATTTTGATTGATTTGTGTTAAAAAAAAATTATCTTTTTTTTTTTGGTGGCTCAGATTGTCAACTATGCAAGATGCTTACTTTGAAGATGAATTTCAAGGTTTGATTGATGATTTGCTTCTACAATCACCCATGCTTGGAGGAGGGTATGTTATCATTTTCCCCAATTATTATGCAAAACAAATAATTGATTTTCATTATTTGTTTTTAGTAGATTAGGGTTTTCTATTCAGAAAGGATGGTGACGCAGTTTGTTGCTCGTCTACCTGCTATCCTTATGTAATTTGCCATGGCGATTGGAATGAAATAAAATTTATGAAAAAAAAAAAATTCATTAATTTGTTTTAATTCAAAATCTTGTAAAGTTAAACAGTGTTTCAAGACTAATAATAATAATCAAACTTTATTTTTTTTAAAGGTTAATTGGACAGGCTGCTTTCACTAAGAAACACCTGTGGATGAACTCAGAAGATCATTACATAGGACAAAGTTCTTCAGGTTCAATCTGGGATATGTTTCAGGTATGCATTAGCTCTTTTAGCATCTGTTTTGATCTTTAATTCTTTATAATCCCCCTTGATTAACATGCTTTTTTTTTTTTTTTTTTTTTTTGCAGGATAATTCCAAATTTTGTGGGCAATTTTCTTCGGGTATAAAGGTAATTAATTTACTCAACTTGAATTTATTCGACATCGATCTTGATCCAAAGCCGGTTTTGATCGTATTTTCGCTTCAATCTTGCAGACAATTGCAGCTATCCCTGTGGAACCACAAGGGGTGTTACAGTTTGGGTCTACTAATAAGGTTAGTAAGCAAACCTTAAAAAATGTAGCTTTAAGTTTTTATATAAATTGTCTACATAATTTTTATAAATCTAATGAATTACTTTTGTGGTCAGATTCCGGAGAACACAGATTTTATAAATCAAACGAAAACAATGTTTAACGGAATTGTTAACGGAAATTTACCAACAATTTCATCTTCTTCGCCAAGCGGAATGTTTGCGTCCTTGATACCATCACAAGATTCCTATTTTGGATCCATGTTTGTTGATAATAACCAGTCAACTACAGATTTACAACCAAACATTGGTTCTAGTTTGACTTCCTTCAAAGAACCACTTCATGACATGTTTGACTTACCGACCGATTTTGGAATCATGGATGAGTTCTTCCAAACAGGAGATTTCAATATTTCTGAGTGGTACCCTCAGTCCCCTATACAAAGCAATGTCACACTCAATGATCAGTTGTCATCGCAATCCACTGGATTTCTTCCAGTCAGTTTCGACGAAAAAGTCAAACCTTTGACTATTTCCGGTATAGACGTTGACCTGTTCGGAAATACCGGAGATCTAGGAGACATTGTAACGCCTGTCATGAATGATAATCGTTTACGTTCCGATTCATTCAATTTAGCGAATTTAGCGAGACTCCCAGAGTCAAAGTCAACTCAAAGTATCGAAAATGACTGGGCTAACCTTCCTTCAAAGAAAGGATTGTTCTCTAACCTCGGGATAAAGGAGCTCTTTGAGGGTATTTCGGGTACTTCTACCTCTTGCGTTGAGGATCAAGTGTCATCTGGTTCGAAAAGAAGAAAAACAGATAATCCCATATGGGAAATGGGTTCGTTACAGCCTGTTGTGTATAATAAGAATCTTGGGCAGAAAAGCGAGCCTGTTTTTAAATCGGAGCCATGGTTAGGTGATGGTTATAGCATGGATGGTTCAAGCACGATATCGCAAGCTAAGAAGCAAGTCGAGCCCACAAAGCCCACTAAGAAAAAAGCTAAACCGGGGACTCGGCCCAGGCCCAAAGACCGCCAAATGATATTGGACCGTATGGCTGAGTTAAGAGAACTCATTCCGAACGGTGAAAAGGTATTTGCTTTTAAAGAACACTAGATATAAATCATATTACAAGTATTTGATTTGGACCGTTAGTAACTAACTAGAAGATTGATTCCATTTGATTTTACAGATGAGCATTGATTGTTTGTTGGATCGAACGATTAAACACATGCTTTTCTTGCAAAGTGTAACGAAACATGCTGATAGAATCAAACAAGTCGATGAGCCGAAGGTGATCATAGACTCATAGTTCCTCTCTTTACATGCTAGGCTCATTTTAAACTCGTAAATTTTGTCGTAACTGAATATTATGCTTTTATTTTCAGTATAATGGCGTCATTCAGAATAACCATTCAAATGATCCGAACAACAGCGGTGTGACATGGGCATGTGAGGTCGGAAATCAAACGATGAGTTGTCCGCTAATAGTAGAGGACCTTAGTACCCCGGGACAAATGCTCATAGAGGTAAAAAAAAAGTTAAATAACACAAGATATCATATTTTTGCATGTAGCTTACTTTGCCGAAATTTGTAACCGCAAAATACTTTTCTGTTGCAGATGATTTGCGAACAACATGGATTTTTTCTCGAAATAGTGGACGTAATCCGCGGTTTCGGTTTGACCATTTTGAAAGGTGTCATGGAATCCCGAGAAGAAAAGATATGGGCACGTTTTATAGTTGAAGCCGAGGCAAAAAGGCATGTAACGAGGCATGAGTTATTTGCCGCACTTGTTCAACTTCTACAAACAATGGGGTCTAATGACAATCATCTTGAGAAAAAGATTATGCAAACAGGGAACTCTCTAGTAAACGATTTCCATCATTCCGGGATACAACTTCCTGTAAGCTTTGCGGACACAGGGTATGGCATGAACTTATAACCGCGCTTTGAATAATAATACCATGAGCATTGATTTCCATGATTGGTATTCTTGGAAAAAAGTTAGTTTCACTGAAACGAGTGGTGATTTTGGCGAGAGTTAGAAAACGAAGCTGTGAAATTTGTCGGATGCAAGGAGAATTAGTTATGATTCTGAGCTTCTTTTACTTTGTTTTGACTTGTTAGTGTTTTTTAGTTGGTTTCCTTCTTTCTGACAGTTTTCAGAATTCAAATGTTCATAGTTTGAAACTAACAAGAAAGAACAATATGATTTGTAGGCTGTTAGCCACCTTGTGATTATATCCATATAGGCTTTGGTTGCTTGTGAAATGTTAGCATTGATGCACATTGAGTTGGCCTGGAGCTGATACGATCCAGTGATATTATCCAACCGGATCGATAACAGCTCTGGTCAACTCTTTAGTTACTTGTTATTTTCTCAGTGTTATAAATTTGGTGTTATTAATGTTTATTAGAAGATATAAATTAAACTTCATACTTAGGTTTTATTATACATATACTTATATTAGGATCATTATGTTGTAACTATAACTATATTAGCGGCTGACATCAAATGATTGCGGGTCATTATATATGGTATTCGGCAATTAACATAACTGTCATTTAAATTTTAACAGTCGTGTTTTTGGCGCCACTTAACCACCGATGAACCACCAAAGCCTGATATATTTTGACCTGTTTGACCCATTTCATTTAGACTGCTATATTTTGACCCGCTTAATATCACTTCATTAAATTTCTTAAACCATTTTGACTCGTTTAATTTGAAGTCATTATATGACCCCGTTTCATTCAAGGATGACGATACAAAACGTAAAAGTCCCAAACGCAGAGTTGTAATATTCAAGCAGACCAACACCATATAATACACAAAGAAAGTACAGTAGCTGCAAAATTGTCATATAAAGATCCAGATCAATACATTCATGAAGAAAAAGTAATTCAAGGAATTAAAACCATTAAGGTGTTACTGTATTATGAGGATCAAAACCAGCGGCAGACCCAAGAAATTTTTCCATGGGGGTGGAAATTTTTAGGGGTTACTTGTCTATCGCTATATAATAATTTTTTCAGTCCGTCGAGTTGGGTCGGGTGATATGAAAAAAAGATAAATTAACTAAATTTTATATGATCAACAAAAGTACGTCAACCATCTTTACAAATGTATAATAAAAATTTAATATGTCTTAAGTTTTTATCTACCGGTTTATTTTTTGAAAGTAAGCTATAACATCATCTAGAGAGAAAATCCTAAGCAACTCTTTTTCACATTGGACTTAATCATAACTCAAAAGTATTCAATGTTCTAATCCACATAAACTACTCATACAAACAATGTTTTAAATTTCAAGCATTCATATATTCAATCCAAAGTTCATAACTTATAATTTTTCAAACACTAGCCCCTAATCAAATAAATTAAAACTAACCATCAAATCAGTGATTCAGTAATGGAATACCATACCTAACGCTTCTGTTCTACGTTCTGTGTGTTTGTCACTTCTTTTTTTCTTTCTTTTTAATTAGACTTTAAAATAATGGGCTAAGACTCATTATTGGTCATTGGGCCTAATTTTGGATATTGATCTTAATTATATAAATTATATTTGTAATTAGTGTTTGATTGATCATTATTATACATATTAAACTAGGTTAGCCCCGTGTGTTACACGGGTTGAAAAAATATAATTATATATATTAAATAATAATTATATATACTAAGTAATAAAAAATTATATCTTTCAAAAAAATTAATGTATTGCACATGCTGAATAAAACTGTAACAAAGTTAAAAAAAAAGTTACATATACATCAATAAAAACACGACATGTGGATTTAACGCTCTTTTTAACATATAATAATAATAATAATAATAATAATAATAATAATAATAAAATTCAAAGATAAGGATAAGATTAGTGATATTTATGTATTAATTATTAAACAAAATTAAAATAAAATATAAGTAAAATTGTGAGGTTAAAGAAGGGAATGACATGTAACGTTAATTGAAAATAAATGTAATGTTATATACTTAGTAATATAAAAGTTGTGTCTTTAAAAACCCGTGTATTGCACGGGCTGTATAAAATATAATGTAATCTCTTACCACGTTTCTTACCGTCCAATCACATTAAATATTTGATTTTTTTATAAATCACTCATAAAAACAATTATCATCATTATAGCACATTAAATATTCGATTATTTTGAGAAATCACTCGTAAAAACAATTATCATTATTAATATTCGTTTTTTTAATATTTTAACTAACATAATAAAAAAATATAAGTTTATTTAAAAGATTAATAATTAATCTTATATTAAGTTTATTTAGTTAATGATACAATAATTATCTTTAATTAAAAATAAGTATCCATTGTTAAACGATTCAAATATATTATATTGAGAATTACGTTTTAAATTTGTTATTGTTCTATTCTTATCATTAATTAATATCTTCATATAATGACTATCTTTAATTATAAAAAATAAGTATCTATAATTAAGTAGAAGAATGAGTCGGGAAAATAAATAAATAGATAACTCCAACAGTTTCTTCTATTATATGGTATAGAAAATATAGTTATAAATTTAAGGGACAATTGTATATACCCCCTATAAAAGTTATTTATTGCGTATTTACCCAGACCCCAAATAAAATTGCATTTATCCCCCCTTCTATTAAAACAAATTGTCAATTTATCCATTTTGATTTTATTCATTAAAAGTAAAGTAGAGAATGACTATTTTACTCTTATTTGTATTAAAATTAAAAATCTATTAACTTTTTTCATTAAAAATTATAAAATCTTTTAATTTCATATTTATCTAAGTTTTTCTACTTTGTTTTTGTTTTTTTTATTGTTTCGCTAATGCGTTTCTTTATTTTTCTTTCGTATGTGTGTAATCCACTCTTCTTCATAAAAAGTCTGTCATTTTGTTCGATCCCTCATTTTGCAAGTTTCATAACTAAAATTCGTATCTTTTGAAATAAAAATTTCATATCGCAGGCCTCATGATTCAATCTATAAAAATCACATTTTTGAGTAAAAACAATCTCGATGATTCTAATTTCGAAAGCTTCCTCCATAATCGATGTATTAAAAGTTAAATCTCATGTTCAATCAACTCAATCTGAGAAAGAACAAAGTTATGAAATATTCAATTCACACTCAATTTAAGAACATGAAGAGTTAATTGGGCGTAATGGCCTAGATGGAAACTTAGAATGGGAATGAACTTTAGAATTTAATTTGTTGCTTGATAGGGTTTGTTTTAAGGTTATTTTTGTCATTGTGTGAAGTTTCATTAAATAAGGGGATGTATATAATTTTAGTTTTGAGTTGGATAAATATGCAATTAGGGGTTTTTTATAAAGAATATATGCAATTCTCCCTAAATTTAATATGGGTTTTTTTATAAGGAGATATAAGCAATTCTCCCTAAATTTAATACAGGTTTTTTATAAGGAGATATATGCAATTCTCCCTAAATTTAATACGTTTAGAATTTGAGTATAAGGCTATAGGGTGTGGTCATGACCCTCATGACCATCATAACCCTCCACGTCAGTGTTATATCACCCACCTCTAATCCACCATTCAAAACCAATACTCTAAGGGTGTGGTCATGACCCAAACCATTATCGCCTTATTTATTTTAATTTATCTTTGTCTAAAGAAAAATGAAATGATTTCTTGAAAAATAGAAAGGATGACCATGATTGCCATGGTTTAATATATGCAAACCATGGTGGATCATGCAAGAGGTGGTGTAGCCTTCCATTCATGTTACTACATGACGAATCATGTCCCAACTATGACCCCTACACCTTTTAGCCTACGTAGTTTCTTCCCGTATTTAAAATCTATTATTTTCTTTTGTAATCACCCGCAATTAATTCAAATATTATGTTTTCCTACGTCATACCAAATTAACATTTTTAATATTATAATTATAATCGTTTATTTATAAATAATCTAAAGCTAATACTATTTAATCATTTTAATATATTATCTACAAAATACACGTTCATCAATATGAATGAATGTTATCTACCTAAACTTTTTAAATATAATATTTATTCAATAGTTATATCAACTAATCTATCTATACCATATAAAGAAATCTTTATATAACTTTTTAAACATAATATTTATTCGATCATAATTCATGAATATATACAAATAAATAGATAAGATAATTAATAAATTATTATCAGTTATCTTTGTCTTTTATCATTAAAATCTCTTCTAAAATTTTAAATCTAATATTATCAATAATTGACTTTTCATAATAAATATTTAGAAAAATAATTAAGACTGCCTCATAGAACGCCATGTGTCTCTAACATGGTTTCTTTTATTATATGTATAGATTTATATGTGAAAATTTATAAATTCCTAATTTGGTTTTCCTTAGGGTCGGTTTCAAAGTTTTACAGGGGTTGATTTGAAAGTTTAAGATGAGCGATTGCAAAATTTTATTGGGGGCGCTCGAGATTTTAACACATGTATTACACTAAAAAAAATCTAAGGTAGGCAGCTACCCCTAAGTAGACTATAGGTCCGCTCATGATCAAAACATTCATAAAGTTTTTTTAAAATACTAAAATTTTAGTTATAAATGAACATTAAAAATTGATTGATTAATAGTGATTTTCTTAATTCTCAAATATCTTTATAGTTCTCACATGATATCTTCTCGTACATGTATATATATATATATATATATATATATATATATATATATATATATATATATATATATATATATATATATGTATATATGAGTAGGGTTCCTGCGGAAAGTGTGTTTTTCCTAGAAAGTCTAGGAAGCAATAAGAACGCGACATGTGGCATTGAAGGATTTTAACTAAAAGGGCAATTGTGTAATTTGAATATTATTTTAATTATGGATTATTTTATTAGGATAACTAACTATGGAAACTAAATATTCAATTTAAATCAAATTGACAGTTTTAATTTAAATGATACAAGACACTGTGTTTCTTGACAATGTGTTTTAACAACAAGCAGATTTCTTGACGCTGTGTTTTAACAGCAAGCAGATTTCTTGACGCTGTGTTTTAACAGCAAGCAGATTTCTTGACACTGTGTTTTAACAGCAAGCAGATTTCTTGACGCTATGTTTTAACAACAAGCAGATTGCTGGAGGATTCTTGACACTGTGTTTTAACAGCAAGCAGATTTCTTGACATTGTGTTTTAACAGCAAGCAGATTGCTGGACACACTGTCAGTGTCTTCGTCTTCAACACAACCCAGTGTCTTCGTCTTCAACACACTGTCATCAATCAACATTAAAATGGTAAAACACATAAACCTAGAGCCCACTCTAACATGTCAAACATTGAGGTCCATTGACTAAAAATAAGAACCCGATTCAATGATAGATAAAAAAAATTAAAACAAGTATGAAAAACAACCGATATATGACCAATCGGAGAAGAATATTTGCAGGAAAAATGGTTGGTTCTTCTTTGGTTGCGTTTAGGGAGAGAGAGAAAGAGGGGAAATCCCATGATTTTAGGGATTGGTTATTGATATGGCAGTTTCTTGACTAATTTAAAACACTTCCAATTACCAAAATACCCTCACTATATTAAAAGTCTCTAATTATATAACTCAAATATTACGAAAATGCCATCCATTTGATCTAAGCCATTAAAAACACCAATCGGATGGCCCAGATCGCTTCCTAGACTTTCTAGGAAAAACACACTTTCCGCAGAACTCCTACTATATATATATATATATATATATATATATATATATATATATATATATATATATGAGTAGGAGTTGGGTGGAAAGTGTGTTTTTCCTAGAAAGTCTAGGAAGCAATAAGAACGCGGCATGTGGCATTGAAGGATTTTATCTAAAAGGGCATTTATGTACTTTCACAATCTATTTTTATTTTAGGAAATTATCTTCAATAACTAACTATACATAAATTTCGGATTTTTTTGTTTTCGATTTCTGATCTCACGTAATATCAATCATTCCTTCGTTTTCTTGCTGGAATCTATCAGCATGTTCTTGGTACTGTGTTTTAACAGTTTGTTCTTGGTGATGTGTTTTAACAGCAAGCAGATTCATACAGCTGTGTTTTAGCATTCAGATTCATACAGCTGTGTTTTAACAGCAAGCAGATTCATACAGTTGTGTTTTAGCATTCATATTCAAACAGTTGTGTTTTAACAGTAAGCAGATGCATACAGTTGTGTTTTAGCATTCAGATTCATACAGTTGTGTTTTAACAGCAAGCAGATTCATACAGTTGTGTTTTAGCATTCAGATTCATACAGGTGTGTTTTAACAGCAAGCAGATTCATACAAATGTGTTTTAACAGCAAGCAGATTCATACAGTTGTGTTTTAGTATTCAGATTCATACAACTGTGTTTTAACAGCAAGCAGATTCATACAAATGTGTTTTATCATTCAGATTCATACAGCTGTGTTTTAACGGCAAGCAGATTCATACAAATGTGTTTTATCATTCAGATTCATACAGCTGTGTTTTAACAGCAATTCAGATTCATACAACTGTGTTTTAACAGCAAGCAGATTCATACAAATGTGTTTTACATCAGCAGATTTCGCCCCAGCTTTCCATCGACTTCCGGTAACTGTTCCGCTGTTATCTATCCTTTCCAAAGTTTCCTGCTTTTTGAATCTCTTCCCTGCAACCAGCAAAATACCGTCAATTACAAACAAGAATCACCTGTAATCTCTTTGTAAAACACGTAGTACAATGAAAGTTTGATCTTACGTATATGGAACAAGGAAAATCTCTTATCTTCATCCATGATTTTAGGTATTTTTGGTATGATTTTGGGGGTTTCCGAATTTGGGTTTAGAGAGAGAAAGAGAGAGAGAGGGAAATTGGCGTGTATTAAGGAGATGTGATATCTCTGACGGTTATTTTTGATTGGTTTAAAACACACATAAGGACGAAATTGCCCCTACTCATTTAAAACAATCTATTAAATATAGTTAATTATTACAAGATTGCCATTAATTTAATCTCAACCCTTAAACACACTAATCGGATGGACAAGATCGCTTCCTAGACTTTCTAGGAAAAACACACTTTCCGTAGGAACCCTACTCATATATATATATATATATATATATATATATATATATATATATATATAGTGGAGAGTTCAAATGCAAAGAATTTTTTTGTAAGAATAAAAAAGAAGAAATTTCAACCAATAAGAATGCTTCATTTTACTTCATTTAATTTTTGTATTTAATATTAGTGTACGGGTATATTGGTAAACTTAGATAGATCATTAATTGGTAGTCTTCCTTTTTAATAGCTAACTACATTAAATTTGTCACTTATTTTCAAAAACACATATTTTTCAAAAAATAAAAAAAAAATTATAATTTAAAGTGTAGCATAAATTACGAGGCGTGTAGGATAAATTTCAATATGTGTAGGATAAATTTCAAAACGTGTAGGATAAATTTTGATGAGTGTAACAAAAAATATAAGTGTGGAGGATGATAGTGTTTATGACTAATTAATTAGTCAAAGATAATAATAAATGAGTTGAGAGAAAAACTATTTAATATTTTACATTTGTACCCTTTGTTCTTTTTCTTCTTAATTTAATTTTCTTCTCAAATGAACCTTCCCCTATATATATATATATATATATATATATATAGGTAGAGGATCCTGTAAAAAAGGCCTAAAGTGTGAGAAGGGTAAGAAAGAATCTCAGCCATTAGATCTTTTGATCTAATGGTTTAGATCAATAGGGACCAACTTGTAAAATATTTTTGTTAACTTGGACTGAATTGAAACATATGGGGGCAATTGTGTCTTTTTATCTCCATTTTGTAAATAAATATCCCTGAAATTTCGTTCTCTCTCTCATACGCTCCCAATTTATCTCTTTCTCTCTCTTTCTTTCTCTTTCTTCTTCCATCGATTTGCTTGTACCCTGAGAAACATATTTTCAATCAATCGGATGATCATACACGACAGCGGCAGCGACAGAGGCGGCGATGGTGGTTCGAGCGGCAGCGGTGGTGGTGGCGGTGCGAGCGGCAGAGGCGGCGGTGGTGATGCGAGCGGCAGTGGAGGTGGTGGTGATGCGAGCGGCAGCGGCGGTGGTGGTGGTTCGAGTGGCGGCGGTTGTGGTGGTACTGGATCGGCAGTGGTGGTGCCGGAAGTGGCAGTGGTGGTGGTGCCGGAAGTGAAGAAGATGATACAGAGGTGTTTATTTTATTTTCTGAATGGTGTTATTTTTTTCTGAATGGTGTTATTTTGTTTTACTGAATGGTGTTATTTTGTTTGCTGAATGGTGTTATTTTTGTACTGAATGGTGTTACATTCTTTTGTACTGAATAGTGTTTTTTTTTTATTTTACTGATGAATGGTGTTATTTTTGTACTGAATGGTGTTATTTTTTTCTTTTCAGTAATGGTGTTTATTTTATTTTTCTGAATGGTGTTATTTTGTTTACTGAATGGTGTTTTTTTGTTTGCTGAATGGTGTTATTTTTGTGCTGAATGGTGTTATATTTTTCTGAATTGTGTTATATTTAAAACACCATGTATAAACATGTTATGAATGGTGTTATATTTATGGACGGTTATTTTCCTTAAATCAGGGATTTTCTCTCTTCAAATCCTTAAATCAAGGATTACCATATTTGAATTTGTTAATTAATTTACAATCTTACCCTTTTCAATTAATTTAGATCTAATGGTTGAGATTCTTTCTTACCTTTCTCACACTTTTGGTCTTTTTTACAATAACTCCACCCTATATATATATATATATATATATATATATATATATATATATATATATATATATATATATATATATATATATATATATAACAAAAAATTTAAGTGTGGAGGATGATAGTGTTTATGACTAATTAATTAGTCAAAGATAATAATAAATGAGTTGAGAGAAAAACTATTTAATATTTTACATTTGTATCCTTTGTTCTTTTTCTTCTTAATTTAATTTTCTTCTCAAATGAACCTTCCCTATATATATATATATATATATATATATATATATATATAGGGGTGGGTTAACGTGCAATATTTCTTAACATACGATGCATACAAGATGAAATTATGCACGTTATAAAACTCAAAACCCTAGTCACGCATATTGTACACTAGTGAAAGTGTAAAATACAATATCACTTAACGTACAATACGTATGAGATGAAATTATAACATGCGTAATTAGTTTTATAACATGCATGATTAGGCTTTTTTGTACATGCGTGATTATGGTTTTCAACATGTGTGATTAGGGTTTTGAGCTTTATAACGTGCGTAATTTTCATCTCGTACGCATTGCACGTTAAGAAATATTGTAAGTTAACCGGCCTCTATATATATATATAAGATTAGGTTCAAACGTGAACAAAATCCCAAGCGTGAACTGCGTGAACTGATCTGGGCCATTGATTTTTATGATCTTTAGATTAAGGTGAGGGGCATGATAGTAAATATGTGGTTAATTGTTTTCATTTAATTAAAGGAAAAAGGGTATAACTGTAATTTCCATTTTAAATTATTCCATAAATCACGTTCAATCTCATAAATCAATATTCAAACTTTCTTGAAGATCCAATTTTCTCTCTCACATTTGCCGGATCGTTTCAAAGAACCCTGCTCTCTCCCTCGTTCTCTTCTCCGGCAACCACAGCCGGATCGTTTCAAAAAACTCCCAGATGGGGCGAAACAGCGTCCCTCCTCTTCCCCTGATCTTCTCCGGCAACCACAGCCACTGGTTGATCTGGGCGAAACAGCGAAACTCCCGATCTTCCCCTGCTCTTCTCCGGCGAAACAGCGAAACTCCCGATCTGATGTTTATCACAAGTCCCGATCTTCCCCTGCTCTTCTCTGGCGAAACAGCGAAACTCCCGATCTGATGTTTATCACAAGTCCCGATCTTCCCCTGCTCTTCTCCGGCGAAACAGCGAAACTCCCAATCTGATGTTTATCACAAGTCCCGATCTTCCCCTGCTCTTCTCTGGCGAAACAGCGAAACTCCCGATCTGATGTTTATCACAAGTCCCGATATTCCCCTGCTCTTCTCCGGCGAAACAGCGAAACTCCCAATCTGATGTTTATCACCGGTTTGATCTGATGTTTATCGCCAGCCGATCTGATGTTTATCGCTACCGACCAGGTATGAAGTTTGTAAATTTTTATTGTTTTTGATGTTTGAAAGTTATTATTGTTATTATTTGATTGAGGTTCTGAAGATTTTTTATGAGTTTGATTATTGAGAAAAAGAGTTTGCAATTTTTCATTGTTTTGATGTTGAAAATTATTATTGTTTGATTGAGAATTTGAAGATTGTTATGAGGTTCTGAAGGTTGTTGTTAATGCAATGTACACACGTGTATTTTTTTTTATTTTGCTATGTTCTTAAGGCGCTGTACACATGTGTATTCTGATTTTGCTTGTTTTTAAGGCGCTGTACACATGTGTATTCTGATTTTGCTCTGGTTTTAAGGCGCTGTACACATGTGTATTCTGATTTTGCTATTTTTTTTAAGGTGCTGTACACATGTGTATTCTGATTTTGCTCTGTTTTTAATGCGATGTACACATGTGTATAGCGTCTGTTTTTGTGATATCTCATATTTTTTTTTTGTGTATTAAATGTGTAAAGTTGTTGATGCACCCTTGTGAATTATGCAAAGTACTAATTGCTGAGCTTTTTGTGTTATTATCGGAGACGTCGTAAACGAGAAAAGTGGAGATGGAAGGTCGATAAGGATGATTCACGTATGTTTGTTTGCTTGGTCGATAAGGATGATTCAGCATACAACGCGGCGAATAGTTGTAAAAGACTATGTCTTTTTTATTTTTCCGATTATGTTGCGTTTATTGTTTTCACGAAACTGGAACTTGTAATTGTATGTTTTTTTTTGTTTGGCAAACATTATGTAACTTTTTATTTGCTTAATATAAACTAGTTTTACAGGTTTTGTTTATATGTATGTATTATGTAGCTAATTACACATATGTACCATGCTGAGTACACATGTGTACTGTTGAAATATCCAAGTACACATGTGTACACCGTTGAAATATGAAGGTTACGTGGATCTTAAAAATCATAATCCGAATTCTGGTGGTGAAATTTGAAAAAATAAAAATGAAATAAAAGATATTGTGGATAATGAATTTAAAATTGGAAAGATGTAACTTAATTCAATTATTAAAATAATGATTTAAATCTAATTTTTTATATAATTACAATCATACCCTTAACAACTAAAAAGGAAATCAATGGTCCAGATCAGTTCACGCTGGAACCCTACCATATATATATATATATAGAGAGAGAGAGAGGTGAAGATGTTGGTGCACATGTTAGTTTTCTACCATTTTTTGTGCACATGTAGAGGGACGAAATTTAAAGGTTATTCATTGCTTTTGATATTTAGGTTTGCCTTTCAAGTTGGTGCAGAAAAGCAAGATAAGTGGTCTTCCCATTCAATTCCATAGTGAAGAGGCTAAACAAATTAACCAATGAAATATATATATTCTCTAGTTTATAAATTTTTTATAGTTAAAAAAGCAGACTTACCATTCATGACCTAACTCCTTTCTTTTTCAAATAAAACAAAAAATTGGTTTACATTTTTTATATTGAATGAGATCAAATACAATATTGTTTTATATTGAATGAGATCAAATACAAGATTGTCATGTTGCACCAGAAAAAAAGTTAGTGTAAAGGCAATTCTTTGATGCTTTCTTTGTCTAATGTTTATTGTAATTAAGAACTAGTTTTTTAAAATGATATCTATCTCTTGTTCAGACTATGTTGGTAACAAACCAGCTGTTGGCTTCTAGGATGTAAGTATCGACGAAATAAACTCCGCCTAGGATCCCATTAACCCTTTGATATGCATAATCTAATCAGCACTTGACCTGCATTTAGATTTGGGCATGCTGATAAATGTACGAAAGATACGGAATTTCAAGAAGTAGGTACAAGTGTCAGGCTGAAAGAAACACCTAGTTCTAAAATCCTACCAAGTATCTATTCTTTTATATCTCTTTCGGTTTTATGACATTGTTGTCTATTTGTAGGTTCATGATTTGGACCGTGATCTGTGATTAGTGTGTGATTATGTTTAAGACGGGAGAGATTAGAGACTGATAAACAACTTCCTTATATAAATTCGGTAGCATAACGTTACAAAGCGGCACGATTACAAGCTAACCGAACTATACCAAAGGAGCATACATCCGGGGAGAGACCAAGTGGTGATCTCTCCCCCAAGTCTAAAACCTTCAAATGTTGCAAATGACTAAGGGTTGGTATTTATAGCCACACCCCCTTGTTTTGCAAACACACATGGTCAAACGAATAACCTTTCCGTTTGACCATTTCAAACGAGCGGGTCTATACACGTTCGTTTGACCGTTTCACTAACTATTATATAATCGTCATAAAATAAATCTAATCTATTCGAACAGCATCGGACACAAAAACTGCACCAACACTAGCTATTTCGAAAACTTAGGTGAATTTCTTATGGCAAACAATTACAAAGAGACAAAAATTAACTAAAATTTATGTGGAAGGTGTCATCACATATGACTTTACCTAATGATTTGAAAAAAAAAATGTAGCTCAACCAATGTATGATCAGCAAATGATTTATATATCTCATCCTCGGAAGAATGAACTATTTAGTGCCTTTATCTAAGGATTTAGGGAAACAATATTTATTTGTAGTGCTTTGTGAGTGTTGAGCATTGTAGACTATAGAAAGTTAGTGACATATATATGTCATGCACCATATCACTTGACCTACTTAACCAGAAAACATGATGCAACAATCAACATGAAACTATTTAATAGCCATAAAGAAAAAACATCTTCCTTTTTAGAATATTATTCTATATATAGAAAGATACAACCGAATCTTGGGCGTATATATATATACACTCTAAGCCTTACTAGCAAGCATAGCATCCATACATATCTAACACTTGACAGCATTCTCTTCAGGCTCTTGCTCCTGATCTCCATCCACTTTCATTTGCTTTTGTAACAATGGCTAACAAAAATGGAGTTGAGTGGAGCATCAGGTTGGGTGATGGATCATCCATGGCGCTTGAGCCTGAGCCCGAGCCTAAATATGGAGTGATGAGATTGTGGGACGGTTTAAAGGGTTTGGTGGTTCGGTTTGTGATGAGAGTGTGGATGTTTATAAAGAAGGCGTGGAACCTGGGCGTAGATGACCCTAGAAAATTCTTGCATAGTCTTAAAGTTGGAATCGCTTTAATGGCCGTTTCTTTGTTTTACTACATGAGACCGTTGTATGATGGTGTTGGTGGTAACGCCATTTGGGCTGTTATGACCGTTGTTGTCGTCTTTGAATATACTGTTGGTAGGTACTTCATTTTAATTTCTAATACACACTTTAACCAACATGAGTTTTACTTATAAGTTAAAAGTAAGTGTTTATTAATGTGTATAAATGCTGCAGGTGGAACTTTGTCCAAGTGTTTGAACAGAATTTTTGCCACTTCTCTTGCTGGATTTCTTGCACTTGGGATTCATTGGATTGCTAACCATTTAGGCCACCAATTCGAGCCGTACATCATGGGGATTTCTCTTTTTTTACTAGGTAATTAACTGTAACAAATCTTATCATGAAAGTTTTCAAATGGATTAACATAAGAGCCTAATTAAGTTTCACCAATTAACTAATGATCTTTAATTTGTTACAGCTTCGGCTACAACCTTTTCGAGATTTATCCCTATAGTGAAAGCTAGATTCGACTATGGTTGCATGATCTTCATTCTTACATACAGCCTGGTTTCAGTCTCGGGGTACCGTGTTGACGATCTCCTACGTGTGGCTCACGAAAGGCTATCAACCATAATCATAGGGACTTGTTTGTGCATTATAACAAGCATGCTTATTTTTCCTGTTTGGGCTGGTTTAGAGCTCCATCTCTTGATCTCGCGTAACATGGATAAGCTTGCGAAATCTCTGGATTGTAAGTACCTCAACCATACCTACAACATCATAGATTCATAGCAATTTATGTAGTTTTTTCCTAATAATAATCATCATTTTCTTTTCTTTAAAAGGTTGTGTGGCGGATTATTTTGGTTGTGGCGACGAAGAGTCTAAGAAAAGTTTACAAGGTTATAAATGTGTGTTGAATTCAAAAACCTCTGAGGAAGCCATGGCAAATTTTGCAAGATGGGAGCCTGCACATGGTCGCTTTAACTTCCTCCATCCGTGGAAGAACTACCTTAAAATAGGCATGTCATCGCGCAACTGCGCTTATTGCATTGAAACACTCACCAGTTGCCTGGCCTCCAAGAATAAGGTGAATACCAACTTCTCATTTATTCAAATTTTATCGCGCTTTTGGTACATGAAACTAGAACAAAAATCTAAAAAAGCTTCGATAATAATAAAACAGGTTCCGGAATCAATAAAGAAACATCTTGAATCAGCATGCATGAACCTAAGCACAAGCTCATCAAATGCTATTAGAGAACTAGCAACAGTTGTAAGTTCAATGACTAGATCAGCGAAGATAAATATGGCGGTTGAAGATATGAAGAGCGCGGTTCTGGAGCTACAAAATGATTTAAAATCCCTTCCAGATTTGTTGATCCAACCACATGAACACAAGGATGAAAACAAGGTGGCCTTGAGTGAAATTACCATAATGCCCCTGATCGAGATCATGCCATTAGTGAGTTTTGCGTCTTTACTGATTGAAATGGCTTCTAGAATAGAAGAAAACATGGTGAAAACAGTTGAAGAGTTGGCGGAATCGGCTAAGTTTAAGAAACCGGAAGATGAAGTAAAGCCCAAACACAATATTCAGACTAGCAACAAGATTAATGCCTCCGATGACGAAAATATGACAGTCCTTCAACGAGTATAAATATATATAACGATGACTGTCATGTTTTCCGACAGAAGTCAAAGATCTCATATAATGAACACAAAAAACCTGGATCATGATGCACCATGCACAGGCGTCCCTTATTGCCTCTAGCATGAAAATCTTGAGTTTTTTTTACTTCCATTTTTTACCTTTAATGGAAAGTACTAAAGACAACAAAAATGACTACCAAATAGATCTCCTGTATATTGATAATTAGATATCTTTTAAAAATAATGTCCTTTGAGATTCTAGTTATTAAGAAGAGTTTCTTTAATTTTCTCTAAAATTATTAAAATGAAAAAAAAAATCATGGAAATTGACAAACTGACCAAGAAAGTTAACAAAATGGAAAAATTACTAGAATGGACAAGGTGACCTTCAAGTTAATGAAATAGACATAAATATTTCAGCACGTGGCAAAATAGACAAAAGCGTAGACTAATTAGCCGACGGATAGGATTTACCCTCCTGTTTCTAGCAAGTTTTTTCATCTATCGGTTATTTAGCCTACGCTTTTTCATCTGCTGGCTATTTAGCATACGCTTTACACGTGTCTTTTTTATTTTATTGGTTTTTTTTTTCTGGACCCCATTGTACTTCACCATGAGTTTTTGTATAGGCTAAGCCTAGCCGTCTTAGCCCACGGATCATGTTTGGCCTCTTCTGATTAGCACTTTTTGTCTTTGTCTATTTTGCCAAAACTCAATATAGATGTCAATTTCGTTAATTTGAACGTCAACTTGTCTATTCTAGTAATTTTCCCTAAGAAAATAGACATTGGAATCACTCTGATAATTATCCGAGTCAGCTGACAAATAATATAAGTCAGCTCCTCTATAGCCCACAATCCGATAAGCCAGCACCGCCATAGTCCACACTCAGAAAAGCCGGCGCTTCCATAGCTGACTTTAAGCTAATGTAAAAGTCAATGCTAAGCCGGCACCTTCGTAGCACACCCTCTGATTAAGGGGACACTTGCATAAGTGACACAAGTAAAAAATTTCAGTTGGGCTGGTATGTCGGGTTGCAGCTGCTGTTCTCTCTTATTCGCTAACCATGATCAGGTTAACTAGCTCCGGACGTATCCGAGAGTCACCACCGTCTCCTGCAGACACAATTTCAATGTTAGCGAATCCGGTATCAGTTTCAGAGATAACGACTACTTCAGAAGCTATAGATTTTTTGTTAGAATTTGAAATGCAGTATGGTAAAATGCATCTGAAATTTTGTTCAGGAGAGTTTTACTGATGCGGTGCAGGGGTCGAGGCGTGAGTTTAAGCTGTTGTTTGTGTATTTGCATGCTCCGGATCATCCGGATATGTGGTTGTTCTGTAAGGAGACTCTGTGTTCTGAAACCTTATCAGCTTTTGTAAATGAGAATTTTGTTGCTTGGGGTGATAGTGTTACTGCAAATGGAGGACTTAAAATGAGTAAAATCTTGAATACTTCTAGATTCCCTTTTTGCGCGTCATCATGGCGGCTACGGGCCAGAGTATTTCTCTGCTCCAGCAGGTATCCGATTCTCTGCTATGTATAGTGCTCTAATGCCCAAGCCACGTCAGCAAGTTTGGGCGTTAAACACCGCTCCAACTAGGTGTTATAGGGCATTAAGCTGTTAACGGGCGTGAGGGGAATGCACACCCTTCATTTTTTTTTCTTTTATAAAATTTACAACTAACCAGCACATTTTTTAGTGAAAAGTGAGTGAGAGCCTCACGCCTACGTGGCAGCGACGTGACAGTCAGTTTTTCACTTTTTAGTTAAACCATTACACATACTCTAATTGGTATTTGATTTAGTTTGAGGGGCCTGCATCCCCTGAAGAAATGTTAGCAGAGTTGCAGACTGTTCTTGAAGAGGGTACATCAGCTCTTGTTGCAGCAAGACTCGACTGCGATGAACCAGATGCTGCATTTCGATCTGCACCTGAAGGAGATCTAGTATGTTGTGATCCAAAGGTGATTCTGCATACAATATGTCAAGAACAATGGTGGATCTAGAAGAAAAAATTAGGGGTATCCTAATTTTTTTTTACCGTACATTTAGTGGTCAATCACCTGCAACTGCTAGTTATTACCACAAACACGTCTTACAACTCAATAAAACACATACAATCCAAACAACCAATGTTAAAAATATACAATGCACAAACATGTTACTAATTTCTAGTATATGAATTTTCAGCTTTTTTTACATATTAAATATAAGTTGGTCGAAAACAATTAATGAAATTAAGTCTTCATGTAGCGGTTTTTGCCTTGTGTTAAATTTGGGTACAGGATCAGAGAGACGAATACAAACGGGATTCACAAATTCCTTCTATTAATTGTTCTGAATTAATAAAACTACCCTCAGGGACAGTGTCGGATCTAGAAAATCTTCGTAGCAGTAACGTTTTATAAAAAAACGGTAACGAAATCGAAAAAATGTTAAATTTTTCCAAAATTTACACTACCGCCGGAGCGCCAAGCTGTAGCTGAGGCAACCCCTTCCCCTAAGGTAGGTCCGCCCTGCTCAAGGAATATAAATACTAGAAACAATCTAATTCTACTATGACTCATATTCTTACTTATACTTATCTCTAAACAATTAAACACTAATCAAATCTAAAACTAAGATAATTCAAACCATAATTAAATAGCTTTAATTATTATTTTACTCGTTTAGTACTTCGACTTTAGATCTCCTCCAGAACACCCCTTTGAGTTCAACCGAACTTCCCAAGTTGATGCTGTAATTTTATCACCTTGTTCTTAAAAACCTATTGCCCACATTCGAACCAGCGGCTCCCCACAATGTGTGTAGTCGTTGGTTCGAATAAACTGAGGTTCAAACCCAATGAGGTTTTTTTAATTGTTTTTCTCCTAACTAAATAAGAAAATCATCTATTTGTTTTTTGTTAATTAATAAATAAACTAACGAACTAAGCACATGTCGTTGTCTCTTCGATCACATTACAACTTTATTCGCGTGTTTCTCCTTCGGTTGATATAGCAATCAGTGATACCGTACTAGTACGTTATCAAGCCCGTAATGAACTAAGCCGATAACGTCCAAGTCCCACCGCAATTCACGGGTAAACTCTCACTAGTTTTACTGTAAAACAAGTTTATGACCCGCATCGGTTTCACGGTTTGGCCTCAAACGGATTTTGACCAACCCAAACTGGTTTGGCCGAGTTTGGTTGGAGTCCCATGTTTAGTTTTTTAGTTTGGTCCGTACCTATTTTGTTTACTCAATTACTACCTCCGTCCCATTAAAAGTGTCCTACTTTCAAAGTCTTTATTTATAAACTTTGACTTTAATTATATATTTTTTGTGTTATATAAAACTTGATGAAAATTAACTCGATAAAAACACTTGTAAAACACACTCAAATCATATAACTTTCATCAAGTATTATCTAACACAAACAAAATTATTTAAGGTCAAAGTTTATAAATAAAGACTTTGAAAATTCAAAATAGAGTTAATTACTATTTTCGTCCCTAAGGTTTGTCAAAAATAACGGTTTCAGTCCATTAGTTTAAAAATTGCGATTTCAGTCCATTAGTTTCATTTTCGTAACCATTTCAGTCCACTAACTTAACTCCATCCATTTATTTTGTTAACTTTTGGGTGAAATTACCAAATTACCCCTGCTAACTTAACAAATTGTAATAAAAAATTCTAAAAAATCTAAAAATCAAAAAAATTCCAAAAAATTCAAAAAAAATCCAAAAAATTCAAAAAAATTAAAAAAAATTTAAAAAATCATAAAAATTCTAAAAAATCAAAAAAAAATCTAAAAAATCCAAAATGTTTCATTAAATGTTTTGAACCCGAACCGTTTCGAGCTGAACCGTTTCGACGCGAACCGTTTCGACCCGTACCGTTTCGACGCGAACCGTTTATAGCTGAACCGTTTCGACCCGTACCGTTTCGACCCGAACCGTTTCGACCCGTACCGTTTCGACGCGAACCGTTTCGACCCATACCGTTTCGAGCTGAACCGTTTCGACGCGTACCGTTTCAGCTCGAAACGGTACGGGTCGAAACGGTTCGCGTCGAAACGGTTCAGCTCGAAACGGTTCGCGTCGAAACGGTTCGCGTCGAAACGGTACGGGTCGAAACGGTTCGCGTCGAAACGGTTCGCGTCGAAACGGTTCGCGTCGAAACGGTTCGCGTCGAAACGGTTCAGCTCGAAACGGTACGGGTCGAAACGGTTCGCGTCGAAACGGTACGGGTCGAAACGGTTCGCGTCGAAACGGTTCGCGTCGAAACAGTTCGGCTCGAAACGGTACGGGTCGAAACGATTCGCGTCGAAACGGTACGGGTCGAAACGGTTCGCGTCGAAACGGTTCAGCTCAAAACGGTTCGGGTTCGAAACATTTTGGATTTTTTAGAATTTTTATGATTTTTTAAAATTTTTTTAATTTTTAGATTTTTTTGAATTTTTTGGATTTTTTTTGAATTTTTTGGAATTTTTTTGATTTTTAGATTTTTTAGAATTTTTTATTAGAATTTGTTAAGTTAGCAGGGGTAATTTGGTAATTTCACCCAAAAGTTAACAAAATAAATGGATGGAGTTAAGTTAGTGGACTGAAATGGTTACGAAAATGAAACTAATGGACTGAAATCGCAATTTTTAAACTAATGGACTGAAACCGTTATTTTTGACAAACCTCAGGGACGAAAATAGTAATTAACTCTTTTTTTATTTTTAGAATTTTTAGAATTTTTTTATTACAATTTGTTAAGTTAGCAGGGGTAATTTGGTAATTTCACCCAAAAGTTAACAAAATAAATGGATGGAGTTAAGTTAGTGGACTGAAATGGTTACGAAAATGAAACTAATGGACTGAAATCGCAATTTTTAAACTAATGGACTGAAACCGTTATTTTTGTCAAACCTCAGGGACGAAAATAGTAATTAACTCTTCAAAATATGAATGTAGCTGGAAAACGATATTAAATGCAGACAATGGTGTGAACATAAATATAGACCGAGGATGGCCCCCCATTGCTTCACGTAACAATACTACCTACACTTAATGAGATTGCGACCCGCTAATTAGTCAATTCGAACCTGCTTAAATCTTATGCTCCGTACTTTATTATTATGTAACTATTACTTTTATTTTAACTACGTTTATTTACCCTATTTAGATTTTTTTTGAACGGTGAATTTTTGGGTTCAACGGCACTACCTCTTCATATGCCCTCAACCTCAGAGGGAATTGAAACCGTCAATTGTTAAGAATATCTGTGAAACTATTTTTTTAGTTAAATGTCATTTTAGTCCCTGTGATTTGAATCATTTTGTCAGTTTAGTCCCAAGGTTTTATTTTTCGCCTGTGGGTCCAAAAGATTTTCAGTGTTACCATTTTAGTCCATTGGGTTAACTTCATCCATTTTTCTGTTAACGAGAAGGGCGATTCGATCATTTTATATGTAATTCTGTTAACTAGAAGAGCAATTCGGCCATATAAAATGACCGAATTGCCCTTCTCGTTAACAGAAAAAATGGATGAAGTTAACCCAATGGACTAAAATGGCAACAGTGAAATTTTTTTGAACCCACAGACGAAAAATAAAACCTTTGGACTAAACTTGCAAAATGGCCTAAACCACATGGACTAAAATGACATTTAACACTTTTTTTTGTAAACTTGTTTTTTTAGGTATGACTATATACTATCTTGTGAAATTCTTCTTGTTTTTGTTTACACATCAGTTCCTAAAGATATTAGATCTTATGAGCTTGTTCTTCTTATTATTTTTTTGGCAATGAATATGTTTCTCACTAGTGATCTTATACATCCGATCACTGTTATAGCAATCTATAAAATTATAAGAGTTATACAGTTTATGTTTATTCCTTATGCCATAATATGATTAATCAAACTCAATGTTATTATGTTTGGCTTTAAGTTTCAATTTCAGAGCAGCAAACTCATCATCACATCACATTAGAGTGTTTATATGATGTAGTTTGTATTGCTTTATTGATGTTTACTTGTCATTAATTTAATTTTAATAATTAATACTATAATTGTTCCAATAAGATAACACTTAGGCGTGGTCCCATCATTACGTAGTGGTGGTTCAAATCATATATTAATATATTATATAATACACTCTTTGTTTTGATGACAATATTTTAAATATCTTATCATCATCATACTTACTACATTCCACCAATAGAAAATCTAAGATAGGATTTGAGCAGGGTAAAACGTAAACAACCTTACCTCTACCTCATAGGAATAGAGATGCTACTTCCAGTGAGACCCTCGACTCGATAGTAGTTTTGCATCAAGCGTTGGACATAAGATACATAACACTCAACAATCGGGACAAAGACCGATTAGTGCATGTACTTTTTTGTCTTTCGGCTATTAACGCCACCATATAATGCATGATTAACCGTCTGCCGCTTTTAACGTTATTTTCACGAAATTAGTAAAACAACGTTAAAATTAGTGCAAACTCACTTTTGCTCCACGAGAGCCCACACATGTATACATTATATGTACACATCACAAGCAGGGTGTTTAATTTAAAATATCTTATACAATTGCTAAATATACATAGTCATATCATATATTCCAAATCACAAGAAATGATGTCCAAATAATCAACCAATGGTGCAAGTAGTTTTCTTTGTTTAAATGTAATCGAATTTGTAACAGTGTTTGGTTCGTATAGCTCCTGGCTATAGAACTGTTTTATGTTGGTTTTGAGTAATAAAAGTTCCGTTCTCTATTCAAAAAAAAAAATAATCAACCAATTAACTAAGCAAATTAATTAAAAAATGGACAGAAAAACGGAAGGTGGTGATTAATTTAAAAGGGCAATTTAAAGCAAATTAGGAAGTAGTTAACATAAGCTGGAAATGGACAAAACCCAATATATGTTGTGAAGCAAATATGTTGCAAGACAAGTTTTGGTCCATCTTCTATCTATTATGCTCAATCCCACCTAATCACAAGCAATTGTCTCAATGTGTAACATCTTGATAGTACGGTCGATGCATGGTCCGACCATGGATCAACCATACTGCACCTGGACACAGTGGTGAAGCTTGATATTTCTGATGGGGAGTTCGAAAACGTATATACTCAAAAATGTCTATAGAACCAGGGGGTCGAAAATGTATATACCCAAAAATTTCTATACGAAAACCACATACATTACACGCCCCTTCTAACCTACGCCAATGTCTGGACATATTTTGTGTTATCTCTCTTGTTGAATGTTTAAACCACATTTCCTTCCACGCTTTGATCTAAACTCTTAAAAGCTTAAAACTAAAAATATATTTTTCTTCAAGTGATCTCTAATTCATAATCCGTACATCATGGAGTAAAGAAGAGGAACACCAAGGTCAAGATCAATAGCAAGAGGTTGATGAGAGGAAGAATGGGAAGAATGTTGTTGCTAGTATTGTAGTATTCATTAATAAACATTATTGTATGTGAGAGTTGATTACTACCCAAATTAATCAGATGTTTGAGAGGTGATCACCACCAAGATTTGTGACTTTTAAGTGAAGATCATATTGAAAACGTGTATGTATTAAAGATCATATAGATTTGTGAATTTAAAATATCAGTTTTGTGAATTTTTGAACACTTGACCAACTAATGTTTCCAAAAGTTTCTATATGGTTGTTTTGTAGGAACTATGTTCACTTTTTATTAAAATATATTACAAAATATATAATAACGAGACTCTCGTTATTTGTGGGAAATTCTTCTAGTACAATACCGGTTACATAAACTAAATAAATAAATGTAATATATAATTTACTTGTACCAATCTTGATTCAAGTCGATGTCTTTGGAAACTTCAACCGCTCCTACGAGATTGAAACTCCGCTGCAAGACAAGCAAAATTGTTGACGGTTTTGGTTGAGGCACGTGTTCAACTCGCTTCCCTTAAAACAGATTTCGCGCCTCCTCTTAGACGGTTCTGTCTCCCAGGGTACAACAACCGAAACAGTATGTGTACTGCCGGAGATGACTCTCATGCCCGAGATAGCACCGGGTATAATTTGGTGTTCATACAATTAGGAAAATATGAAGTTGAGAAAAGAATAATTTAGAGAGTGTTCCTCTCTAAATTTCCATGGAACAAAAGACCTCTGTGTTGTGTGTATGTCTCTCTTCTACAAGAATATGAACTACCATGTTCATATACACACACACATCAAGATTAATGTCATTTAATCTTGTAATAAAACAAGACATTCAATTTGTAATAAACAAGATATTAAATCTTGTAATTAACAAGACAATTAATCAGGTTTTAATCTCTAATTAATGGACTTAAGTGGTTAGTAAAAACGGTCATATTCATCATGACACGCATTAAATGGTTTGAAACAACTAGTTTGACTAGGTCCAACTAGATCTTTTATTACTGTTGCAAACCTGCACGCGTGCTAGAACTGATCCGCCAGTCCGCGTGCCACGCTTCAAGGATCTCATGCCACGCCATATGGAGCCGCGCGCCACACGGATCCCACTACGCATACCAGGACGCCACCCGGTCATGCGCCGTCCATACTCGTGCGCCACCTGCACTCTCCGCCCTAGCCAATGACGTGCGCCATGCGCCTAAGGAGCTCGCGCCGCATCAACATGCCATGGCATCCGCCTACGCCACCCAAAGGTGCGCCATAAGCGGACCCACCATGTATCTGACCAAGCGCTCATGGACAAAAATACAAAGGCGGTGTGCGAAGTTCAAAGTGCACTACATAGGGCCTATAGCCCACGACACGGCACATGTGCACAAGTAAGGGTGCTCCGCACCCTTTAGGATCCCCACTAGTGTTTGCCTTTAAGGAAACAATATACAAGGAGTGATCCTCCTTATAAACCACTTTAAGTTTTGTCATCCCACCTATGTGGGACAAGTTGACAAAACTAATCCATTTTACTCATCTTTGTTTGTTCCAAACATACAACTTCAAGTTTCGATATCTCATTCATCTTAGCTCTATTTGGACATAGTTTGAACACAAACCCATAAATAATTATTTATACAACACATATATAAATATTATTGATGTCCAAAATATTTAGTGAAAAACTCATTTTCACTAAATTTCCAACAATCCCCCACATGAATGGAGATCGATGAAAACACCCAAAAATCCCCGATGAAACCTCGACAGTCGAGTATTGCAGGATAGGTAGGTTTTGCCTTTGAACCTTCCTTTGTGAAGCATACTTAGCCTACTTGGGTTTTGTAGACGTGATGTCCTTGAACAACCCCCAATTTGTGTAAGCGACAATATACATTCATGCAATACTTTCCCTAGCCGGGCCATCCCCTCACTATCGTGTCCTGTTATGGTCCTGGAACACTAGCTTTCTCTCTCACATAGGTGATTCCCATGAATCATTAAAAGCATCATGATTATTTGATTTCCCGAAATCGTTAACCTTAATATGCTTAGCCTCACTACAATGTCACTGAATATTATAGGAATGGACAAGGACGTATTTAAACACCCTTTCATAGTTTTAGGGGGATATATGAACACATACACTAGCTTATACATAAACATATATATTAGCTATGCCCCCACAGTGACTACCCTTCGGTTCATGATTAAGTTGGTCTATTGAACCTAGATCTTGGGATCTCCAGTCAACTAGGTTAGGTTTCCCATATGTCCCCTTTTTATGGGCTTTAGTCTCATTCCACAACTTGATCTCTTATCAACCCACTGGTTGTTGGATCCAAAATTATTTGTTGACTTCGCTAAGTCAACAACAATAATTTTCAGTTTAGATCAGTTGTTCTAACGTGTTCTTGACTCGCTAGTCACTTTTGCCTTTTAGTCGATTCATAAGACTTATAACTCGTGATCTCAACCTGGATCCAGTTATGTACCTTGTCTTTAGAATGACATGAAACTCAATTCATGGCTAGACACGTTTTCACCATGCCTTTGGTGTGTCATAACTGACATCTTACTAGATTTTGAATCTAACCAATTGGCATTCGAGTCCAATCTATTCGATTGACTCCATATAACCATTGTGTACTCCACTTGGTCATGCGTTTGCAATATATGCAAGTCACCCCCACATTTAAGTGTAATTGGATAGCATCCAAATGGGGCGATGAAAGGTTCTCCCTTTCATTTCGAGTTTGAGAAAACTTCTCAACTACCATTTCCACATTCAAATGCAAGTCACCCCCACATTTAAGTGTAATTGGATAACATCCAAATGGGGTGATAAAAGGTTCTCCCTTTCATTTCGAGTTTGAGAAAACTTCTCAACTACCATTTCTTCATACCCTAAAGGGTTTGTTTCTTAAATGGTTCCTCCCTCCACATTGCTTGCATTTTAATGAAGTTATATTTATTGTTTTGTTTAGCACAAAATTCATTCTTGTGTCATCACATATTTTGAAGGTTTAAAGTTAATTTAATCTCCGTTGAGCATATAAATTAACAAGTATTAGTCTAGCATGCTTTAGACCACAATACTCTAGCATGTGAACAGAAGATGCATCATTCTGATTCTTCACAGCCTTAAGAGATAACGCACTATCTCTTCCGAACATTCGTTTCTTAGTTTAGACACAATAATAAAATTTTTATTTCACCATTCCAAAACCATCAGTTTTTAGGAAGGCCTCAAAACCATAGTTAACTCCATCCATTAGGATCATAACTCGTTTGCCTTTTTATCTCCAAGGCTTCACCATTAACTTCCCAAGGACTTAAACATAAGTCTTAATCCAAGTCACTTTGATGAAAAATCTTTGTATAAAATCACTTGAGTCTTGAGATATAGCCAATTAGATTGACTCTCAACAACAAAGCATTCGCGTATGCCTATAGTGATATATACATTTACGTTGTTGTTTCATTAATACCACGTATTGGGATTCTCTCCCAAATTGAGGACCAAGCCTCCACATAGTTTAAACAACATTTATGGTGGTAGAAACATCTACAAGTCCATCACTATTGTAAATTTCATTAATAAATTTTCTAAATTTATTAAAATCATTTACAATAATAACATATATTTCTTTCATGTGTTATATTCTTTGAAAACTTACATGTGCATTTCCATGTTGATGCTCTCAACATTAAATAACATATCTTGTTTTCGTGCCTTTCATCTCAAACCATTCACCATGTTTCTTACGGCGCCGTTATGCATTTGATGTTTGATTTGTGACTTATTACATAAGTCATGATCACAAACCGCTCATTGTGTTTGTGTAAATTACTTTTTACACTTAGTACCAAAATGTGTATCCTTTTGACAAATTATTAGTAGTCCAAAATAAAAAAAATTATCTTTTATTATATGTTAATCCATTTGTATATGTAAAATAAACCAAACGGTAGTCCACCATTTTAAATAAAATAGAAGTGAACATATATAATAACTGATACACCAATGATGTCTAAACATCAAATCCCAAAGTGTTATTATCTTCAACACTTTCGACCGAAATAAACGCAATTATATCGTTCGGTGTCATGTTTTGAGGTACTCCCTCATCTTGGAACTCTAAACTTGAATAATCACAAGTTGTCCAAAATATAAAGTTGTTTACAATTAACTACTCGCAAGTAGTTAAGCAACTTATTATGTCTATAACAACATCGAGTTGTTTTTTCACAAAATAGTCTTTCCAAGACTATTATATGGTTCAAGACGTTATACTTCTCGTGGAAGTATCGAATCACTTATAATTCTCAAAGACATGTTTTATTCGTTCAAAACATTTCTCGTTTTTGCAAGTGTTTTAATATTAAACTATATATTTATGTTTTGATTACAAATCAAGACAATAAATCTTATAATAGTTTATTAAATAAACAATTTCAAACTCGCTCGTTTGAAAATAAAACGAATACACATCGTTTTAATAAATGGTTTATCATATTCAAACCATTTCTAACCGCTGTTAGATAATAACGATTATCAATCGTTAAAATGAGTGGTTTGTATGATAACCAATTCTAATATGTTAATTAGAATTTAAATGTTGAACAAACATTCAAAATATTCGGTTTTTATAAAGTAAACCGCTTCTAACGCGCTCGTTAGAAATAAAACGAATACATTTATTCACTTTTGGTTTATTTAAATGAACGTTTTCTAACACGCTCGTTAGAAATGAACACAAATCTTTTCTAACACGCTCGTTAGAAAATATATAAAAACGATTACAAATCATCTTAAATAGTTTATCATAGTTAGCCCGGTTCTAATCCGCTCGTTAGAAATTAACGATTGCAAATCGTTAAAATAGTTGGTTATAAGATAAACTAATTCTAATATGCCCATTAGAAAATTAAACGATTATTTACTGCCATAAGCCGTTTTTAGTTTATATAAAATAAACGTTTTCTAACTAGCTTGTTAGAAATAAACAATTGACAAAGTCGTTAAATCGTTTCTAACACGCTCGTTAGAAAATAAACAACTATCAAACTCTTTAAATCGTTTCTAACACGCTCGTTAGAAATAATCGATTACAAAATTTGTTTCGAAGTTTATAAAAAATATAAACTATTTCTAATACGCTCGTTAGAAATAAACAAATAAAAATCGTTTAAACGTATGTGGAAAAAATCTGTTTCTAACTCGCTCGTTAGAAATTTAATAGTTTAGACGAAACCGTTACAAGGTTTATTATCCAAAATAATTGTCTCCAACACGCTCGTCGGTAATTATTTGAAATAATAATCTTTTCTAACATACTCGTTAGAAAATCTAAACGTATATTTTCTAGCACGCTCGTTAGAAAATCTAATCGTCTTTTAACAAGTTAGTTTTACACAATCATCGTATCTAACACACTCATTAGATATAAAAGATGATATTAAAACTTATTATTCTATAAAATTCTAACACGCTCGTTAGAGATAAAAAGTTCTAATCTTGTTATTCTTCCAACAATAACGTTTCTAACACGCTCGTTAAAAAAGATTAAAACTAGTTAATTTATAAAATAATTACTTTCTAATATGCTCATTAGAAAATATAAAAATTTCAAGACTTTTAAAAATCAACATTAATCTCTCAATTATGGTTACTAAAAGCTTATTATAAATAAATTAAACGTTACAAACATTTAATTTGAAAGGGGTTACAAAATAAACTTTTCTATTACGCTCATTAGAAAATTTAGTATTTCAAAACATATTGAAATACATATTATTTTGTATGTGGTTCGGTTTATCTAAACACGAACAAAACCCATGAACTCCAAACTTGAATCAAAACAGTCGTTTTGCAACCCGGTATTCGAATTAAAGATTGTACTCCAATCATAAAATTAATCCGACTCATTGTACTAAATAAATATTTCCCAAAAAATATTTTCAAGATTTTAATAAAAATCCCATTAAATATTTTAAGTTTCGTGAACCTAAATCCTCGTAGAGAAGGGATTTAAGATTGCAGTAACAATCTTCACGAAAGTGTGTTTTAAGATTGTAGGAACTATGTTCACTTTTTATTAAAATATATTACAACATATATAATAACGAAACTCTCGTTATTTGTGGGAAATTCTTCTAGTACAATACCGGTTACGTAAACTAAATAAATAAATGTAATATATAATTTACTTGTACCAATCTTGATTCAAGTCGATGTCTTTGGAAACTTCAACCGCTCCTACGAGATTGAAACTCCGCTGCAAGACAAGCAAAATTGTTGACGATTTTGGTTGAGGCACGTGTTCAACACGCTTCCCTTAAAACAGATTCCGCGCCTCCTCTCAGACGGTTCTGTCTCCCAGGGTACAACAACCGAAACAGTATGTGTACTGCCGGAGATGACTCTCATGCCCGAGATAGCACCGGGTATAATTTGGTGTTCATACAATTAGAAAAATATGAAGTTGAGAAAAGAATAATTTAGAGAGTGTTCCTCTCTAAATTTCCATGGAACAAAAGACCTCTGTGTTGTGTGTATGTCTCTCTTTTACAAGAATATGAACTACCATGTTCATATATACACACACATCAAGATTAATGTCATTTAATCTTGTAATAAAACAAGACATTCAATTTGTAATAAACACGATATTAAATCTTGTAATTAACAAGACAATTAATCAGGTTTTAATCTCTAATTAATGGACTTAAGTGGTTAGTAAAAAATGGTCATATTCATCATGACACGCATTAAATTGTTTGAAACAACTAGTTTGACTAGGTCCAACTAGATCTTTTATTACTGTTGCAAACCTGCGCGCGTGCTAGAACTGATCCGCCAGTCCGCGTGCCACGCTTCAAGGATCTCATGCCACGCCATATGGAGCCGCGCGCCACACGGATGCCACTACGCATACCAGGACGCCACCCGGTCATGCGCCGTCCATACTCGTGCGCCACCTGCACTCTCTGCCCTAGCCAATGACGTGCGCCATGCGCCTAAGGAGCTCGCGCCGTGTGACAACTGGCACCAAACCGGTAATTTCCGTACACTTTAATTATTATTTAATGACTGCAATTATGTGCTTAAATGTCAACATTGTCTGATTTCATACCACACAAGTGAATTCATGCACGTTTTATACTACAAAATATTGCTTTGTGCATTAACGAGAGCGTTGCGTCAGAAATACTAGTAAACTCACCGGTAAGACACATTGTGTCAACAAATCTGCAGAAAGCAGTCAGACAAAAGAATTGGAGCCTAGGTGTAGGTCCAACGACAAGAATGCATTAAAACCCAAGAGTACATACAAGGGTTAACATATAGACATTCCGAAAGCTAAAATACGCACTAAAAAGCACCTGAAACGCACTTTAAGTGCAGAATTTTATTAAATTCAGCCATAATTCAGCATTTTAACCTTGATATATTACGCAGAATTCATGATTTATCATCCAGAATACTTCCCCAAGTGTTGGGAATTAAAAGGGTTACAAAAGGATACTAAAAGGACACTAAACGGTGCAATTTAGCACTTTAACGAACCGGTATTTAACCGAACAACCAGACATTACCCGGAACACAAAAATATTACTAGAAGCATTGTTTTAATGTTTCTGAACTAGTTATGGTCCCAGAACACCATAACACCCCTTATAACATGATAACACATCACGTCCCTAAAAATTACACATGAAAGCTAACTTATTTATAAATTAGAGATTGAAAGTTACATTTTACCCCCCCCCCCTTCATGTATACGGTCATATGGGGAGGTGACCCCACCAAATATTGCCAATATCTTACAAGATCCCATTAGATTTATTTTGATATTTCTTGGATTTATTTAGATTTTATATGATAATGTAAGATACTAGAGATCTTGTATAGATATGGTGGAAGATTATATAAGCTCTCATTCATTCACACACACCACACTTCTTCCTCCTTTCCGCTTGCCCACCTACGGCCTCCATCCACCACCACACAACCATCATTTTCATCCATTAATCAACCATTCCAAAGCTTAACATAAGGTGCTAGAAGGTGACTAACGAAGTGTGGAGCTTGTGGAACTTGAAGAACCTCCTCCATTTGCTTTTATCCAACACTTTTGTCATCTTCAAGTTCTAGTAATCTTCCCTAGCCTTGTTGCTAGTGGTGAGCCCTCATAATCTCTTATTCCTTCATATATTGATTGGTTAAAAGATATGTTATGTTAAAAATTACTAGAACATTAAAAGACATATTCATGAATCATGAAACATAAGCTTACATATGATGAAAAATGAATGAAATGATATTGTTTAGTAGATATATGGTGATTGTTTGTTGTTTATTTGAGATATTGATGATGATAATTACATGAAGCTTGCTAGATTATGATTAAACACATGATCTAGCAAGTTAGGAGATGATTATGTAACAACATGAAATACTCATCTTCTTGTAAGAACATGAACTTGATGAGTAAAAATGATTTCTTGAAAAGTAATAAACAAAGTGAGCTAGTAAACTTATAGATCCAAGATTTATGAATGATTTTCCAAGAAAACCAAGCTTAAAATATGATTTTTAGAAGATCTTGGTTTTTACTTAAACCTACACTATTTTTATTAGAAAAACAAGTGTATGAACACTTATGAAACAAGAAAAATACAAAAGAAGCATTTTGAGAAAAATCATCCTTCAAGTTGTAAAGGACTAAATTCTCCAAGAATGAGATTTACAAGCAGACAACCATGTTTTTGAGGGTAACTAAACTTACTAAATAACATGGTAAGTTACTACAAGTTTTTACAAGAACTTCAAGTTCATGATGTAGTATGATTTACATGATCTAGGCATATGGTAAGACTTGATTGTGTTGTTGATGCTGATGATGATTTAAAAGAAAATAAACACATGTTTTGAAAACATGGGAAACTTCTATTTTTAGGGGAAACTATGTCAAATTTTTTATAAATTTTGACACTTGGAAAAATATAAGTTTTGAGAAACTTATTCCCTAAAAATGTAACTAAAAGCATATACCAAGGTTTCCCAAAATTTTTGTGTTAAGAAATGGTGATTTCTTCAAGATTAAAATTGATATTAAGTATGTATATTTTTGAGAAAAATATATATATTTATTTATCACCAAATTTTGTGCTAGGTGTATGTAGTATGTATTACATGTAATAGTGTATTAGGACTTGAAAATACACTAAATACTCCTAAGGAGTGAAGATACCAAAAAATACACATACAACATGCTTAGACAAATACAAGAAAATATATTTATGAAAATATATTATTTGATAGAATAAATAACTTGGACAAGTTATAAACATGAAATGAAGCTTTGGACAAAATACATAATTCGGGTGAAAAATACAAGATACTTATATTTATTTTTAAGAAAACAATATAAGTAAGATACATAGTTAAAAATATAGATTATTTTTAACACAAGAATACATACACAAAAGATAGTGACGTGTACTTGTGCGATACAAGTCTAGTTGTCACGGCCCAAGACCCGGTTTGACCCGTTTCAAGAGCCGCGGCAGAAAATACTGCGGTATTTATTTAATTGAGTTTAACAGCGGAAACAGGATCGCTTAAAGCTAAAACTTTTCCCCGATTATTTTATTTCACAATTTGGGATAAAACCCCGATAATTTACAATAGTATGTTTTTACTATAAAAGCGTGATATTACAAAAGTATTTATTTATTTTATATTGAGCCACTATCAGTCAGCTTGAAATGCTTCCCAGCACTTTTCCTGAATTACAACTGATCACCTGAAACATGTTTGAAAAAGGTTTTGTCAGCGGGAAATACTGAGTGAATCATTCTATTTACTAAAACGACACATTTGTTATAATTTACAGTATTAAGGAAGATTACAATGTTTCTGATATCAATCCAACTACCCACAGTATTTGTCACTCGAATCTTTACGGTGACTGTGGTCATATCACCATTGGCTGCCCCAATGAATGACGAATATCACTAAATTTAGGTTCGCCCACCTAAAGTGATAAAACTGTAATATTGTGCACAATACCCCACATACCGGCTGTAATTTGGTGATTACATAAACTTAATCCCCGTAATTATAACTTTGAATAAAACATGATTTTTGTAAATAGATTTGATAAAAAGAGAGAATGACTCACTTTGCAGATTTATACGGGCAGAGCCTAGCCTATTGATTATCCTTTTATCCTAATTTCAATAACAAGCACACAATTTGGAATTAGTAATCAATCCAGCAATTACGATAATTTACGAGATCAAATTATCACAATGAATGTCAAAATGCAATACTTTGTCCATCGAATTAACGATGATCCATTGAATTAACAATGAACGACAAGGTATAATACTTTACCCATCGAATTAACGATGATCCGTTGAATTAACAACGAACGATAAAGTATAATACTTTACCTATCGAATTAACGACAATCCGTCAAATTAATGACGAACGATAAAGTATAACCCTAATGTGGGCGGCATTTAAACATTCATTGGATATCTTGATCGTCGGATAAATGAATCGTAGCAGCGATTGTACTAATACCCTGATTGCAGCTTCAATTTAGTGCTTTGTGTGTTAATTGAAGTATATAGCAGAAAACTCGATGTATAATCGAGAATTCTTTCGACGTAAGATGTTCAGAAAGCAAGTGCCAATGCCTGCTATTTATAGCTGAATTTTGAGAAGCCCTGCGCATCGTAGGCCTTCAATCCCATACGCATCGTATGGTAAGCATACGCACCGTATGCCATACACCCCTACGCATCGTATGGGATTTAAACTGGCTGCGCATCGTAGCCAAACATACCATACGCATCGTATGGGTTAAAAATAGGCCCATAGACTAGCCACGACTGGGACTAGCCTTGATGAGTCAGTACTTTCACATTTCAGTTATTTGACAACGAAATTTAAGGATAATTTTTAACTAGGGTTTATCCCCCCTGAGTTTTAGGGGCCCTAATCCTGATTCTGAAAATTATGAAAATCTAAGGGTTTGCACAGAATTATTTGGGTGTCTCAATTAGAGTTTCCTATTGGTCAAATTAATTTAATAATTATGACTTTTGATGAGAGTCGTTACATTCTCCCCAACTTAATAAAAATCTCGTCCTCGAGATTTACTGGAATAATTGAGAATACTCTCTTCTTTTTTTGATTCCAGTTTTCACGTATATTAGGATCCTGTCTTTGAATCCTACTTTACTTAACATTATTTGTTTACCTTTATATCTTAGAAGTTACTACAAAAGATTTGTCTGCTAGACATTTCTTGAAATTAGATATATAAAATATATCATGTATTCCAACTAACCTTCCTGGTAGTTGTAAACTATAAGTAGCTAATCTAATACGTTGAATTTACTGGAAATGATTTTACATAATTTGGTCTTAGATTTCCTTTTTTACCAAATCTAATCACTCCTTTCCAAGGAGATACTTTTAATAGTATTTTGTCTCCAACTCGAACTCCAATTACTTTTCTATTATCTGCATAATTCTTATGACTATCTCTTGCCGTTTTTAGCTTTTCCTTTGTGATACCAAATATCACAGTTGTAGTCACTTAGGATTTTCATCCATCTCCTTTCGCCTCAAATTCTTTTTGCCTATAAATATATATCTTAACTTCTTATAATCTGTATAGATAGTATCCTTACTACCATACAGATAATATCTTCAAATCTTTAAGGCAAAAATTATGGTTCTTATTCTAACTCATGAGTTGATATAGTTTTCTTCGGACTTTTTTAATTGGCTTGAGGCCTACGCAATTACCTTTTTGCGTTGTATTAACATATATCCAAATCATAGCTTTGAAGTATTACTTTATACTTCAAAATCTTTCATTTGGTAATCACTGCTATCTTAGCAAGATCTAAGTGAATACCTTCATGATTCACCATATGACCTAAAATTGTACTTCTATCAGCCAAAAATTCATTCTTCGAAAATTTGGCGTTAAGCTTTTCTTTTCTTAACAAAGTTAAGAGTAAATGCCAGTGCTGTCAATGTTCTTTCCTACTTTTGTAATAAATAAGTATATCGTCGTTTGAAGACAATTACTAATTTATCCAAATATGGTTTACAGATCCTATTTATCATGTCCCTAAATGCTACGGTTGCATTCTTTAATCCAAGGGCATGATTGTAAACTAGTAATGACCATTGCTAGTTCTGAAAATAGTCTTAGATACATCTTCTTTTGATACTTTTAATTGATAATATACGGAACATAAGTTGATCTTAGAAAACTATCTATCTTCTTTAAATTGATCATAAATTCTAATTAATGGGTATTGATTCTTAATTATAACCTTATTCAATTTCCTATAATCAATACACATTCTTATCGAAATTTTCTTTTTCTTAAATAATCAATATTATGCTAACCGATAAGGTTTCCTGGCTTATCGGTAAAATTCCTGAAATTGATAAATCCTAATTCTATCTTCCTATCTGATGATAATCCAGGTAAATCTTCTGGAATATATCTGGGTATTTCGGAATTTACAGAAATTTCCTTAAATTCTGTATCTTTAGTATTAATGATTACTAAAATCATATATACTATTCCTTTGCTTTTGTTTATATTTAGCAAGTTCCATTACTAATATGAACTTCATAGGTTTATATGGTTTATCTTCTGTAATCATAACTACTTCTCTGATGGTTGATTGAATTTCCAAGAAATTCTGATCACAAATAATGATCACAACATTGAATTCAACTAATTTCATAGATAATAGGGTTGCAGAAAACCTATAACTTATTCCTATGTTCTGCATAACCTTATTTATTCTTACTGAATTCTCATCTACCGCTTCTAATATAGAAATTTATCTAATGTTGGTAAATGGTAAGTTAAGAATTTGGCAGAGTAAAGTATTTATAAGACTTTGGTTGACACCAGAGTCAAATAATACTTTTAGGTAAATGTTGTAAACTAAGATCATACCGGCTATCACATCTGGAATTATTTCGTCTTCATGAGTAGTTAGCTGAAAGGCTCTCTCTCATTCCTTTTTGCCCTTTCTGCTGGTTTGGCTTGATTGTCGAATGGTTTATTCAGTTTTGGACAATCTGGCCTAAGATGTCCAGTTTCTCTACAGTTGTAGCAAACTGAAAATTTCTTTCTCCTACAATCTTTTTCTTGATGCCCCGGAATTTTGCAAAAATTGCAATATCCTTTGCATCTTCCAAAATGCTTCCTTATTCAAAAATTGCAAAATGGACTAGTAGAAGATTGCCCATTCCCTCCTTTCTTGAAATGGTTATGGTTACCCGGACTGAATTCTTGGGTAATCTTTTGGGCTACTTCCTTCCTTCTATTTTCTTCTCCTGTCCGTATTAGCTCATTAGTCATAGTATTGGCTAATTCTACTGCATCATCAATCGTGCGAGGTTTCGCAGCTTTGACGATATTACGGATCTCGGAAATCAATCCCCAAATATAACGAGAAATAAGTACCGGTTCTGGCGAAACCAGGATTGGTACCATTCGGGCATATTCGAAGAATGTCGTAGTATACCTTCGACAATCTATATCTACCATCCTATGGGTTAGAAACTTATTTGTCATTTGATCTTTTTCGTACTCAGGACAGAATTTTCTTTTTTTTTAATTCTTCCCAGTTCATAGCATACGCCATCCTTCTTCCTTTTTCTTGTAACATCGTATTCCACCATTCTGGCGCCATTTGTTTGAAAAGATTTGATGTATACATAACCTGATTATCTTGAGCACATTTACTTATGGCAATTACTGCCTAAATTTCTCTAACCAACGCAGTACTGCAGTCGCTCCTTCATTGCCTGCAAACTTAATGGGTTTACAAGCAAGAAATTCTTTGTAAGTGCAACCAGGCGTTGCAACTTTCCTTTTCTTAGGGAGCGGAGCTTGCCATGGTTTATCATGATTAACATGATTACCGCCTCCATTTATGCTATTACTGAAATTATCTTCAAAAAATGCGTTTACTATGAACAACATGTTGTGGTTCGATTGGATTTTTAACAGCAGTAATGATTGCTGGAATAGCATTGGCTATCCTTTGAGCAACTATTCTTGGAATAGTGTTGGCTATCTCTTGAGCAATAATATTTTCTATATCTTGCCTAGTCACATATTGGTTCCTCGATTGTTGCTCAGATTGATTACCCTCATTAACTGGTTCATTATTATCGTTTTCCATCTGCTATCTATTTTATAGATATATAATTAGTATAAAGGAAATAATCCAATGTCACAATTTAGTTGCACATAATCACCTAATCGAATATACAAACAAAATTGTAACTTTAATATTTCATTATATCATGTTTCTATATACACCCGTTTTATTCTTTTTATTTACACATACTGATTTTACTGTTATTATTATACAACCACAGTTTCATAATTCCCCTATCCTTTGTAAGATGATGTTTTAGTAACGGCGTTTCTTCTCATCGTATTTCCAGGAGATTTGTCCCAAAGTCTCTTGGATCCTATTTCCAGCATCCATGTTGTTAAAATGATGGAGTTCAGTCCTATTCTGGTTACTTATTGGTAAATTTGGTAAAGGTTCTGGATTGTACTTAGGAAAAAGCCTATAGGGATGGTTTTGTAATAATATTTCATTATCTAACCATTCGTCTATATTCCAGTGATTCGAAGAATTTGGAATAGATGGTTCTAAGTTCATAAAATTATTTTCATTAACAGGCTCAATAGTATCATCGGTTGCCATTATAAAATCTAATTCTTCTTGAGATGGTAATTCCTCCATTTGCCTAGAACTTTCCCCAATTTCCATTTTCTTAGGCTTAGGTTTCTCGAAAGGTAAAGCATTAAATTCTATAGGTTCTTCTATGTTTGGTATATACCTATTGAAATCTCTGGAAACTTCGATTCTTACTGGATAGAGATTTAAATTCTGAAGGGCTTCCGACAAATCACTCATGCTGTTTAGTAACATACATACAATTACTAAGTCATAACAAAATTTTATAGAACAACTTGTTAAATAGTATTTTATATTACCAAACCAATAGAAAATTAAAACATACTAGGTTTTATTTGTAATTTTATTCATAAATTTTCTAGACTGTAGATAATTAAACTTTAAATCAGAATATTTAAAGATTTATATTTACTATTACAGTAGTTAATATATAAAAATCTCTATATACTAAGTAAGTATGATGACTTAATTTACATATATTAACTAATCATTATCATGGTGGATATTGGTTAGTGCTGCCTTGTTTAAGCATAGGTGATCAGTCCATGCCTAACTAAGGCTAGGTTATCCAATATCTGCCTTTGATAATAACCATAGTATTTAAAAATAATCTTAATACTACTATTATTATTAATATATAATAAAATTATTAATAATAAATAACTAGCAAAATTTTAAATAAGAGTATACTTCAAAGATAAAAATATAATTTCTTTACCACAATATAGTAATACTATATTAGGTAATTCCATATATTAATCAAATAAATTTATATAATGTTTTTCGATTAATGATGATAGAGCAACAACTATTACAATATATATAAAAAAAAATATGCCCATATTAAAATTAACAAATAGCCAGTTAATAAAACACATAATCATATAATAGTAATCAGAAAAAAATTAAGTATTTCTAAATACTTAATTAGCTTAACCCAGTGGCTGTAATCAGGAAAAATTTTGAGTATTTCTAAATACTCAATCAGCTTAACCCAGTGGCTCTGATACCACCTTTTTCTGTCACGGCCCAAGACCCGGTTTGACCCGTTTCAAGAGCCGCGGCAGAAAATACTGCGGTATTTATTTAATTGAGTTTAACAGCGGAAACAGGATCGCTTAAAGCTAAAACTTTTCCCCGATTATTTTATTTCACAATTTGGGATAAAACCCCGATAATTTACAATAGTATGTTTTTACTATAAAAGCGTGATATTACAAAAGTATTTATTTATTTTATATTGAGCCACTATCAGTCAGCTTGAAATGCTTCCCAGCACTTTTCCTGAATTACAACTGATCACCTGAAACATGTTTGAAAAAGGTTTTGTCAGCGGGAAATACTGAGTGAATCATTCTATTTACTAAAACGACACATTTGTTATAATTTACAGTATTAAGGAAGATTACAATGTTTCTGATATCAATCCAACTACCCACAGTATTTGTCACTCGAATCTTTACGGTGACTGTGGTCATATCACCATTGGCTGCCCCAATGAATGACGAATATCACTAAATTTAGGTTCGCCCACCTAAAGTGATAAAACTGTAATATTGTGCACAATACCCCACATACCGGCTGTAATTTGGTGATTACATAAACTTAATCCCCGTAATTATAACTTTGAATAAAACATGATTTTTGTAAATAGATTTGATAAAAAGAGAGAATGACTCACTTTGCAGATTTATACGGGCAGAGCCTAGCCTATTGATTATCCTTTTATCCTAATTTCAATAACAAGCACACAATTTGGAATTAGTAATCAATCCAGCAATTACGATAATTTACGAGATCAAATTATCACAATGAATGTCAAAATGCAATACTTTGTCCATCGAATTAACGATGATCCATTGAATTAACAATGAACGACAAGGTATAATACTTTACCCATCGAATTAACGATGATCCGTTGAATTAACAACGAACGATAAAGTATAATACTTTACCTATCGAATTAACGACAATCCGTCAAATTAATGACGAACGATAAAGTATAACCCTAATGTGGGCGGCATTTAAACATTCATTGGATATCTTGATCGTCGGATAAATGAATCGTAGCAGCGATTGTACTAATACCCTGATTGCAGCTTCAATTTAGTGCTTTGTGTGTTAATTGAAGTATATAGCAGAAAACTCGATGTATAATCGAGAATTCTTTCGACGTAAGATGTTCAGAAAGCAAGTGCCAATGCCTGCTATTTATAGCTGAATTTTGAGAAGCCCTGCGCATCGTAGGCCTTCAATCCCATACGCATCGTATGGTAAGCATACGCACCGTATGCCATACACCCCTACGCATCGTATGGGATTTAAACTGGCTGCGCATCGTAGCCAAACATACCATACGCATCGTATGGGTTAAAAATAGGCCCATAGACTAGCCACGACTGGGACTAGCCTTGATGAGTCAGTACTTTCACATTTCAGTTATTTGACAACGAAATTTAAGGATAATTTTTAACTAGGGTTTATCCCCCCTGAGTTTTAGGGGCCCTAATCCTGATTCTGAAAATTATGAAAATCTAAGGGTTTGCACAGAATTATTTGGGTGTCTCAATTAGAGTTTCCTATTGGTCAAATTAATTTAATAATTATGACTTTTGATGAGAGTCGTTACACTAGTGACTAACGTTAATAAAACACGTTTAGGTCACGACGCTAGATAAGCAAATCCGGTGAAGTTTACGATGCAGGAACGCAAAGTTGTGAGTTCATGCTCCCCCTTTTCTTTTAACTGTTTTCAGTTTTATAACTTCGAGGGTGAAATACATGTTACAAATAGTACAATGTTTACAAATGGTATGATGGATACAAAAACAAGAAGCACTCTTGGTGAGAACGAGTACCAAGTACACTCTTGGTGAGAACGAGTACCAAGTATGATGCGTTTTGAGAATACAAGAATACAAGAAGCACTCTTGGTGAAAACTAGTACCAAGTATGATGCGTATTGAGGAATGATACGAGAAATCGTGTCACGAATAGGGTACCATAAGCACCATTAATCAACAATATACCTAGACCGCAGAACAAAAGGTTAGATCTAATGGGTTTCGGGCAGCCACACTCTTGGTGAGAACGAGTACCAAGTAGTGCTTTTGTGTCTCAGAAAAACTTGATAAATGCCTATGGTTTGGTGACTTCCTATGTCGTGTCACATGTTAATGGCCTTGCAACCCATTAACAACCTTAATACATACAAGAACACCTTATTTATACAAGATTCATACCACAAGAATACTTGATTTATACATGGATGTTAGATTTACACAAGAATACTTGATTTATACATGAGTACGTGGTGTACACAAGAATACTTGATTTATACATGAATATTTGATTAACACAAGAATACTTGATTTATACATGAGTACGTGGTGTACACAAGAATACTTGATTTATACATGAATACTGGATTTATACAAGGACACTTGATTTATACAAGATACAAACTATGTTTTCATACAAAGTATACAAACGTGAAATACAAAAACTGCATGAATTCACACCAACATTATGTTGACGTTTTTCCAAAACTCACATGTATTTCAGGTAACTAGTGGATGTGCGCGCGGTCTTACTCATGCTCCTGGATGTTGTTTATGTTTAAATAAAGTTGTAAACTTTTCAGACAATATGCTGTCTTGTGATGTAAACACTTAACTTATGTTTTCAGTAATGTAATGTTTGAAGTTATTTTTACGAGCATGTAGTATGTTTACCTTTCGTATGCAATGAGAACCTTTCATGATCACACCTCGTGCTTCCGCCTTAGAAAGGGGTGTGACACGCCGCATCAACATGCCATGGCATCCGCCTACGCCACCCAAAGGTGCGCCATAAGCGGACCCGCCATGTATCTGACCACGCGCTCATGGACAAAAATACAAAGGCGGTGTGCGAAGTTCAAAGTGCACTACATAGGGCCTATAGCCCACGACACGTGCGCACATGTGCACGAGTAAGGGTGCTCCGCACCCTTTAGGATCCCCACTAGTGTTTGCCTTTAAGGAAACAATATACAAGGAGTGCTCCTCCTTATAAACCACTTTAAGTTTTGTCATCCCACCTATGTGGGACAAGTTGACAAAACTAATCCATTTTACTCATCTTTTTTTGTTCCAAAGATACAACTTCAAGCTTCGATATCTCATTCATCTTAGCTCTATTTGGACATAGTTTGAACACAAACCCATAAATAATTATTTATACAACACATATATAAATATTATTGATGTCCAAAATATTTAGTGAAAAACTCATTTTCACTAAATTTCCAACATGTTTAAGATGTTTTAAGAAATAAGGACACAAAACCGGTATAGAAAACATGTCAAAAAGTGTGGGAAAATGAGTTTAAAACTTGTAATTAGGGGTGTAAACAAGCCCAGAGGCTCGAGAGCTACTCGTGATCGGCTCGGTTAATAGCTCGAACGAGCCGAGCCTTAACGAGCCCGAGCCCGAGCTCGAGCCTGAAATAGAGTTCGTTTTGTTATCGAGCCCGAGCTTGAGCCTGAAATACAAAGCTTGTTTAGGCTCGCGAGCCTAAACCAGCCCATACAAAATTTCAATTTTTTTATATATAATATATTAATAATGATGATAATATTAATGAGCCGAGCTACAGCCGAGCTTTGGCACGTTTAAGTGATGTTGAAGTGAGCTCGAGCTGAGCTTTTAGCTCGTTTAAGGTTGTTTTCACTATAGTTCGAGCCGAGCTCGAGCTTTGTGTTTTACTTGCGAGTCAAGCTCGAGCTCAAAGAAGTAGGCTCGAACCGAGCCGAGCTCGAGCTTCACATAAACCTATCGAGCCGAGCTCGAGCCTGGTCGAGCTCGGGCTCAGCCTGGCTCGTTTACACCCCTACTTGTAATATATATCTAAGGTGTTGTTTGTTTTTTCTGAAAAGCTCTGCGCAAGCTCTTCTGTCTGCGCGCGCAGACATCGCCACACGCAGACTATTTGTTTTTTCGAAGACGTTTCATTAAAAAACGTATGCGTGAGCTCTTCTTGGTGCAGACTTAGTCCAACCACTTCTAAAATCTTCTAAGGTCAGAGAGATAAACACCACCACTCACCACCATCGCCCATCACCACCACCACAGTTCACCACCATCGTCCACGACCCACTACCGTCCATCACCACCACCACCGTCCACCGTCCATCACCGTCCACCACCCACTACCGTCTATCACCACCACCATCCACCACCACCGTCCGTACACCATCACCAGTTTATTTTAGAAGTGTGCATACGTTAAAAAACAAACAACCTTCTTCTTGCAAACTACAGAGGTTTGGTCCACCTCTTCTTCTACAGATGTCTGTAGATGTGGTCCGCATACTGCAAAAATTTTAACTGTTAAAAAACAAACAGCACGTAAGTTTAGGGAGATCCCCACTATTTAGAATTATATGATTTGAGCTTGGAGCACACACCGTGGGAATTTCAAACCAGCCAACTCATCACCGAAGCCAACTTAACACCAACCCCATTCACCTAGCAGCCAACTCGGATCTAGACGAGAAAGAGGTGTTCTTAGACCACGCGTAGTCGTTTGTCGAATAATGCCCCCACCCTGGGGCGTTTTCTGCCATGTGGCAGTCCAGTCAGCATGGGGGCATTATTGGGCGTTTTTGCAAAAGTGGCGTAGTAGGAATAATGCCCAATAACGCCCCTTCCATTAATTACACAATAATTTTTTTTAAATTAAATAATGCAAAAGTATCCCCATTGGTCAGTCAACCCTTGCCACAAGCCCTTTTAGGCGTTTTTTTAAACACGTCGGCCCAAATTTTTTGTCGAAAAACGCTTAATCACGCCGGGTTGTAATGGGTGGGGGGCGTTTTCAAGCGTTTTTTTTTATTTAAAAAAAAACGCCCCATTACGGGCGGTCTTAGGATGATCATTTTGGAAAATATGATTATATTTTCATATTCGTTTAATCATATAGATTGTTGGATTGGCTATAGTCGTTGAAATTCAAGATTCAAGATTCAATTAATGTGGACTTTCCTTTGCAATTAATAAAATAAAAGGTTAAACTTATTCTAGTTTGTTTTTTTCTTTTCTTGGCACAACACCAAAAAATGCAAGGAGTAGTTGATTCTTTAACGAGTTAGGTACGTAATTGTCCACACCAAAAAAATGATGACATTTTTGCATTGAATAACAGAAATATGGAAAATACGGACAGATTTATTAAAGAATTTTATGCAAAAGATGGTTAAACACGTTTCATGTGAAAATTTTGGATATCTTCAAAACTATATCAAAATATGCTTAATTATGTGTTGTGAATATGTATTTATTTGTAGCGTAATTAAAGGGGCAGTGCTCCAGCAGTATCCGGATGACTTTCTTTTGAGAGGTCGCTGGTTAGAGTTTCGTTCGTGACAAAATATCATACGCGAGCTAGGGGTTTTACTTTACCATAGTGAACCTTCAGGCGGTGGGTTCATGGAATTGGTGACACGTCGGGTCACAAGTGTTGTCTGCGATCGCGGGCGTGAGTGACCTTTTGCCTATGAATATACCCTGATGACCGGGCTTTGTTTTAAAAAAAATATGTAGCGTAATAATACTATTATTATTGAAGTGAAACTTTCGTACCAGACAAATTACAGAACTGAAACATGTAAATTAAGGGTCAGCATTTGGGACTTGGTACCGGTACCGAATTTTCTGTACCAATTTTTTTCAGTACTAATTCGGTACCCGTATTTAACGATTTTCGATACCGATAGCGGTACCTAGCTCATCCTTAATGTAAATTGCTAACGTGACATGTAACTGCATCCACGTTTAATAATTTATAAAATAATAAATTGTATAAATAACATAATTATTCTTTTCTAATTAATTGGATTCCAAAAAATCTGACGTATCAATATTAGAAACCAACCAAATATCTATAGCCTATAACCCAACTTGCAAACACATCTCACACACACACAAATGGAAGAAAATTCCTACAATGAAATCCGATCTCCACTCATACAACCTGCCTATACCGACGAAGACGACGTTCTTCCGTCGTCTTCGTCGGCATCGGCGGTTAAACACGAGGAGGAAGAAGAGAACTCTCCAATCAAGCAGGTGGCGTTGACCGTGCCCACAACTGATGACGCATCACTTCCTGTTCTCACCTTCCGAATGTGGGTTCTGGGCACGCTTTCTTGCGTGCTCTTGTCGTTTCTGAACCAATTCTTTTGGTACAGAACCGAGCCGCTTAGTATCACCGCGATCTCTGCTCAGATCGCGGTGGTACCTCTTGGCCAGCTCATGGCTGCCAAGATCACAGACCGCGTGTTTTTTAAAGGGTCACGTTGGGAGTTCACCATGAACCCGGGCCCGTTTAACGTTAAGGAACATGTGTTGATCACGATATTTGCGAATTCTGGGGCGGGTACGGTTTATGCGATTCATGTCGTTACGGGTGTGAAGATTTTTTACAAACAACATATGACTTTTTTTGTGTCGCTCATCGTTGTGCTCACCACTCAGGTACGTATATATGGGTTGTGTTAAACGTACCTCTTATATTATACAGGGTGCGTTTAGCGTGACACTTGTTTAGGATAACATAGATATTGGTATGTAGTATGGTGGTGGCTAACGGTAGTTAACGGTGGTTAGGTGCTAGGATTTGGATGGGCAGGAATATTCAGAAGGTATCTGGTGGAGCCAGCTGAGATGTGGTGGCCTTCTAATCTGGTCCAAGTTTCTTTGTTCAGGTAACTACCCAAATTAAAAATAATAATAATAATAATAATTGAAATTACGTAAAGAGTTAAGTGTCATTTACGTTACGTCCATATCGTTTGTACATTTTTTATATTTCAGGCCAAATTTTAAAATTATATCATTTTCCTCCCTGACATTCTCGAAACGTGCCATTTCGTCCAAAAATCTAACCATAATTAAAAGAACTCAGTTAGCTCAGGGGTAAAATTATCATTTTGCATAGTGGTTCAGAGGTTTTACATACCCTCCACCGTGCACCAACCTCTGAACCACTCCAAACCACTTTGTAAAATGATCATTTTACCCTTGAGTTAATTGAGTTTTTTAACTGCAGTTAGTTTTTGGACTGAAATAACATGTTTTGTAAATGTCATAAAAAAAATGGAAAAGTTATGAAATTTGATCTGAAATGACAAAAAGTTGACAAACCACACACTTAACTCTTATGTAAAAGAAACAGTCATTATTTATCCTCATTTAATGATTATGCTATAAACTTTATTTGTACTTTCTTTAAAGTAAATGGCAGTAATTATCTCTTATGAAATGATTTTACCTTTAATGTTTTCTATTAATTCTTTTTTCTCTTTTTCAGACCAAAATAATGAGTCAAATTTTTGATGTGCAAGTGAGTAACATGTGTGATGAGTAAAACTCACGATTAGAAAATTTTAATATTTTTGTTGCTTTAAAAGTAAGAAATATAGAGTACCACTGAGTTGACATTAGATAAGAGATTCTAGATCATTCTTAACGCTACTTCCTTGGATCACGATGTAAAATATAATATATTAAAAACATTAATATAGTTTAAGGACTTATTATTTCTTATTTACATTAATAGTCCTTATAGTTTGTAAAATGTAACACATCTTGAGTTTAGTTTATAAGGTTGCTTGTTTAAGGTGTTTATGATTATGATATGTAGTTGGCATTTTGTCTTTATCTATGGTTTTAACACTAAATTTGTTAAGGGTGTACCTATCTACACACCTTCTTGCCTATTTACACACCAAAAATGTGTTTTTTGTCCTTATATGCACACCCTGCAGTGTCGAACTGTGTCCAAAACGCGGCGTTTTGGTCCGGTTAACCAGACAAAGACTGACGGGTGTCTGACGGGTCTGTTGACCGGACCAAAACGCCGAGCTTTGGCCGCGTTTTGGTCCTGTCAACCAGACCGGGTGTCAGTCTTTTGTCTGGTTGATAGGACAAAAACGCGGCCAAAGCTCGGCGTTTTTGTCCGGTCAACAGACCCGTCAGACACCCGTCAGTCTTTGTCTGGTTAACCGAACCAAAACACCCCTTTTTGGCCACAGTTCGACACTGTAGGGTGTGCATATAAGGACAAAAAATACCTTTTGAGTGTGCCTATCTGTGTAGATAGTTTGGCCCTTTGTTAAAGGTTCTTGAACTTTTTCCAACATGACAACTTTGCCCTTTTTGTTAAACAAGAATAATAACTTTCTCTTAGTAATAAATTAATAATTATTTCCTTTGGTGAATATATAGTTATAACTAAAATAATCATGATATGGCTACAAAAGACACATATAAATTAACTAAAAAGTATAATAATGAGTCAAATTATTGATGTGCAAGTAAGTGAGTAATATGTGTGATGAATAAAACTCACTATTAGAAAATTATAATATTTTTGTTGCTTTAAAAGTAAGAAATGTATAGTAACCAATGAGTTGACATTAGATAAGAGATTCTAGATCATTTTTAACGCTACTTCCTTGGATCATGATGTAATTTAACATTAATATAGTTTAAAGGACTTATTATATCTTATTTACATTAATAGTCCTTATAGTTTGTAAAAAGTAACACATTTTAGGTTTAGTTTATAAGGTTGCTTTTTTTAAGGTATTTATTATTATTATTATTATTATTATTATTATTATTATTATTATATGATATGTAGTTGGTATTTTGTATTATCTTTGGGGTTTAACACTAAATTTTGTTAAAGGTTCTTGAACTTTTTCCAACATGACAACTTTGCCCTTTTAGTAAAAACAAGAATAATAACTTTCTCTTAGTAATAAACTAATAATTATTTCCTTTGGTGATATGGCTACAAAAGACATACATAAATTCACTAAAAAGTATAATAGTGTTATTTTAAAAAAGTTAACAGAATTATTGACGAAAGTTAATGTTATACACAAAATATCTTATCAAACATACTATAGAGATTTCATTTCTCTACCAACCACCACATTAATTATTTATTGAATTATTCAAAAATTATTCTTGAAAACTTTGAAAAAACCAAGTTCTTTAAATGGACAAAACTTAAAAGTAAAGGACCTACGAAATGTATTGAATAAGACATATGGCGTATGATGGCAAGCAAGTAGGGGTTATGATTTATGTGACATCCTGTAGGCCCCCAAAAGACTGGAACCATTTAATCAAAAACTTTTATATGAAAGATGAGAATTGAGATCTAATCCTTTTCAAAGGAGAAATATCTCATTTTTCATTCAAATTAATATATATATATATATATAGAGAGAGAGAGAGAAAGTATAATGTACAAAAGGCCGTATCGTACATTATCGTACGCGACCAAGTGTATAACATGCGTAATTACAATTTTGATCAAAATAACGTGCGTGATTTTGGATTCCATGCGTGATTATAAAAAAAATGATCCCATGCGTGATTATATGTTCCCATGCGTGATTATATGTTCCATGCGTGACTATACCCTGATCCGACGGTTACGCTTGTCGCGTATGTGAAGTACGATAAGGCTTTTTGTATGTTAACATTTCTCTCTCTCTCTCTCTCTCTATATATATATATATATATATATATAAGTGTCCGCTAAAATGAGAACCACCTCAAGTTGTAAGAACCGTGAGAACTACTTGATCCGGGGCGAGGTGGACCAAATTTTTATTCATAAACGTAGATGCATGTATTATAACAACATTTGTAAAAAAAATTCAAAAAAAAATGTCGTGTGTGTAGTTTTGAGCACCACAAGTTTGTGTTACGGGTACCGTAAATTTTCTGGTTAAATTTACGGTACCCGTAAACACAAACTTGTGGTGCTCAAAACTACACACACGACATTTTTTTTTTACAAATGTTGTTATAATACATGCATCTACGTTTATGAAAAAAATTTGGTCCACCGCGCCCCGGATCAAGTAGTTCTCACGGTTCTTACAACTCGAGGTGGTTCTCATTTTAGCATTCCCCTATATATATATATATATACGTGTATATATAGGGTTAGGTTCATTTGTGAACAACCCCCTTGACAGTGAACTGTGTGAACTAATCCTAGCCCTTGATTATAACACAAGTGTAAATCAGCGGCCATGATTTGATGATGAAAATACACTAGTGTATTTTATGATTTGATAATGTAAATCAATGGCCAGGATTTGTTCACTCAATTCACAAATACACTGGTGTTCACTCTAGAACCCCACCCTATATATATATATATATGTGTGTGTGTGTGTATAACTTGATAAATAGAATATGAACTTAACTATATATATATTTTTTATTTTACAGGGCTTTGCATGAGCAAGAAAAACGACCCAAAGGGGGTTTGACACGTACCCAATTCTTTCTAATTGCATTCATTTGTAGCTTTGCATACTACATTTTCCCTGGGTACCTTTTCCAAATGTTAACATCTCTCTCATGGGTCTGCTGGATCTTCCCTTCATCAATCATGGCCCAACAAATCGGTTCTGGACTTCATGGGCTTGGCATAGGTGCTATTGGGCTTGACTGGTCCAGTATCTCTGCCTACCTTGGAAGCCCATTAGCAAGCCCATGGTTTGCCACAGCCAATGTTGCTGCTGGCTTCTTCTTGGTTATGTATGTCATCACTCCCCTTGCTTACTGGTTCAATGTCTACAATGCCAAAAACTTCCCCTTCTTTTCCGATGGCCTATTCACCGCCAACGGTCAAGAATACAACATCACTACCATCATCGATTCGAATTTTCATTTTGATAATGACGCGTATCAAAAAGAAGGCCCACTTTATCTTAGTACGTTTTTCGCCATGACTTATGGCGTCGGCTTTGCTGCTCTCTCATCCATGGTTGTTCATGTGTTTCTCTTCCATGGAAGGTAAGTAATTAAGCTCCAAACAAGACTAATGAGTAGTGACATATGAGCATTTTGATTAGGATGGTAATAGGCCGGGTATTAGTAAGCCCAATTTTGGACACAATTATAAAACGTGTCCTATACCCGGCTACAGGTGCACAAACCGGTTAATTTCAATAACCGGTTCGGTTTACCGGTTAATTTGATTTTTTTTTTACTTTAACCGGTTATTTTTTAATTACTTTAACCAGTTCAGTTAATTAACCGGTTATTTTCAGTTAACAACCGTTTTTTTGCCTTTTTTAATTTTTGGTTTTTTTTTCCGGTCTACCGGTTAATAACCAGTTCCTATACTAAATATTTATAACCGGTTAATTACAAGTGGTTAAAATTAACCACTAACCGGAAAATGTTATACCGGTTAATTAAGCGGTTTTTTTACCCACCTCTATACCCGGCCTAATGCCTGTTGGGTATCAGGTACATACCCATACCTGTTAGTTTAAAAAAATTACATGTTGGCATTCTCAAATACATTTCTTAGTGTTTTAATTTTATAAAAGAGTTAATTACTGTTTTCGTCCCTATGGTTTGTCAAAAATCACTAATTCAGTCCATTAGCTTAAAAATTACGATTTCAGTCCCTGTGCTTAGACTTTCGTAACCATTTCAGTCCACCTTATAACCATTTCACTCCCTGTACTTAACAGAATAATGGATTGAAATGGTTACGAAAGTAAAACCACAGGGACTGAAATGGTTACGAAAGTGAAACCACAAGGACTGAAATCGCAAATTTTAAAATAATGGACTGAAACAGTGATTTTTGACAAACCACGGGGACGAAAACAGTAATTAACTCTTTATAAAATTTTATTACCTGAAAAAGTTAGAAATATAAAACTAAAAATAGTGAACTAGTATATTATTCTATGAGCATTCTGATGGGAAGATTGAATGTTTTATAGTGAGATATGGGAGCAAAGCAAATCGAGTTTCAAAGAGAAGAAAGTAGACATACACACAAGATTAATGAGCAAGTACAAGCAAGTTCCCGAATGGTGGTTTTGGTGTATACTCGTTGTAAACATCACGCTCACCATATTCGCGTGTGAGTATTACAACGAGCAGCTTCAGTTACCATGGTGGGGTGTTATTTTAGCATGCGCGATTGCCATTTTCTTCACTCTCCCCATTGGTATTCTCACCGCCATCACTAACCAGGCTCCAGGATTAAACATTATCACTGAGTATATAATCGGATACATATATCCCGGATATCCAGTTGCTAATATGTGCTTCAAGGTGTATGGTTACATTAGCATGACACAAGCAGTGACTTTCCTTCAAGACTTCAAACTCGGCCACTACATGAAGATCCCACCTAGATCAATGTTCATGGCACAAATTGTTGGAACCTTAATCGCGGCTGTAGTGTACTTATGCACCGCGTGGTGGTTAATGGAGACGATTCCAGACATATGTGACTCGTCGTCAGATGTCTGGACATGCCCTGGTGACCATGTGTTCTATGATGCATCGGTTATATGGGGTTTGATTGGGCCTAGGAAGATCTTTGGGGACCAAGGAACCTACACTATGGTCAATTGGGCTTTTCTTCTTGGAGCAATAGCTCCAGTGTTGGTTTGGTTAGCCCACAGGGCTTTTCCCAACCAACACTGGATCACACTGATAAACATGCCAGTGTTGATTGGTGCCACAGGGAGTATGCCACCAGCTACAGCCGTGAACTACACGGCTTGGATACTTGTTGGGTTTTTATCAGGGTTTGTGATGTTTCGATATAGGCCCGATTTATGGCAAAGGCATAATTATGTGTTGTCGGGGGCTTTGGATGCGGGGTTGGCGTTTATGGGTGTGTTGTTGTACCTTTGTTTGGGGTTGGAGGAAATTGGTTTGGATTGGTGGGGGAATAATCTTGATGGGTGCCCTTATGCTTCTTGTCCTACTGCCCCAGATGTTTTTGTGGAGGGTTGTCCTGCTTTGTCATTTTAAGCCAAATCAAATGATGTATTCATTTGAATTAAATGTTTACATATCTGGCATTTTATTTGTTTGCTCAATAGCATCATTGTTGTATATTATAAGATAATTTAATATCCTTTTATTTAAATTGGTTCTTAAACCTCACATTTGTTGAATAAAATGTACATTAGTTGTGAAACATTTATCTTTATTATGCATACATATGTTATATTGAACTTAAGTTGAATAGTGAACAAAGTGGATGCGGGGCTGTGCTTGGGGCTTGAGGATTTCCAGCGGCGTAGGGGCAAATATGTGGGTGAGATAGAGGCTCTTGATTGATGGGTGTAGTTTAGGTTTGTTTTGATTGGTTGATGTTTATTTTCTTTTTAAATTTTTTTATTCTCTTGCACGCCACTTTCCCACCCCGTGTTTTTTTTCACCATGCTGACGTGGTTGCCACATGTCGCTCCACGTCCTTCCTTCAAGTCCCTCCACACCGTGTAGTCTAAGTAGTGAGTATGTTGTTTTCTTAATTTCCCGACTCGAAAACTAGACCGACCGACATGTAACTGTCAACTTAGAGAATTAATACTTTTTTAAAGATACCAATATCTTATTGTCAAGCTAACCCACCTACACACTAACATATGCGCCCAACACATCACCCCCTACCTCCAAAGGAGGACGCCATGGACTTCATCACCATGTACATAAAGAGCGTTAAAGGGATGATTTGAGGGCCCACTTGCATATCACCAATCAGGTTTCCTTTTTTTATTTTCTTTTCTATGTAGTTAGAAGAGTCTATTCAACACCGTGCAAGTTACATGGCGTAAAAAACCCATAAAGGCTTTATTCCAAACCGTGCGGCCTAACAAGTTTGAGTATCTAACATGTACAAGTTACCATAAATAAAAATTGAAATGTTTGGTTTAAAATCGGACAAATGACCTAAGTTAATGTATTTGTCTCGTATTAGTTATTGTTAATGATACAGAAAGCCCAAACTAGGGTTCTTCACGAGCTTGCAACGAGTGAACAAGCTTGTTGACGCACTTTTATCAAAATTTTACAAATGGGCTATCTCTGGACTCACCTATAAATGGGCTTCTTACCCGACCCGATAACCTTCAAACCATCTAGAACAATGAGAAACAAGAATCCAAATCTTGATTAAAAAGCCTAAATCAATCGCGCTTAGATCTGAGCGTTTTTTAAACTAATTGTTAGGGGTGAGCAATAACCGAACCGTTAACCGAAAACCGATGAAACCGGACAGAAATTAACCGAAAGTCGGTTATCGGTTAACCGAAATTAACCGAAAGTCGGTTATCGGTTAACCGAAATTAACCGAGCCGAATCGAACCATTGATATTTTCATATATTTATAATTTTTATACCTCCGTTTATGTTGTATACTTTTATTTCATATATTTATACGTGTATTTCATGTATTTATACCTCAATTACATGTATTTCTAAGCAAAAAAAAACGTAGTCCTTGTTTGATTTGATTATTAACCGAACCTATTAACCGATGACTTCGATTACGGTGACGGTTAAGGCTAATAACCAAACTGAGCCGAACTGTACAAACCCCCTACTAAGTACTAACTGTTAAGCTGCCCATGACATTATAGCCTAGTGACATCTTAAGGGAGGGATAAAACTTATGGACCATTAGGTTCTAGGTTCGATTCCCACAAGGGGGTTTTCCCAAATTTATTGGGTTTCCTTCTGAATTGGTGTATAGGCATTATTGCCTATTGACTAGGGCTGTAAACGAACTGAACGTTCAACGAACAGTTCGTGAACCGTTCGGCGGGAAGTTCGTTTATGTTCGTTCGATTAACTTAACGAACAAACACGAACAAAAAATTTCGTTCGGTTAGCTTAGCGAACGAACACGAACACAGGTCTCGTTCGTTCGACTGCGTTTGTGAACGTTCGGTAATATGTTCGTTTGATTATATTAAAAAAATAATAAATAATAAACCTTATATCTAAACATCTTGAAAACTTGAAACCTTATTTTTTATAAGTTAGCTAAAATTTGGACATTCTAAGACAATTTTGGGATAATTATGTCTAAGTTAGTTAAACTTTATTCATCGTTTGGTGGTGTGGTAAACTTCTTGTGTTTTGATTTAGCATTTGATGGTTGTATTTAACTACTTATATCCAATGTTTAAGGATAACAATGTTTTCATTTTTTCTATTTTCAAGTTAAATGTTCGTTTGCGTTCATTTTTATTTGCTTGCGTTCGTTTATGTTCGAGACCAGTGTTCACGAACTGTTCGTGAACAGTTGAATTTCCTTAATGAATGAACACGGACATAAACTTATGTTCAGTATGCGTTCGTGAACAGTTCGTGAACTTGTTAATTTCCTTAACGAACGAACACGAACATGACCTTGTTCGTGTTCGTTCGGTTCGTTTACAGCCCTACTAGTGACGATTGATATGATTAGGAGTTCCGCTGACGCTACAATAATACTCGAGTGGTCGAGTGGTTTGGAGGTGATCCAACTTTTCGCTAAAAAAATGTAAACAATTGAACACCCCATTATAAAACCTTAATTTTGGTCAATTCCTCTGCTTCAAGCAACAAACCATGGAGACTCAATCTCAATCAGAAACCAGTGACGAAACCACAAATATCAAAGAAATCACCCACCAAATCTCCTCTCGGATCCAAACCCTCCACCATTCCCAGCTCGAACTCATCTCCACCCTCCAATACACCGTCCCCGACATCACCTCTTCCCTCAACCTCCACCTGAAGGTCATCTCCTCCTTCAATGGCCGCCCCTTTACCCCTCTCCCCCACCCCCTTCCAACCCCTAACCCCACCTCCAAACGCCGTATCCAACCACCTCCCATCACCCCCTCACTCAAAATCACCAAACTCTTACACCCAGAACCCTTAACAGAAGACCCTTTAACAGAAACTGTTAGTGGGTTGTCTACGGTTAGGGCAATGGTGGCGGTTTGTTTGCTGGAGAGAGTGCCGTTTACGGAGATTGATTCGGTGGATCTGGTGGGGAAGTTGGAGAGTGAGGGGTTTCAGTCGGTTACGGCGGCGGAGAAGGCGGCGTTGAAGGAGGTGGCCGGTGGGGATTCGCTGGCGGCGGTGGAGACGGCGTTGAGGTTGATGGTGGAGGATAATGGTGGGGTTCAGTTGGAAGAGGTTAAGGTTAATGCAAAAGTTAGGGTTTTGGTTAAGGGGATTGATAGAGTTAAGTTAGTTAAAGAGTTACCCGAAAATAAACAAAACGAATCGAATTCGAATAATTTAAATAACGCGAATGCGCAAAGTTTTGGGGGACAGATGATGGGGCAGAGAGGTGTGATGGGTAGGCCGAGAGGGATGGCGGTTAGTGCGATGCATAGGCCGATGGGGATGGGGATGTATTCGCCAATGGGCGGGAGTGGCGGTGGTGGTGGTGGTGGTGGGATGAATTCGAAGCCGCCTCGGTCGGAGGAGGATGATCTTAAGGATCTTGAAGCGTTGCTTAATAAGAAGTCGTTTAAGGAGATGCAGAAGTCGAAAACGGGTGAAGAGTTGTTGGACCTTATTCATAGACCTACTGCACGGGAAACTGCGGTTGCTGCAAAGGTTTGTTTTTAATCGATCGCTTATTGCTTGATATGATAGTGATAGTAATGCTTTGATTATGATCATTTCAATATAAAAGTAAATTTGTTATGATAGTGATGATCATAGCTGTTAATAGCGATCGCTACAGCCGTTATAGCAAATAGCGTGGCGTATAGATCCATGCTCGCTATATGGTCTGTAGCGATAGATAGCGGCCTTTAATTATTTTTTTGTTTTTTTTTTAATATAAATAGATATAAAATAGCTGGATTTTAGGTTTTGTTAAATATACATGTAAAATAGCGAATAAACCAGGGTATTTTGATATAATATACATATAAAAAGAATTTAAAAAAATTCTAGTGCATCGCTATTTTTTAAATAGCGCCTGTTATTTATCGCTATTCGCAATGTAACATATAGATACCTTATCGCTATTTGTCGCTATTCGCCATTAACAACTATGGTACTGTATGATCATTTCAGTTCAAAAGTAAAGGTGGTTCTCAAGTTAAGGAATACTGTACTGCTTTGACAAAAGAAGATTGCAGACGTCAAACGGGCTCCTTTATATCCTGTGAAAAGGTTCATTTCCGACGTATAATTGCTGCGCACACTGATATGAACCTCGGTGACTGTTCCTTTCTCGATACTTGTCGTCACATGAAGGTAAAATTATCATGAATTAATCTGTTTTTCTTTACTTGAAGATGTTCAAATTAATCTGATTTTTTTATTCGTATGTTAGACTTGCAAGTATGTGCATTACGAATTGGATTCGACGCCAGATGTTCCACACATGATGATGGGTGTCCCCGCTCCTTCAAAGCCATTGAAGCCTCAACGCGCTGAATATTGTTCAGAAGTGGAGCTTGGTGAATCACAGTGGATTAATTGCGACATTCGTAATTTCAGAATGGATATTTTAGGACAGTATGGAGTGATAATGGCGGACCCACCATGGGATATTCATATGGAGTTGCCGTATGGTACCATGGCTGATGATGAAATGAGAAACCTCAATATTCAAGCACTGCAGACTGATGGTCTTATTTTCCTTTGGGTAACTGGAAGAGCAATGGAACTTGGACGCGAATGGTACGTAAGTTTAATTAATATGGTCTTCCGAAGTTATGATTTTAATATTACCGATTTGCAGTTTGGAACTGTGGGGATACAAGCGTGTTGAGGAGATTATATGGGTGAAAACGAATCAACTTCAGAGGATTATACGAACAGGACGCACAGGCCATTGGCTCAATCATAGCAAGGAACATTGCCTCGTTGGCATCAAAGGCGATCCGATTGTCAACAGGAATATTGATACTGATGTCATTGTTGCTGAGGTTCGAGAAACCAGCCGTAAACCAGACGAGGTTAATTTACATCTTTACTCATAAGCTAGATGTTCTGTTTGATTTTGTTGGATATTGTTTATCTTTAAGCGTGAAAATATATGATTCAGATGTACCCTTTGTTGGAGAGAATCAGTCCAAGGACACGAAAACTTGAATTATTTGCTCGGATGCACAACACGCATGCAGGGTAAGATTCTGAATGTTGATTGCTAGGGCTGCAAACAGTTCATGAACCGTTCGGCGGGAAGTTCTTTTGTGTTCGTTCGTTTATTAAACAAACGAACACGAACAAGAATTTTCGTTCGTTTAACTAAATGAACAAACATGAACATAGGCAACGTTTGTTCATTTATGTTCGTGAACATTTAGTAACATGTTCGCTTATGTTTGATTGTGTTCGATGGTTCATTATTTTTTTAGTTTTTATATTTTAATTAAACACTTCAAAATTCTGACAAATAAAATATTTAACAAGTGTCGGTGTATTATATATTTTGTTCATGAACGTTTGTGTCCGTTTGTTTCCATTCATGTTCATGGACATTAGTTTGTGTTTATTTGTGTTCATCAACGTGTGTTGCCTAAATTAACAAACGAACACGAACGTGTTCATTTCCTTAACAAACGAATGTTCGTGTTCGTTCGGTCTGTTTGCAGCCCTAATGATTGCTTATATAAGTAGTCACAATGTGATTAGTTTATACATTTAGCTTGATTGATTGATGATGTATGCGTTAGGTGGATGTCACTTGGTAATCAATTAAACGGGGCTCGATTAGTGGATGAAGGACTGAGGGCAAGGTTTAAGGCGGCTTACCCTGAGGTTGAAGTGCAACCGCAGTCTCCACCTAGATCCTTTGCTATGGAAGTGGAGTCAAGAAGCCCGTTTGCGAGAGGTGAATCGCAGCCCATGTCGGCCCAGTTTTCTGATGTTAGACCTCCAGAGTCAACAACCTATGCGGCAGCAGCAGCAGGTGAATCGAATTCGAGGAATCTTGATGTGGAGATGACAACCGGATAATAACATTTTTGTATGATTAGATTTTTCTTTCATTGCTAGAACTTAAGATTATGCATGAAATGTAATATTGTTGTGTTCTTATACGTGAAGAAGAATGGATTTTAACAGTTGCATTTTAGTTAAATCATCTCTGCAGCACTTTATTCACTCGATGGTATACCCAAAACCCAACACAAATGGGACGGGTATACCCGATACCTGACGGGTATTGGGCCGGGTATGGGATTCGGTGATACCCGATCCGATTACCCGAAACAACATACCTGTTTACCTGAACTATATACCTATTTTTTTTAGTTTTTATTTTATTTTCCATTAACCCTTGTCTATTGGTGAATTATTTTAGTATGTTCATAATGTGAAAAAATAAATTTCCTTGTAGTATACGGTAATATTATTTACATTTTGTATGTTGTGAAGTATATATATATATATGTAAGTGTATAAGTATTGTAAACTTTCATCGACTGTCATCGGCTGTAAGCGAGCAAAACAGAGTATGCCCAAGCTTGGCTCGAATATCGAGTCAAATTTGAAACCAAGACTAAATTTTTCGAGCAAGCCAAGCTACGGTCTATTTGAACGACGCTAGTCCCATTTGCATGCAGTGAACTCCACAACTGATGCAATTTCAATCTTCCGATTCTACCTGACGCACCGGATACCTTGGTATGGGAAAAACCACCACCGGCTCTGTTTGCTTTTTTGGCCGTTTTCTGGGGAACATGGTGTGTCCTGAGATCCGAGATCCAAAGCTTAGTAACATTGTGTCAAAGAGTCCAGATCGCAGAAGTATGAGCAGCAATGAGGTCATAGAGACACGAGAGTTTCAAAGATGCTACTCGGGCCACACGCAGATTTAGGTTGGGTGTACCGGTGTCATATGATACTGGTATAAAAACTTGACTAAAACAACTTTAAAATAGTTAACTCTTCCCTTAGTTGCATCATAGTTTACCCAACAATTGTGAACGATGATTGCCAAAACCAACAGATATGTTTAATTAGAAAACTCCAAAAAAATGGAGAAATCACATTAGTGCATAAATAAGAAAATTGGGAACATTTTGTAGTTGCTCCGCCCTGCTTATAGTTTTAAGCCACCTCGAGCCATAGCAAGTGCACCCTCATAGGTGTGATTGCCGCCAATAAAGCCACTCATATGCACAAAAACGCACCCCGGGATCCCAGTTTCTTTAGATAATTCATCATCTCTTAGCCCTCTCCACTGAGACGGAAGAGCCTTGCGGCTCTCAAAACTCTCAGGGGATTTTGCTACCGCCTGCACCCGCCAGCCTTTGCTCCTTTCATCCTGTTGATATAAAAATTATAATAAAAAAGCATTCCATAGCCTCATAGGTAAAACATTAAAAGTTGTATTGAAATTACAGAAAAAAGAATCACGTATATGGATGGATACCTCGTAAAGAACATATTTGATAGATGGTTCTATCTTCAACTCCTGTTCAAGCTCATGTAAGTGAAGCTTCCACTGTTAACAAGAAAATAACAATCACATTAGCTTAGCATTAGCAAGCAGCAATAAAAGTTGACGTATAGCAACCAAGTTATCGAATTACTAAACTTACAGGACAAAATCTATCCAAAACCATGATTTCTCCACTAGGATCAATATCAGTTCTTGCCGCAAGGCATGCCACGACAATTGAGCGCGCTGGGAGCCATGATTTTACATGAAAACGAACGCTCTGTGCACAAAAGCCAATACTAAGCAAGCAGAAAAACTTATTTTTTCTAGAGTAAAATGCCAATTCTGTCACTGAGGTTTGGCCAGTTTTGTGACTTTCGTCCAAAGGTTTGTTTTTCCGCATCTGGATCCAAAAGGTTTAAAATCTTGCCATTTTCATCCAGCCCGTTAACTCCATCCATTTTTCTCCGTTAAGTCAGGGGTATTTCCGTCTTTTTTGTTGACTTAAAGGGCAATTCGGTCTTTTTCACGGGTATTTGGTCTTTTTACATAAAGTGAAAAATACCGAATTGCCCTTTAAGTGAGCAAAAAAGACAGAAATGCCCCTGACTTGACGAAGAAAAATAGATGGAGTTAACGGGCTGGATGAAAATAACAAGATGTCAGACCTTTTGGATCCAGATGCGGAAAAACAAACCTTTGGACGAAAGTCGCAAAACCGGCCAAACCTCAGGGACAAAAATGACATTTTACTCTATTTTCTATAAATAAGTTTAAAACTTACGTCTAGAAACTCAGTTCCAGCAAGAGCCATGGCCCGTTGGAAGGCTTCGTTTTCCTTCTCGAACGATTGATCTGGATCAGTCCAATCAAGATTGAACTTTCCAACTCTTGATGACAAGTGTGTATTGTTCACGTATTTTGGAGGTTGATCAGTGTCGTACTGGTTGATCCCATTGTCGATTGCATCAATTGCCTATTTTACAAGAAAACAAAGACTAATAAATCAGGTTTAGATCAGTAACCCATATAACCAACAGGCAACAGCACAAACATCTATCATTATTTCAAGACTTCACATCACTAGATAAAGTCATAGGCTTAAAGCATGTATATATACAATGTAAATACGAATGAGATTATTGAGAAATACGATTATCCCAAGCAAAGTCCGTAATGGCCTTTCTAGAAGAATGTAAAAACACAAGCGCCATAGTATACACCATTTTCATGGCATGATTTTAAATTAAGACTGTATACGAAGTGAAGAATGGGCAGAAAATAAATTAAACAGCTCAAGGTTTGTGTATGCTTCATAATTTGCATATCGGTATCCTATATCCGTATATTTGTTTAGGGAAAAACCATCAAGTATTTAAGAAAAGAATAACAATATAACACTAACATAAGCATCACCTCCATGAAGCTTTTGTAGATGGCTAAATATAACCTATGCACGTCCGGGTGGCCTTCATCAAGCTGAACCTCTTTTGCAATAATCTCTGTACCAAAATGCTATAAAAGAAAACCGGTTATTAGATTGCTTAAAGCAAAAAAATGCTATAGAACCCATACACAATAACACAATTTTATATAAAGTAATTAGACAATTACATAAACGAGATCTACTTATAAGGTTGCAATCAATTCTAGTCTATACAGAAGATTGAACTTCATCATCATCATCATCATCATACTCAATAAATCCCACCCGGCTCGATGGTAGTTTTGCATCAAGCCTTGGACATAAGGCACATAACACTCGGCAATTAAGACAAAGGCCAATTAGTGCATGTACTCCCTTGTCTTTCGGCTATCAACACCACCACATGATGCATGATTAACCATCCTCCTCTTTTAACATTATTTTCACGAAACTAGTAAAATAACGTTAAAATTAGTGCACTTTCACTTTTGCCCCCGAGCGCCCACACATATATACATTATATGTGCATACCGCTAGCGGGACGTAAGACGATTGAACTTGATAATGCTAAATCTTGAAACTTTAAACAGTGGCTTCACCCACTCTACTATACCCATTAACAGCTAACAAGTATAAACCATGAGCATGATCTTAACATTGTATACACAAAAGTTTATATATATATAAGAGAATTTTCAGTCTACAAAGCTAGAAATTTAAACTTGTACTTGAGAAACAGATATGTAAAGTACACCTTATAAATAAGACCAGCACTGCTAAGCTTAGTGGTAAACCCATGACCAAAAACCTCAGCAAAACCCTTTTGGTGGTGATCATAGCGATCTCGACTAGGATCATACACTCCACCCACATCAAGCACAGCATCAAGAGTCTCCAACACCTGAAACCCAATAGCCAAATTTCCATCAAAAAAAAGAGAAAACTTTCTCTTGGGCATTAACACAAACAGTTGGTGTGCAAGAGCAAGAGCAAAACCTGTGGGTCTCTTGTGCGTACGATTTCAGCTCCGGAGTACTTATTGGTGAGGCGAAGCATGAAGCAGCCGAGTGCTTCGTCACAGTGAAAGCTTCCATTGTGTGTGCCAATCTTTGTTGGAGAAAGCTTCCTTTTCAAAGGGGCTTCTGAGGTGGAGAAAGTGGCGGCGGCCATGAGGGTGAAGGAGGAGAAACTGAAGGTTTTATGAGGAATGAATAGTCTTGAAGGTGTGAGTAACTTTGTAGCCACCGTAAACATGCCTCGGCTTGTTGCAAACAAGTCAATTTCGGTTTTTATATGGGCTTCTTCACTTTCAGTTTGGCCCCGTCATTTTAGGTCTCCAAATACAGTTTCCAGGGCTGTTATTTTTACCCGAAACCCGATCTGAATACCTGATCCTGACTAACCTGAACGTTAAGTTAAATGGGTCAGTTATCGGGTCAATTTTGCTGGCTAAAAACCTGAAATACAAGGGAAAAAAAAACCCGAAAATCGTATTAACGGTTTTACGACGACAAAATCACAAGAGTAACAATGTTTAAATTTTTTTTTGTTTAGCATAAGTATGTGTCTCATAGCAAATTATAATTTACATATGCCAAATAAAAGAATAAATTTGTAGAGAAAGTGTATTGTATAATATCCCTTAACGTATGATGCGTACGCGATTAGTATATAACATGCGGATTGAGTGATATAACATGCGGATTTTATACAATTTGGTTGTCCGAGTTTGTGAGTCCGAGTTTATGACCATGCGATTTTGAGATATAACATGCGGACAACCAAACCAAATTGTGAGTCCGAGGTTGTGTGTCCGAGTTTATGACCATGCGAGTCCGAGTTTGATAAATATAACATGCGGGTTTTCGTTTTTGAGGTTTATAACGTGCGGATTTCTAATCGCGTACGCATCGTACGTTAAGGCCAATTGTACGTTAACTGGCCCCTAAATTTGTATATCTACTTTATAGCCGTAAGCCGTGTATCATTAGGATTTTCTGGCGAACATGACCATATTAAGAAAATTAAATATGGACTTTTAAGAATTCTTACGATAAAAAAATAGATGTTCAAGAAAGTGTTTTATGAAATAAAAAATGTATAAAGTTACTTAAGTTTTGTATATTTTTAAGTCTTTTATGATGATAAGCGGATACAAATTAGATGTGCGAATATTTCAATATTAAAGGGCAAACCAGGTGCACAAGGCTATTCAATGAAAGAGGCCCAGGGGTGGCGGGCCGCCAATTTGGGTCTGATGTACGTATCCTTACCTTGCATTTCTGTAAGAGGTTGTTTCCATGACCAAATGGCAACAACCTTACTGTTAATCCAATGTTTGCTCTGAATATTTCATGATTATGATTATATAGATTAAACTGTTGAGCATGAACACCAGTGTATAAATATATACCAAAAAGATGATTGTCAGTTCTCTTATTATACTATACAAAAACTTTATATTTCTCCCTATTATTAAGTATTAAGTCAGCTTGTTGTAGATAGTTTTTTTTTTTTTTTTTTTTTTAACGTCCAACAGAATCAATCCCGAGCATTATCGGGGCACCTACTGGACCAAATGGAGTACTCCGAGAGTAACCCGAGTCTACCACCAATTCCGAGGAAAACCCGGTAACCCACCCGCCCGTAGGCATGACGGTTAAATTACTGGTAAAACCCGTTTGGCTCAAGGATCGAACCCAGGTTTTTCTGAGTCTCCTATCATTGCCCACCAGTGCCTCACTCTGCACCAAGTGGAAGTTGAACCTGCATCTCCCAAGAGAAATGCAAGCCTTCCAGCAGTGGAAGTTGAACCTGCATCTCCCAAGAGAAATGCAAGCCTTCCAGCACTTGACAACTAAAATAGTTCAATTTCACTCATCAAATGCAACCACCATCTATTTACCTTAGTGAAGAAGCTAGAAATCAAGTAAATATGATGGTGGTAAGGTTCTCTATTATATGGGTTTAATAAAGCTACACAGATAATTGAATTGGCTGAGAAAAAAAAAAAGAAAAAAAAAAACCAGGAAGATGATGAAATACATAAACCAGCTAGAAACTAATCTGTTTACTTGTTTACTTAACAATAAAACTATGAGCTCCAAGGTAACCGCAATGCAGGTTTCCAGAAACAGAAAGAAACAAGACCAATTAATGAATCAGACAGATAGAAAAACCCAAGTAAAGTTGGAATCAGTAAAAGCTGCATCCATTTCCGCCATTGTTGGCACCTTTGCATGCTTACACATTTCCTTAACTCATGTCGCCAACTCCCTGCAATTTAACAGTGGCGTCTCTAAGAATTCATGTACCTTGTTCGGGCTTGAAAAAATGTGTACTTCCGTAATGTTTTATTATTATTATTTTTTTAAATTAAATGGGTCTTGGGCTCACTAATGGGGTGTTTGGGGTTCCTTATTTTTATGACTTATGACTTATTTTGAGTGAAAAGGACTTTTGAAAGTGTTTGGGGTTTCTTCTTATGTGAGGGCAGAAGTTCAAAAGTCAGGAATTCCTGACTTTTTTTCTCCAAAAGGACTTTTCAACTTTTGAAAATAAGGAAAGCCAAACATGCCCTAAACCTAATGCCAATAGGCTAACTTCTAAACCAGAACATTTGTTTTGTAAATGAGCATATCTCGGAGTTGGTATGAGTATACTATTTAAAAAAAAATAACATATATATAGAAAATTTTTTTAACCGTGCCCCTCAAAACCACGTGCCTTGTACGGTGGTCATCCCCGCACACCCACGTCACCGCCACCGTCATCATAATTACCTGTGCAGCTTTGGCAAAGGTATATTTTTATATTTTATCATTGGGAATCAATTTATCAACCTTCTATTATATTATATATAGATATAATTTGCAACATATTAATGTAATGGTTGTTGTAATGTATGCGTTATGGTTTGTATAGTGGTAATGATATATAGATATAACTAGTACTAAGCACTCCCGCGTTGCGGCGGGGGCGAACACCATTGCCACACTACTGCCAATGACCACCAACACTGAAGTTGCCACGTGTTAATGCGAATAAATTAAACCGAAACGTAAAACATAGAAAAGAATAACTAAGTCGATCTAAGACCCGCGCCTTACGATGAACCTGTCAAACGGGAAAAAATAGACGCGGGTTCATCGTAACGCGCAGGCCATAGATCGACTTAGTTATTCTATTCAATGTTTTACGTTTCGGTTTAATTTCTTCGCATTAACACGCCGCAACTTCAGTGTTGGTGGTCGTTGGCAGTAGTGTGGCATTGGCGTTCGCCCCCGCCGCAACGAGGGGGTGCTTATTACTAGTTTATACATACAAATCACTAAAACTGCAAACGTTTAGATTTTTCTTTTTGCTGCTGCCGGTCTGGATGTATGCTATCACGATGGGAATATTAAGTCCACTTCCACTTGAAAAAAGAGCTAAAATGTAACAAACAAATACAATTATACCAGAAATTGTACTACTTTTCTAGATCAGTAAGAAAATTTATTATACTTGACTAGCAAGTGGTAGTTACTAACTTGATAATTACTATACAACAATTGTTTTAAAAGAATCACTATAAGTTGTGGAAATGAACATACGAGTACGACGTTTGATATCCAGAACCACAAGTAACTTCACACAAAGCTGTTAGCCTTCTCCTTCAGCTTCAGAAATCCTGAAAAATAATTATAGTAGAATGTATATCATACATCATGTGACTGACTATAAACATACATATTCAAGAAATTTCAGGCATTTAGGGAAGAAAGTATACCAAATTATCAACAGGGTCAACACGTGGCGACCAATAGGTTGACCCGCCAGCTACATATGTTGGAATCTTTGCTTTTCTTGTTGCATCAACAGCTTTTTCTAGGTCAATCTGAGACAACGGTCTTGGTTCCTGAAAAAAGAAACTGAAATCAGATAATGAAATGAATTACAGTTAAAACTTTTTTTTAAAGTACGTTTTAATAGCTTGCAGGCAGGCAAGCATTATGTACTCACTAAAGTTTGTTTTCCATCTTTCTCGTCTTGTAAGAACTCCTTTAATGGAAAATAGGCAGCTTGCTTGCAAAGCTCAACAATATCAGAACCGGTGAAACCTCCGCATAAACTAGATATATAATCAAAATCAATATTTTCATCAATTCTTTCTCCTTTTAATGTCACTTTCAATATCTTTGCTCTATCACTCTTTCCAGGTTTTCCAATTTCGAAAGCCATAGGAAGTCGTCTAAGTATTGCCTCATCAAGATCCGACGGCCGATTAGTTGCTGCAAGCACCATCACCCGAGCATTCTCTATACAAAATAAATAAATACATAACTATACTGTACATTTCACATAGTTCTTATGACCTAAATAGTTAATACGAGAACACTCACGGTCGGTAGTGAATCCATCCCACAATGTCATGAATTCGGTTTTCATATTGGTTAAAACTTCATTATCTGACGAACGACGCTGCCCAAGGAAACTATCAACCTCGTCAATGAAAATAATCGCCGGCTGAAGTTTATAAGCCAGACTAAAAACAGCTGAGACTGAAAGGTAACCATGAGTTAATACACACATTTTCATTAACAAAAAAAAAAACAATTTTGCGTATTAACACGAGGATAAAATGATAATTCTCCCTATAAACTTACCAAGTTTCTGAGCATCACCAAACCACTTGCTCATCAAATTAGAAACCCTAACATTAATAAAAACCGCTCCAGACTCTTTCGCGATAGCTTTAGCCAGCATCGTCTTCCCGGTTCCAGGCGGTCCGTACAACAAAACACCTTTTTGCGGACTAAGAAGCCTCCCATTAGCGAACAACTCAGGCCTACGTAAAGGAAGTATTGCCAATTCATACAATGACTGTTTCGTACTCTCCAATCCTCCAATTGATTCAAACTCCACATCTATGTGGTCTGGATTCACAACATCACAAGCTATCATATCCTGTATTATTCAATAATATCTCAAATTTCAAATTCAACTAATTATCTAACAATTTCACTTGGGCTGCAAACGAACCGAACGATCAACGAACAGTTCATGAATCGCTCGGTGGGAAGTTCGTTCGTTAATAAATGAACGAACATGAACAGAGGACGTGTTCGTTCATTTATGTTCGTGAACCTTAGTTTTAAAAAGCGTGCCTGTGGCACACTTAAGCACGAGGCGCAACAAGGCGCACACCTGGGGGCTTTTTCGCTCAGCGCCTAGAGTAATTACAAGAAGTACCAAAAAAAATCTGGGCTTTTTTGGCCTGAGGCGTGTGCCTCTCGTACCCGAGGCGTTTTTATGCATCTAACCGTTGTACCTTGGGTTTTTTGGCTTGTACATGCAGCTAAAATCATACAAAAACCTTACTTATAGCTATACTTTGGGTAGGGAAAGCTAAAAACCTATGGGATATATAAAAAAAATATATATAATTAGCTTGCGCCCTGGGTACGAAAAAGCCCGCCGCTTTTGCGCTTCGCGCCTCGGTTTAAGACTTTGTCGCTTTTGTGCGCCTCTCGCTTTTTAAAACCAAGTCGTGAACATTCGGTAACGTGTTCGCTTATGTTTGTTTGCTTGTGTTCGTTTGTGTTCGATAGTTCATTAGGATTTTTTATTTTAAATTTTATTTAAATACTTCAAAATTCCTACTAATAATATATTTAATATATGTTAGTATGTGCTATACTCATACCTTTTAATATATGATCTTTTGTGTGTTTTCTATTGATAACGCTGGTTTATGTTCATTTGTGTTCATGATCGTTTGTTTGTTTGTTTGTGTTAGTTACCTAAAATTAACGAAGAAACACTAACATGTTCATTTCCTTAACGAACGAACACATTTATTTGCTTAACGATTCGTCCGGTTCGTTTGCAACCCTAAATTTCACACAATTTCATACATCCAGAAACAGGTAATAAAATTAAACAGAACATATATGAATGTAGAAACTAATCAATTATGAATCAACTTGCCTCGTACGGAGTGGTGTGGATTAAGGGGCGACCTAATCGTTTGAAAAGCTGTTTGCGATGTTCAATGGCTCGTTTGTTTTCTTCGCGATTGTTCTCGATATGACGGACGCCTGCAAGGAGTAGCCAGCAACTAACGGCAGCGCTAGCGGCGTACCATATTAGGTTCTGTATCAGCTTCATCTTGGGGTCTGTTGAGTTCGCCATTGCTAGGGTTTCTGAAATTAGGAAGATGAGTTGCCCCCTGCAAACGTAACTGATTTCGAAAGGTGTGATATTCGGTTAAAACTGGTTTTAATACTTTGGAATACTAGCTATAATGACATTTCTAGTCCAGATCTATACTTACCGTATCGGATTTGGCTTAGAAACGGTTTAATCAGGTGTATACCAGGTGTACTGGGCGATTATTTAACCGGTTCTACCAGACGGTTCAACCAGTACCACCGGCCGGTTGAACCAGTTTTTAAAACATTGAATAGATTAATCGCAGCTTCAAACAGAGTGATTGTTATGGACCCACGCACGGTGATGTGATGGTTCAGGGGCGTGAGAGGGACCTTAAACGCCAATTCATGGCAGCGTGAAAGTTAGATGTGTGGTGGAGGTGACGGCGTGAAGAAAAAAGTGAGAGAACAAAAAAGGAGATGAATTATTTGGCGGGATCAATTAAAAAAATATGCATCTACTCACTTTTTTTTCTTTTATCTATTTCACTTAAAATATTGTTTTAATAGGATAATGAGTAGTGAAACTTATGAAACTATTATACACTAAATGTGAAAAAAGTGAGTTAAAGCTCATGGCTATATAGAATTTATGTGGCAGAAACTTTATGAAGTAGATTGTGAAACGGTAACACGTAGCATAAAGTATAGGGGTGAGCAAGTTTACGTCCGGATCGAAAATAACTGAGAACCGAACCGAAAATATACCCAACCCGACCCGAACCCAAGTACCTAGGTATTTAGATCGGTTCCAATTTTTTATCTAAGGTCGGGTCGGGTCTCGGTTCTTTTCATGGTGAAACCCGACTTGGACCTATGGACCGGAACCGACCCTATATTTAGGGTAGTGAATCAGTTCTGTATTTTATGTTTGATCGGTTCTCAGGTCAAGTCGGGTAATGGTCGTGTTTTTCATTTTGCTCACCCCTAATAAAGTAAGTGTTTGAATCGTCCCTACACCTCCTCCCAATTGAAGATGTGCCATGTGTGCCTAAAAGTGAACATTTGAGTCGCATGATATCTTTGGAATTAAACATTGAACATTAATGTTATTAGCTTTTGTTGAATTGTGAACACTTTATGGTATTTATGACAACTTTATCTCCTTATTAAATTTAAGATCGTAGTGACTATCTTCTTGTTTCATAGAAACTTACGAATCATGTCATATGTTTTAATTGGCTTTATGCATAACTAGATTTATTATAGAAACTTACAAATAATGTCATATGTTTTAACTAGCTTTTCCCATGAATAGATTTATTCCTTCTAGCTTTATGCACGTTTGACCATCTCTAACAGTAGGCTTCTAAGGTGTTTGTTGAATGAGGTGGAAGAGTCAAGATTGTGCAACAGGACATGACGAGAAAAAAGGCAAGGAGTGGCTCACAGAAAAGTGCACATGTGGAAAAGGAATGATGTTTTTTTTAGAGAGGAAAGAGAAATAGACGTGGGAGGTTGAATCCACAATTAAACAGAAATACCCTCATTTATTTCAGTGAATCTCGAGGTCGAGATTTCTTTTAAGGGGGCGAGGATGTAACACCTCCCAAAATCATGTCCAATATAATAAAGACACGTGTCATGAACTTTAATAATGTAACGAATTGTTTTCGAGGGACTAAAGTGGACAATCAAAGAAAGTATGTGTATAGAGGAATCAAATGTGTCATCATGCCAAACTCGTGCCTCTTAATGACCTCATAAGATGATCGTATTCATGAATGAATAAATTATGGGACATAGAAAGTCGTTCGTGCTTAAATTGAGAATTTAACAAAGCATAGGGGCTAAACGTGTCAACATGTTAAATGTTATCTCTGAGTGACCTTGTAACGAACCTAAAGCATTGTAATATTTTATTGTGTTCTCACGAATGTCGAATATTTGATTCCATGAATTTTCTACGCACTTAAGGAACTTTTCGGTTGATCTAGTAACTACCCGGGAGCTTAACGAAGTTAAATAATGACCCAAGACACTTGAAAGTTAACTATGGGGTTCATAAGTGCAATAAAAGAAAGTTAAATAAACTAAAAATGGACCAGGGACTGAAATTGCAAAGTTTGGAAACTTTTTACCGGATTAGGAGGTTCTCGCGGGCCGCGTAGACTCCCTCTAAAGTCTACGTGGGCCGCGACAGCAGTGCCAGCGACAGATTTTCTGCACAGCTGCATGTTGCAGCCTGTTCCACCGCCATTGCATGGTTGTTTTCGATACCAGGGACTGGGCAACTGGTTTTTACTGCCCTAGGGACACTTGGGATCATCAGATTACTCTAGATAGCAGGTGGATTGATCTTGGAAGCCTTGAATTTCCTATATAAAGGGTCATGGGTTGCACTTAGAACTTGCACATTTGAATATTTTCACTCATCTCACTCTCTGAAGCCTCCTGGAGCTAAAGGAAGCTTTCTCAAGTTCTAAATTCGTGCTAAGGACTCTAGTAAGTGTTGTTAGCTTCCTTAGTTAAAGTTTTATTAGCTTAATGACCGAAAGTCAAAGTTAGCGTAATTAAGCTTTGACTTAGTGATTAATCACAAACGGTCCATCCATTATTCGAATTAAAAATGGCTATGTGTTGGTAATTATGTAGGTTTTAAACCCTTAAAAGGGCACCTTCAAATTATCACGTTATCTCAGTCAATTGTCGGGTCAAACTTATTAACAAAAAGTCAAACGGGTCAGTTTTTACAAAATAATTCATAACTGATAATGCAGAGGTTATGGAACATGTTTTAACACTTAAACAACTTGGTAAATAATATAAGAACATGTTTAGGCATGTTCAACCCGACAATTCTGAGTTTAGGCTCGGTTCATAACCGAAAGTCGCAAAAGTAGACTTTTGTTTTGACTTTCAGTTCTGACCCGATTTAGCTTAGTTTAGATATACCTTAGGGTTCCTTTAGGACCATATTACATGTTAGTATAACCCTATGAGATTATACTATATGGTTCCTTTGAAATCTGAATCATTTGCATGATTCCGTTAAATGCTTAAATGTTGACCATTATGCCCTTTTATCATTAAAACGAGATTTTTTGAAATGTGAGAGGACAAAAACCTTTATTACTGATATATTAGTATGTCCTAAAAATTTGACATCCGTTTCTGGTCTAAAATAAGAGTTATGCACGATATCGTAAAACAAAAGCTTTTTGTTAATTAAATGGCATTTTTGGCATAAATCATATTTAAACCCAAATTTTGACACCAAACTTTCTACCCACTGATGTAGTATAATATTTAGGGATTTTTGGAAATTTTTGTCAAATTTTATATTGATTATATTATAGAGTTCTAGTGTAAATTCGGTATTGACGAAACTGCCCTTTTCATTGATAAAATGAGTTTTACAAGACATTTTGATACCAAACCTTTTCCTACTGATTTCATATATTAAATAAAATATTTTAAACAGTTGAGACTAATCAAAATCTCAGATTTCCTTAAATAACCCGAAAATCGTCAAATACCGACTATTTATGCGATTTAGGCTCATAATATGGTTTAAAACCATATTTAACACCTAGACTTATTACCTACTGATATTATATGCAAACTTTTATACTTTAACAGTAAGTAAAAGTCTTGAACTCAGATTTCCAAATTTGACCCTTATAGCATATGTGAAATGACCAAAATGCCCATACGGTGCATAGTTTGGCCATAAATAATAAATTTCACACATATGTGATATCTTACTGATGTAACTTGTTAAAATAGATATTTTTACTGATTATTTTAGAGGAGAACCTCAGATTACTATTTAACCCTTTTTATAAACTTTAAAATGACCAAAATACCCTTACGGGACTTAAATTGATTTTAAATTCGTTTTGAGCATAATGGAAGATATCCTACTGATGTCATATCATATTTAAAGCATATTAACTTGTGAAACCTGTACATGACTCATATGGTTACCCGTTATGTATATTCACGTTCGTTACGGCTTATGTAACTAGTTTGCATAAATTAACCGAAACGGGTCAAACCTTATCATTTTTACTTCAAAATCCAGAATTTGTTTAGTTTACCCATTTTATACAAGTCTTCATACTTGTCGGGTCTAGATCACATTCTAATCCCGTCTTCGCTTAATCTTGCGTTTTGAACCGTAAACCTTTCATTAAAACTAACCGGTCTAAGTTAAGACTTAAATAAGACCCGTTAGGAATCTAATAGGTTATTAAAAACCTTCGTTCCATATTAGGAGCCCAGTAAAAGCTACTTGTGCTTGCTGATTGATATACGGCTGATAATAAAATTATATTTTAGCTCAGGTAAATACTTTTAACTTATTTTCCCTTATACGGGCTTGGGATACGGTAAATTATTACCGCTTGGTCGAGTATTGAATATTTAATCGATTAGTGGTTAAATCATTGAGATAACACGTTTTAATCTGTCTTGTTTGATGCAATGCCTATGGGGGGTTAAAGACCATGTCCTGGATATCATCGGCTCATTCATTAGAAATGGCCACGGCTTAAGCACGGGGTGTAGGCATACACCTGACAGTTGCGTATGTATAAACGATATCTCACTCTCTTGTGGGCCTATACTTGTGGCGTGTCTATTAATCTAATCTGGCTCTTCTAACCGGGTCCTGAATGGACGACAAACATGTAAATCTGTATACAAGATTATTTTAAATAATTGTCCCAATTTATAAAATATTTTATGCCTTGCGCATCCAAACTAATTTTATAAATGTTTTCAAAAGAGTTAGTTAATTGTATTTACCAGTGTAAACTGACGTATTTTTCAAAAAGATTAAGTGCAGGTACTACGCGTAATGGGTTGGCTACTCCTAGTATCAAATAAAGAGTCTTGCAAGCTTCTGATACTTAAAATCTGTTGAACAATATTTCTTTATGTTTTAAGATCTGCCTGTGGATCCACTTACAACCCATTGTGTAATATTTTATTCTACTTTCAAATCGGTTTGTATAATTACTTTTAGACTTCCACTGTGATTAATTGACTATGATGATATCAGCTACGTCACGATACTCCCCACCGGACCCACCGGTAATACTTGGAAATATAGGGGTGTGACATTTGCAGCAGGTTTTTAGGAGGGAAAAACTTTTATTTCCTGCAGGGGGTAATGTTTGGAACAATCTATAACACTGAGGGGTAATATTGCAGAATACAGAGAACCATAGGGGGTTAAAAGAAAGGGTAATATAGTCATTTTACATAGGGAGTAATATTGCAGAGTAGAGCAAATAATAGGGGGTAAGAAGAAAGGGTAATATAGTCATTTTACATACCATTTAACATAACTGTTAAGTTCTTTAATGGCGGAGGGTAATCTTGCGACAGAACACCAATGTTGGGGGGGTCAAATAGCAATATTTTCCAGAGAAGGGGTTAGAGTGCCAATTGGCTTAAACCCCAGAGGGTAAAATTGTAGTTTACTCTATAATCAAATTTACCCAGACCAAAAATCAACAACAAAAATAAATATAACTTTAACAGTTCAACAAAAATTAATATCCAAAAATTTCAAAATCTGCAATTTGTTTACAAACTATAAAAAAAAAACCTTAAAAAGTATCAAATCCTCTTAATTTTCCTTCAAATTCCTTTTCTATCTTTTTATTCTTATAACCCATGTATTACACGGATTGAATATAAGAATATATAAATTATAGATTTACATATAATCATTATTAGTGAAATGACTTATTTTATTATATAAAATATAAAACAAAAAAGTTAGATTTTCAGCTTTCCAAATGTATTTTTTTTTTTTAGTTTTCACTTCTCTTTTAAGTCACTATATAATCTATTTTATTATATACAGTTGTAAAACCAGTAACAACAAAATCCCAACATCTCTAGTTCCAGGGCAGACCCGTTGCCTAAAGGCCCATTTTGGTAAAACACGGATGGAATCGGATTCAAACTTAAGACCTGTGGTCTTCAGCTCAAATCTTTACTTCTCCTCCAATGACAACAGTTAAGTTACATCTCATTAACAAAAATATTTGATTACATATTTAATCAACTAATAATAATAACTTACCTAACAAAATTAATTAAACTTGTAATATAAAATTAATAAGTAATAATCATAATCGTAATAATAATGATCCAAATATTAATATAGTGAAAATCTAAAACAACATACAATAAGATAGAATTCAATTTTTGACATTTGGTAAGTTATGATTAACTAGGATTGAGACCCGCCACAATGCGGCGAAGATTCTTTAGTTATAACTAAGTCGATCTAGGACCCGCACGTTATGTTAAACCTGTCAAACGGGGAAGAAATTGACGATGTAAAAACGTTCACCCACAGACGCACGTTGCGTCATGTTAACTCGCAAAATTTAGAACGACACGTAAAAACGTTAAACCAAAGACGCCGTCGATCTAGGACCCGCACGTTATGTTAAACCTGTCAAACGGGGAAAAATAGACGATGTAAAAACGTTCACCCACACACGCACGTTGCGTCGTGTTAAGTCGCAAAATTTAGAACGAAACGTAAAAACGTTAAATCAAAGACGCACGTTGTGATGTGTTAAGTCACAAAATTTAGAACCAAGCATAAAGCAAAAAGTTTGCGGAAAATGAAAACTATAAAGGACCAAAGTTGAAAGTAAAAAAAGTTGTGAGAATAGATTGCAAAAGATAAAAAGTTTTGGGTTAAAAGTAAAAAAACAAATAGTTTTGAGTTAAAAGTAATTTATGAAATACTTTTGGGTAAAAAGTAAAAAAAATTTTTTTTTTTGGAAAACCCCCAAAGCCAAGGTTATGACAACTATATGCATAACCATTTTTTCTTTGGAAAACCCCCAAAGCACACCCCGTGTTGCGTCGGGGCGTAAAACGGTGTCAAATAGTACTAATGTCACACAACCGTTATCGACCACCAACACTGACTCGACCTAGGATCTGCGTGTTGCGACGAACATGTCAAACATGAAAAAATATAAGTAAAAAAGTTGAACCACACATGCACGTTGCGCCGTGTTAACTTGCAAAATTTGAAACAAAACATAAAAAAGTTGAACCACATTCGTACGTTGCGTCGTATTAACTCGGAAAAGTTAGAACTGTACATAAACCGAAAATTTGCCAAAGATGAAAAGTATAAGTGATAAAAGTTGTGAAATTAAATTGCAAATAATGAAGAGTTTTGAGTTAAAGTTAAAAAAACAAATTATGTAGGGTTAAAATTGCAAAAGGTAAAAACCTTTGGGTTAAAAGTAAAAAAATCAATTTTTTTTTTGAAAAACTCTCAAAGCACAAGTTACAAGTTGTTATGCACAAAAAGTTCTCGAAAAATTTAGAACTATACATAAACCGAAAATTTGCCAAAGATGAAAAGTATAAGTGACAAAAGTTGTGAAGTTAAATTGCAAATAATGAAGAGTTTTGGGTTAAAGTTAAAAAAACAAATTATGTAGAGTTAAAATTGCAAAAGGTAAAAACCTTTGGGTTAAAAGTAAATAAATCAAGTTTTTTTTTTTTGAAAAACTCTCAAGCACAAATTACAACTTGTTATGCACAAAAAGTTTGCTTATTTATATATGGAATAATAACGTGTAATTTACAAATAGGAGTAGAGTAACACTCGCTGTTTAAAAAAACAATTCTTTAATTAAAGCGTTTATTTATATAAATATCAAGAAATTAAGGTTTTATAAGTCTTAAGACCTAAAATTTACATTTTTATATGACACAGGCACATTGTATATATTTACTTGGATTAAAATACAAATATAAATAAAAAGTCGTGTCAGCATGTCTATAGAGCCGTATAGTGGTAACTTAAATGTCTAAAAAATATTTAAAAGTAAACCTAAAAAATAATTTAGTGTAAACGCATTGTTTTAAGTTTTACATAGCTTGAAATTGCTTTATATATCTAAATAATATAAAATAAACTTGTATTATTTTTCTTTTTTTGTTATTCCAGATAATTTTGATAGTTGTGTTACATTATATAAACTTAAAAATGAGATAATTTGAAATTGCTTTACATATATAATAATATAAAATAAACTTCGTATATATATTTTTTTTTGTTATTCCAGATAATTTGGATGGTTGTGTTGTGTTACATCATATAAACGTAAAATGAAATAATTCTTCGGATATTATCATGCATTAAAGGATGATGAGATAAATATGCAAGTATTGTTATGAATTTTATTTAATGGGTTATTGGATTTTATCACCTCTAACTATTGGCTATTGGCCGCTGCCACCCTTAACTATCACTTTGACGCCCGTCACCCCCAACTTAACACTTAGTGTGTTCTGTCACCACGCCGTTAACTAATCACTAACTTTTGATCTTGTTATTATACTTTTGGGGTGTCTTAAGATCCCTAAAACCTTCCTAAGATCCCTATGACACCACCAAAAGTATAGTACCAAGATCAAAAGTTAGTGATCAGTTAACGATATGGTGACAGAACATACTAAGTGTTAAGTTGGGGGTGACGAGCGTTAAAGTGATAGTTGGAGGTGGCCGCGGCCAATAGCCAATAGTGAGAGGTGATAATATCCGATAACCCTTATTTAATTAATTCAAAGAAGTATTTAAACATAAAAAATAAATTTGATTGAAGTAGGAGGATGTGTTACCAATATAGCATTAATTGGAATCTTTTAATATAATTTAGATTTTGTATTTTGATATTGTCAAAAAAAAAATAGTGTAAAGTGAACATATCTAAACACATCATCCTTGCCATACAAACAAACCACTATAAAACGCATGTACGAAATCACGAAACGTAACACCACACAAAGAAAATGAGGAAACGCTATGCAGACGAAATTGACATTGACGAAGAGCTCCGCAAAGTTGCGCAGCAGACGGCAGACATTCAACCCGATATGATCGGAGATGCAAATGCAGTTGCAGCAGAAACAGATGCACTCCTCGACCTCCTTCCGCCACCTCTCGACGATCAACCACCTCACCATGGCGAACTCATTGATGCTAACTTCTTCAACTCCTTTGACGACGACTTTGACGATTCAGATATCCTTTAGGTTTCGCAAAATTCACCTGTACGTTTCTATCCTTTATGTTGTTCAGTTGCTGTTATTGTTCTATATTCAGATTTTCATCTGATCGATCAAAAACCGTATGCATAAATGATACTCCAATTCATTAGCTGTTTGCTTTTCGTTCGTAGATCTGGTTTTTGCTTTACAAAATTACCTGTTTCTATGCTGCATGTTGCTGTAATCAATACTCTAATTGATTAGTTATATACTTTTATACATTGCGTTTATAGATCTGAATTTGTTTTACTTGTTTGATTTGTGAATTGTGAACTGAACTGTATGCCGAATTTCGTTCGATGATTCTCGTCATTCGAATTTTGATTCGATTCGATTTGTGTGATTGTATCGTATTACAAATTTACAGTACATCTATTTGCATTAAGATAAAGATAAAGACAATGAAACGACGATTTGCATTTTATAGTTCCGATAGGTTTAATTTGTATTCATAATGTTATTATAAAACTCGATTCGTGATGAATTTTGCTGGTTTGAAGGTTCGATTCGTAACGTGAACTTCAACATCTATAGCATCAGTTGCAGGTTAACGTTTATTTTTCTGTTGTGATGATGAACGAATTTGCTTTTCGTTCTTCTGGTTTAACAGAATCTAGAATGTTCTAGAAACAATGCCAGGTAGGAATTCATGACGTGGATGAAAATAGCTAAAAGTGCAATAACAGTCCCTCAAACTATTGGGCAGCTATTTCACTGAATCATTGATACACAGGTTACACATGTTCAACAACTTCATAATATAATTACAAGATTAATATTAATATTAATAATAATAATAATGGAACTGAACAACTAAGTTTTCTATTAATATGATTTGTATTTTTATAGAAAATAAAGCAATAATAAAATAAAAAAAAGATCAAGTTTAACGGATTTGTTTTTGTCGGCGAATTTCATGTATATGACACAATTTCCAGGTTCATGTACCTGAGTAGCGTCAATCCGCGAACAGGATTAAAACACTTGGTCATAACGCGTACTTGTCGTGTGAAAACATGCTTTATTAACCATTAATTCGTTATCTTTTGGTAGAAGTAATATTTTTCTTGTTGACAATAAGATTTATGCCAAAATGGTATTACATTCAATATTAGTTATTGATCTAACTGATCCAAAAACTATACAAGTTCTCCAAGCGCAAACACTTCAGCTGCAGGTTCACACAACGGTGAACTTGAAGACCACGATTATAGCCGCGTGTTCAAATTAGCACAACTTTGGTCATATGTCCAATTAATGCATTAAAGAATCAAATTCAAAACCAATTGACACAAATCATAATTCACAACCAAATGCTATCACTACTGCTTTTTCCCTTCCTCTCCGTCTTCATCCAAATGCTTAACCCGTTTAGTATCACTAATTTTACTTCTTAATTCATCACTTGCAGAAGGTAGATTTTGTTCATCTTTTCTTGTCTCCTAATACATCAAAAACATTTCATCACATACCACCCCATAACCAATATTTTGAAGGAAAAAGCATATATTACCGGATCGACTTATTAGTACTGTACCTGTTCCGAGACTTTGGCTTCTCTCTTTCGATTAAACAACAGGAAGTTCTTAATATCTCCGTTCTTGATGCTTGCTTCTAGCTGCCAATAGTATAAACATCAAGATAATCTCGGCCAAAACCATAGTTGTCGATAGCGATGGTAGTGGTCGCTATAGCGCGCTATGTAGCGAAGCGATGTAGTGTCGCTATTATGGTTATAGCGATGGATAGCGAGAACAGCGACGCCTTATTTTTTTGTTTCTTTAATATAGATAGCAATTAAATATAGCTATAAAATAGCTGGGTTCTAGGTTTTTGTTAAATATACATGTAAAATAGCATATATACCAGGGTATGTTGATATAATATACATATAAAAATTTTAAATTTTTTTTTCTAGTGTTTCACTATTTTATAAAATAGCCGCCCGCTATTTATCGCTATTCGCTATGTAGCATATAAATACCTCATCGCTATTTGTCGCTATTCTCCATTAACAACTATGGCCAAAACGTAATGTAGTTATGATGAGGCTTTACCTGAACGTGAAGAATGCCCACAAGAATGCTAGCAATTGGCAACCAGCTTTCATCCGGCAGCAGTGACAAATTCGACCTAGGACGATTCACGAATAACTTCAAGATCATTAGCCCTTTGAATCCTAACTAATCAAATTCAAATTCAATAAGCAGATGACAAATTTAACAAACCTTATGTAAGGAGCCAAATAAACAATAGCATATGCAGCATAACGCTTATCCCCTGTATCCATCAAAGCAAACACCCAACTCTACATAAAACAACAACATCATCATCAAAACCAATAATTCATATAAACTATCCTAAACAAACACAAGATTTCAACAAGTATAATCTTACCATCCAATTGAAGTAAGGAATGAAGCTAATAATCCCCATAACTGCAAACCTTGCATCAGCAGAATTAATCATCGAGTCATCATCTTCATTGTCATTGGGACCCACAGGGGGTGGGGAGATCAACGAGTTGAGTACACACGCGCCGATAGCCCCGGCGAATGGCGCGTCGTGCAACAGCACCGCCTTGCACCTTCCATTCCTGATTCTCCTATTCTGTTTAAAAAAAAGACACAATACCTAGGGTTTTAAAACTAAACACCAGTCAAACATTAATAAAAATAATAGAGATGACCTGCTGGTTGACGTATATATGTGAGTGATATTGATGATGTGTGTATAGAGGGTTGAGTTTTGGAGGCGAAGAAGAGTTGCAGGCGGAGGGAAAAGGGGTGAGAGAGTGGGAGTTGATCGCCGGAAGAGCGGAGACGGCGGTGGACGGCGGCGGGGGTGGAGGCGAGGTTGGTGAAGAAGAAGAAGAAGAAGGTGGTTTGAGTTTCGTACAACAATTGGGGAAGCGTGCCGCCATGAGGGAGAATTGGCTGTTAGCGATGATGGTCAAGTTGAAGTCTTCACGTGGTCGCAATGTTTTTTTATCGGGTACATGTTAGTTATTTGCGGGTGGTATGGGTGTTAGTTATATATGAGTTTTTAGTAAAGTTAAATTTAAGTCTGATCTCTGTAATCTTTTCATGATTTCAAGGTTATAGAGTTATTCCTGATACATAATCCAGACTAGGGATGAGCAAATCAGACCCGGTACCGGTACCGAACCAGTACCGGTACCGAATTTACCGAACCGGGTGCTTTTTCGGTACCGATTCGGTACCCACTTTTGACATTTTCGGTACCGGTCCGGTACGGTACCGGTTCGGTACCGGTATTTACTGATTTTTACCCTCAAATACCGGTACCGAACCGGGTACATTCGGTACCGGTACCCACTTTTAGGGATTTTCGGTACCGGTACCAAGGTCATCCCTAATCCAGACGCCTGGTTAGATTTTTTTTTCTGAACGATCAACTTCATTAACACACACAGAAAGTCCTCGAAGCGAGGACCTCTGCAAAGAAAAAAGAAAAAAAAAAGCCCAACTACAACGAATACAGAGTTTTTACACCATTCTTGCCAAAGCAAACAAATACAATCAAACCTATATCTAAACCAAAAAAATGATCTAGACTTGATGTTGTGCACTACCTCCATAACTTTAGCATTCTTCCCGTTGAACAATTTATCGTTGCGAGCTAACCAAATGGACCAAAGAGTGACCACGACAATGTCGTGCACTATCTTTCTACCACGCGATCCTCCATCAGCCCCTTTATAGATGTTAAGCAAATCCCGGATATCAAAGGCAAAAAAATTCGGGATTTTACATTAAGACGCAATTCTCCACCATATCTCAGCAGTAAAAATGCAAGCAGTAAACAGGTAGAGAGTCGAATCACTACCTTCTTCACAGAAAACACAAGTCGTGGAACCAAAACAAATGTTCCGTTTCTCAAGCTCAATACGTGTGGGGAGTCTATGCATTTCCACCCTCCAAGCATGAATGTTACATTTCAATGGAACCCAAGTTGTCCACATCATTTGAAAGTTCCCAGCGCCTCTTCCTTTAACAATCTCCTTCTTGACCACCTTCACTGAGAAGCCTGATTATTTACGGTTGGTTAGATAAGAAACTGTAAATAAATATATAGTCGGTTTGATTACGAGCTAATGACGATGTGAGCTAGACAATCCAACGAAACCAAACCAAAATTGATGAAAAGTAGTGAGAAACCATTGATGGGCGACTACCAAGGGGGGGACTCGTTGAACTACTAACCGGACCAATGTTTAGAACGTGTAATAGGCTATCAAACAAAGGAGGGTCATACCATTTGTAATGCTTCATGGTAATCATATTATTTGTTAGAGCATTCACATCTAAATTGGTAAATCATGTCTTATTCTTATATTTTAATGTAAATTTTAAAAACCTTTCAAAATCCTGATATCATCCTTGTGATACTTTTGTGAGTGGCGTAGAGAAAAAAATAGTATAAATTGATTAAAAGAGTATATTTAGCTTAATAGAGATAAATATAAGGAATTAGATGTAAAAGCTTTTTTGAAAATCTTTAAATCGAGAAGGTAAAGATGTCTTCTAGTTAAATTACAAGAATATGGATAAGAACTCGAATGTGAATGCTCTGTTAAACTAACCCAGTTATTCGGTTATTATATGTTTAAATAATCCCTTTATTAATCAATATAAATCAACTTGCTAGATATGAGGCTTATGTTCTTGAGGAGTTCGCTGAAGAATTTCGCCTACCTATTAATCATAGGCCAGTAGAAAACGTCGATCTTGATAATGTTGAACAGGCATCATTAGACACACAATTAACATCGTCCAATGTCGGTTTTCGACTTCTTCAAAAGATGGGATGGAAAGGGAAAGGTCTTGGGAAGAATGAGCAAGGTATGCACATAACTTCACTACAAATACGCTTGCAATTAGATATGGTCTTAAGTATAATGATGGTATAATAGTGGAAGTAGATACTAGAAATAGGGTAGCTTAGTGTATGAAGTGGGTCTCGGGAATAGTATAGGATTCAAAAATCGACTTTTGTTATTACTTAGCCTATAAAATAACTAGAGCTTTGTGATAGCGAAACTACTTACCCAGACGACTCTAACAGCTTTATTTAAACATAAAAATAGAACTTATTAAAAGCAATTGAAGAAAGCTGCAACAACTGTGGAACTATGAATCATATTTTATTAAAAAAGTATAAATATATTTAAATATATTTATAAAAAAAAAAGATAAATAACATAACCTTTAATGTTTTTAGTGTCAAGGACAAAGATGGTTATTAACCCTAGGAACCAAGACCGTAATATAATCATAAATCAGAACGATTTGTGTAACTCTTTGGTTGCCATTGCCTAACTTGTTTGTTCATGTTCACTAGTACATGTAGAGGGTTAATAACCATGGGCGGAGGTTAACAGTGGCTCGGGGTACTCCCTCCACCTCATGACTTTTTGTTTGTAGTGTTAATTTTACAGAAAAATTTTAATTTTTTATAGTTTAAAATATTAGATTTTCAAGAGGCCGCCCCTACTGAGTCGAATCCCCTCGACTGTATCAAATCACATTGACTGTGTCAAATCACCTTGACTGTGTCAAATCCCCTTGACTGTTGTCGAATTACCTCGACCGGGACACAAAAGCACTCTAAGTAGTCACAAATGGACTAAATACCATACTTTAATTCATCTATATCTTTTTTATATTCTTAAAACATTCAGAATTTATCAAAACACTTCCACAACCACAATTTTAGATATTAAATGACTAAATACCATTCTTACCTATTTTACATCTTATTAACTAAATTTGATCATCATAATCAATAAAAAAAATAAAAAAAAATTAAAAAAAAACTACCATAATTTTATAATATTAAGAAAAGGCTACATTATTGCATCCTTATTTCACTAAGGAAGGATTTTCTCCCAAACCCAAAAATAAAAACAAACTCATAAAGTAGTTCAGTTTATTGTCTTATTCACATTTATGGGATTACAACAGTTGCATAAAATCTCAACATACATCAAAAACTTATCATGTAAACCTTTGTTCCTTCACAATTACATTTTGCTACAACATTAAACATGATATATTATATATATAATGAGCTTCAAGAGATTCAGCCCAAAGAATTAAGCCATCTTGCTTCCTACTATAACAGCAAACTGCAAACCCAGGCACTCTCTCTTTGTATGAAAAATGAATCAAAGAAATGGTTTCCTCACTACCCGATTTTTTCCTTTTTTTGGCATTTCAAGATCGGGAAATCTTTAAACAAAACTTATTACACACCTGAGGAAGATCACCCAATTTTCTTGATTTTAAGTACCACTGCTTGCGATTGTAGTTGTAGTTAGGTTTAAATAAGACACCGTTATAGAAATATTCTATAAAAAATGAATAAATTAGTTTTACCAGAATATACAGCATTACATCACTCGTATTTCCACGAGTATATCAAGCATCAGCTTCACCTTTCTGCCCATCTTCCCGACTTGTTATTGCATCAACTCGCTCTTGCAACTGAAAGCAGCGGATAATTTAACATTTTATTTTAATAATATAACTAACCGAAAGTACAAAACTTCAAGAATATTGTTTTAACACTTATTGAGAAGTAAAATACAAAATCTAAACAAACTCACTTGTAAGTATTTTAACTTTTCGGCAGTCAATTCCTCGGTCAAGGTTGTTAACCTTAATATGACAAAAAAAAAAATCAAAACAAAAGCATAATAAAGAGTAAAATGCCATTTTCGTCCCTGAGGTTTGGCCAGTCTTGCGACCTTCTTCCAAAAGTTTGTTTTTCCGCATCTGGATCCAAAAGGTTTGAAATCTTGCCATTTTCATCCTGCTCGTTAACTCCATCTATTTTTCTCCGTTAAATCAGGGGTATTTCCGTCTTTTTTTGTTAACTTAAAGACCGAATATCCCTGAAAAGGACCGAATTGCCCTTTAAGTTCACAAAAAAGACGGAAATACCCTTAGCTTAACGGAGAAAAAAGGATGGAGTTAACGAACTGGATGAAAATGACAAGATTTCAAACCTTTTGGGTCCAAATGCGAGAAAACAAACCTTTGGAGAAAAGTCACAAAACTGGTCAAACCTCAGGGACGAAAATGGCATTTGACTCCATAATAGAAGTAAAAAAAGACGCAGTTTAGATGTTAGTTGAACCTGGATTGTAGCTCAGAAATCTTGGTAAGCAGCAAACGTTCTCTATCAGAAACTTCAACCTGAAAATTTGGCAACGAATACCAAATTAATATAGTATTTGAATTTAAAGTAAAATTTGAATTTATTTACATACAGATCCGTTGTTCTCGGGAGTGCGAGGCAATGGGGGCAATTTCCCATTTTGAGAAGCTGAAATAAAAAAAAAAATAGTCATAACTCATTCACAAACAAATTAATATCCAATAGAAATTTCAACTCACCCTCTGCCACCTCAGCTGGTTGTAAGCTATTCAACAAATTCAAAATAAGATCCTGGGGAAACCGAAACAAGGTATTTATTTAATAAGAACATCGTTAATGTCATGTAATCATGTATTAGAAGTAAATATGGTGTAATTAATTACCTGTTGAAGTGATGTCTGTTGAAAAAGGTTTTGAAGGTGTGGCATTAGGAATGATGCAGGTAAATTGCTATGTACAGAACTGCTATTGTTCTCCCTAGGGATAGGCTGGTTAACCGTAAACGGAAAGAAAAAAAGGAAATTAGAATAAAAACTTTATGAAGTTATATGAAGAGGAAGTTGAATGGGATACAATTATACAAACCATTTTATTTGAATCGTATATCCAGTCACCCACACTTGCAGACTTCCTCAGTGATGAGTCCTATTTTAACATATTTAACGCATTAGATAAAAACTTATAGATTAGTCATTTAGAGATGAACACTTTGCAAAAAAAAAAAAAAAAGGTATATATTAAAGATAAGATTTAATAAAAGTAAAAAATAATTAAAACAAAATACTAGTTATACAGATGTTTTCATCATTTGTTGTATTACATAAAAATTTAAGTAGAAACGGAACTTATTTAAACATATTTTTGTATATAACTTTTTTAGATTATATAAAAAGAATAAAGTAATACATAAAGTACATGAGATTATTTTTATAATATATTATAAAAAGCATTAAAGTAATAGACAACTTGATTTTATTTTATACAAAGTTTCACTTAGGGGTTGTTTGACAACTTCTGAATGGTTAAGTGCTGAACCAGTAAGAGGTCTGAACCATTAAGTGCTGAACCAGTAAGACGTCTGAATCATTAAGAGCCAGTATAATACTTAACCATTCAGAGGCAAATGTCTGACCAATTCAGATTAGAGGTCTTAACCATTCAGACTCAGTATAATGCTTAACCATTCAGAGGCAAATGTATGAACCATTAAAAAGTTCGTTAAAGTTTAAATCTCAAACAATAGCGGATTCTTCTTCTTACCTGAGGCGATCGTCGAGGGACTGTACATATCGGAATATCCTTTACAAGATCAAGATCTTCAGATGTCACAGAAAACCGTCCTTTTATTTGTACTAAATTTGCTTTTGATTTTTCATCCAATGATTCCCTGTATCCTGTAGAAAAGTCAACATATATGCATGCGGGTCAAAAAACAATTGTTTCCATTAATATTTAATAATGTGAAGAGAGAAAAAAAATACCTCCTGTTGGTTTTATTGGAGCAGATAAACTGTTTCCTGAAGCGCGGTTTGGAAGATTCAAAGGACCACTAAAACTGGGAGCTCTCCTTACCAAATGTTTTTTATCGATTGCTTGTGAGCTTTCATTGTCAGGCCTGATTAAAAAAAGAATTAATTATGTAAATCATCAATCTCCATGTAAGTAATCACACGACTCTAGGGGTGTTCAGAATTCGATTCGGATTCGAAAAATTCGAAACTCGACTTAATTCATTTTGATTATCAAGAATTCGAATCAATTCGAGTCCAGTAAATCGAATACAAGTTTATAATTTTAAATTCGATTCGATTGGAAATTCGAATTAAAACTATACATATTTATTTATTATATTTATATATAATACACAAATAACTTTAATTTGGGCTATAGTATAAATTAATCTATAAATTTATTCCAAGTCTTTTAATAGCCCACTACCAAACCAATTATCAAGCCCATAACTTACACCTAACTTAGCATCAAAACGAATTTATTCGAATTTTTAATCGAATTCGAATCAAATTGAGCAGTTTTTAATCGAATTCGATTCGAATTCAAGCAAAAAAAAAAAGTATTCGAAAATTCGTTATTCGATATTTCGATTCCATGAACACCCCTACGAGACTCGATGAAATAAGTAAAGATTACGGTGAAACCTCTCTAAAGTACGAGTTCTTTCTGATTTAGAATGATTTAAGACCACACCCGCCACTAGGGGCCCACTTTGCGTTTGTCGATTTCTTCCCGTTAAAATTCTAGTTTTAGCTGGAGTTGCATCTTTATCTGAGGTAGATGGGAGTTGCTCGGTTTTTGTTCTGTTGTTTTCTAGAGTGTTCCCTTTATTACCGTATGACGTATCACTTTCCGGAGTATTTCCCTCATTGCTCGGGGATTCAGACGGGACCACCTCATCACTGAAACAAGTTTATAAATGTTAGAAACTAATTAACATTAGAGTAAAATGCCATTTTCGTCCCTGAGGTTTGGCCAGTTTTTGTGACTTTCGTCCAAAGGTTTATTTTTCCGCATCTGGATCCAAAAGGTTTGAAATCTTGCCATTTTCATCCGGCTCGTTAACTCCCATCCATTTTTCTCCGTTCGGTCGGGGGTACTTCCGTCTTTTTTGCTAACTTAATGGAGAAAAATGGATGGAGTTAACGAGCAGGATGAAAATGGCAAGATTTCAAACCTTTTGGATCCAGATGCGAAAAAACAAACCTTTGGACGAAAGTCACAAAACTGGCCAAATCTCAGGGACGAAAATGGCATTTTACTCTAAACATCAAAAAATTAGTAAAAACTTGAAAAGACCACGAATTGAGAACTGGCCTTGAAACAATCTCGCTTGTGGAATTTAGTTCGCCTGGTGTAGCCTTTGAACCGGATGCATCCTGAAGCATATATCAATATTTCATTATGATGTACAATTATATGCATTCAAAGGGTACTAAGAACGGTTTAGATAAAATGTCGTTACATGATTGGCAGATGAAGTAGCATGCGCGTCATCTTCTTTGGCATCTTGATTTTCGTCATCATCTTGCACCTTTAGCGAAAATTTAAAAAATTAATTTAACGTCAGTTATATAAGTACAAGAACTCAAGATGCAAATTTAACAAGATGTATAGAATGAATAATACCAAGGATGCTTTGAATTTTAGATCTTGAACGTCAAAGTTCCAGGCACTAACGCCTCGCTGGTACTCGCTCTGGATATAAGCAACACAAATTAAGAAAAGAAAATTAGATAAACATGACACTCTATTTTAAAAAGAAAGCTGATTTAATATACAAGGAAAAATCATCTAACCTGTGATATGGCTTCTTGTTCTGCTGACGGCATCTTCTTAAGAGCTAGCTGGGCAGCGTCTTTAATCTATGCACATATTTCACAAATTATACGAAAGCTATACAGGCAACAAAAATTAAGAAAAAAAAAAACGTGACACTTTATACACCATAAAACAAGAATTGCAAACCTGGAGAGCTTTCACACGGTGCCACAGTGGCGGCAAGTCAGCAAAAAGCTTCTTTACAGAGAGCTCTGGTGGTTTTGCTTGTTTAAAAAAAGAATGTTTTAACAACTTCTCAGCAGTTGGCCTTTTTGTTTGATCTTTCACCAAACACATCGCAACCAACTCTTTAAAAGACTGTTAAAAAGATATAACACATAAGCGGCTTTCCGTCAATTTTTTCATGTTTATGTAAGAATGTAACATTGCATGCTCCTACAAAATTAAAAAAAAATATATATATATATATATATATATATACCTTAGAAAACCGTTTATCCCGATCATAATCAAGTCCAGGGGGTGCATTTTGAATAGTCATCAAGAGAACCTATGACACAAAAGTATAATATAAATATCCATAATATATATATTGATTACATTACTTAAATACTAACCTTCATTGGAGGATACTTTGAGAAAGGGGCGTGACCATGAGCCAACTCAAGTGCGGTAATACCAAACGACCAAATGTCAGCCCTGTAAATGATGATTATGGTGTCTTATACTCTTATTACCAAATTGTAATTCTTTACTCAAAACATTAAACATTTATATTTTCTAACCATAAACAATTTCTAAATAAAAAGATTTAGGTACACTCACTTGAAATCATATCCACTTCCTGGTTGCAGCACCTCCGGTGCCATCCTGTAACATTGAATTAAAATCAAGTCACAGATGACCTAAGAGATTGAAAAAAATAACCAAAAATATATTTTAAAGAAGTCAGAGGTTGGTAGTAGGGCTTGTAAACGAACCGAATGTTCAGCGAACAGTTTGCGAGCCGTTCGGCGGGAAGTTCGTTTATGTCCATTCGTTTAATAAATGAACAAACACAAACAAGAAATTTCGTTCGCTAAGTTAAACAAACAAACAAACATGAACAGAGGTTGCGCTCGTTCGTTGATGTTCATGAACATTCGGTAATGTATTCATTTATGTTATTTGTGTTCGTTCATTTAAGGGTTTTTTTATGTTATATTTTTTTTATTGTTTTTAGTTTTTAAAAATTTAAACCATAGTTATACTGTAAGCCTTCACCAACATCCCTCATTTGACCATTTCAATTTCAATTTGTGTTAAAGCTTGACTAACTTTTTAATTTTCGTGCTAATTATATTTATAATAATTATGTCAACTATGTTCAGATAGTTATGTTAAGAACTTGTATTTTTTTGGTGGTTTATTCGAATCTTTCTGATGAAAATGCAAATTTTATTCTAAAATGAATATATAACGTTCGTTTGTGTTCATTTATGTTCATGAACATTTGTTTGTGTTCATTTGCGTCTGTTTACATTCGGAAAGTGTTCATGAACATGTTCATTTCCTTAGCGAACACGAACAAGAAATTTTGTTTGGTAAGCGTTCATGAACCATTCATGAACATGTTCATTCCTTAATGAACGAACACGAACAAGGCCTTGTTCTTGTCCATTCGGTTTGTTTACAGCCCTAGTTAGTAGATCATGTACTAACCAGCAAGGAGTTCCTACAAAAGTATTTCTAGAACGTTGTCTATCCCCTCTATCAAACATACAAGCTGACACACCAAAGTCCCCAAGCTTTATCACCCCATTAGTGTCAAGAAGTATATTTCCAGCCTGAACCAAAATAACGTTGAATAACTTATAATAATAACAATAATAAGAAGAGTAAATATAGTGACCTTAACATCACGGTGTATGTGTCCATGTCGATGCAAATACTCCAAAGCCTTAAGGGTCTCTTTGAGAATAGATGCGATCGCTGATTCTTCAAAGCCATCTGGATACGCTGTTTTCATAAGATGTAGACATGAACCTTCAGCCATGAATGGCATAACCACCCAAAGATTTTGGTTGACAACAAATGAACAAAATGCTCTTATCACATTAGGGTGGTCTATCAAACTCATTGTTTGGGCTTCCCTTCGAATATCATCCTGTAACCAGTCCTTACACAAGTTATAATCATTACCAAATTTCACTTTAGGTGTATTTGCTATACATCTCTCATGTTGTAACATTTGTATTCAGATATACTGTTCCTGTTAGTTTGTGATATTGTATATATGTAGTTTATAAGCGTGTAAAAGGAAAAAAAAAAGACAAAACGGGAATGTGGTTTGTGGGAAAAATGAAGTCAGGTACACAGTTGTCAATAGCGGTCGCTATAGCGAATAGCGTAGCGTATAGGTCGAAGGTGGCTACAGGGTATGTAGCCATAAATAGCGGGATTTCAGTTATTTTTTTGAATATAAGTAGCGATTAAATATAGCTATAAAATAGCTGGATTTTAGGTTTTTGTTAAATATACATGTAAAATAGCATATATACCAGGGTATTTTGATATAATATACATATAAATAAAATTTCTAGTGTATCGTTATTTATAAAATAGTGCCCGCTATTTATCGCTATTCGCTATATAGCATATAGGTACCTTATCGTTATTTGTTGCTATTCACCATTAACAACTATGGCCAGGTACTTCAATGAAGCCCATGAAGAGAATCAATGCGAATTTGATTATAACTAATATTTGCTTAATATGATGAACTTAGTATTAACGGATATAGTTTATAACTGTTATGTATATATTTAGAGATAGATATTGTATATGTTCCAGATTTATTTCTTTCCTTATTTAGTGCTAGGGTTTGTTTATTCTTTGGATCTTTATATACGATCCTCTGCTATGTATTATCATTCATTCAGATTAATAAAGTTTCTGCACTTTTATGGTATCAGAGCCTCGGCTCTCTACCAAATCGCAGTTGCTTCTTTTTTTTTCGGTTCCCTACCCAGCTTCGGCTGATAACCCTGCAACATCTCTTTCAATCCCTGCCGTCGCAATCCCCTGTTCTCGAACACTACCATGGACGGCGATGGCAAAACTGCTCAACCAGACTCCTCCCAATCTGCCATCAAATCCAACCTCCACCCCGCCTACTCGGTTACCAACATACAAAGCAAAATTCGAACCTTGGATGGCAAGAAAGTTACATACAGTGCCTGGATAAAACTTTTTCGGTTACATGCTACGGCATATCAAGTTCTCAATCACATCGATGAAACACCCCCACCCGAACCCAAGTCTCCGGAATATCCCTCTTGGAAAGAACTCGATGCCCTTGTTCTTCAATGGATTTATGCCACTCTATCTGATGACCTCCTTCTTTCGGTCCTGGAGAACGAGTCCACTGCACGTACTGCATGGGTCAAATTAGAAACGAAATTTTTGAGCAATAAGAAGGCTCGTGCGGGTGCCTTAGAAACAAAATTTTGCAACCTGACACTTTCTGCCTGCAAATCCCTGGATGATTATTGTCAACAGTTGAAGGACCTTGCTAACCAACTTGCAGATGTGGACCACCCAATCACTGAGGATCGGCTTGTCCTCCAACTTGTACGCGGTCTCCCCGCCGAGTTTGATACGACCGCGTCTCTAATCAATGCTAATAATGCGGGATGGGACTTAGCCAGGAATATGCTGAATGATGAGGTAATACGTCTCGAGGTTCGCCAAAAATCTACAAACTCTGTTTTAATGGCCCAAAACCAAACACCCAATCACCAACACTCAACGAACCCTTACCCCTCATACTCCCCTACACCCAACCAACAACCTCCTAACCACAAAGGGTACTCTCGTGGCGGTCGAGGCCGCGGTCGTGGCCGCTCCTATAGGGGCGGTCGTGGTCGTGGTTATGGCCGCTCACAGGGACAGCAGCAATATCAACAACCATGGGCCCCTCAACAGTCCTCTTATCCCCAGTGGGCCTGGTGGTCCACACCACCATGCCCCTACCCAACCCAACCTTTATATCAGCCCGCTACACCTTATCAGCAGCCCTCTGGCCCACCAACAGCCCATTACACAGCAGCCCCGAATTCTGCATACCCATCCACACCTCCTCAGCATCCTGGTCCACCTCAGACTGTTTATTACCAGCCCCATGCAGGCCCAAATACTTACGGACAGCACCAGCAAGGTCCACCTGGTTCCGGGTCACCACAACAGCCGGCGTACAATGCACTTTGCCCGTCTGACATTGGACCTGCTATGGCCTCAATGAATCTCACTTATGACCCTAACACTATCATGGATTCTGGAGCTGGCGGTCATGCGACAGATGAGCAAGGTATGATTGAACACCCAGACTCTTTTCCTGTTTGTAGTAAACTTTTAGTTGGCAATGGCGCGTCTTTACCAATTCAAGGGTCTGGAACAGGTTACCTGTACCTTCCCAACCGCACCTATGTCCTACCTAACATTTTACATTGTCCACAAATTATCAAAAAAGTTAATTTCTGTGCGTCGTTTTACTCGTGATAACTATGTTTCAATCGAATTTGACCCTTTTGGTTTCTCTTTGAAGGACCTTCGAACTGGGCGCCTCCTTTCCCGCCACAATAGCACCGGGGACCTCTATCCAATCACAAAACCTGAGCTACCTGCCCAAGCAAGCTTTCTCACTACCACATCTCGGCCATGGCACGATCGTCTTGGTCACCCCGGCGCTCAAGTTTTAGATGTTCTTTTTCGTACTTTCAATTTTCCATGTAATAAGACCAAAAAGTCTACCTTTTGTCATTCGTGTCAATTATCAAACAGTAAGCGTCTACCATTTTATGCATCTTCTTCTTTTACGTTTGCCCCATTTGACATTATTCATTGTGATTTGTGGACATCACCTGTACTCAGCAAATCTGGGTATAAATATTACATGGTTTTAATCGATAATTACTCGCATTTTATTTGGGTTTACCCTCTAAAATACAAGTCCGAAACCTTTCCTACCTTTGTCAAGTTTCACCGACTAATTGCCACACAGTTTAACAGAAACATTAAAACTTTTCAATGTGACTTAGGCGGTGAGTTTGACAATAACGCCTTCAAAACCTTTGCTACCCAACACGGCCTTCTATTTCGATTTTCCTACCCACAAACTTCATCACAGAATGGCCGTGCGGAACGAATGATACGTCGACTTAATGACATCATTCGCTCTCTTTTAATCCATGCACACCTACCACCGTCCTTTTGGGTCGAAGCATTGCACACGGCTGCCTATTTACACAACATCCTTCCAACCACACGCCTTAACTTCTATACACCTACCTTTGCCCTTTACCTCCGACATCCTACCTATGACCATCTACGAGTATTTGGGTGCGCCTGCTATCCAAATACTTCGGCTACCCAACCACATAAACTACACCCTCGCTCTATCCGGTGTATTTTTCTTGGCTATCCGCCGGATTTCCGTGGGTACCGTTGCTTCGACCCCACCACGGGTAAAGTCACCATCTCTCGCCACGTCACCTTCGATGAGGCCACTTTTCCCTTCTCATTACCAACACCTATCCCCTCGTATAACTTCCTTGATGAAAACCCGCCACCTGGCTTTTCTTTCAACCGCTCCACCCTTATCCACCATCCTCCCACCACGGCCCCTCCACCACCATCTCCACCCTTGCCACGTCCACCATCCACAACCACCCCATACCAGTTTACTTATTCCCGCCGGCCTAAACCACCTTCCCATCCCCCACCACAACCTGCTCCAGCTCAGCTGTCTGCCCCGTCTTCCCGACCACCATCGACTCACCCTATGACCACCCGTTCCAAATCTGGTACCCTTAAAACTATTCACCACTCCACCCCCACCCCTTCCATCTCACCCATTCCCACCTCTTATACACAGGCCCTAACCGACCCGAATTGGTCGCGTGCCATGCAAGCTGAATTTACTGCCTTACAAGAAAATGGGACATGGGAATTGGTTCCACGGCCTACGAATCAGCCGGTTATTAGATGCATGTGGCTGTTTCGACATAAATTTAAGTCTGATGGAACTTTAGAGAGATATAAAGCCCGATTGGTCGTTAATGGGAAATCACAGACTGTGGGTATTGACTGTGAGGAGACTTTTAGTCCGGTTGTCAAACCGGCTACTATCCGGACTGTTTTATCATTGGCAGTCTCGAGATCTTGGCCGATTCATCAGTTAGATGTGAAGAATGCGTTTTTACATGGCCATTTAAATGAGACTGTATATATGCATCAACCTTCGGGTTTTATTGACAGGCGTTATCTAGGTTTTGTATGCAGGTTGAAGAAGTCTCTCTATGGCCTCAAACAGGCACCACGGGCTTGGTATACCCGGTTTGCTACATATATTCTCTCACAGGGTTTTCGCAGCAGTGTATGCGACAACTCGTTGTTCGTTTATACCCAGGGTCATAATGTTGCATATCTCCTTTTATATGTTGATGATATTGTCCTGACTGCCTCTTCAGATGCATTCCTCCATGATATCATTCAGAAACTCTCACGTGAGTTTGCTATGACAGATTTGGGTCAATTACACCATTTTTTGGGAATTAAGGTTACGCGTCGACCGACGGGTCTATTTTTGGATCAATCTCAATACGCCAAAGAGATTATTGCATGTGCCTCAATGACAGACTGCGAGCCTTGTGCAACTCCTGTTGATCTTTCTTCTAAATTAAGTGTGACTGGCGGGCCTCTCTTTCATGACCCGACTCTTTATCGAAGTCTGGCCGGGGCGCTTCAGTACTTAACTTTTACCAGGCCAGATATCTCCTACGCAGTGCAACAGGTTTGTTTATTTATGCACGAACCTCACGACTCCCATTATGCTTTCATGAAACGGATTTTGCGCCACTTACAAGGCACCTTGGATTATGGGATTCGGATGGTTCGCTCTGGTACGCACTCAATAACTACGTATTCTGATGCTGATTGGGGTGGCTGTCCTGACTCCAGGCGGTCAACAAGTGGCTATTGTGTTTTCTTGGGAGATAACCTTATTTCATGGTCTTCTAAACGACAGTCCACTGTTTCACGATCCAGTGCAGAAGCTGAATATAAGGGGTTGCTAATGCTGTGGCAGAAGCCACGTGGATTCGAAACTTGTTACTTGAGTTACATGTTCCATTGAAACAGGCCTCGGTTATTTATTGTGACAACGTGTCCGCTATTTATATGTCAGATAACCCGGTCCAGCATCAAAGAACGAAGCATATTGAGATTGATATCCATTTTGTTCGGGAAAAGGTGCGCATTGGTCATATTCGCGTTCTGCACGTTCCCTCATCTTACCAATACGCTGATATCTTCACTAAAGGCCTTTCGAGGCAGCTTTTTCACTCTTTCAGGTCCAGTTTGACCGTTTGTCCGATGACCGATCAAACTGCGGGGGGCTATTAACGGATATAGTTTATAACTGTTATGTATATATTTAGAGATAGATATTGTATATGTTCCAGATTTATTTCTTTCCTTATTTAGTGCTAGGGTTTGTTTATTCTTTGGATCTTTATATACGATCCTCTGCTATGTATTATCATTCATTCAGGTTAATAAAGTTTCTGCACTTTTACTTAGCATCAATTAATGTTTTCCAAGATTCCTAGGTATGTTCAAGTTTAACGGATAAAGTACTTTGTTGCTAAATTGCTATATAATCATTAATATTTTCTCCGGAAAACTAAATGGGATTTTTTTGTATCTACTATCTAAATAAACCGCTTGTGGAGGTTAACATCTACAAAAGCATAACAATAAACTATCGCTAACAGCTTGTGGAGATATCAATTCTAACATTTCCGAAGACACATTGAGACTTACCATAACAAATTCAAAAAAAAAAAATCCTAAATTTATTTATTTATTTATGAGAACAACATAATTGTCAAACACATCCCAAAATCACCCAAATTTATTGAAGTGAATCAACTAAAACCCCTGTTCTGCTAGCCCCAATCTTTATACAGGTAAGGCTACTCGGTGTGGTTGATGGAGGATGGGCCTCCACGTCAGTGCCACGTAGGATGGGTGTGAGGATGGGGCAAAGAGGATGGAGCCAAGGAAATGGGGGATGGGCCTAATATATATATATATATATATATATATATATAGGATTAGGTTCAAGAGTGAACACTAGTGTAGCTTGCGAACTGAGTGAACTAATCCTGGCCATACACGTGTGTAGATCAATGGCCAGAATTTGATGTTGAAATACACTAGTGTATTTTACGATTTGATGATGAGATCCTAGCCATACACATGTGTAGATCAATGGCCAGGATTTGTTCACTCAGTTCACAAATACACTAGTGTTCACTCTAGAACCCCACCCTATATATATATAGGGTGGAGTTCTAGAGTGAACACTAGTGTATTTGCGAACTGAGTTATCTTGAGAACGCTAAATATTGTGAGAACCGTGAGAACAAATAAAAAAACAATCAAAATCATTTTTTTAATACAAACTTCATTATAGTTAAAATACAATGTTAGAAAAAGAATTTACTCTATTAATAATTCATATTTCCTCTCAAAATCACTCTTAATAAAAATTTTACAACATGTGCAAATACAACAAATTTACACATATGTAAATGGTAAACTTACACATGTGTAAGTTTTCATTATTTCCGAATACATGTAAATTTAAATGTGTAAATTTGATTTCTAATAGTGTATTCGAATAATAATGATAAGTGTAAAAGGAAATTCTGAATTTGAAATGTTTTTGACCAAGTTTTTGCGGTTTTTTCATTTGTTCTCACGGTTCTCGCGATATTTAGCGTTCTCATTTAAACCCTCCCCTCTCTCTCTCTCTCTCTCTCTCTCTATATATATATATATATATATATATATATAGGGTTAGGTTAACGTACAAATGCCCTTATCGTACATTACGTACGCTACAATCTCAGCCGTCAGATCATCTTCCCGCATTGAAAATCGCATGTTGTTTTTTTGTAACAATTTCGCATGTTGGTTTTTTAACATGCGATTTCATCAAAATTATCACATGAGAAATTGTTACAAAAAAAACATGCTATTTCATAAAAAATTATCACATGCGAAATTGTTAAAAAAAACATGCGATTTCATCAAAAAATTATCACATGCGAAATTGTTACAAAAAAAACAACATGCGATTTCAATGCGGGAAGATGATCTGACGGCTGAGATTGTAGCGTACGTAATGTACGATAAGGAATATTGTACAGTACACTCTCTCTCTCTCTCTCTCTCTATATATATATATATATGTTGTATGTATATGTGTGTCTGAGAGGAGGAGGCACGTCCTCGTCGTCAAGGGTCCGACTATCTCGACGAAGGAGGCACGGCGACGAAGCTAAGGAATGGAGAGGGGGGTGGCGCCGCCCCACGACGTCCCTCGGACGACCCCCGTACCGAGTAGACTAATGCGTCTACACTAAAGCAAAGCTCAAAGCACAAATATCACAGATTATAAATAAAACTTTATAAGCTTCTACACTAAAGCAAAGCTCAAAGCACAAATATCACAGATCATAATTAAAAAAACTTTATAAACTTCAATGCCTTTTCACTTCTAATGTCAAATGACCCAAATTTAAAATTCAAGATCAATGCCAATTCCAACAAATTTAAACACAATTACATTAATTAAACTTCATAACATATTCGTGCATTCGATCACGATAACAAACCGGAATCAAAACCAATTCCGATTCAATAAAAAGGAAGCAAAAATGCCCTATTTTTAGTACTAACAGTTAGTTATCTAATAGCTAAATTGATGCGAGAATAAAAAGTAAAAAGATTAAGGAGCAATGAAATTACGAGATTGCTGTTGATGCGTTCGAGATCCAGACACTTAACGGCGACGACGTCATTGGAGGGAAGATAGATCGCGCGGTAGACGGTGGCACTGGCGCCGTAACCGACTTCTTCTAGAAGGTTGTAGTCGTCTGGATTGGTGGTGTAGGTGGTCTGACGGGGGCCCATTAAGGGTGATCTGAAAAGAAGTTGACGGAGAAGATGACGGTGGTGATTTTATTGATATTTAGATTTGATTATTATCTTCTTTCTATCTGCACACTCACTCACTCCGAGCACCCTACCGTTCCGGGATTTCACGTCAAACTCCCATTATTATTATTTTTACTAATTATTATTTTCTCCTTTTTTTGACCCAGGATTAAATAAATAAATAAATATAAATAAAAATATAAAGTATTGCAATTATTATTACGGCTATTTGATTTTATCACGCCAGCTAACGATTGGAGAATGTTAGGGTAGGAGGGGCAAGTAAATAAAAATATAAAGTATTGCAATTATTATTACGGTTATTGGATTTTATCACTCCAACTGTCAATGTTTTAAAAACCGGTAAATATCGGCCGGTTAGACCGGTATTACCGTTTTCAGATGTAAATCCGGTACGAAACACCCCGGTAAATAAGTGAAACGCATAAGGTTTGTGCCGGCGGTAAAATCCGGTATACCGGTTTGAAACATAATACCGGTACCAGCCCAGGGTTATTTTAGTTTGGGTTGTTACTTATTTTTATTATATATGTTACTTATCTTATGTCATTTTTAGATAATGATTATTCGTAACTAAAAGTTCTTATTTAATATTGTATGAAACGAAAATAGTTACCTCTAGTTGATGAGGATGGCGATAACAGTGAATTTTATCTTTTATGCAATCGTGAACTTGATGTATTCAACACTCGGATGGCTTAAACATATCGTACACTTTCGTTTAAAAGAGCTTGTTGGAAAACTGAATGATTTTAGATTATCTTTTGAATCATTTTTTTATGTGGATTTACTTTTGAATCATCTTTTAATATGTAATCATGCATTTTTGGATTAACTTTTGAGTTGATGTTGTAATTTATGAAATTATAGAGTTAGCTAGTCAACACGGTTGAACCGTTCGGTACAACCTGGTTCAACCGGTTGAACCATTTTTTAGCTTAATCCGGTTTGATTTAAAAACCGGTTTTTAAAACATTGCTCCAACTATTAGCTATCGGATGGACGGGGTGACGTGATAGTTAACGATTGGAGAATGTTAGGGTAGGAGGGGCAAGTTGCTCTTCCCCTATTACTTTTAGAATAATGGTGTGGATCTTGTTTTCATTTTGAGTATACACTTGTTTGATGTCTATTTGTTCAAGTCTTTGTCATCAAATGAGATGTTGAAAGTGTATTTTTATAAAACAAGTAAAGTAAAGATGAAATGGTGCTTGTGAGTGTGTCCTTGCTTATTAAACTAGATGTTGAGCACTTGCTTGTAACATGTTAAGTGCAAGTCATGGAATGTGTAAGGTGTTGTCATGCGGTGGGAATACATGTGTATATGTATGGTCATTATGCTAAATTTGAGTAGTTAAAAGTATCTAGTATGTGGTATGATGTTGGTTGTTGAACTTGGATCATGCTAGATATTAGTATGTAATTATTTATGGCAAAACAACAAGTATGTTCTTGAATTGTTGATGATAAGAGTATACTTGAAAGTGCTTGAATGGTAGTTTGTTTGGTAGTGATTTTTGTATGATGTGGGATCTGTTCATCTAAAATGGTTAAATGGGTAAATTGTATGTATGTATGTTGGTCGTGGGGTGTGGATGGATATTTGATGATATTTATGTGTTTGTAATGATATATTAAAACTAAGGACGTGTACGTGTTACGGTAAATTTAGTATGATAATATTTGGGATTTGTCAAGTGTATTTTTATACATGGTTTACATGTTAAGTATGTTCTGACAAAATTGTTATTTAATGGATCTAAGTACGCGGTTGGACATAAGGATCACCAAGCGTAGTGATTGGTGATTATAAGTGACGATGATCTTGGTATGATCATTAAGGGTTTTGTGATATTTTTTTTTAAGTTTTAACACAAGAATTGGTGAAATTTTATTAAAAATAGTGTTTTATATAAACTCGGGTTTAAAAAAATACAAGTATTTTAGTTTAAAGTTATCGTTTATGCAAAATCAAGCTTTAAATACTCACTAACGCGTCGTAACGTTTAACACTTTTTATTAAAAGGTTAACATCTCGTATTATCTAAACAAGTTTGGTGAACGACTTGTTGGCTGGACACATTGTTAGGCCTTGTTGTTTTATATGGTTTATGACATTTGTAGGTTGCAATCATTATGTTGTTTGGACATTTGTTATTGCTAGCTTTTTCATGGAACGCTTAGGTGAGTTTTCACGACCCCTTTATTTTTAAATTGTTTATTTAAAATTGGGGGAATTACATGCCTGGTACGGGGTATGGTAGTTGGGGATGGAATCCATTCGGTCTATTATGTGCGCATAAGTTTATTGGTCTGAGCTTGGGAAGCCCTCGTGGTGGTAATTCATTTTAGTAACCATTAGTCTGTCGAGAGCGCGGAACAGTCGAATAGATTTATTGGGTTTAACAAGGCCCACCCTTGGTTAGTCGTAACCTTGGGTGCAATCGTGTCCTACTTGTTAGACGTCGCCATGGTGTGCGATGTGAGGAGACAACACTGTTATGGTTTGGTTATGGGCTTATGTTTAGCACATACGTCATGGTTTTGCAAGACTATGATTTGATCATCGTGATTTCCATAACTATTCATACTAACATTTTATCAAATGATTAAGGTTTCATTTGTTTCATTTAAACCTGTGCACTCACCAATATTATGTTGACATTTTAAGCATGTTTTTAGGTAAGTGAACGACGGTTCACAACTTTAGGAGTTCTTGCGTGCATCATAGACGGCACCATTTTGTGGGTTTTGCCTAGTATTTCTCATTCGCATATGGGATGTATTTGTCAAAGCCTTGGTTTTATAAACATTGTTTTTTGTTGGGTATTTTGGACAAATTGTCTATCTTGGGTTATGTAAACCTAAACATGTTACTTTGGTTTGTAACTCTTAAACTATTTGTATCGTATTGATGTTTTAAATCATATTAGATGTTTGATAATCGGATGGTTGAAAATATTTTGTGTCACACCTCATGTTTCCGCCTTCGACAGGGTGTGACACAAAGCAAGGGATGTGGAGATCGTGGTAAAGTCCTATGAATAAAATTTGAAGTTAACGTTATTTTAATGGTTTTCTCTTTTGTTCGTTATACCAAGTGTTGATCCTGTAATAAACAAAGCCAATATATCAAAACTGAATTCTCACCGCATCGCACGAGAGAATCCCACTAGTATAATAAAAGAAGGCTTCATTTCTATATCACCTTTATCCCAGATATTATTACTCTTTCACTTAAAAAAAACTCTCTTTCTTTCCTCGTCTTCAGCAATATGTTAGTTTAGTGTTTCTTAAGGTTTTTGTCTATTAATTTTGTCAAAATTACTTATGGTTTGAAGTATTGTAAACGCCAAGTATTAAAGTAATTTAGTTTTTTTATACATGTATATAGCATATTCACAAGATTGAGGTCGGATATACTTTTTTCTTCATGTTTTTAATATGCCATAATCAGTGGCGGACCCAGAAATTATTTACTAGGGGTGCGGATGAGACGTTCAACCATATTTTCAAGGGATGCGGTCGGGTTTTTTTTGCCTAAAATATACATTAATTTTTTTTCAAGGGGTTCGGCCGTCCACCCACGACTGTGGATAGGTCCGCCACTGTCCACATGTCAGAAATTCTATTAGTAAACACGGGACATTTAGTTATCTACCCTATGTTTGGGCCCATAATGGGCTTGATTTATGCTAGTTGGGGCCAATATGTTAGTGTGGTCCTTAGCTTAGTTGGGTTTGGCCAAAGTTGTCCAAACACATGACAAAGAAATGAAAACACGTCCATTAAAGATGTATCATATTATCATTTACGTGTAGTAACAACTAACAACTTTGTTTCTTACAAACTAAGTATTGATGTACTCTTACCTAGTTACATATGAGAATCCCACTTATAGACGTTCGAACGCACGTATGACAAATAAATACAAAGAACATTATATTTATATATATATGACGTAATACAATACGATACAAGATATGGTTGAAATGGAAGAGAAAATTGTTAGAACATAAAAATAAGGAGACCACACCATGTGGGGGTTAAGACTTTAGTATATATTCTTTAAAAGCCAAACTACTTTTGAAAATAGAATATCATGATCAAGGAACACGAATTTAGGACACTTGATCTTTGTAATATCTCTTTTGGATGGTAGTGAGATTCTAAAAGTCTACCATCTACCAAAATATCTTTAGGACTTTTTTGTAACCTTTATTCAATCTCGACCTCTAAATTTATTCTATATCCGTAACGTGATTGTCAATATCGAACATGTAGTAGAAGAGCCAATATTGAAAATGGAGTTTCCTTTCGGTACAATAACTAAAAAATAGCAATGATGTCTTCTATGAAGTATTGATTGCTCCATAATATCCTTAAACTTATTCGTTTGAAAAGCCATTATAATAGATCAACACTTAAAACTATACTTTATATATCAAAAACTAGTTTTAAGTGTTGATATGTAACTTAAGGATCTTATGAGGCATAAACATCAAATTATGACACTATATGTTTAAGTGTGGAAACTCAACAATTTTTGTATGGTTTATAGGTGGGGGTGTAATTAGGTGTAAATAAATCTAATTTGCTTCTCTAATTGACTCATTTTTTAGTATTATATCTATAGCTCAAACTCAATTACTTTTTGCAAGCTTGGTTTATCCTCGACTCTTTTACTATGTATATAGTTTTTATTATATATATATATATATATATATATATATATATATATATATATATAACAATTTTTATACATAACTACAACAAATAATATATTATTTATGTATTTAATTTTGTTATAATTGTATACGAAATACTTATTATTTGTGTATATATTTTATGAACCCCAATTTATATATATTAAATCAAAGTCACCATGAAGAGTAGTGGTTTTGTTGATGAATTTGATAGTAAGTTTAGAAAATGACTTTTTTAATAGATCAATATGTATTAGTATTTATAAAACTGACTTTCTTTTTTATTTGAAAACCAAGTTATATTTAGAATCAAATATTTTTAAACCAAACTCACAATGAACAGTAGTGGTTTTGTTGGTGAATTTGATAGTAAGTTTAGAAATGACTTTTTAATAGATCAATATCTATTACTCTATTAGTATTTATAAAACTGACTTTCCTTTTTATTTGAAAACAAAGTTATATTTAGAATCAAATATTTTTGTGCTATGTAAGTTTGAAAACGAAGTTATTTTTTGTATTATAAGTTATAGCCAATGATGTTATCGTTGTGGTGCCATAAAGAACCCAATCGTTTTCCAAACCGGTAACGACGAAGCTTCTGTCATGTAATCTAAGGGAAACGACCAAACTTCCGTCGCGAAGCGGGGAGAATAAAAAACTAGTTTAGGCTTAAGCGTGTGTGACTTAAACTAATTTAAGCCCGACTGATTTGAAATTTTATTAAGCTGATCTTTAGTAGCTAATGAACAATTTGACTTGTTTATAAAGTATAGGTGTAGACGTGTAGTTAGTGGAGAATTTTGGCCCATTGTATTGAGTTGACTCACATTATGAATATGAATATTTGAGAATACAAAAATGAAATTATGAAAGAGATCCGGCAGCACCATGAACCCCTTTTGTCGATGAGATTCCATAACTCTACGGCTCTACCTAGCATACTTTAGTGTCGAATTTGGTATAAACTATATATATGTATATCTTGAAAACAAACAAAAGGTATAACTAAATTTGTTTACTTGTAAACAATTCACATGTATAATCAATCATACACACCAACCATATAAATTTTTTATGAATTTTATGTTTCCTAAGATTAATAATTGAAGTGTGGATAACAACATCTTCATATTGATGTTCTTGTTATATCAATTATTGTCACCGAGTAAGTCCAAAGATATTTATGAGGCTTGTCCTGAATTGAACGATATTCCAAACCTCTAAACACGGCATAGAGATGGGTTTTTATTGACCATATATATATCTTTCTAGCTTTTTTTTATTGGAATATTGGATTTAAATAACACTAATTTTCATCAATTGGCTGATAGCACTCTTAACTTTCGATTTGTCCACGACTCCGCGTCACTCTCAACTTTCAAATTATTAGCTGATAGCACACCCAAACTAACTAGACTCTAACCCAGTTAGTTTTTTTGCTGATGTGACACTTGTGTGTTAACATGACATCTGACATGTAATAATATACTATTATTTGGATATAATTTCTTTTGCAATATGTATATGCATCAAACGTATAGTGATTACAAGTTCGGTGGTCATCAAACGTTGTTTAAGGCCAACACTAGAGTTTATAAGCTTTTGATTGTTTTTAATCTTTTTTTTAGAACGGCTCCAAATTCTAATACACTTATATTAAACCACCTATAGTTGCACATTGGAAGATTTCAATTTTCAACTACGTGTCTCTTGGATAAAGGAGAGACACCTTAGGACCATACTATGTGTGTTACCACTTTCTTCTTTAAATTCAGCCTTTTGAAAAATATTAAGATAACTTCGCGCAAATTTTTAAATTGAAGATTTATTATATATTTTTAGAAAAATAAAAAAAGAGTTTTTTAAAAAGGATATTGTATTTAAATAACCTCAACTTTAATCAATTAGATGATAACACTTTCAACTTATTTTACTCTAACAATCCCTAAGTAATTGAACCTTAACCCTATTAGTTGATGTCAACTGTCACATCATCAAAAAATGCCACATCAGCCACCATGTAAGCAAAAAGGCCACGTCAGATATCACGTCTCCGAACAAAGTGCCACATCAGCAAAAAAACTAACCGGGTTAAGGTTCAGTTAGTTTGAGAGTGTCAGAGAAAAATAAGTTGAAAGTCGACAGTGTTGAGGTACAAATCGAAAGTTGAGAGTGTTATCCGCCAATTGATGAAGTTGGAGTTATTTAAATCCAATATACCTTTCTAAAATTTGATTAAATTGTAGTAGAACCTGATTTTTTTTTTAAATAAAAAGCAAGGTTATATTACATCTTATTTATTTTTAAATGTTGAATTACAACTATAGCTAGGACTATATATTATATATATTTAATAATAATGAAACAGAACCTGACCTTTTTCTAGCAAGCGAGTTGTATTAGTTTTCTTCATAGAGTTTAGTTCCTTTAAACCTGGTTGGCTGGTTCTGTTAACTTTTTTGAGCTTGCCAAAATATTATATCTTCTTTCTTTATAATCAAATTCTATTATATTAAGAGTGACAGATATGTGTTTTTTAATTGTAGTGACTTATATTTATATATTTTAATTTTTAAATATTAATAATGTTCAATATTCAAAGTATATGAGGCAAGCTTGTCACATGAGAGTGTTAACTAAAAGATTCTTATAGATGAAGAGATTACTAAATAGAGGGATGTTAGCCCAACATAAAGAATCTAGAGTATTCCCTATATTTTTTAGTTATTGGGAATATATGATACATCAAAACTTTTATTTTGTCAAAATAAGCAATCATTTGAATATCTAATTATACTATTAATAATTTAATACCAGTGAAAAGATTGATGATGTAATATATCACTTTGAGGCCTAGGTAACAATACAATGAGTGGACGTGTATTTTATCTTAGGGTGTAGGGAGTGGTTAAACACTTTGAGTGGCAAATCAAAAAATCGACCAATCAGAGCGCGCCATGTCAATCAGTCAAAAGTGTTTAAACTTTGGTGAAAAGTGTTGGCAATGGTTTAGACACTTGATGAAGTGGTAAACTATTTTTTTTTTAAAAAAGGAAAAATGTGTGATTGGTTGAGATTGGATTGGACCCCACCCCAAAATACCCTCTCTCTCACCTCCCTCCCCTCACCGATTCGGCATGCCACCACCGATTTGGCAAACTTTGGTGACTAAACACTTGTTGGCGGTGGTGTTTACCGATCGGTAAAGGGGTTTGCCACCCTTTACCGATCACCACACCGTACACCCTTAAAATTACATACTACTTAGCAGGTGATAAACTATTTACACAAAATCATAAATTACTATTTAACTAGTCTGTTAATCAGATATACAAACCAGTGGATACTAGATTTAAATAACCTCAATTTTCACCAATTACCAATGTGGTGGTGGTTCATTGACAAAAGCAAAGCCTTTAAACACCTTAGGAGGGAGAGGTCTTAGGTTCAAGTTCCATAGACGACATGTATTAAAAAGAAAGAGTAAATTACGATTTTGGCCTCTGTGGTTATATCATTTTTACCCTATTAGCCCAAAATAGAATTTTTTAACATCTGTGCCCCCATGGTCTCTATAACTAACTATTTTGGTCACTTAGTCTAACTCAACCCATTACACTGGTTAATTAATTATCACATGCAACTCGCATGATGGGTATATTAGTAAATTCACATCCCACTTTACCAAATTAGTTAGTCAAATGGTTAGAGATAATTCTGAGCTTTAATCCTCTGAGCAAATTCACTAACGTTTTAGTATAGTTCATCAAGGGTTTGTTCAACTTATTTATAATGATATTCCTATAGCTGTAGACAAATCATTGCAATACATTTAGTAAACTGGAACACATTTTTTTTTTGTAAAAAATCAACGAAAACTTGTAGAAGAAAAACTCAAAAGGCTCTGATATGTTAATTATAATCAAAACAAAGAAAAACCGCCATGGCTGCAAACTTCACGTTTGCTTCAACGATAGAAGCCTCCGAAAATTACCCCGCCAAGATACGGTCTGTTTCAAGCTTCGTTCGATTCGCTCAGACAACAACTAGAAAGTCATCATCATTGCCTCTAAAATCATTGCTATTTTTTCTTCATAATTTAGCTTCTACGAGAAACAAGACCAAAAGAATACTGATATGTTTCATCGTATTTGAGGGAAATGATATTTGAAAGAGGCAACAAGCACAAAGATGACAGGATCGAAAATGCATGGTAGACAGAAGACATGAGCATTACATATGGTGTTGAATAGTGGCGGGGGGAATCGAAGATCATGGGCTGCGGAGGGGGACTTTCTAAACGAAGGTTAGTCTAAGTAAGGAAATGGGCACACCCAACCCTTCCCAACTCGGGATTGGCTTGAGTATGGGAGGTTCGAATGACAGCTTCAAACCCACATCTGCAGATCACCATTGTGAAATTAGGGTTTGAAAGGGAATGGTGAAGAAGATGAAGTGATAAAGAAAAGGCTAGGGTTTTGTTTATAAAGTCAGTAAAGTGGGAGGTGAAGTTACTAATATACCCATCATGTGAGTTGCATGTGACAATTAATTAACTAGGGTAATGGGTTAAGTTAGACTCAGGGGCCAAAATAGTTAGTTATAGAGACCATGAAGGCACATATGTTAAAAAAAATTCTATTTTGGGCTAATAGGGTAAAAGTGATATATCCATATGGGCCAAAATTGTAATTTACTCAAAAAGAAATTTGCCGTTCAAAAAAACTTTCACCAATTGGCATTTAACATTCTCAACTTTCGATTTGTATTATAACACTTTCAACTTATTTTGCTTTGTAACTCCCAAACTAACTGAAACCTAACCCAGTTAGCTTACTCAGATGCCACATCATCAAACAAGTGCCAAATCAGATGCCATGTCAACAAAAAATTAATTGGTTAGAGTTCAGTTAGTTCGGGAGCGCCAAACAAAATAAGTTGAAAGTTGGTAGTGATGTAGAGTGTTATCGACCAATTGATGAAAGTTAGGATTATTTAAATCTAATATTCCACAAACCATAGCAAAGAAGATGTAACCAATCAACTAAGTTGCACATAGGGCTGTAAACGAACCGAACGTTCAGCGAACAGTTCGTGAACCGTTCGGTGGGAAGTTCGTTTATGTTCGTTCGTTTAATAAACGAACGAACATGAACAAGAAATTTCGTTCGATTAGTTAAATGAACGAACATGAACAGAGGTCTCGTTCGTTCGATTGTGTTCGTGAACGTTCGGTAAGGTGTTCGTGAATGTGTTCGTGAACATGTTCAGGAACATTCGTTGATTTGCATTCGTTTATGTTTGTATGTTTGTATTTTAATTGAAGATCTTTGTACTTTTTTATTTTTTATTTGTACTTTTTATATTATTAAACTTTTATTTATTTTATTACCCTAACAATTAAACTAGGAAACCCACTTTCACCTTGTTTATGCATCATTTCCCTTTCATTTCTCATTATTTACATTCGGCGAATACGATCAACCTCCGTCCCACAATAAGGGATTCTAGTTCGAGTGCTACTCTCTGGGCCATCTATCTTTGTCCTTTGTCGTGTTCGCCAAATTTATTTGTGTTTGTTTGGGTTCGTGAACCGTTCGCGAACACGCTCATTTCCTTAACGAACGAACACGAACATAAAATCTCGTTCGGTAAGTGTTCATGAACCGTTCGTGAACACATTTATTTCCTTAACGAACGAACACGAACAAGGCCTTGTTCGTGTTCGTTCGGTTCGTTTACAGCCCTAGTTGCACAATAAGTTAATTGTATATCTTGGTTCATCCCCTCAAATTAAAAGTATAATGACTTATTAGTAGACGTCAATTAAAGTTGGTTGATATATAAGCATCAAGAAAGGTTGAGAGTAAAAGGAAGAAAAACAATAACAAGAGTTATTAGTGAAGATTTTGACACAAAGGAGATTGACGTTTTTTTTTTTTTTTTTTTTTTTTATTTTTTTTTTTGAACGGCAAATCACTTTATACATATACTAGGTTATAACCCCGTGTACTACACGGGTTGAATAAATAAATTTTATATACTAAATAATAAAACAATATATCTTTAAAAATCTTCTTTATTGCACGAGTTGAATAAGTATAATTTTATATATTAAATAATAAAAAAATTATATCTATAAGAACAATATTGTACAGGTTGAATAAATGTAATTTTATATACCAAATTAAAAAGTTATATCTTTAAAAACACGTGTATTACACGAGTTGAATAAATGTAATATTGTTTACCAAATAATAAAATAATACATCTTTAAAAAACCTCATTTATTACACGGGTTGAATAAATGTAATTTTATATATTAAATAATAATAAAATGACATCTTTAAAAATATGCGTATTACACGGTTTGAATAAATGTAATTTTCTGTACTAAATAATAAAAAAATATATATATCCTTAAAAAACCTCGTTTATTGTACGAATTGAATAAATCTAATTTTATACATCAAATAAGAAAATTACATCCCCTCTCGTGGCCCAAGTGGTTTACTCCCATGTGGTTAAGTCGGCCGATTCCTCCTTTGGGAGGTCACCGGTTCGACTCCCACTTGTGGCATTAGGGGGGGGGGGGGGGCGTCCCAATGATGGATCGTATCCTACCGAGGCATGGTGCGGTCTTGAGGGCAACCCGGTTTTACCCAGCTGTTACCCCAGCGAGTCTCTCGTGTGGGGGCAGTATGGTTTCCGGGCGGAAGTCAGCTTACGCACCGGCCGGGGCCCGATCGAACATCGCGTCCGAGAGCGCGGGGCTGACGGGGGAATGTCTTTGACATGAACCCGGTGACCACTGGTCCAGTACATAGAAAGTCACCTTCCAAATAATAATAATAATAATAATAATAATAATAATAAAATTACAATTTTGGCCCCGTGGTTATATCGCTTTTACCCTTTTAGCCCAATTTTTTTTTTAACATTTAAGCCCCCAACGTCTTTTTTTCTAACCTTTTTGGCCCCTAACGTCTTTTTTTAACCCTTTTGGCCCCTAACATTTAATGGATTGGGTTAGTGTTAGGGGTCAAAAGGGTTAGAAAAGAAGACGTTGGAGGCTCAGATGTTAAAAAAAAATCTTTTTGGGCTAAAAGGGTAAAAATGATATAACCACAGGGGCCAAAATCATAATTTTCTCTAAATAACATTATAAATGAGAAGAATAATAAACTACATAATAATTCCGTAAGATATTAAACTAAATAATATTTAATAGAATGGTTATCTATAATTAATTAGAAAAGATTAAATTAAAATAATAATTATCTATAAGAGATGCCCTAATATGATGACAAGTGTCCCTAAATTGGTTTCTTTTATTATATAGTATAGATATATAAAGAGCCAGCTAGAAACTGGGAAACAAAACAGGAAAAAAAAAACGACAGAAACATAATGACAACTACAAAAGCCCTACGAAATCAAAAATCAACCAATTCCATCCGGAGATTGACGTTTTGATTCTTTATTTTGAGATCTATGGTGTCAGTATAGTCCCGTGATTTTTCATAGGGAGGTATCTCTATGACAATAATATACTTTGTTTGTTACAAGTTGTGTGGCGGTCATCATGTTCCATTTTGAATTTTATTATTTTTAAATATTTCATTATCAGTCATTTGGACTGATCATATTGAGTCACTTTATATTATTTTTAAATATTTCATTATCAGTCATTTGGACTGATCATATTGAGTCACTTTATATTATTTTTAAATATTTCATTATCAGTCATTTGGACTGATCATACATATCGTATTTTTAAATTTATAAATATAATTTGTAAAGATATTGAAAATAAATAAATGAATAAATAAATAGTAGAATGTCTTTATTGAAGTCTTTTAATAAGTTTATTGAAAATAAATAAATGAATAAAACATTTAAATATATTGTTTTCCGGTTTCCCATTTTTTAGTATTCCCTATTGAAACTCACACTATATATATATATATATATATATATATATATATATATATATACGGTTAGGACGTTATGTTAACGTACAATGGCTCTTATTGTACAATATGTACGCGATCATCTCAACCGTACGATCTGGTGCGAATTCACTCTTGAACATGCGATTTGTGCTGAAAAATCAACATGCGAAATTGCTTTATATACCAACATGCGATTTCATCATATTTACCAACATGCGAAATTGCTACAAGAAAACCAACATGCGATTTCATCAAAAATACCAAGATGCGATTTCATAATATCGTACGAGCGTACGATAAGCCCTAATTGTACGTTAAACTTTTTTTTTTTCTCTCTCTCTCTCTATATATATATATTCTTTATCTGATTTACATACAACCTTAAACTTTAATAAAGTTATCATTTTGAGTTTTTTTCACGAATTTTCTAATAGGCGATTTTGTTATGGGTTTCATTTTTATATCAATTTCCATGCGAGTTATTTTTATCTATATTAATTGACGTGATTATTTGTAATGTTGTTTCTAAAACGACTGGTTGTTTTAAATGTTTTATTTTAAACTGTTCGATTTTTTAAACAACCTGACATTCATCTCTAAATACACCATTGCTACGTGTTTTTTTTTGTGAATTTTCTTAACGTTGTTTTCAAATCCATCAGTTGTAATACACGGTCGTCGTCTTTATCTTTATATACATTTTGGAGTAAATTTTGTTCAAGTAACTTGGCTGTTGTATACAATAACATAACTTTTTCGTGACTTTCAAATATACCTTCACGACATGGGTTTTTTCTATTTCTACAGTTGCGTTTGCGATTTGACCCACTAGTTGAAAATAGTAGAATGTCTTAATCGAAGGCATAGTGATTAGAAGAGTGTGGGGGCGTGTGGTGTAAACATTCCACACCCACTTTTCAACTCGAAATCAGAGCCTTCCAAACGGGAACAATCTTTGCCTTCATGCCCATACATCCTCCACCAAGTGTGAGGTCACCATTTCAATGGGCCTCTGCACTTTCCTTATTTTTTTTTAATTAAATTCCATTACTAACTTCACATGACATGAATGGCACCTCCATTCGTTATTAGCAATTAGGCTCATCTAGGGGTTTTGATTCCTATAGGAGTGTTCTCGTTTTTTTTCTTTTAAACAAATCGGTAAAATGATCATATTTATAAAACTAAATTTATGAAAAATAAGTGTTTCTCCACTCTTAAGGACAAAAAAAGGTGATGGACGAGTAAATAGCTGTGACTATATACGTAATTTCTTAATAACTAAAATTCTTAATAGTTAAAATCAGTTAGAGTAAACTGTCAAAATGTCTCTAAGGTTTGGTCACTTTTGTCACTTTAGTTCAAAACTCGAACCTTTTGAATCTGGGTCGTTGGTTTTAATTTTGTTGTCATTTTCATCCAAAATCAGAATCTGGTTAGATTTTTTAGTTAACACCCTGTTTTTTTTTTGTCTTTTTTCTCCCTTTTAATGAATGGTAAAATGGTCTTTTAACTAGGGGTTTTCAAAATTATCCGTATCCGAATTTTCGGATTCGGATTCGGATAGTGATTTTAAAAAATTTCAGATATTTCGGATATCCGAAATATCCGAAAATTTAATTTATATCTTTTTCGGATATTCGAATATCCGAAAATATCCGAAAAATCCGAAATAATATCCGAAAACTTGTATTCGGTTATCCGAAACTATCCGAAATATCCGGTTCCGAATATCAAAAAATAATAAAAAAATAAAAATTAAATAAAAAATTGGAAATTCGGATATCCGATTCACTATCCGATCGGATATCTGAATTTTCGGATACGGATTCGGATAGTGAAATAGTATCCGAAAATTTCGGATATCCAGTTTTGAACACCACTACTTTTAACGTTTTATTATAACAAATTAAAAAAATATGACAATTTTGCTCTTCATTAAAAGGGAGGAAAAAGATAAAAAAAACTGGATCTTAACTGAAAAATCTGACTAGATTTTGATTTTGGATGAAAATGACAACATAATTGAAACAAAAGTGACCAAACCTCAAGGGACATTTTGGGAGTTTACTCAATCAGCTATGAAACTTGACTTTTATTCATAAATGTTATTGTCATTTGTCAGTGAAACCATTATTTTGAGTAGGGCTGTAAACGAACCAAACGTTCGGCATTCGTGAACCGTTCGGCGGGAAGTTCGTTTGTGTTCGTTCGTTTATTAAACAAACGAACACGAACAAGAAATTTCGTTCGTTTAGTTAAATGAACAAACATGAACAGAGGTCGTGTTCGTTCGTTTATGTTCGTGAACGTTCGGTAACGTGTTCGCTTGTGTTCGATAGTTCATTAGTGTTTTTAGTTTTTATATTTCTTTAAATATATCAAAATGCTGACAAATTAAATATCTAATAAGTGTCAGTGTATTATATATTCTGTTCGTTTGTGTTCATTTGTTTCCATTTGTGTTCATGAGTCAGTGTATTATATATTATGTTCGTTTGTGTTCATTTGTTTCCATTTGTGTTCATGAACATTAGTTTGTGCTCATTAGTGTTTGTCAACGTTCGCTGCCTAAAATTAACAAACAAACACAAACGAACATGAACAAGTTCATTTCCTTAACAAACGAACACAAACATAAAATCCCGTTCGATAAGTGTTTGTGAACGGTTCGCGAACACATATTTTTTTTAACAAACGAACACGAACAAGGTCTTGTTCGTGTTTGTTCGGTTCGTTTACAGCCCTAATTTTGAGTGTAACAAATTATGCAATGTCACATTCAAAATACCAAACAAATAAAAGTATAGGGTACTAAACTGCAAAGTAACATGCTTCAAATACTATTCTCGTCCTTTTCATTTCAATAAAAAACAAGACATCCCATTTCATTTCAATTGTAACAACTTATGGAAAATAACACAAACCCAAATAACATCAAGAGTGTGGCCTCAACGGAACCAAATTCGACGCTTAAACGAAGATAATAACCTGCTTCAAGTGTTGTGTGTCACGCGCGGTGTGCTTTGAAGCAAGTTCTTCTAGCAGAAAAAAAGCAATATAAGGTGAGAAAGATTAAAAGATATAAAAGAATCATTTTCTTTTATGTTGTTTTATTGTTTAATGATCAATTGTTGTTGTAGGATACATGATGAACATAGAACATAAAGAGAATGGAGAAATTGAAAGAGACAAAAGAGAAGAACAAGATAAGAAAGATGATGGTGATTATGAAGATCATCAGTTAGAGGGTCCAACAAGGCTGCAACCATGGACAAAACAAATAACGCTTCGCGGGATTGTAGCAAGTGTTATCTTAGGGTGTATCTATAGTATTATCGCGATGAAACTCAATCTCACAACTGGTATGACGCCTAATATGAACGTTTCGGCTGCACTTCTTGCTTTTGTGTTCATGAGAACTTGGACAAAGATGCTCCAAAAATCCGGGATCTCCACTGTTCCATTCACCAGACATGAGAATACCATGATCCAGACATGTTCGGTCGCCTGTTACAGCATTGCCATAGGAGGTTTACTAATTAGTGGAATTTGATTCCTTTTTTCTTACAAATTTTGTTGTTTTTTTTACAAAAATAGTTATGGTTTTTGGCGACGAATATGTAGGTGGATATGGGTCATATTTACTCGGATTGAACAAGAAGACGTATGAGCTAGCCGGAGGAGCAAGTTCTCCAGGGACTTACAAAGAACCTGGTGTGGGCTGGATGATGGGCTACTCTTTCTTGGTCTGTTTTATCGGCCTTTTCGTATTGATTCCACTTCGAAAGGTAAATCATAGGGCTGACAAATCGTGTCTTAGCGGGTTTAACAGGTCTTTGACGACGCGAACACAAGTTCTAAACATGAATACGTCTCGTTTAACCAGTTTTATATCTAAGACAACACAGTTGTATGTTTTATGTACGAAGAAGGAGAAATGATGGATCATAACCTTCTAATTTTAATTATTTTATAAAAAGTAAAAAATCATGTGTACTTTTCAATAAACAGGTCTAATCGTGTCTTATAGAGGTTACCTATTTACTAAATCATCTTAAATCTTTCTGATATCTTGTAATAGTAGTAAACTCGAAGTAAATTATGTAATTATAACACTTAATGGAATATTAACAGGATGATCAACACATTAGATGTGTTTTTAGATTTAAATATACACAACATATAAAAACAAATGGTATTTAAAGATCGGTTGATTGATTGATTGATTAATTGAGTTCTGTTTGGTTAACCACAGGTTTTAATTGTTGACTACAAACTAATATTTCCAAGCGGGATGGCGACCGGGGTTCTTATTAACGGGTTCCATAGTCAAGGAGACGATATGGCAAAGTACTTAAATTAATTGAAACTTTTTTTTTTAAATTTTTATCCCAGTTTTGCATCTATTCTAATAATGTTAAAAGTCATGTTTTTCTTATATATTTTGAAATTTTTACATGTTTGTAGGAAACAAGTGAAGGGATTTGCAAAGTATTTTTCAGCAAGTTTTCTATGGGGATTCTTTCAATGGTTTTTTACAGGGAAGGAAGGAAATTGCGGATTTGCGCAGTTTCCGACCTTTGGATTGGATGCTTGGAAGAACATGTATGACCATCATTGCTTGTAAAGCAAGCAACTATATGGGAAAATCACGAAAATGGACATTGACCAGTCAAAACTACGAAAATGAACATGCTTCGCGCCTATGGTAGCCTCAACTACTGCGTCTGCCATAGACTCATGAATACTAGCGAATAAGAAGTTGACACATGTCATCATCCTTAGTTTTTTTTTTCTTTTTCATCATGATTTTTAAGCGAGCATAATTTTTTCATACGTTAATATTCTTAAGAAAAGTTTACACCAATGTAAAGAGAATTTTATTATCTTTTATTTAGTGTATTGTTTATATAAAAAAATACTGTCGTATGAGAAAGTAATCCTCATTTAAAAATCGTGGTGGAAAAGAAAAAAGAAAAAAAAACTAGGCGTGGAAATCCATGGTAAAATTTTAGACGCAAACTTTGAACCATAGACGCAATAGTCAGAGACTGAGGCTACCATAGACGCGAAGCATGTTCATTTTCGTAAAGTTGAAAAGTCAATGTCCATTTTCGTGATTTTCCCCAACTATATATATTACATTAACTGATGCCCTTGTTGATTGGTTGTAGGTTTTACTTTGACTTTAGCATGACTTATGTGGGAACTGGGATGATCTGCCCTCACATTGTGAACATATCATTGCTATTTGGAGCTGTGATTTCATGGGGTATAATGTGGCCACTTATTGGACAAAAAAAGGGAGATTGGTTTCCTCCTGGTTTGCCTGAAAGTAGCATGAAAAGCTTAAATGGTTACAAGGTCATTAATCTCCTTCCCTTTAATTTATTTTGCAACATTTGATTAGGCCTGTAAACGAACCAATCTAACGTGGACCCGGGGGGGGGGGGGGTGTTCATGTTCGTTCGTTAAGAAATTAATGTGTTTTTGTTCGTTTATGTCCGCTTGTTGATATTCTCAATGAACATAAATTAATGAACATGAATGATAAACAAACGAAGGCATGTTCTTGTTCGTTCGTTATTCGATCACCCAAAGCTTCGTTCTAATGTTAATAACTAAAAGTAACGAATATAAACAAACATAAACAAATGTAAATGAACGATCAGGGTATGTGTTCATGTCCGTTCAATTACTTAAATAACCAAAAAAAACGTGTTCATATTCATTCTTTTATTAAATAAACGAACTTCTCGCCAAACAGTTCAGTGAATGTACGATTGCACGAACGGTTCACTTAACGTTGGATCTATTTAAAGTCTTAAATGTGATTATTGTATATTTATGACTGTTTCTTGGGTTGGCAGGCCTTTATTTCTATTGCATTAATCCTTGGTGATGGGCTATACAATTTCATCAAAATACTATATATCACATCCAGGAGTGTTCATGGAAGAATCAGGACCAAAAACCTTAATCCAGGTGGTTATTAATTAACATTAACAAATACATTAAATATGTGTGTTTTGTTTGTTTTTATGTTTGGTTAAACAACCTTAACATGTCTTGTATTTGTAACTCTAGTTATAGAAAAGAAGGTTAGTGAAGAAGAGCAAAAGCAATATGAGATTTTCACCAGAGAAACTATACCCATGTCGATCGGAGGAACCGGATACGTTATCTTCGCCATTATCGCAGTAATCGCGTTACCATACATGTTTCCCGAGCTTAAATGGTATTACATAATCATAGCGTACATATTCGCTCCATCTTTGGCCTTCTGTAATGCTTATGGAGCAGGGTTGACCGACTTTAATATGGCGTATAACTACGGTAAAATCGGGCTTTTCATGATGGCGGCATTGGCGGGGAAAAAGGACGGCGTGGTGGCAGGAATGGCGGGGTGTGGGTTGGTGAAGTCGGTTGTTTCCGTTTCGTGCATACTTATGCACGACCTGAAAACCGGTCAACTCACTTTGACTTCTCCTAGAACCATGCTTGTTAGTCAAGCAATCGGTACTGCCATAGGGTGCATTGTGTCACCTTTAAGCTTCTTTTTGTTCTACAAAGCTTTCGATATCGGAAACCCTGATGGTGAATATAAGGCACCGTACGCGATAATCTACCGAAACTTAGCTATACTCGGAGTCCAAGGGTTTTCGGCTTTGCCTAAACACTGTTTACAATTATGTTACGGTTTTTTCGCTTTTGCAGTGGCGGTCAACATGGTCAAAGACATGTTACCGAAACGAATAGGAAAGTGGATGCCGCTGCCGATATGTATGGCTGTGCCGTTTTTGGTCGGTGGCTATTTCGCTATCGATATGTGCGTTGGGAGTTTGGTTGTGTTTATTTGGCACAAGGTTAACGCAAAGGAAGCCGAACCAATGGTGCCCGCGGTTGCTTCGGGTTTGATATGCGGTGAAGGTATGTGGACCCTACCGGCGTCGGTTCTTGCTTTGGCGAAAATAAATCCGCCGATTTGTATGAAATTTTTAACTTCTTAAATTAGGAAGAATTTGTTATTAGTTTCGGAAAGAACTCAAAGAAGAAATGGTATAGCCAGTTATAGTTTCTGTGTTAGTAACAGATTTGGTTGCTCTCAATATCAATATATTTCATGATATTAGTGGTTTCAACTTTCAAATACTGTTTAAAAGAATTATCGTGTGCAATATGAACAAACTATCCGGTTATTATGCCCGCTAGAACATCGGTTTTACCCCGTGCAAATATCGTGTAAACTAGTCGTAGAGCATCAAGCCATGAGTCCAAGTATTCCCATGAATCTGCAATCTGAGGAGAAAATAAAATAAAACAGAACATACATTTAAACATGTAAAAGTTAGAATTTTAGAAAGGGTTAATGATGGTTTAGCCCTCAAAGTGTCAGCATTTTTCTTTTTAACTTTTTACCCTTTTAACTAGAGTAAAATGCCATTTTCGTCTCTGATGTTTGGCCAGTTTAGCGACTTTCGTCCAAAGGTTTGTTTTTCCGCATCTAGATCCAAAAGGTCTGAAATCTTGCCATTTTCATCCGGCTCGTTAACTCCATCCATTTTTCTCCGTTAAGTCAGGGGTATTTCCGTCTTTTTTGTTAACTTAAAGGGCAATTCGGTCTTTTTTCACTTTATGCACGTATTTTTGTCTTTTTTGTTAACTTAAAGGGCAATTCAGTCTTTTTCACTTTATGTACAAGCGTACATAAAGTGAAAAAGACCTAATTGCCCTTTAAGCTAACAAAAAGACGGAAATACCCCTGACTTAACGGAGAAAAATGGATGGAGTTAACGAGCCGGATGAAATGGCAAGATTTCAGACCTTTTGGATCCAGATGCGTTTTAACTATTTTTGACAATATTTAGAGGGTTGAAACATTATTAACCCTTAAAATTCAAAACAACATATGCAGTCAACTCATTAAATTTCACAAAATGAAAAATACCAAAAAGATTTGTCCGTGAACTGTATCGATGATGATGGAAGGACCAGGTGGTAAGGTCAAATCCGAGCATACTTTTACCGATACAATATCCTGAATATCGACTCTGATAGCTGGTCTGTCATTAGTTTTTTCTTCATCATCATGGATCTAAAATAATGAATAACAAATCATTAAATAAACGAAAATTACGATTTAAAATTTTAAATAATCAGAAACATACAAAGAACAGAATGATACCTGCTGGAGTCCTTCATGGTTCAAAACAAATTTAAACCGTTTCCAATCACAATGTGGAGCAACTGGATTTTCCACTGGGGGCACCGTAAGATATCCAACTTTTAGATACGGTAAAGGAAGCTGCAAAACAATTCATTATCAGTTTATCGCTAATCCTGATTCTGTAATCAAGTTTCTGTATAAAAGTTTTAAATTACGTACTGACCATAGACCGCACAAGCTTTAACGCACTAGTGTAAACCTGTGATTAATAAAGCTTTCAAGTTAGAATCGAATTTAAAAACTACACCGAAATAACAGGATAATAACTAGTAACCGAGTAATTTGGTTTCAACGCATGAGCAGCAGCAACATAGATAGCAGATTGACTGTATAATTCATTGGAGGAAATATCGTTTCCGATAACTAGCACTCCGGTTCTTGATGTGTCTTCTGCTAATCCGTACTGCAGAAACAGGATTAGTAATGTCACCTATAGCATAAACGGGTATAAATTGGCTGCAAACAAACCGAACAAACACGAACAAGATCTTGTTTGTGTTCGTTTGTTAAGGAAATATATGCGTTCACTTACCGAACAAGATATTCTGTTCGTGTTCGTTTGTTAAGGAAATGAATGTGTTCGTGTTCGTTTGTTAATTTTAGGTAACGAATGCAAACAAACGTTCATGAACACAAACACAAACTAATGTTCATGAATATAAATGGAAACAAACGAACACAAACAAGCCGTCATGAACAGAATTTATAATACACTAATGCTTATTAAATACTTTATTCATTGGAGTTTTGAAGTATATAAATAAAATATAAAAATAAAAATCACTAATGAACTATAGAGCACAAATGAACACGTTACCGAAGGTTCACGAACATAAACGAACTTCCCGCCGAACAGTTCATGAACATTTCCCTGAACGTTCGATTCGTTTGCAGCCCTAGGTATAATATTGGGAATAGGGTTGGTGTAAACTGACCAGAACAGTGCCGAGGTTGTAAATCGCTCGATGGAAATCAAATTGCAACCGTATTGCTGCACGAAACTTACTGATTGCAGTTTTTACTATTGTCTGTTTTTCTCGTGCAGAGACAATTGCACTCAGTTCCTGCAACACTCGTTATTTATTTCGTTACTAAAACATATCAATGTTTAAGAATTATATAAGAAGTTTTAAAACAGAGTATGTAATATTTTCAGGCACCTGTAAAGCAAGTCCCCAGTTGTTAAGAGCCTGAAATGTAACCGAATGTATAAATTATTATATACATATACATAGATGATTCAAAGTAAATTGTTTTCGTCGTTACCTGAGGACTATTCCAATTTAGTTGAACAGCTTTTTCGTAACTCTTTGTTGCCTGCTTCCATAACGCTTCAGCTTCCTTTGTACGACCATGCAGTTTGGCTCGATCTGCTATGGCAATAGCCCAGTTATAATACGCCTGAAAACCGACATAATCATAGTCATAATCATAATCACATCATTCAAGAAAATGAGCAATCGCACGATTGGATAAAGCTGCATACGTCATGCAGTGCAGGGTTTAATTGGGTAGCCTCGTCGTACTTTTTGCAAGCCTCTTCAAGCAATGCATCTTTAGTATGCGAATTAGCACTCGAATTAACATTATCTGCACATTCCTGTAGATAACATTAATCGAGTTTTAACAACAATTATGATGCATTTGTAATTATTAAAATTACAAACAACAATATGAATGATAGTTACTTAGATAGACCTGAAGAACAAGTGCCCAATTATAAAGTGCATCGTAATCATCTGGATTGCTCTCAATAGCACTTGCATACCTGAAAACATGTTCAAGAATTCATATGAGCAACACATTCAAAGTTAGATGAAATAAAACAGTAATCATCAGTTTATTACCTCTTTGCAGCAAATTTGAGCATCCGTTGCCTTGATCGCACGTCATCAGAACTTATGATAGTATCGATCAAGGCCATGATAACACTATTTTGTTCTTTATATTGTTTGCTTTCTTGACTGAAGTGCAGAAAAAAAAGGAAAACTGTATATCAATATGAATTCTTGCTCAAGAAAAAAAAAATTAACCAATGCAAGAAGTAAAAATAGCACACAACAAACTAACTATAAAGATTGCAGTTAGTTAGGTAAAAATGATTTTGCTGTCACACAATGAATATGAGATTGTATATATATTTTCTTTAATTTTTACTTCACCTCTTATATTATAAATAAAATATGCGTTTCAACTCATTTAAAAAAGCTGAATATGTCGTTTTGTTAGTTTTCTTTTCTCGACGTTCCGGTATAAATTTCGTTGAAAATAGAATTGTATTCAAAATAAAGTGTTTTTAAGTATCGTGAGCTATCCCCCAAGTTGTGGCCTAGTGGTAGGAGGCTTGGATTTTCCAATGGAGACTCAAGTTCAATTCCCACTTGTGTCATATTGGGACTAGGCCTTGTGTGAGGTTGTCAATTAGATTCCCGAGCCCAACCGGGTTTTCGTCCCACCGTGTGTTACGCCAGAGAGTTTTGCTCTTGTGGTGGCACAACGACTGTCAAGTGGCAGCCAGCGGTATGGTTTCCCGAGGGAACGCCCAAAAAAGCCAAACTTTGAAGCCACCGTGGGCCCGGTTAAGACAACATAGTCTGGCCAAAGTGGGGCAATATGGGGCTCTCCGATTTGGAGAGTGTGGCAACCTTATACATGAAGTTCACCGTTCAAACAAAAAAGTATCGTAAGCTATAGCAAGTGCCGGTGCCACGACGAACTGAACAACATTGGCACCGGTAAGGGTGTGACGGTTCAGTTCGGTTATTAGCATTAACCGTAACCGTAACCGAAGTCATTGGTTAATCGGTTCGGTTAATTCAGTTAATTTGTCGGTTTTCGGTTCGGTTCGGTTAATTTCGGTTAATAACCAAATCAAACAAGGGCTAGAATTTTTGCTTAGAAATACATTTTAATGGAGGTATAAATACATGAAATAGATGTATAAATAAATGAAATGGAGGTATAAGACATAAAATACACGAAATGGAGATATAAAAACTAAAAATATATGAAAATTTTAATCGTTCAGTTAATTTCAGTTAACCGATGGTACAAAAAATAACCGACAACTGACTTTTAGTTAATTCGATTTCGGTTAATTTCGGTTAACAGTTCGGTTATTGCTCACCCTAGGTTAGGTACCGGTATCAGCATCTAACCGATACTGGTATTCGTTTCTATGAATATATCATTACTTTATTTTTTAGTTTCCTCTTTCCGTTGCTATACCGGGACCCGATACTGTCCAACAATGCGCGATGGAATTCCACTAGTTAGATCAAATTCAGCATGTATTATATTTTAACCCTAATTGCAGGGTAAAAACAAAATGAAATTGGGGGAAAAGTCAGACCTACGAGAAGGCGTAGAAACGACAGAGGATGGAGAATTATCATTGCTATTGGTAGATCCATTTTCCAAAGCACTGAGCAATTCTTTCATTGTGACAGTTGGTCTACCATCGTCTTTACGTAGGCCGATAAATATGGGTTGTTTGTGATCCGATTCAACACTGCGAATGGGAGAGCGAGGGGCATTGTTTTCCGGTGAGGGTGGGATGGAAGCGTGTTGTGGTTCATGTGGATCGTGTTTCTGTTTCATGTGGAGTTCTGCAGCAGGCTGATGATCAGTGTTTGTAGACATTGTTGATAGATAGGATCAACAACAAATGTAGTGATGTGATTGTGGAGGATGTTATGATCAAGAGGCAGGTGTTGGTGTTACTCGATGATTTGATGATGATGATCAATACATTGATGTGGTAACGTAGCATGGAGTCGCCACTTTAATTCCCAAACCAACCGGATGGTAGTAACTGAATCGTTAACTGAAACTGAACCCGAAATTGATGAAACCGAACCGAAATTAACCGAAACAGAATTAACCAAAAGTCGGTTATCGGTTATTTTTGTAGCATCAGTTAACCGAAATTGACCAAACTGAACCACTTATATTTTCATATATTTCAAGTTTTTATACCTCAATTTCATGTATTTTATGTTTTATACTTTTATTTCATGTATTTATACCTCTATTTCATTTATTTATACATCAATTTCATGAATTTATACATCTATTTTATGTATTTATACCTCCATTACATATATTTCTAAGCAAAAATTGTAGACAAATTAATTGAACCGATTATAACTGAATCGAACCATGCATGGCCGGCCTTGGCCGGTGGGCGCCCTGAAGGTGGGCGAGGAGGACCACTTGAATAAATCTTAGTTTTGACATAAGATATAAAATACGAAAGGGTACTGAAATAAGAGAAACGGGAAAAAGAATCTTGTGTGTACAAAATTATGACAAATGACGCAACCAGTTATTTATTTATTAGGTATAGATTAAGCTTCGAATAAATCTCAGTTTGTGATTCATATATACATCAAATTGCATTTTTTGGTCTTAACTGTTAAAGATTACACGAAATGTCATTATAAGTTTTTAGCTTTAGTTAGTTTTCTGAAAATAACCATTTTGTTCTTAACAAAACATGTAATGTTTACCATTTTTCTTTGTTTCTCTTATCAATTCTTTATGTTTTTTTCCTTTACTTCCTTTTCTTTTATTTTGTTCTTAACAAAACTTGTAATGTTTTCCATTTTTCTTTCTCTTAACAATTCTTTATATTCTTTTCATTTACTTCCTTTTCTTTTATTCTATTATTCTTTCATCACTTCTATCTTTTACTCTTTCAATAACTTACCTGCATTATAAAAACTCAATTTCTTTATAGGACTTTAATTAGTTATATATATTTTTTCAACATTTATTATTTTTACACACGATTTCTTAATAACCACTCTTGCATATAACAAAAATGGCTAGGAGTTGACTACAAAGTCCAAATTTCCTAAAAAAGTGTAGAAAGTCATAAAACACCATAATGTCAACCATAAAACACACTAAAAACCCACAAATAACATAATGGAGATTACTAAAACATCATGTATGTGGGTTTTGTATTGTGTTTTAGATGTTAAGGCTCTGATTATGGAATGACAAATATTATTGTGTTTTATGTTGTTTAGCATTTTGTGTTTAATATTCATAGTTCTACGATGGTGTGTTTGAAGTTTTTATGGACTATTAGAGTTTGAATATGGTGTTTTAGTAATCTTCATTCTATTATTTATGAGTTTTAGGTGTGTTTTATGCCTGAAATTATTGTGTTTTATGACTTTTTACACTTTTTAGGAAACTTGGACTTTCTAGCCAAACCTCACCCAACAAAAATAACTACGTATCTGGAAAATGCATTTAACAAATAAAAACCAGACCATTGCCAGGACAAATGCGCCTGAAGATATAGCACACCAACCACCAGATGTACGTGATGGTCCTCGATGAATTTTTCATCAACAGTGACAATCGCTATGTTCCCTTGGTGAATGGCATCAAAGAACTGGGAGTTTGGACTTGCAAGTTGATATAATACTCGTCCAGTGACGACAGGGGAATGGAGGACGAGTTTACCAAGTGCAAGCTCACGTGTTGAAATTGAATCAGGAACAAGTCAGCTACAACAAAATCAGCATGGGTTGACCATGGTTCACCACCAGCAGAAGCTAAACGAAAAATGCAACATTCTACAATTCAACTACATATCAAAAACACATGTAAACGTATTTTTTTCTAATTTCTCGACATTAAGACAAGAGCCGACATGTTTTAGAAACAAGCCACCATCACTCAACAGAGTGCGGGCACAGAAAAGACAGAAGTTCAAGTAACTTATTGAAACGAGATGTAGATGCAAGTGGAAGGGGGTGAAACGTAAATTAAAAATAGATAACGAAAAACAGTAAGAAATAAAAAATAAAGATAACCAACTAACCGCTCCTAAATCTTGTCATGGAGGGTTACAACCAAATCATGTGCATCATCTAGAAGCTTCCAAACATCCAAATGTCCAGCCATGCTATTACACTCTCTCAATATCTCATCCATGCTGCTATACTTCTCTATAATTTGCTTCCTCCGTTGTAATACACACGCCGCTATTGCATACAGCAACAGGTCATCCGTCGGTGGGGCCCGTAGCCTCATCTTCCCCCAACCCGATTTTGTAATCCCCGCTCTAATAGCGGTCTGATCCGCCCACATTACCTCCCACAGACACAACGTCTGTTCAAAGTTAAGCTCTCTTCTGAACAGAACCACCACCATTCTGTACACAAAGAAACAATCCTCCGCCTGCATCTCCTCTAGGTGGCGGTATAGATGTGAGTCTTTCCCCTTGATGATCTTCGACACTATGTTCAACTGCCGCCTGATCCCCACCTCATCGAGTCGGAAATTATGGCGGGCTTTTTTCATGAAACCGACGAAACACCAGAAGGCTTCACTGTCGTCTTCTACAACTGAAATTATCGGCGAAAGTAAATCGCTCATTCCTTGACAGTAACCGATTTCCGAGTCGTACAAAGCATATGCTTCTAGAATTGAAACTAAACGTGCAGCGTGGAAGATTCTACAAGCTTCCAGATGAGTGTAGTCCTTGAGGCATACACTCTCGGCTAACTCGTGTGCTTTAGCGGAATCCACTGCTGCTTGAGACGGTGTGTAAACGATCCATTCGTCATTTGCACGGATGGCGTCCAGGCGAATGATTCGCTGCCATGTGGCGAAACTTTCCGACTTGTGTGGATTTATGGTTTTACCTTCCGTGTTTGAGGAAGTGGCATCGGATTCTTGTGTGGTTTTTTCGGGGCCCGTGCCATCAGATTCTTCAGAAGAGTCAGAATCTGACGACTCGCTTTCAGTTTTGCAAGCGATTTCACTTCCGTCACCAACTTCATCCAGTTTAAGGCTGTCTGCTTGATTCTTAGGACTAGAAGGATCAATAACTTCACCACCATCTGTGCAGTCATCGTTGCTGTTGGTTTCACAGATTTTGTTTATCTCGGTGGTTTTTTCACGTAATTTGTAAGTTTCTTCACACTGTTTCCTAAGCTTCTCATACTCTTCCCTGCCAGGAAGAAAGTCCATATATAAATTAATTTTGAAAACATTATCTGGGAAAAAAATATCAAGTGAAATGATGGTTTCATGAGGTCAGAATGTTAGATACCTATTTTTAGTTTTCACGGCATCTCGTTCTTCTTTCGAACTTTTAAGATCATAGCTGCAAGGGAAAAAAAGCAAGTTATCAGTTTACACAAGGAGTTTTTTATATATAGTTTAAATTTAATAACTAAACAAACAAAATGTAATTAATGTAGAAAAAAGGTTAGAATGAGTTTGCAAGAAGGCAAAGGACAAATATTTGTGAACATGCAACAAAAAAAGGTCCTACCTAAATGTTAAGAAACCAATACATTTTTGTGTATATATATGCATACATGTGTGTGTAGAAGTTAATGCACCTTAATGTCGATGCAAAATAGTGAAATGCATATTTTCTAAAATGTACAGGAATGCATGATAAGCTTTAGGTGCTTACACTCCAAGAAGGAATGTCCAAACTTCTGCTCTTAAACTAGGATGAACACCCTGCATAAAAAATTACAAAATCAAATAACATAAGCATGCTAAAAAGGCAATTGAAAGGCATAGGCATTATAGCCGAAAGTTAACTAATTTCCGAATATAAAACACGCTTTCATGTGAATTTATGCTATAAGGTAACAACATACTCCACTTCTAACTTTCTTCAAGAACTTGACTCCACCATCACATAGTCTTCCGTCTTCATCAAATAAGCTTCTCCATTGTTTCGGCTGAACAGCATGTTTTCTTCTCCTTCTCGACCAAGGTGATTGCAGATGACCCCTACATCACAATAACCATTAAAAAAAAAAAACCTATTATACAGAACCACATATCAAACAAAAGTAACAAGTAATTGCAGACAGTATAAAACTTTAAAAACCTCTAGTGTGCAGTGATAATCAATAACAACTAGTGTGGAAATTCAACAGTATACAATCTTCTCAGTTCTCATCACACTTTTCACATTTTATAACTCCATAGTCAACTTAAGCTTACACAATGTTCTAATATAACAATTTTAACACAGGATTAATGAATTTGTCAGAGTTCATACTCCATACCGAACAGTATTAATGTGACTTTTCACAGAGTGATATAATCATAAAATCAGACAATTAAGTAATTAATTGGAACAATGTTTTGTAACTCCATAGTCAACTTAAACTTACACAATGTTCTGATCAACAACTTTAACACAGGATTAATACATTTGTCACAGTCCATACAGAACAGTATTAATGTGACCTACACAGATTGATAAAATCAGTCAGTTAATTAACTAATTTGATATTAATGTGTGCTTAGAGTGCTGGAGTAAGACATCATCCTCGCCATGAACAAAAAATAATAAACAAAATCCACAGATATGAACATTTTCACTACAGAAGTAAGAAACCTACAACAGATCTGCTACACAAGCAGAGAAAACAAGAGATTGAAGATCGAGATCTGGAAAACGAAGTAGAAATGAATGAAGAAACTGACCTATTTGTAGAAATTGGCGAGGACGATGATGATGACGAAGAAGCAACGACTAATAAAACCGATCGCAAATGAATCCACGACGACGACGGAGACGACGATGACGGCGTCGGAGAAGACGAATCCGGTGAAGACGAAGTGTGACTCCGCCGGAGTACTCTCAATACATGTTGTTTAGGCCGTGACGCCAACATCTTTCCGATTTTAAACTAAATCTATACCTAACTATATCTATAACAACCTATACGAGCCCTAGATACTCAAATCACAAACTTAGGGTTTCAAATTCAACCGATCTATCAATAATCCGATTTTGAATCTGAATTTGTTTTTGTTTTACCTATTAGAGTAAACGAGAGTAGCAGCCACAGCGAGTCCAGCCATCACCGTGACGGCAATAGCTATTCCGGCGTTAGATTGAGATCCATAACCATAACCATAACCACCACCGCTACCACCACCAACGCCGCCGCCGGTCATCCAGAAAACCACACCTACACCTCCGTCGCTCTTTCCGTCAACGAAACCGTAACTTCTCCGACGAGCATCACCACCGGAGAATAAATCAAACATCAATGAGCAAATCAGCACCAGAAGAAGTGAAATTACAACATTAACCTTGCTGTTCTTCCTCCTTATTGTTGTTGTTGTTAGCCCTAATTTTCTCCACACCATAACCTCTTTAAACACCTACTCTGGTCCCCTTTCTGAGTGCTTTAACTTGTGTTGTTTATGTTGAATTGATTAATTTAATTAATTCTACTGCAAAATACTCGAATCTGATTAAGTATCGTTGATCAATGAAGATGATGATGACGATTACATATCTGGTTTCTCTCTCACACACCGAAAGTGACACACTAGAGAGAGATAATAGGGCATTTTTGTGTGTTATCAAATGGTAGTTATCGAACTTTTGCCTTTATTAGGCCCAGGCCCAAACTTTGTCAATACGCTTCTTTTGAGAAATCAAAGTTGAAAAATATCTTGTTTGAAATAAATAAAGTTAATTTGTCTCATTTACACTTTGTAGCATGTAACATGCGTTCATATTGTAACATGTGGAGATTTTCGATCAGGGGTCGAAAGCGTATACTTAAAAAATTATAAAATCGGGAGTCGAAAATGTATATACCTAAAAAAAATTATACAAAAATTAAATACCAAACACTACCGAACAAAAAGTTCGAGGGATTGGACGTCCTGGCCCCTACTAAGTTGCGCCCCATCATATGATATGTGAAGTAACATGCCTCTATATGTTTATATGCTGTGTGACTTTGGTATTTTAAGGTTTGAATTTATTAGTCAAACAATATTATAACATAGGGTTGGAGTTGGAATGCATTTTATATAGAGAGTTAAAAGAGAGTTGTAATAAGTGTTTATATATAGTTTTGATTAGATGCAAACAGAAAAAATCACAGTTGCGGTTGGAGCGACAGAGAATGTGGCTATAGGAAAAAATCACAGTTGCGTTTTTAATCTTTTATGAATCATATTTGAAACTATAAGGCCATAGGATGTGGCTTAGCGTCACCCCGCCATCTCATCCATTTTAGCGTCCCGGGGCGCCATCAACCACACCACCATCGTTAATAAGGGGGCGCTATGGCATCCCCGCCAGCGTGCTAACGAGTGTTAAAGGGAAAAGCTGGTGGGGCCCATATGATATCAATCAATCAAATCTTTTCACTTTTTTTTATTTTGTTTAATAGGAGGCTTTAAAGAGCTTTAAACAATTGCATACAAGTTAAAGGGAGTGACTTTAAAGCTCCCTATGTGACATGACACTGATGTGGCGTGATAAAGACCCTAGAGCCTAGAGGCTTTATATCACACCCTCCAGCCTAAGATAGTTTTTGTAGTTCTATAGCTATTTTTTCGTAATGAATGTCCTCTAATGTTATAGTACTTATTTGCGATTTATAATTAGAAAAAAGGAAAAAGAAAAAGTTTGTTTTATTTTCAATTTTTATAGGGCTTGACCGTAGTTTATTCCATAAGTAAATGAGATTCCCACTCTTTGCTTTTATTAAAGGAAAAGGGTGGTTTTTGGGAATTCACTTTTGAAATACATACATACATACATACATACATACTTTTTTTTTTAATTGTTGAATGATTAATCATATTAAACAATTAAACAAGACTTAAATTAACAATCTATATATTAATGGATTTAGTAAACCTTGATTTAGCAATGACTAACTTCATTAAGGAAATAACTCTGATTGAATTAACACAAACTACCATTGATTTGTTACAATATTAATTTACCAAACATCATAATTAAAATTCCTGCAACCAAATGTAGATCGAAATTTCCAGATAAAATGATCATTAATAAATTAATTTCTAAGTTATACAATTTGTATTATTTATCATCTCTATCTAGTAAAAAGGATAAAGATAATACAATTTTAATATTTAATTAACAAACAAGTTAAATTTCCTCATCTTCAATGTATATCATTTAAAATTTACCTATGGAATTGGTAAAGAGGCAAGAAAACTTAACAATAAGGGAAATTTATTAATTCAAGATTAAGAATTGGAAAGTTTGGTTGTAATTGGAGAAAACTAAGAGAGTTTGCACATGGCAACTTTAATTGTATGATGTGAGGGGACAAGACAACTCCAAGGATAAACCCATCCACATGGATGTCAATTGCAAATCACGTGAGGTTTTTAGATTTCCGAATATGTTTCATTACCATATGATCAGTTGTCGATCATAATTGTTTGCTCCATCTTTACACATGCATATTTCATAGTTCATGCTTTTATTTATTTTAGAAATCATTCACTATCATATGTTTCGAGTACATGATCTGAAAGTACGGAACTAGTCAACTAGAGTACGTAGTAGGTACAGATTGCAAAAGAAAGTAAAACCAGCCGTTTAGTAAACATAAACAGCTGGTTGTCCCAAAATGATGAACAAAAGTGTAAGTAGTTTTTCATGGTAAAACAATTCCTTACTTACCTTGAGCAGGGCCAAGAGGCTGACCGCGTAAGCCTCGGCTTTTCGATCTTCTTATCCTCTTCTAGAGAGATCATGGCAAGGTTAGATGGGTTCTCTATCATAAGCTTGGCTACAAGGTACCCCGAGATGGACCACGTTTGATACTTCCTCGCTTGCTTCCCGATGTAACGTCCCTTCTTACCGTCATAGTACTCGGGCCACGCGTCTTTTGAAAGCCGCTGCTCCACCAGTTCTATCGCTCTTTTCGCAATCTGAGGCCTTCCCGCCTTGATGCATGCGGCTGTTAGCAGCCACAGAAGAACTGCAAAACCGCCACAAATATGTTGTAAATTTCAGCCAAACATTAACCTAGATTAAACTTTTAGTTTAGCCGTTTAGGAGTCACCTGGCCAAGAGCCGCCATTGTGATAACTCCAGCGTGTGTTCTTCGGATCACAACCCGTGACGATGTTCCACTCGTAGCCCTCCAAAGCGGGGTATGCAATCTTCAACGGCATCTCGCCAATCAGGTCTTCCCAACGTTCCTCCACCAAGTCCATAATAGCCGTTGTTTGCGCCATTGTGGCTAAAGAACTCAATATAGCAATACAGTTGCCAACTAAGAACCACCTGAAGTCCATGCGAGCTGGGCTCACGTTTCCAATGAAGTAGCCGCCTCTCAAGGGCATGAAATCAAACACCCAATCTGGGATGGACTCGGGTATGACATTGAACTTGTTAACAGCTGTGTGGGAATACTCCTCTGTTTTGTATCGATAGATGTTGTTAAGTTGGGTGAAATCCAGCCAGTAGTAGTTTCGGATGTGGTAACTTAGAGCTGTAATCCTTCTTTCGATCCGTTCAATCAGTTTGCTTGAATCGGTGTCCTCTTTAAGCATTTGTTGTGCACACCTCAGTGCAAAAAAGAAGAGAGCTTGGATCTCAATTGGATATCCATATACACCCTGCCACACATGCAAGTTGGAGCTGATTATATAGTATCATAAATGATAAATCTTAGCAGACCAGGTTAAGGAAATTAAAGCTTACCATCCTCCTGTCAATCATGCTACATCCGTCGGCGCATAGGAGGGTCGGGAAAGTGTCAAAACCATCAGACAAGCAAAGGTCGAGTATTAACTTCATTCCTTTTTGCACCTCAGGTTGCTCTGCCAAGGTGTAATCTTTTGTACACTTAGTGTATGACCTTAAGAGTATAATCCACCAGAAACCGGAATCAACTGGTGCAACTCTTCCGATTGCACTGCCACCGAAGTCAGCCTTCAAGACCTCCTTTTTCTGGAAAGATTCATACATGACCTTAAAACTGGCAGGCATGACACCTTCTCCGAGGGTGAAATTGTCGATTGTCTTTTTCCATCCTTGGAGATGAAGAGTCTTTAGCAAGAAGTTTTTCACAATCTCTGGCTCGTGAGATGGAACTTTCATTAAGTAGGCCAAGGCTGTAGGTACAAAGTCTCTCACAAACACCTGCACCAGAATTGCACAGTTCAAGGTTGAAAGACTATACAAATAGCATCTATGGTGGACAAGTGTATATACGTTCGTCCATAATGAATGTTATGATGTATCCATATATGTTCCACCAGTTTTGCTAGAAACCAAAGTGGAGTGACACAATTGTGGACAACACACATATGAATTATGCTACTAGACATCTACCAAATATAGATACAAATTCATACCACTATACGTAGTGATAGGATCAACGCATATCATCCCAATAATTATGCTACAAGATATCTATCAAATATAAAACATATACAATATATATCCTTGCTAATAATATGTAGACCAGTTACTACCATTTGTGCATTTTGAAAGTGATATTGACTGGTTAACAAATTAAACGTAAACACTTTTCTGGTTTAAATTAATGCTGCTAGAACGTAGCATTTGTTTCTATACGTTCACACCAAGGTTGGAGAACTCGCTAGTCGCTAGCGGGTCGGTGAGGTAGGGACTAGCGACTACTCGGGATTAATCGGGATTAATCGGATCGGACTTTTTATGTATAATTTTAAGTTTTTATACATATATACATATATTTTTATACGTAATTTTTTTAAATGGACAAGTTTTGACCGGAATCTGGGAGGTTTTGGCCGGAATATGTGTTTTTTTCCGATTTTTTTGAAACCGGTTAATCTCTTAACATCCCGTACATAATTAGATAGTTAGAATAGATTACTACTTAGCGGTTATGAACTACAAGGACCGAAGTTGACAAAGTGAAAGATGGTAACTACCATCATTACCGAAAAGGTGTGTCTCTCATACACACACATTCCGATCGGGTACAAGGCACAAAAGAAGAAAAGACGCGACTGTTGGATCGAGTGGACAAGATTCATCACACCTCTTCTATTATAATCACGGCCACACATTCAAAGGGACGTGTCCTTACACGAAGAGACGCAACCATTCACTCGTACCCGTAGAAAACTATAAATAGGGACATGTAGATTCATTTGTTACGAACACTCAATTCGATATTGTATATACATTCGGTTATTATCAAGTTATTCAAGTTTGATTGTTAATCACGCTCATTAGAGATCAAGATCCATTTTTCGGGCCAACAAATTGGTATCAGAGCATCAGGCTCTAGGCGTGGGAATTGCAAGGCATCGCAGGGAATTCGCGATCAGGTTTCAATTTCGTTTTAATTCGCAAAAGTTTCATTTCAGAATTTTTAGTTTCGGTTCTAGTGTAATCGGTTGAACCGAAGGGTTAGGAATCTAGGGTTCGTTTTGATTCCGGGGGGTTTTAGTGCGAATTAGTTTGATTTCGGTTGTTTATTACACGATTCGGGTAATCGGGGTTGTTGAAATCTATTGAAACCAAAAGAAAGTTTATTAGAAGTGAAGATTATTCGACAGGAAGATATGTCAGGAACATCCGGACAAAGTCCGATAATAATTCAGAAAGATGGAAATTCTCTTTCCCAGTTTCAGTGTCCGATTCTGAAACCAACAAACTATACAGTTTGGGCTATTCGTATCAAGACAATTCTTGAAGCGAATGGTTTGTGGGAAACGATTGAACCGGCAGAAAATGCAACGGTAGACACCAAGAAAGATAAGTCTGCAATTGCATATCTGTTTCAAGCAATACCAGAAGACGTTGTATTGCAAGTTGCAAGTTGTAAAACTGCAAAGGAGATTTGGGATAATCTAAAGGTTAGACACGTAGGTGTTGATCGGGTACAAAAGGCGCGTATGCACACGTTATTGTCAGAATTTGAATTATTGCAAATGAAGGATGACGACACTATTGATTCTTTTACCGCAAAGATTAATAGTATCGTTACCCGGGCAACTGAAGTAGGAACGACATTGAGTCAACCGACTCTAGTACGCAAACTCCTAAATGGCGTACCAGATAAGTTTACTCAAATCGTTGCCTCTATGGAACAATACTCCGATCTAGAAACTATGACGCTAGAGGAAGCGGTTGGAAGACTAAAGACGTATGAAGAACGACTCAAGTTAAAGAAAGGAAATCAAGGAGAAAGCCAAGATAGGCTTATGTTCACACATAATGATAACACCAGAGGAAGGCAATCTGGAAACCGCGGTCGTGGTAGATTTAACCAGACGCGTGGAAATTGGCGTAACAACGGAAATAGGCAAAGTCCCAAAAACGAAGGATCTACATCCAGACCTAGAAATGGAAGTTCTAGAAACTGGAGGAAGTTTGCGAGAACCGACCTAAGCAAGATCCAATGTTTTAAGTGTCAAAAGTTTGGACACTACAAAAAGGACTGTTCTGAGAAAGATGAAGTACAAGAACACTCAAACCTCGTCGAGGAAGACGAAGCACCCGTATTGCTAATGGCAATACAAGAAGAAAATGTTCAAGAAAGGGCTCTGCTAAACGAGGAACATATAAGACCAACAAATTACGCTTCAGAAAATGAAAATCTATGGTACTTAGACAACGGGGCTAGCAACCACATGACAGGAGTGCGAAGTCACTTCAAAGAATTAGATGAAACAGTGACAGGGCAAGTACGTTTTGGTGACGGGTCACACGTAGAAATTAAAGGCAAAGGTTCAATACTACTGGAATGTCTGAACCAAGAACAAAAGATTATTTCACATGTATACTACATTCCAAGTCTAAAAACCAATATATTGAGCCTCGGACAACTTACAGAAATCGGTTGCAAAGTGGTTATGGACGGAGATTTACTTACTATCCGAGATCGAAATAGAAAGCTACTAATGCGAGTCAAGAGAATGAAGAACAGGCTATACAAAGTCAAACTGAAGACGGGAAAACCAATCTGCTTACTATCAAAGACCGAAGACACAGCATGGTTATGGCACGCAAGGTTAGGCCATTTACATTTCGACGCTATTAAAGAAATGACTCGTAAGAACTTGGTACATGGAGTTCCCCAAATAAGCCATGCTAGTCAAGTCTGTGACGCATGCTTATTAGGAAAGCATAGTAGGGCACCATTTCCAAATCAGGCAAAGTTCAGATCTTTAAAACCTCTGGACTTAGTCTATGGAGATTTGTGTGGTCCTATAACTCCACCAACACATGCTGGGAAGAAGTATATATTCTTACTTGTAGACGACTGTACTCGCTACATGTGGGCATATTTGCTGACTTCCAAGGATCAAGCATTCGAAACATTTAAGGAGTTCAAAGAAAAGGTTGAAAAGGAAACACAGACCAAGTTAAAAATGCTAAGGACGGATAGAGGAGGTGAATTTACATCGGCTGAATTCAACAAGTATTGCAAAACCAACGGCATAACAAGACAACTTACAGCACCATATTCCCCACAGCAAAATGGAGTAGTAGAAAGGCGAAACAGGACGATGTTATCCACTACTCGCAGTATGCTAAAGGCAATGAACATGCCACAGAACTTTTGGGGTGAAGCAATACGACACGCAATATACATACTAAACAGGGTTCCAACAAAAGCCCTGGTAAACAAGACGCCATATGAAGCATTGAAAGGAAGAAAGCCAAATTTAGAACACTTAAAGGTTTTTGGCTGCACTGCTTACGCTAAGGTATTACCACTTCAACAAAAGAAGTTAGATGATAGAAGCGCACCTATGGTTTACCTTGGAATAGAAGAAGGATCAAAAGCATACAGATTATATGATCCAGCAAAGAACAAGATATGTGTCAGTAGAGATGTAAAATTCATGGAAGGTCAACCATGGAACTGGAATAGCTATATGGAAACGGTAGATTCAGGGAATCCCGAATGGACAAACTTTGTCATTCAAGAAGATGACATACCACCAGAGTTAGAAGAAAATGAACCAAGTAGTCCAGGCAGTAGCGGGCAACAACATTATGATTCAGGAGTAGATCAGACAGAAGAACAAGACTCCTATGTAACCCCGCCAGCACATTCGTACAATCAAAACTCAGCAGGAGGTTCAAGCAGTTTATCAAGCGGAGGTCCATCTACCTCTGAAAGTACAACAGAAAGTATTAGCAACACTCTAGTAAGACTAAGAAGTCTCGAAGAACTATACGAAGAAACAGAAGAAATTCAAGTACATCCACAAGAATTACTACTTGCTGAAGAAGAACCAAAGAATTACAAAGAAGCATCTAGTGACAGAAATTGGGTTGAAGCAATGAAGGCCGAGTTAGACTCGATAAACAAGAATAACACTTGGAAATTGACAGAATTGCCAAGAGATCACAAAGCAATAGGTTTAAAGTGGGTATTCAAGACTAAGAAAGATGCAAGCGGAAACGTGGTCAGACACAAGGCAAGACTGGTTGCAAAAGGATATGTTCAGCAACACGGAATAGACTTTGACGAAGTCTTTGCACCGATAGCACGTATGGAAACAGTACGACTAATATTGGCTTTAGCAGCATATCAAGGTTGGGAGGTACATCATCTAGATGTGAAATCTGCATTCTTACACGGAGACCTCAAAGAGGAAGTCTATGTATCACAACCAGAAGGATTTATAAAGCCAGGAAATGAAGGAAAGGTTTACAGACTATCAAAAGCACTGTATGGATTGAGACAAGCACCAAGAGCTTGGAACACGAAGTTAGATCACACCCTAAAGTCACTTAACTTCAAGAAGTGTACTTTAGAGAATGCAATCTATACAAGAACAAGTGAAGCTTCTACACTAATAGTTGGAGTCTACGTTGATGACTTGATAGTCACAGGAACGTCAAAGAAGGAGATAGACATCTTCAAATCTCAGATGAAGAACAAATTTGATATGAGCGATCTAGGATTGCTAGCATACTATCTGGGAATAGAAGTAATTCAATCAGGGGGTGAGATAGGCATCAAGCAGACAGGATATATCAACAAGATACTCAAAGACGCTGATATGTTATCCTGCAATGACACAAAGACACCCATGACTCCAGGAACTCAATTAACGAAGACTGAAGAAGGAGATCTAGTAGATGCAACGCATTACAGAAGCCTGATAGGTTCTCTCAGGTACTTATTGCATACAAGGCCAGATCTATGTTACCCAGTCAGTCTGCTTAGTAGATTCATGCAAGAACCAAAAGAACAACACCTGAAGGCAATAAAGCAAGTACTACGTTACATCAAAGGAACTAAAGAGCATGGAATCATCTACAAGAAGCAAGGAGGATGTAAGATCACAGGTTATAGTGATAGTAGTTTTGGAGTTAATACAGACAAAGGAAAAGGAACAACTGGTCTAGTATTCTACTTTGGAGAATCACCTATAACCTGGTGTACACAAAAACAACAAACAGTGGCACTATCATCATGTGAATCAGAATTCATGGCAGCCACTGCAGCAGCATGTCAAGCACTATGGCTTAAAAGATTGTTAAGTGAAATCACAGGCTGGAAGGAAGAAAAGATAACACTCAGAGTAGATAATGTCTCAGCAATAGCGCTCATGAGAAACCCAGTCTTTCATGGAAGAAGTAAGCACATTGACACACGATATCACTTCATAAGAGAATGTGTGGAAAACGAAGATATCACTGTGGAACACATAAGTGGAGAACTACAACGAGCAGACATACTAACAAAGGCACTAGCAAGGATCAAGTTTGCTACAATGAGGGAACTGCTCGGAATTCAAGACTTAAAGCAACTCATGGATGTTCGAGATTAAGGGGGTGAATGAAACCGGTTAATCTCTTAACATCCCGTACATAATTAGATAGTTAGAATAGATTACTACTTAGCGGTTATGAACTACAAGGACCGAAGTTGACAAAGTGAAAGATGGTAACTACCATCATTACCGAAAAGGTGTGTCTCTCATACACACACATTCCGATCGGGTACAAGGCACAAAAGAAGAAAAGACGCGACTGTTGGATCGAGTGGACAAGATTCATCACACCTCTTCTATTATAATCACGGCCACACATTCAAAGGGACGTGTCCTTACACGAAGAGACGCAACCATTCACTCGTACCCGTAGAAAACTATAAATAGGGACATGTAGATTCATTTGTTACGAACACTCAATTCGATATTGTATATACATTCGGTTATTATCAAGTTATTCAAGTTTGATTGTTAATCACGCTCATTAGAGATCAAGATCCATTTTTCGGGCCAACATTTTTCTGATTTTTTCCGATTTTTTCTGATTTTTTTCCGATTTTTTTTGTTTTTTCCCGATTTTTTCCGATTTTTCCCGACCGACTAGTTGCGATTAGGGCCGACTAGGGCCGATTAGGGCCGACTAGGCCGACTAGCGATTTTTTCACTGATTAGTGAAAAATTACTCAGTAGAGGTCCGACTAGCGACTAGTCGCCGATTAATCGCCGACTAGTCGCGATTTTTGCAACACTGGTTCACACATAGTCGCATATCATCATTGATTGAACCTATCGGACCTATGTGAATCTACAGACACATCACATCAGCATATAAGCACATTTGACATATATGCATCAAGCAAAAATGATCACACAAACACACTTGCAAACAAATCAACGATATACACAGTCAAAGACAGAACATAAACGCAAGCAATGAGTTCCACTGGATCAGATAAGCAGTGGTGAGCGGAGTAAATTAATTACAATTCACGAGCACAATATCGATCCGTTCCAGCTGTATGACACATTAAAATGATTATGTGAAACAGAAGTTAACTATAAGGATAACATGTGCAACAAAAAAGCCTGTGTAATATGCATATGCACTAGTACAATTTGTCTAAGGCAAGCAGACTAGTAATGTTAGGTCTTCCTATGCCTAATTAAATGTATCACACAATCGTACAATACACATATGTAGACCAATTACTCCCGTTCATGCATTTTAAAAGTGATGATTGATCGATTAACAAAAAACTAACGTAATCACTTTTCTGGTTTGAATTAATGTTGCTAGCATGCTAACTTAGTCCAGTGCAGCACATTGTTTAGAATGTTAAACAATGTTCAGGAGTCAGGACCTCAGCAATAGCTGGCTAAAGATATGGTGCTTTTCTCATCTTCTGGCAGGCCAAACAAGTAGATTATTAGTAGGTACAAAATGCTTCAGTTAGCATTTAGATCCTATTATATATTAGCTAACCTAAACATCAAAACTGCCTGAAGTTTGCATTCTTTTGGTACTGCTTTGTTAACATAACATCTCAAACACTATACACAACAGAATTTCAGATTAATTTATATCAGAGAAAGCATGACCAATAGAATATAGCATATTTGTTTCTATACGTGCACTGCGTATCATCATTGATTGAACCTATTCGAGAGTATGTGTATCTACAGACACATCACATCAGCAAAAATAAGCATATCTGACATACATGCATCAATTAAAAAATAATCATACGAACACACTTACAAACAAATCACCTATATACATACAATTCATGAGCAATATTAATCCTGGCTGTATGACACATTAAAATGATTATGTAAAACAAAAGCTAATTGTGAGGATAACATGTGCGATTTGTCTAAGGCAAGCAGACTAGTAATGTTAGGTCTTCCTTATGCATAATTAGATGTATCACGCTATAAAGCACTCAAGGAGGAAACTGTAAATAGATTGCACATATCTACAAAGAATTATAGAAATCATCAATGAAAATGTGCTTATAGTATATACCTGATTGTAATTCAATTCCTCTGCACTAGGATCGAGTGCTGCTGCTAGTGTTCCAACAGGTTTACTCTGAAAATAAACAAACGAGTTTTTCAATCGAGTCCACGCTTCATCCATCATAGACGGACAACCGCTATCAGATCCATTTGATTTCGCACTAGTCGCCTCAGGCAGAAGGTGAATAAGACTCGTACCGACGCTAGGAGACGGTTTCAAAATCGTTTTATTCTCGAACGAACCACGTACTCCTGACTTCTCCTTCTCCGATGACTCCTGATCAGCTGCAGACTGCAATTGCTTAGATGAATCATGAATATCAGTGATCGGAACAACTTGTTCTTCAGTTTCGAGTGCAAATGTTAATGCATTAGTTCTCTCTAATGCATGCTTCTGGAAGCAATCACGATTGCTGTTGATATTTCGCCAGATATCATCAGTCGAGTTGTTTTGCTTCATCAGTGACATCGACGATACAGATTTCTCTGCATTTGCTTGATCTTCATCCATCTGAAACTGCAGTTCGTCGCTTGAAGAGGAAGTTACTTTCTCGCTCATCGTAGCTATTTCTGTATTCTAGAGAGAGAGTTGAAGATGGAGGGAATGAAAGATGCGTGAGTGTACTACGTACTGTTTGGCGTTTAAATATCGTGACGGGGTAGTCTGTTGGAAAATGTTGAATAACTTGAAGGAATTACGTGAATGCCATTCTGTTACATGTCAGAAGCTATGGGTGTGTGGCATAGCTTGTAATTACTACGTAATTGACGGGTTAATTGTATACGTAAGATGGGCAAAACGTGAACGTAAAATTCTTGTAACCAATGATGGTATAACATGTGGACGCGTAACAAACTTTATGAAGGAATGTTGAGGTGACGATAGCTTAAACTCTTAAACGACGTCGTCTTGCATCAATTGTGTACCGTTTTCTTGGGGACACTTCTGTTCTTTCACTGAGGCTGGAGGGTGTGGGGGCGCCACCCCCGCCAGCTAGGACACTATAGCGCCCCGGGGCGCTATCCACCCACACCCCGCAAGTTAACTGGGGGCGCCATAGATGGCTCGCCAACATGGTAACGCCAAGGTTCAAAGGATCAAGTGGGGCCCACATGTGTTTGCACCAATCAAATTTTTTTTTTTGTTTTAACATGGGGCTCCATCCACACCATGCAAATTAAAGGGGGCTCCATGGCTGAGGTGGATCCTACGTGACGTTGACATGGCGCTGATGTGGATCCTAGTTGGACTGATAAATCCCCAAGGGGTTCCAACCACACACCCTATAGCCTGATTATTGTACGCATAGGGCCGGATTGAGCCCGAGCCCGACCAGGCTCGAGCTCGACTTGTCATGTTTTTATGAAGCTCGAGTTCGGCTCACGAGTTAAACCTAAAGCTCGAGCTCGGCTCGAGCTATTTTAAGTACAACCTCAAACAAACTAAAAGCTCGGCTCGAGCTCGTTTAAACGAGCCAAAACTCGGCTTGAGCTCGGCTTGCCAATGTTATCATTATTATTATTATTATATTATATATAAAAAAATAAAAATTGTGTTTGGGCTCGTTTAGGCTTAAGTAAAATTTTGTTTGTGCTCGTTTAGGCTCGCGTGCCTAAACGAGCTTGGTATTTCAGGCTCGAGCTCTGGCTCGATAACTAAACGAGCTCTATTGCATGCTCGGGCTCGCTAAAGCTTGGCTCATTCGAGTTTTTAACAGAGCCAATAACGAGTAGCTCTCGAACCTCTGGGCTTGCTTATACCCTATACACACTAGGTGTTTAGACTTTATAGTTATATAAGAAAAGGGGAAATGATAGCTATAAAAAGAGTTTGTGTGCACTAGGTGTTTAGAGATGTATAAGAAAAGGGGAAATGATAGCATATAAAATAAGTTTCTTATTTACAGAAACCAAATTTAAATAACAATAATAAAAATAAAAACTGTTTAAACATTATTTCTACCAGATATAGTGAGAGCAAAAGTTAAATACGGTTACATGACTATGATGTTAGGTATTAGAGTCAAAACGATATATGCTTTAGTTCCTAGTAAAATTAATTCAATATTAATTAATAAATGGGATATCACAGCATTCATCAACAAGTAAGTCAATAAGCATTGATAGAAAAAAAATGTGAATTTTTAGATTAGATAAGCAAAATCATCAGTATTTTCGGTTCAGAATTTATCGATTTTTACTTTGAAATACTGGTACCGGTACCCAGATCATCCCTAATGCATATGACGGGTGTTTAGTATTCGAATCAGACTTGAAAAGAGGAAATTCAATTATTTCGAATTTGTGATTTGTAAGTAAATTCAAATTCTAACATTTTGGGTGTTGCCACTTTTTAATGTTTCGATCCTCGTCTCATGCTACTTTATTATGAACTATTTTTCATTTGACTAGGTTTAGTTGTGTTTTAGATGTTAAAATTATAACTTTGGTCATTTAACTTTGTGATGGTTTATTAGTTTTATAAACTTGTACTTTTAAAATGTTAAATAAAAGTATGTCTTGAAATTGGAAGTAAACAAATTCTTGTTTTTTCCTCAATTTGAATCCAATCAGATTAACTCGAATCCAAACCAAATTTATAATTCAAACTCGAATCAAATCAAATTTTCCAAGTTAATTGTGACTTTGAATCGAATATAAATCCAACTTCAAATTTTGAATAATACGATTCGGTTACTATGACTAATTTCAAAATTAAAATATTGGATTCGATTCATATAAACAACCTAAATTTCAAAACAATTGGGGCACAAAACCGGGTTTTTTTAATACCCGGGTTCGGGTAAATACCCGGGTACATGTATGATCGGGTTTAGAATTTCAGGTATTGCCAATACCTGAGTTGGGTTCGGGTCCGGGTATTGGCTAGGAAATCCATACCCTGTGTACCCGGGTATTATAATACCCTATTTCCGAGTTCGGGTAGGGTTCGGGTATGATACAGGTATTAAAAAACCCGTATTGGGTATTCAAAAAACTCGGTGCGCTGAAAATAAACAGAATATGTGTAGTGAACTGTTGTGCGAGTTTGTAAGTGATTTTTTGTAGCTTTTTGTTACTTGACATCATAAACAGCATGCAGTCCCCAACGACTCTATCAAGGTATCCTGTCACACCCCCAAAATCCACATGCGGAGTAACACCACTTGGAGGCGTGACTGACCAGGATCAAACCATCAATCATATTGAACAAGCATGTAAGTAAATATAAAATCCAACACAATAATATTGGTGTCCAAATCAAAACATAGTTTAAGTTGCAAGCGGAAGCATAATGTTTAAAACCAAAGCATAAGTTTAAATGTTTCAAATGTTTAACATGGCACACAATTGTCCATGTCCCACAACGACCACGCCTCCTCGTGCAAGCTCCATAAGCACCTAACGACCTGCAAGGCATGTAACAACAAGTCAACAACAAAGTTGAGCGCGTTCACAGTTGGTTGTTTAGTTTTAGTGTTTGTTTCGAAAACCATAAGTTGTTCCATAAACCATGAGTTAACCAATATCCTTGTTTCCCAAACCATATCCATAATCAGTGGGGGCTTCCCCATATAAACCACTAGACCGTTACCATATCGATAACTGACGAACAATAGTTGTGCCCTACGTCAATGTCTATCATCATTGACTAAGTGCCCAGATCCATTAGTACACGCCCGTCCGAACGGCACGGTGTGAGGCTTGTCAACCCTAATAGCGCTATTAACTAATGACCCGCTCGCCATTGGCCCGACGATTAAGTCGATATAAAAAATGAGGGACTTCATGATAGAGTTTTGTCTAGCAATTTAATGTTGTCGTCCTTCCTATGGAGGAGCGGAGGTACGAAATCTACCCAAGGATATTACGCAGGTTCCATGTTGTCGTCCTTCCTATGGAGGAGCGGAGGTACATATTCTACCCAAGGAGAATATGCAGGTTCTATTTAATCTCTTTAGCCATTCCCTAACCACCGGGAATCCCATGCCTTGTAGAAAGTGTGAACTCACCTTGGTTTGCTCGGCAGATAAACAAAATGGTCACTTGAGCTATATGTGGTCAACCACGTCCTAACATGGTTACCATACAAGTCAGGTCTAGGTTCAAGTAGTGCACATAATCTAACAGGTTACAACACGTATTGATCATGGCAACACGTAAACAGTCAAGTACATATCATATCCGAACTTGTGCGAATCACCAAATGAAGCCCAATTGTATCCGGCCCAACCTGTTGTGCGTCCAGCACATCCTTGTGCGACTCACAACGGGTTGTGCGATCCCATGCAAATCCGGCCCAAACAACCTAAGCAATCCAACATGCATACGGCCCAAACAAGTAAACATTATTCAATTTGTGCGGTCCACTTGGCCTTGTGCGACCCGAAACATCTTGTGCGACTGGGTTTGGGCTTTAAGGCCCATCAGCATAATAAGGTTCAATATATGTGTGTGGCCCAAGACTTGTGCGATCGGCACAGCCTTGTGCGATCCACACGTCTTGTGCGATCATGCAGTTCTAGGTTGTACCGTGAGCTTTAAACAGTTGCACCAAGCTTGTGCGACTGCCTTGTGCGACCAATCCCTTGTGCGATCCAACTTGGTCTTGTGCGATCAAGGGTGGCCCTGTGCGATTAGTGGCAAGTTTCCTTAAATCATGCAATCGGTTACCATCATCCTAACAGATTCCACTTAACTTGCAAGATTTAATTTAACAGTTTTCCAATCATGCAATATTCGATCAAATCAAGAAATTTTCATTAAATTCACATGAACCCTAACAATTCATCTAATCATAACACTTAAGCATATTAACATGGTTCATGTTCTTGATCACTAGCATGCATACTATCATAACAATACTACAAATCATCCGCACATGAACACATTACCGCCGATTAACAAGCATTCGGTTAACAATCATCTTTAACATTATTCGATTAATCATCCCTATCATGATCTAATCATACTACCCATATGAGCCGAATAACAAACACTAAATTTAATCAATCACGAAGCATCCTTAAGCTATCATAAAGAATCACATCGATTACAACATCATTCAATCATATAATCAATAACAAGAACACTAACCGATTAGAAGGTAGAACGAAAAGGGTGATCCGAATCAAGAAAATCTTCGATGGAGAGGGATGTTTGCCGTCGGGTTTGAGAGGGAGAGGAAGGAGAGAACTAGGGTTTGGTGTGTGTTCTAGTGTATGCAAATTATGAGAAACAAACCCCAATGATGGGTGCTTGTATGTGTATAAAAAGGGAGTGGGCCGAACCCTTCCTCGGGCTACCCTTGGTTCGAATACAAAAGATGTGGGCCGAGGGTTGAGTGGCACTAAAGTCCAATAGCTTGTGCGATTGGGTTAATGTTGTGCGGTTACATTATATACAATCATTACACAAAATCACATAACACAAACATAACATTTCATTTAAACTCTGTATCACACAATCACATAACGTTCACATCGGTTACATCAAAGTACAAAGAGAGGTTTGAAATATGAGTTGTCACATTATCCCCAAGTTGAAAGAAATTTCGTCCCGAAATTTAGCACGTACTCACTGAGGAAGCTAGTTAAATTGCATGGTTTTCCTGGGGTGTCACATCTTTCCCCCGTTGGTTTGGAATTTCGTCCCGAAATTCCGCAGTAGCTTCAGCCTCAGTAGTGGTTTCGTTGTTCTCGAACAACTGGGGATACTTGTGTTTCATTTTATCTTCTCGTTCGCAGGTAAACTCTGGGCCACGACGGGAGTTCCAACGAACTCGAACAAGAGGCATTCTGGTACTCTTGAGAACCTTAACATCTCGGTCTGTAATTTCTACTGGTTCCTCGACAAATCGCAGCTGGTCGTCGATAGTGAGTTCCTTGAGAGGAACTATGAGGGTCTCATCTGACAGACACTTCTTCAGATTCGACACGTGGAAAACGTTGTGAACTCCGCTGAGTTCTTCAGGTAGGTTCAATTTGTAGGCCACCTTGCCTATTTTCTCTATGATTTCGAAAGGTCCAACGTATCGCGGGTTGAGTTTGCCACGTTTGCCAAAACGAACAACACCTTTCCAAGGTGAGACTTTGAGTAGCACCCGATCCCCAACCTGGAACTCGAGTGGTTTCCTGCGCTTATCAGCGTAGCTTTTCTGACGGTCGCGAGCTGCCGCCATTCGTTGTCGTATCTGAGCAATCTTCTCAGTTGTGTCTACCACAAGTTCTGGGCCAGTGATTTGACTGTCAGCAACTTCTACCCAGCAAAGAGGTGATCGGCATTTACGTCCATACAATGCCTCAAATGGTGCGGCCTGGATACTGGTGTGGTAGTTGTTATTATACGAAAACTCCACCAAAGGGAGGTGCTTTTCCCAACCATTGCCAAAATCGATTACACATGCTCGAAGCATGTCTTCAAGGGTTTGGATGGTGCGTTCAGACTGCCCATCCGTTTGTGGATGATAAGCGGTGCTCATGTCTAAACGTGAGCCAAAGGACTTGTGCATTGCTTGCCACAGTTCCGAAGTAAAACGTGCGTCACGATCAGAAATGGTAGAGGTTGGCACCCCGTGCCTCGAAACCACTTCCTTCAAATAAACGTCTGCTAAAGTAGAGAACTTGTCAGTTTCTTTGATAGCCAAGAAGTGTGCGGACTTAGTCAATCGATCCACTATCACCCAAATAGTGTCATTTCCGCGTTGTGATCTAGGCAGACCAGTAACGAAATCCATGGAAATTTGCTCCCATTTCCATTTCGGGATCTCCGGTTGTTGAAGTAGGCCTGATGGTTTCTGATATTCAACCTTGACTCTCGCACAAGTCAAACATTTACTGACGTAAGTTGCTATGTTGGCTTTCATGCTAGGCCACCAATAGGTAGTCTTTAAGTCGTGGTACATCTTATATGAACCAGGATGTACTGAGTAACGAGACTTGTGCGCTTCATCCATCACAAGCTCGCGTAAGTTTCCATAAAATGGAACCCAGATGCGCCCTGTTACGTAGTATGCGCCGTCTTCCCTTTGTTCTAACCGTTTCCTTGATCCTCGTAGGGACTCTGCCCTAATGTTCTCTGCTTTCAGTGCTTCAACCTGAGCATCTCGTATTTGGGTAGGAAGACTAGATTGGATGGTAAGTTGTAACGCTCGCATGCGCTTAGGTATGGTGTCCTTTCGACTGAGGGTCGCTAACAACAGAAAGGTGGTGTTACGATCAAATAAGCAAAATGCTTAATAATAAAAGTAAACGGAATACGCTAACACTACTGAATAAATCAAAACGAAGTCTCAATACATGCCGGAATGGCTGCTTTGATAGTGACTTCGGTAAAATACCCGATAGATGGGTAGGAATACGGATCTATACGTAAACCAAGAGACGGTGACGCAGAATAAGGGTCAAAAGACTCGGATTAATAGTTAGGACTAAAAGACGATAAAATTTCACAAAACAAAAATATCAATAGTTATGTTCGACTATTGCATTGCTGGACGGACTGAATAAAGTATAATACCTGATATTCCGAGTAAGCGCGAAACGAATAATGAAGTGTGAAATATTACTGAACCTATGTGATAGGTCGTAAAAGAATATTGACGTGACCGTGTCGTCCCGATCAGTCAAAAACCCAATTAAACCTAGGTAGCTAGGGTAAGTCGGGGATCGTATCCACGAAGAGCAGGTGGTCAGTATCGCACGACCCGTTCGATTAGTTAGACTATTTACAAATAATGTACAAAGTGATTATGAAGATTGCTAATTTATTTGTTTGTTTGGTTTTGAAAATAAATCGGAGTGAACCGACAATTTGATGTTATTCTTAAAACAATGTGTGATTAATTCAGATTGTAAACTAAACTAAAAAGTTAAAACAAGAAATTAGAATACGGATCACACCCGGTTCGATAATTGCAAGACCTAGGGTTCCTACATGTTTTAACTTGATTCAATTGCATATAGTGATTAACGGATTACTATCACGAAACTTAGGTGCCAATTGCTATCTACGTCATAGACAACGGACCACAATGCACTTCATTACCTCGGACATGTAAATCCTAACCTAAGATAAGGCATAATTGCACATAACCATTTCGCAAAGTCATAACTTTATCATCGTTCGACAATTCACGAATTCGAAACAAATGCAAGACAATTATCCAAGGTTTCAAATACTAAACAATTTGTCACAAAACCAAATTAAAATACAAATGCATAAACCCTAGAGAATCTTACAACTTCTACACCGGGGTGAAACCGAAGAGACTAGCCGCTCATAGTTGGATGGACGCGATCACCGGGCAATGAACACGAGCACGGAGCCATGACCTTGAGTCTTGAGGAATGGTGGAAGTTAGGGTTTGAATGATGATGATGTTAGGTGTGGTTAGAGATGAAAGAGATGTGTTAGATACTCTTTTCTTTTTAAAAAAATGGGATTTGAAGGAATAATAAAGTGTAACTCCCCTTTTTCCAAAATTGACTTTTCTCTAAAAAAATCCCGTTTTTACTAATCAGCTGGTGTGCAGCAGATAATGCGTCAAATATGGAAAGGAAAACGCAAACTAATAAAACCGGAGTGTTAAAACCATTAAGATAAAGAACCCAGGTAACGGGTTGAAAGGAAATAGAGGCATAAACCAAATAACGGTATGAGTAAAATAAACCGACGTGAAGGACACATAAGAAGTCATAGAGTCGGAAAGATAATGCGAAAGAAAATGAGTGTAGCCTTAGACTACGATCAAGGTCAAACGAATAGAAGATGATCCATGGGATCACCATAACCTCCAAATTATAAACAATGTAAAGACCTACGGGAACAAAATGACCATTGGGTCGCAAATACAAATGGAACATACTAGGGGGGGTCTCACCCTAAAAAGGTGAAGACCTAATAGAATAGTCTACAAGGCTAAGTAAAGGAACCTACGGGTCGATAATATAAAGCGTGGAGAACTAATTATGATCTCTCGCGTAAAATGATAATCCCGAAGAATAATCCTTGTCGTCAATTCCTTGATATGATTAATCGACATGGTTAAAGAGAAAAACATTAAACTAAAATTCAGTTTTAGTAAAGAAATGATGTTCTAACACCTATAAATACCGAGAGAGAAATTAGAAAATGGTTAGTACTAAAGAATATAGGTCTAACGCCGAAAGCTGTAAGATGATGCATTCGGAGGAAAGATTTTTAAGTATGAAAAGTCGATGTAAAACTAAACATGGCGTGATGTGATCACGGACACAAAAGTAATATAGAATGTGATCACGTTATAGTGTGAATGACTAGATATGAGATTATAAGCATGCAAAGGGCCGATGACGGCAATATTGCATACCCGAATGACGAGGTATGAGGTAAAACGGTGACCAATTAGTTTAGGCAATAAAACAAGTTGTAGCCTAAATAACACTGTGACCTATGTAGAGCGCTTGTTAATATAAAACTAGCGTCAAGTAAGTATGCTGACGGACTCAGTGACTGAATGGTCAAATGACAACCCGATCAAAAGGGCGACAAAGGATATGAAATAGGTGATATAGTTATGCTAAAAGTTTTCCCAAAGGAGGGGTGTTATCCGATTCAGGAAAAGAGAGAAACTAAGCCCGAGGTTTATCGGGCCATTTAAAATCATCGAGCGGGTTGGTAAAGTAGCATATCGCCTCGAATTACCCGAGGAGTTGAGTGGGATTCATAGCACATTCCACGTGTCACATCTCCGAAAAGGTCTAGCGGACGAAACTGCTCGTATCCACAACGATGATATCGAGGTGGATAATAGCCTCAACTATGCAGTAAAACCAATTGCGATTTTAGATCGTAAGGAGAAAAGTTTGAGAAACAAAGTAATTAAGCAAGTCAAGGTCAAATGGGAGCATCGGAAAGGTTCGGACACTACGTGGGAGTCCGAAGAGGAGATGCGACGTCTCCACCCTACATTATTTGGTACGTACATTGGTTTCGGGGACGAAACCCTTTTTAAGGGGGGTGGACTTGTAACATCCCGAAAATATAAAACTTTATATTAGAATTATAAAGTTTAAATAAACGAGAATTTACTAACTAGGAATTTAAACCTAGTTAACTATAAGTCTAGAAATAACTTGAAATAGGGTTAAAATAACCAAAGTTATTAGATGAACAAAAGTGGAGGGACCTAAATTGTAGAACTTGAAACTAGAATTTATTAAAACAAATTAAATAAAAACCAAACACACAAATTAGTGTGCTTGGTCGATCAAAAACGCAGGGGAGCGACCAGGAGTTCTCACTAAACCCTAACTCCACAAAATCAATCAATTGAAGGTTAAATTCTGTCCCAAATCAAAATCCAAACATAGATTACTGATCCTCATCACAAGAGGATTACAAGGTATGTAAAATTTGATGAAAACTCTCAACTTGAAATTCTCATGAAATTGGGAAAATCTGAAATTCATGGTTGCATGTTTGTTTTATGATGAATTAGGAACCATATAGTGTCTAGGGACAAACCCTAGACAAATACAAGTTGAAATCATGTGAAATTTTAGTGAAACCTATGAACACCATTGTAGGTGATTAGTGGGTTATGTGTAATTTGATGAACACTAGGAAATAGAGTGTTGATCTAGTGTAATTTGACAATTTTGAAGTGATTTCAGAAATTTAGTGTCACACCCCGATTTCCACGTGTCACCGGTGGGCCCGGTGGGGGAGTATCGTGACGTGGTTGGCAACGTAATAGTCAAACAACACAATATAATAATGCATAGCGGAAGCAAATTTAAAATAAGATACAACCGAATTTATTTATTGTAAACAAAGTCACAATCATCCGGTGTTTATCCACAGTAGGATCGAATTAAAAACATTGTTTATGGTTCAACAGACTTCGGCATCTAAAGCTTGCGAGACTTCTAATGATGCTTAGGAGAATCCCAGCCTATTTCGCCTAGTACCTGCATTTAATCTTTTTGGGAAAATACGTCAGTTTACACTGGTAAATACATTCAACTGACTCATTTTATAAAATGATTGAAAATTGGTTTGGATGCACATGGCATAAACATTTTTATTAACTTGGGAGAATTATTTAATATTATAATCTTGTGAACGAATTACATGTTACTTATGCGTTCAGTAGCCCGGACGTATCCGGGTTAAAGATCAATAGACACACCACTTTAAGTGAGTTATACACGGGAGTACGCCTACACCCCGTGCTCAGGTCGTGGCTATCTCGTAAGATAATGCCGAGGATATCCGGGACATGGTCATTAACCCCCCAAAGGCTGTAAAGTAAACACATCTGTTTAAAACGAGCCGATCAAATTATTCAATTAACCACTAAGCGTGGAAGATTTGATGCTCGATCAAGCGGTACGCTATGTACCGTAACCCAAGCCCGTATAGGGAAAATAAGTTAAAAGTATTTACCTTGATGCAAAGTATAGTCACAATAATCAAATAGCAGGTAGCTTTTACTGTTTCTCCTAATCTGGAACGAAGGTTAAATATAACCTATTAGAATCCTAGCGGGTCTTTAATTATGCTTAAGCTTAGACCGGCTAGTTTCAAAGATACGGTTCGTACGCACCATTAAGCGAAGACCGGATAGAATGTGATTCAGACCCGACAAGTTTGAAGACTTGTTTAATATGGGTCTATTATTCACATTCTGGATTTTGAGATAAAAATGATATCGTTTGACCCGTTTCGGCTAGTTTATGCAAACTAGTTACATAAACCGAACCGAACGCGTATAACGCATGACGGGTAATCGAAAGGGTCGCGAACAGGTTTCCTAAGTTAATACGCTTTAAATATGTTGTGATATCATTATGATATCTTCCATAATGCCCATAACGAGTTTAATCCCTAAATACGCCCCGTAGGGGTATTTCAGTCATTTTAAGGGTTATAAAAGAGATTTATAATACTTCTGAGATACGGGTCTGATTTAATCAGCAAAATTATTAATTTTAACAGACCACAACAGTTGGTGAAGAGTCTCATTTCCCAAAATGGTTTTAAACCCAAATTATGCGTTTAATACGCGTATGAAGCCATTTTAAGTGACGTACGGTTTAAAATACCATTCTGAGTTTTCTGATCAGAAAAACAGGCTCAAAACACTCTATTTATTATTTTAAATCAGTGGCAATTGGATTGGTATCAAACGGATTCGTAAAACTCGTTTTATGGCCTAAAAGGGCATATTCGGTATTAACCGAATCAATGCGATAAGCCTAGCTTAAGATCAGTTTAAAAATAATTAAAAATCTTCAAAAATCCCAAAATATTATTTAACATCAGTGGGTAAAAGTTTTGGTACCGAAAATCGGGTTTAGATAGGCTATGCGCTAATCGCGCCGTTTAATTAATAATAAGCTTATTATTTACGCTAATGCGCATATCTCTTAATCTAGACCTCCGATTGACGTGAAAATTTACGTACATGTTTAGTAATCAGTAACTAAGATTATTGTACTTCCACATTTTCAAAATTCTCGTTGTACGGTCATAAGGGCAATATGGTCCAATTTAAGCGATTAACGGAAACGTGTGCATGCATCGGATAATCAACGAAACAAGTACAGAGACTTATACTATCATGCAACCCTACTCTAATGAAGCACTAAGGCATCTTCGACTCAAACTAAAACGGGTCAGAACCGAAGTCAAAGCAAAAGTCAAGGTTTTGCGCCTTTCGGTTCCGAACCGGGTTTTAACAGAAATTTGTCGAGTCGGGCAAGCGTAGACAAGTTTTCATACTTATTACCATGTTATATTAAGGTTAAAACAGGTTACACACCTCTCGGATCATTAATCGTGCATTAAATCATATTTTGTAATTCTGTTGACTTTTTCGGTCAACGTTTGACCCGACAAACGACCTAGTTAGGTCTGGAATTGGTACGCGCCCTTATAAGGGTTTAATACCCATATAGTTACCTATCTAATGGTACTTTTAATTCGTGATACGACTGAGCTATCGACACTTAATCACGAAGTCAACCGTTAAGCACGATATATTGACTTTTAAGCTATTTATAAAGCTAGAATTAATTTAGAAGGGTTAAGCAACTTACTAGATGATTAATGGATGATTAGGAAGGCCTTGAATCAGATTGTAAGCTCCTCCAATGCTCAGATGGCACTTGAATGATGTGTGTAGCAATTGTTGCAACTATGGTCCCTTATATAGTGCTCATGGACACCACAAAAGCTTGACAACCAAGTCTAGGACACCCCACAATCGATTAACATCTGTAACTAGTGTTTAGGGATGTCTAGGGGCCATGCACATGCAAGAGAAACTGGCTAGATGGGTCACAAATGCGCACAACAGCCAACAGCAGGTAATCTGGTCGCTGGGCAACCCTCGCGTAGCGCAAGGGTCCGTCGCGCTACGCGACGCCTTTGCAGATCAGAATTTTGTTTTTGTTTGTTGGTGTTTCGAAAGGGCATCAATTTGCACGACTTTGGGACTTTGTTTTGGCAACAAGGGACCTCTATTATGGATCTAGTACAGGTCCTTACCCTACCAATATCCTTTGTTTCAATTGATTGAATTTACAAGACCCGTAAACAACGGTTTACCATTCATTTTCTTCTTGGGATCAAATCATGCTTTTCAACATCCATTATTGTGAACCCAACTTCTGAATTGAGAGTGTAATAGATGTGTAAATTATTATATCGGGTCTTGGGATTTATAATTGAGGTCGTTCAGAGGTAACGATTTAACATGACGCCACTTTAAATCCTACCGAAACATTTTTATTAAATCCGGGTTTCCAACGCGTTTTTGTCTTACATGACACGTGTCGTTTTAATATCAAACCCGAAATTTGCGAGGTGTTACATCCTCACCCCCTTAAAATAAATCTCGACCCGAGATTTACTGAAACAAGTAAGGGTACTTTTCTTTCATGGTGGATTCTAACTCCCACGTATATTCGGGACCTCTACGGGCATCCCATTTGACCTTTACAAAAGGTATATGCTTCCTTCGAAGCTTCCTTACCTGTCGATCTTCAATCGACAAAGGTTTTTCAACAAATTTCAAGCTCTTGTCTATCTGCACATCTGTATGTGGCATGACATGTGATTCGTCAGCGGAACACTTCTTTAGATTGCAGATGTGGAACACATTGTGAATTCCACTGAGCTCTTCCGGTAAGTTCAACTTATAGGCAACTGACCCGACACGTTCGATAACCTCGAAAGGTCCTATGTATCTCGGGCTTAGTTTGCCTTTCTTACCAAATCGCATCACCCCCTTCCAGGGTGACACTTTAAGTAGGACTTTGTCACCTACTTCGAAGTGAAAGTCCTTACGACTTGGATCCGCGTAACTCTTCTGCCTATTCCGGGCAGCTTGGAGATTGTTACGAATCTGGACAATCTTGTCCGTCGTTTCGAACACGATCTCTGGTCCTGATAACTGGACTTCTCCAACTTCCGCCCAACAAACTGGCGATCTACATTTTCTACCGTATAATGCCTCAAAAGGCGCAGCCTTTATGCTGGTGTGGTAGCTATTGTTGTAGGAGAATTCGATCAATGGTAGGTTCTTATCCCAGCTACCTCCCAAATCGATCGCACATGCGCGTAGCATGTCTTCCAATGTTTGAATAGTACGCTCACTCTGACCGTCTGTCTGAGGATGGTAAGCCGTACTAAAGTTCAAACGTGTGCCCAAAGATTGCTGGAAACTCTTCCAAAAGTGTGACGTGTACCTAGTATCCCGGTCAGAGATAATAGCTACAGGTATGCCGTGTAGGGCTACAATCTTATCAACATATAACTGGGCTAACATATCGGAGCTATAAGTCTCCTTGATGGGTAAGAAATGAGCTGACTTAGTCAGTCGGTCAACTATAACCCATATCGTATCATTTCCTTTCCTCGTCTTGGGTAACTTGGTAATAAAATCCATAGTTACCATTTCCCACTTCCACGTAGGAAGTTCAGGCTGTTGTAGCAAACCTGACGGTTTCTGATGCTCGGCTTTGACTTGCGCACATGTCAAGCATTTTGCTACATGGGCGGCTACAGACTTTTTCAAGCCTATCCACCAATAATTTGCCTTTAAATCCCGGTACATCTTATCAGCTCCAGGATGAACGGAGTATTTGGAACTGTGGGCTTCTTGGAGGATGACATCACGAAGTCCTCCAAAAATTGGAACCCATATTCGTCCGTTTAACCGTAAAATTCCGTCCTTGCTAAGAGTTAACTGCTCCTCAGTTACTCCTAACTTTTCATTAGGATAGTTAGCTTCCAACACAGCTTCCTTCTGTGCAGCTAACACCCTTTCTATCAAACTGTTCTTTATCTCCATACGCTTGGCGTTAATTCGAATGGGTTTAACCCTTTCCTTTCTGCTCAAGGCATCAGCGACTACATTCGCTTTGCCGGGATGGTATTTGATTTCACAATCATAATCATTTAAAGTTTCCATCCAACGGCGTTGCCTCATGTTTAATTCTTTCTGGTTAAACAGATGCTGGAGGCTCTTGTGATCAGAAAAGATCACAAATTTGATTCCATAAAGATAATGCCTCCACAGTTTTAGTGCGAACACAACGGCACCCAATTCCAAGTCATGGGTGGTGTAATTCTTTTCGTGCACCTTTAACTGTCGTGATGCATAGGCAATCACCTTGCCTTTCTGCATAAGCACACACCCCATGCCAGTGTGTGATGCATCACAATAAACTACAAATTCTTCAGCGCCTTCAGGTAATGTAAGCACAGGAGCGTTGCTCAACTTTTGTCTCAAAACATCGAAGGACTCTTGCTGCTTAGGGCCCCAAACGAACTTTACTTTCTTCTTGGTCAGGGAAGTTAGGGGTGCAGCAATCCTTGAAAAATTTTCAATAAAACGCCTGTAATATCCTGCCAACCCCAGGAAGCTACGAATCTCCGTAGGCGTCTTTGGCTCTTGCCAATTCATAACAGCTTCGACTTTAGCGGGATCCACTTGGATACCACGCTCACTGACCACGTGTCCAAGAAACTGGACTTCTCGTAGCCAAAATTCACACTTAGAGAATTTGGCGTAGAGCTTCTCCTGACGTAGAAGTTTGAGAATACAACGAAGGTGTTTCTCGTGGTCAGCTTGTTTCTTAGAATAAATAAGGATGTCATCGATGAAGACGATAACAAATTTATCTAAGTAAGGTTTGCAGACGCGATTCATGAGATCCATGAACGCGGCTGGTGCATTAGTGAGCCCAAAAGGCATCACTAGGAACTCGTAGTGACCGTATCGAGTCCTAAATGCAGTCTTGTGAACGTCTTCATCTTTAACCTTCAACTGATGGTAGCCTGACCTCAGATCAATCTTTGAGAAGTAACTTGCCCCTTGAAGCTGATCGAACAAATCGTCGATCCTGGGCAATGGATATCTATTCTTGATCGTGACTTTATTAAGCTCGCGATAGTCGATGCACAGACGCATCGACCCATCCTTCTTCTTGACGAACAGGATTGGCGCTCCCCAAGGAGATGAACTAGGTCGAATGAAACCCTTAGCCAGCAATTCATCTAGCTGCGTCCGCAACTCCTTCATTTCCGTGGGTGCCAATCTGTATGGGGCTCTAGCAACTGGTGCCGCTCCGGGGATGATGTCGATCCTGAATTCCACTTGCCTATCCGGTGGCAAACCAGGTAGATCTTCAGGAAACACTTCTGGGTATTCAGAGATGACAGGGATGTCTTCTATCTTCGGTTTGGGCTCATCAATGATCACTTGCGCCATGTAGATGACACATCCCTTCTTCAAACACTTGGAAGCCTTGAGCATAGTCACCTGCTCAGGCAGTCCGTACTGGGTATCTCCCCGGATGGTAAGTGATTCACCAGACGGAGTCTTTATTACTACTTGTTTCTGGTTACAGACGATTTGGGCCTGGTTATGAGATAACCAGTCCATACCCAGAACTATGTCAAAACCAGCCAACTTAAAAGGAAGTAGAGACAGAGGAAAAGAATGGTTCTTAATGGATATAACACATCCATCTAACACAGTAGAGACGGTTTCTATGGTACCATCTGCTAACTCTACCTCATAGTTCACTTTTAGGGTTTTGACAGGTAAATTTAACAATTTACAAAATTTATGATCTACGAAGGACTTATCTGCGCCTGAATCAAAAAGTACTCTTGCAAAAACATCATTTACAAGGAAAGTACCTGTTATGACGTTATCATCCTGCACAGCCTCCTTCGCATCCATCCTGAAGACTCTGGCATTGGTCTTCTTAGCCTCCTCAGGCTTCTTGTTGTACTTAGGGCAGTTAGTCTTTATGTGGCCCTTTTCATTGCAACGGTAGCACGTTGCATCTTTCATCTTCTTGCAATCCAAGGTTTTGTGTTCCTTGGACTTGCACAAACCACAAGCAAAAGACCTTGACTCGTTATTCGAGTTTGATTCGAGCCTGCACTTTCCAAAGTGCTGTTTCTTGCAAGTTTTGCATGTGGGCTTCTCTCCAGAACGATGCCCATCTTTCTTCGACTCCGATCCCTTCTTGTGATCACCGCTCCCACGGTGCTTCTTGTTCGACCTACGCGAACCATCATCTTCTCGCTTCCTCTTTTCAGCATCCTTATTCCTCAGCGATCTCTGCCGGACCGCATCCAGTGTGAGGGATAAGGAAAGATCAGTTACAGACCTGAAGGTAACTGGCCGAGAAGCTTTAACACTGGCCTTGATCTCTGGTTCTAAACCACCAATAAAACGAGCGATCCTTTTAGGCTCCGGGGTTACCAGATAAGGTACCAACCGGGATAGTGTATTGAAGCTCGTCAGATATGCTTGACAGTCGAGGTTCTTCATCACCAGTGATAGAAAGTCATATTCTATCTTTTCTACCTCATGTTGAGGGCAGAAATTTTCCTTGATCAAGGCGATGAATTGATCCCACGACATACTATACAACGGGATCTTTCCGGAGGCCTCCATCAGAGATCTCCACCAAGCTAACGCCTCACCCTTGAAGGACTGTGAGACAAATTTAACCACATCACCTTCAGCGCATCCGCTGATGTCCACGACCGTGTCCATTTCATCCAGCCACGTCATGCAGTCTACGGCTCCTTTCTCCCCCGTAAAATCCCTGGGTTTACAAGACACAAAGTACTTATATGTACAACCCTTGTTACGGTGTCCCTGATGCAGTACTAACTGCTGAGATGGATTACTTTGGTGGTTGGTGGACTGGCGATCATCACCGTTTTTCTTGGGTCCATCCTTTTTGGGAGGAGGCTTGTTATGAGCCTCAGAATGGGTCCTGGGCTTCGAATGTGATGCGGAGTGGGTCCTACTTCGAGTACCACTGTACTCATCATACTGCCTATCCAAAGCCTCTGTGATAGCACCATCTATAATTGCTTTTAATTCCGCGCCCGTTAATGTAATCTGGGCGTTCACATTTGGCTCCGCGGGATGGCTATTTACTTCATTTGAGTCAGCCATTTGAATTGAACTGTTGCAGAAAACAAGAACAACATTTTTATTTGGGAGTTTATTATGGAATTACCCCTTAGGGTAACTCGTTAACCATGGTAACAGAGACCACATATGGTTAACTTATTAATCGTATTAATTTAGGATTTCAGTTAAAATTTATCCTAAACATAAACAATAACAATATATATTAGCACATAAGGCTTGGTCACATGGACAATTTAAATTATAAGTTATGATTTCAGAGAATCAAGATTTTTAAGGTTTGAACCTAGTTCATTACCCTTATCAGACAGGGAGTCATAGCTTCCACTGTCTTTTGGCTCATGTAGAAATGAGCAAGGCCCGTAGGCATTATATTACCAACGTATGGTAAAATATGATCATCTTAATTGATGATGTAGACCCAGGATTTAGAGATCATTAAACTGGGTTTGGAATCTTCTAAAGAATCCTTATGTATATATAAATGACACGTGATTTTAACGAATCACTTCTGCCAGGAGTGTTAACATGTTTTAAGACGTTAACAGGGATTTGAATCTTTTAAACAGGTCTTACCATTTTGGCCCGGTCTTATATTTGACACGAGGCTAGGTTTCACACTTAAGGATTCTTAATTAAATAATTACTTAGGCAGATTAAAAGGAATGATTTTAAATTTATTTATTTCATTTATAATTTATTTATGCTCATAAAGGCAACATGAAATTTATATAAAATAATCATTCCATTAATTCATTTAGAATATTACACATTTGCCCTAAACGGGTCTTCCAAATACAAACTTACCCTCGTAGGGGTTAAATATCACACATGTCCACGCAGGGACTACATACTATAATAGTCCACGCAGGGACTAAACATACAACATACCCTCGTAGGGGTTTATGGAAAGATAGACCCACGCAGGGGTCAATACACACAAACAAACATACACACCCACTTAGGGGCTTAACAACCAAATATGCCCACGCAGGGGCTCAACAATAGCTGGGAGGATTTAATAATCCTTCTTGTTCTTTCCTTTGAGCAGTCCTATTAATCCCTGGAAGAAGGTCTGCTTCTCTTGGCGGTCGCGGCGAGCTTCCTGCTCGACCTGATTCAATCTATGTAGAATTTCCTCCCGTTCTGGGGGAGAAAATCGTGGCGGCTGCGACTGCGTTCTAATGATAGGCCTGGGAGGTATTGGGTACCCCTGATTCGGGTAGCTTACCCCCCATGGATCTCCGTAGGGTCCTTGGGCATTGAGGGCGTTATAATTTGCTGCTTCCATATAAGGATCTGCCTCAGCGTATCCGTAGTTGTGGTAAGCTGGTGGTTCAAACGGGTTGTAATTACTTGGACCCGTGTACGCTGGTATTGGGTTTTCAAACCCCATGGGCGGTGGCTGTTGAAAAACTGGCTGCGAAGGCCCACCCATTTGTGGGTCCTCCCGATGAGGCGGGTAGTGACTTGCACTTGACTGTCGTGGGGAGCTAAAATGAAAGTCCCCTGGTCGCACCGACATACGGGCACCGGTTCTTCTACGCCTTGGCGGTTGAGGAGGTGGCGGTTGAACTGGTGGCGGTGGAGGTGGTGGCGTAACTGCCACAAACCGATGATCCTCTGATGAATCTTGATGATGCGGCTGTGGTTGTGGTTCCTGCTGATGCTGCCCATGCGACGACGAGTGGTGTGATGGTGTATAATACCACTGGTGTGGTTCGAACAGGGCTTGAAAACTGTCTGGACCACCATAGGGTGATCCGTGAAAAGAAGATCCGTCCGAGATCTCTATCGGGTGGTTCGGAGTACCACTTGCTGGCATGACGGGGTCCGTATCCTCGTCCATATCGTCAGCTTGATCTCCTGAAAAGTGGTCCTCTGGACCCAGTGGGTTAAAACCCACGGGCTCTGGTATGAACCCAACCGGGTTAAACTGCCCCCGAAAAGCAGGTGTGGGGTCTCCATATGAATGATGAGATAGGGATCTCTGAAGAGGTATGTAGGACGGTTGAGGGTTATTGGGTTCATATGGATTAAGAGCAGGAGGAGTTGAAGCATGCGAAACCGACCGCCTGGCCGGCTCGTACTGATTTCTTCGGTTTTCCCGAGGGTCATCACTCTCGGTGTTGGATGGGGCTCGCCTTCGTGAAGGTCCAGCTTCATGATCATTGGGGGCGGCAACTGGCCCCTTCCCACGTCCTCGTGTTCGGAAGAATCTAGGAGGCATTTTGTTGTTCCTGTCAATAAAGCATGAGATAACAATAACAAAAATATAAAATTTAAAGGACAAAACAAAAACCGAAAAGGTGGAATTTGTCCTAAGTTATAAGTCTAGACTCAAAAGTTTAGATATGTGCAATTGTGTAACTGAGATTAAACACAAAAGGCTAGTGTTTAATTCACTCAGTGTTGGCTCTGATACCAACCTGTCACACCCCGATTTCCACGTGTCACCGGTGGGCCCGGTGGGGGAGTATCGTGACGTGGTTGGCAACGTAATAGTCAAACAACACAATATAATAATGCACAGCGGAAGCAAATTTAAAATAAGATACAACCGAATTTATTTATTGTAAACAAAGTCACAATCATCCGGTGTTTATCCACAGTAGGATCGAATTAAAAACATTGTTTATGGTTCAACAGACTTCGGCATCTAAAGCTTGCGAGACTTCTAATGATGCTTAGGAGAATCCCAGCCTATTTCGCCTAGTACCTGCATTTAATCTTTTTGGGAAAATACGTCAGTTTACACTGGTAAATACATTCAACTGACTCATTTTATAAAATGATTGAAAATTGGTTTGGATGCACATGGCATAAACATTTTTATTAACTTGGGAGAATTATTTAATATTATAATCTTGTGAACGAATTACATGTTACTTATGCGTTCAGTAGCCCGGACGTATCCGGGTTAAAGATCAATAGACACACCACTTTAAGTGAGTTATACACGGGAGTACGCCTACACCCCGTGCTCAGGTCGTGGCTATCTCGTAAGATAATGCCGAGGATATCCGGGACATGGTCATTAACCCCCCAAAGGCTGTAAAGTAAACACATCTGTTTAAAACGAGCCGATCAAATTATTCAATTAACCACTAAGCGTGGAAGATTTGATGCTCGATCAAGCGGTACGCTATGTACCGTAACCCAAGCCCGTATAGGGAAAATAAGTTAAAAGTATTTACCTTGATGCAAAGTATAGTCACAATAATCAAATAGCAGGTAGCTTTTACTGTTTCTCCTAATCTGGAACGAAGGTTAAATATAACCTATTAGAATCCTAGCGGGTCTTTAATTATGCTTAAGCTTAGACCGGCTAGTTTCAAAGATACGGTTCGTACGCACCATTAAGCGAAGACCGGATAGAATGTGATTCAGACCCGACAAGTTTGAAGACTTGTTTAATATGGGTCTATTATTCACATTCTGGATTTTGAGATAAAAATGATATCGTTTGACCCGTTTCGGCTAGTTTATGCAAACTAGTTACATAAACCGAACCGAACGCGTATAACGCATGACGGGTAATCGAAAGGGTCGCGAACAGGTTTCCTAAGTTAATACGCTTTAAATATGTTGTGATATCATTATGATATCTTCCATAATGCCCATAACGAGTTTAATCCCTAAATACGCCCCGTAGGGGTATTTCAGTCATTTTAAGGGTTATAAAAGAGATTTATAATACTTCTGAGATACGGGTCTGATTTAATCAGCAAAATTATTAATTTTAACAGACCACAACAGTTGGTGAAGAGTCTCATTTCCCAAAATGGTTTTAAACCCAAATTATGCGTTTAATACGTATGAAGCCATTTTAAGTGACGTACGGTTTAAAATACCATTCTGAGTTTTCTGATCAGAAAAACAGGCTCAAAACACTCTATTTATTATTTTAAATCAGTGGCAATTGGATTGGTATCAAACGGATTCGTAAAACTCGTTTTATGGCCTAAAAGAGCATATTCGGTATTAACCGAATCAATGCGATAAGCCTAGCTTAAGATCAGTTTAAAAATAATTAAAAATCTTCAAAAATCCCAAAATATTATTTAACATCAGTGGGTAAAAGTTTTGGTACCGAAAATCGGGTTTAGATAGGCTATGCGCTAATCGCGCCGTTTAATTAATAATAAGCTTATTATTTACGCTAATGCGCATATCTCTTAATCTAGACCTCCGATTGACGTGAAAATTTACGTACATGTTTAGTAATCAGTAACTAAGATTATTGTACTTCCACATTTTCAAAATTCTCGTTGTACGGTCATAAGGGCAATATGGTCCAATTTAAGCGATTAACGGAAACGTGTGCATGCATCGGATAATCAACGAAACAAGTACAGAGACTTATACTATCATGCAACCCTACTCTAATGAAGCACTAAGGCATCTTCGAATCAAACTAAAACGGGTCAGAACCGAAGTCAAAGCAAAAGTCAAGGTTTTGCGCCTTTCGGTTCCGAACCGGGTTTTAACAGAAATTTGTCGAGTCGGGCAAGCGTAGACAAGTTTTCATACTTATTACCATGTTATATTAAGGTTAAAACAGGTTACACACCTCTCGGATCATTAATCGTGCATTAAATCATATTTTGTAATTCTGTTGACTTTTTCGGTCAACGTTTGACCCGACAAACGACCTAGTTAGGTCTGGAATTGGTACGCGCCCTTATAAGGGTTTAATACCCATATAGTTACCTATCTAATGGTACTTTTAATTCGTGATACGACTGAGCTATCGACACTTAATCACGAAGTCAACCGTTAAGCACGATATATTGACTTTTAAGCTATTTATAAAGCTAGAATTAATTTAGAAGGGTTAAGCAACTTACTAGATGATTAATGGATGATTAGGAAGGCCTTGAATCAGATTGTAAGCTCCTCCAATGCTCAGATGGCACTTGAATGATGTGTGTAGCAATTGTTGCAACTATGGTCCCTTATATAGTGCTCATGGACACCACAAAAGCTTGACAACCAAGTCTAGGACACCCCACAATCGATTAACATCTGTAACTAGTGTTTAGGGATGTCTAGGGGCCATGCACATGCAAGAGAAACCGGCTAGATGGGTCACAAATGCGCACAACAGCCAACAGCAGGTAATCTGGTCGCTGGGCAACCCTCGCGTAGCGCGAGGGTCCGTCGCGCTACGCGACGCCTTTGCAGATCAGAATTTTGTTTTTGTTTGTTGGTGTTTCGAAAGGGCATCAATTTGCACGACTTTGGGACTTTGTTTTGGCAACAAGGGACCTCTATTATGGATCTAGTACAGGTCCTTACCCTACCAATATCCTTTGTTTCAATTGATTGAATTTACAAGACCCGTAAACAACGGTTTACCATTCATTTTCTTCTTGGGATCAAATCATGCTTTTCAACATCCATTATTGTGAACCCAACTTCTGAATTGAGAGTGTAATAGATGTGTAAATTATTATATCGGGTCTTGGGATTTATAATTGAGGTCGTTCAGAGGTAACGATTTAACATGACGCCACTTTAAATCCTACCGAAACATTTTTATTAAATCCGGGTTTCCAACGCGTTTTTGTCTTACATGACACGTGTCGTTTTAATATCAAACCCGAAATTTGCGAGGTGTTACATCCTCACCCCCTTAAAATAAATCTCGACCCGAGATTTACTGAAACAAGTAAGGGTACTTTTCTTTCATGGTGGATTCTAACTCCCACGTATATTCGGGACCTCTACGGGCATCCCATTTGACCTTTACAAAAGGTATATGCTTCCTTCGAAGCTTCCTTACCTGTCGATCTTCAATCGACAAAGGTTTTTCAACAAATTTCAAGCTCTTGTCTATCTGCACATCTGTATGTGGCATGACATGTGATTCGTCAGCGGAACACTTCTTTAGATTGCAGATGTGGAACACATTGTGAATTCCACTGAGCTCTTCCGGTAAGTTCAACTTATAGGCAACTGACCCGACACGTTCGATAACCTCGAAAGGTCCTATGTATCTCGGGCTTAGTTTGCCTTTCTTACCAAATCGCATCACCCCCTTCCAGGGTGACACTTTAAGTAGGACTTTGTCACCTACTTCGAAGTGAAAGTCCTTACGACTTGGATCCGCGTAACTCTTCTGCCTATTCCGGGCAGCTTGGAGATTGTTACGAATCTGGACAATCTTGTCCGTCGTTTCGAACACGATCTCTGGTCCTGATAACTGGACTTCTCCAACTTCCGCCCAACAAACTGGCGATCTACATTTTCTACCGTATAATGCCTCAAAAGGCGCAGCCTTTATGCTGGTGTGGTAGCTATTGTTGTAGGAGAATTCGATCAATGGTAGGTTCTTATCCCAGCTACCTCCCAAATCGATCGCACATGCGCGTAGCATGTCTTCCAATGTTTGAATAGTACGCTCACTCTGACCGTCTGTCTGAGGATGGTAAGCCGTACTAAAGTTCAAACGTGTGCCCAAAGATTGCTGGAAACTCTTCCAAAAGTGTGACGTGTACCTAGTATCCCGGTCAGAGATAATAGCTACAGGTATGCCGTGTAGGGCTACAATCTTATCAACATATAACTGGGCTAACATATCGGAGCTATAAGTCTCCTTGATGGGTAAGAAATGAGCTGACTTAGTCAGTCGGTCAACTATAACCCATATCGTATCATTTCCTTTCCTCGTCTTGGGTAACTTGGTAATAAAATCCATAGTTACCATTTCCCACTTCCACGTAGGAAGTTCAGGCTGTTGTAGCAAACCTGACGGTTTCTGATGCTCGGCTTTGACTTGCGCACATGTCAAGCATTTTGCTACATGGGCGGCTACAGACTTTTTCAAGCCTATCCACCAATAATTTGCCTTTAAATCCTGGTACATCTTATCAGCTCCAGGATGAACGGAGTATTTGGAACTGTGGGCTTCTTGGAGGATGACATCACGAAGTCCTCCAAAAATTGGAACCCATATTCGTCCGTTTAACCGTAAAATTCCGTCCTTGCTAAGAGTTAACTGCTCCTCAGTTACTCCTAACTTTTCATTAGGATAGTTAGCTTCCAACACAGCTTCCTTCTGTGCAGCTAACACCCTTTCTATCAAACTGTTCTTTATCTCCATACGCTTGGCGTTAATTCGAATGGGTTTAACCCTTTCCTTTCTGCTCAAGGCATCAGCGACTACATTCGCTTTGCCGGGATGGTATTTGATTTCACAATCATAATCATTTAAAGTTTCCATCCAACGGCGTTGCCTCATGTTTAATTCTTTCTGGTTAAACAGATGCTGGAGGCTCTTGTGATCAGAAAAGATCACAAATTTGATTCCATAAAGATAATGCCTCCACAGTTTTAGTGCGAACACAACGGCACCCAATTCCAAGTCATGGGTGGTGTAATTCTTTTCGTGCACCTTTAACTGTCGTGATGCATAGGCAATCACCTTGCCTTTCTGCATAAGCACACACCCCATGCCAGTGTGTGATGCATCACAATAAACTACAAATTCTTCAGCGCCTTCAGGTAATGTAAGCACAGGAGCGTTGCTCAACTTTTGTCTCAAAACATCGAAGGACTCTTGCTGCTTAGGGCCCCAAACGAACTTTACTTTCTTCTTGGTCAGGGAAGTTAGGGGTGCAGCAATCCTTGAAAAATTTTCAATAAAACGCCTGTAATATCCTGCCAACCCCAGGAAGCTACGAATCTCCGTAGGCGTCTTTGGCTCTTGCCAATTCATAACAGCTTCGACTTTAGCGGGATCCACTTGGATACCACGCTCACTGACCACGTGTCCAAGAAACTGGACTTCTCGTAGCCAAAATTCACACTTAGAGAATTTGGCGTAGAGCTTCTCCTGACGTAGAAGTTTGAGAATACAACGAAGGTGTTTCTCGTGGTCAGCTTGATTCTTAGAATAAATAAGGATGTCATCGATGAAGACGATAACAAATTTATCTAAGTAAGGTTTGCAGACGCGATTCATGAGATCCATGAACGCGGCTGGTGCATTAGTGAGCCCAAAAGGCATCACTAGGAACTCGTAGTGACCGTATCGAGTCCTAAATGCAGTCTTGTGAACGTCTTCATCTTTAACCTTCAACTGATGGTAGCCTGACCTCAGATCAATCTTTGAGAAGTAACTTGCCCCTTGAAGCTGATCGAACAAATCGTCGATCCTGGGCAATGGATATCTATTCTTGATCGTGACTTTATTAAGCTCGCGATAGTCGATGCACAGACGCATCGACCCATCCTTCTTCTTGACGAACAGGATTGGCGCTCCCCAAGGAGATGAACTAGGTCGAATGAAACCCTTAGCCAGCAATTCATCTAGCTGCGTCCGCAACTCCTTCATTTCCGTGGGTGCCAATCTGTATGGGGCTCTAGCAACTGGTGCCGCTCCGGGGATGATGTCGATCCTGAATTCCACTTGCCTATCCGGTGGCAAACCAGGTAGATCTTCAGGAAACACTTCTGGGTATTCAGAGATGACAGGGATGTCTTCTATCTTCGGTTTGGGCTCATCAATGATCACTTGCGCCATGTAGATGACACATCCCTTCTTCAAACACTTGGAAGCCTTGAGCATAGTCACCTGCTCAGGTAGTCCGTACTGGGTATCTCCCCGGATGGTAAGTGATTCACCAGACGGAGTCTTTATTACTACTTGTTTCTGGTTACAGACGATTTGGGCCTGGTTATGAGATAACCAGTCCATACCCAGAACTATGTCAAAACCAGCCAACTTAAAAGGAAGTAGAGACAGAGGAAAAGAATGGTTCTTAATGGATATAACACATCCATCTAACACAGTAGAGACGGTTTCTATGGTACCATCTGCTAACTCTACCTCATAGTTCACTTTTAGGGTTTTGACAGGTAAATTTAACAATTTACAAAATTTATGATCTACGAAGGACTTATCTGCGCCTGAATCAAAAAGTACTCTTGCAAAAACATCATTTACAAGGAAAGTACCTGTTATGACGTTATCATCCTGCACAGCCTCCTTCGCATCCATCCTGAAGACTCTGGCATTGGTCTTCTTAGCCTCCTCAGGCTTCTTGTTGTACTTAGGGCAGTTAGTCTTTATGTGGCCCTTTTCATTGCAACGGTAGCACGTTGCATCTTTCATCTTCTTGCAATCCAAGGTTTTGTGTTCCTTGGACTTGCACAAACCACAAGCAAAAGACCTTGACTCGTTATTCGAGTTTGATTCGAGCCTGCACTTTCCAAAGTGCTGTTTCTTGCAAGTTTTGCATGTGGGCTTCTCTCCAGAACGATGCCCATCTTTCTTCGACTCCGATCCCTTCTTGTGATCACCGCTCCCACGGTGCTTCTTGTTCGACCTACGCGAACCATCATCTTCTCGCTTCCTCTTTTCAGCATCCTTATTCCTCAGCGATCTCTGCCGGACCGCATCCAGTGTGAGGGATAAGGAAAGATCAGTTACAGACCTGAAGGTAACTGGCCGAGAAGCTTTAACACTGGCCTTGATCTCTGGTTCTAAACCACCAATAAAACGAGCGATCCTTTTAGGCTCCGGGGTTACCAGATAAGGTACCAACCGGGATAGTGTATTGAAGCTCGTCAGATATGCTTGACAGTCGAGGTTCTTCATCACCAGTGATAGAAAGTCATATTCTATCTTTTCTACCTCATGTTGAGGGCAGAAATTTTCCTTGATCAAGGCGATGAATTGATCCCACGACATACTATACAACGGGATCTTTCCGGAGGCCTCCATCAGAGATCTCCACCAAGCTAACGCCTCACCCTTGAAGGACTGTGAGACAAATTTAACCACATCACCTTCAGCGCATCCGCTGATGTCCACGACCGTGTCCATTTCATCCAGCCACGTCATGCAGTCTACGGCTCCTTTCTCCCCCGTAAAATCCCTGGGTTTACAAGACACAAAGTACTTATATGTACAACCCTTGTTACGGTGTCCCTGATGCAGTACTAACTGCTGAGATGGATTACTTTGGTGGTTGGTGGACTGGCGATCATCACCGTTTTTCTTGGGTCCATCCTTTTTGGGAGGAGGCTTGTTATGAGCCTCAGAATGGGTCCTGGGCTTCGAATGTGATGCGGAGTGGGTCCTACTTCGAGTACCACTGTACTCATCATACTGCCTATCCAAAGCCTCTGTGATAGCACCATCTATAATTGCTTTTAATTCCGCGCCCGTTAATGTAATCTGGGCGTTCACATTTGGCTCCGCGGGATGGCTATTTACTTCATTTGAGTCAGCCATTTGAATTGAACTGTTGCAGAAAACAAGAACAACATTTTTATTTGGGAGTTTATTATGGAATTACCCCTTAGGGTAACTCGTTAACCATGGTAACAGAGACCACATATGGTTAACTTATTAATCGTATTAATTTAGGATTTCAGTTAAAATTTATCCTAAACATAAACAATAACAATATATATTAGCACATAAGGCTTGGTCACATGGACAATTTAAATTATAAGTTATGATTTCAGAGAATCAAGATTTTTAAGGTTTGAACCTAGTTCATTACCCTTATCAGACAGGGAGTCATAGCTTCCACTGTCTTTTGGCTCATGTAGAAATGAGCAAGGCCCGTAGGCATTATATTACCAACGTATGGTAAAATATGATCATCTTAATTGATGATGTAGACCCAGGATTTAGAGATCATTAAACTGGGTTTGGAATCTTCTAAAGAATCCTTATGTATATATAAATGACACGTGATTTTAACGAATCACTTCTGCCAGGAGTGTTAACATGTTTTAAGACGTTAACAGGGATTTGAATCTTTTAAACAGGTCTTACCATTTTGGCCCGGTCTTATATTTGACACGAGGCTAGGTTTCACACTTAAGGATTCTTAATTAAATAATTACTTAGGCAGATTAAAAGGAATGATTTTAAATTTATTTATTTCATTTATAATTTATTTATGCTCATAAAGGCAACATGAAATTTATATAAAATAATCATTCCATTAATTCATTTAGAATATTACACATTTGCCCTAAACGGGTCTTCCAAATACAAACTTACCCTCGTAGGGGTTAAATATCACACATGTCCACGCAGGGACTACATACTATAATAGTCCACGCAGGGACTAAACATACAACATACCCTCGTAGGGGTTTATGGAAAGATAGACCCACGCAGGGGTCAATACACACAAACAAACATACACACCCACTTAGGGGCTTAACAACCAAATATGCCCACGCAGGGGCTCAACAATAGCTGGGAGGATTTAATAATCCTTCTTGTTCTTTCCTTTGAGCAGTCCTATTAATCCCTGGAAGAAGGTCTGCTTCTCTTGGCGGTCGCGGCGAGCTTCCTGCTCGACCTGATTCAATCTATGTAGAATTTCCTCCCGTTCTGGGGGAGAAAATCGTGGCGGCTGCGACTGCGTTCTAATGATAGGCCTGGGAGGTATTGGGTACCCCTGATTCGGGTAGCTTACCCCCCATGGATCTCCGTAGGGTCCTTGGGCATTGAGGGCGTTATAATTTGCTGCTTCCATATAAGGATCTGCCTCAGCGTATCCGTAGTTGTGGTAAGCTGGTGGTTCAAACGGGTTGTAATTACTTGGACCCGTGTACGCTGGTATTGGGTTTTCAAACCCCATGGGCGGTGGCTGTTGAAAAACTGGCTGCGAAGGCCCACCCATTTGTGGGTCCTCCCGATGAGGCGGGTAGTGACTTGCACTTGACTGTCGTGGGGAGCTAAAATGAAAGTCCCCTGGTCGCACCGACATACGGGCACCGGTTCTTCTACGCCTTGGCGGTTGAGGAGGTGGCGGTTGAACTGGTGGCGGTGGAGGTGGTGGCGTAACTGCCACAAACCGATGATCCTCTGATGAATCTTGATGATGCGGCTGTGGTTGTGGTTCCTGCTGATGCTGCCCATGCGACGACGAGTGGTGTGATGGTGTATAATACCACTGGTGTGGTTCGAACAGGGCTTGAAAACTGTCTGGACCACCATAGGGTGATCCGTGAAAAGAAGATCCGTCCGAGATCTCTATCGGGTGGTTCGGAGTACCACTTGCTGGCATGACGGGGTCCGTATCCTCATCCATATCGTCAGCTTGATCTCCTGAAAAGTGGTCCTCTGGACCCAGTGGGTTAAAACCCACGGGCTCTGGTATGAACCCAACCGGGTTAAACTGCCCCCGAAAAGCAGGTGTGGGGTCTCCATATGAATGATGAGATAGGGATCTCTGAAGAGGTATGTAGGACGGTTGAGGGTTATTGGGTTCATATGGATTAAGAGCAGGAGGAGTTGAAGCATGCGAAACCGACCGCCTGGCCGGCTCGTACTGATTTCTTCGGTTTTCCCGAGGGTCATCACTCTCGGTGTTGGATGGGGCTCGCCTTCGTGAAGGTCCAGCTTCATGATCATTGGGGGCGGCAACTGGCCCCTTCCCACGTCCTCGTGTTCGGAAGAATCTAGGAGGCATTTTGTTGTTCCTGTCAATAAAGCATGAGATAACAATAACAAAAATATAAAATTTAAAGGACAAAACAAAAACCGAAAAGGTGGAATTTGTCCTAAGTTATAAGTCTAGACTCAAAAGTTTAGATATGTGCAATTGTGTAACTGAGATTAAACACAAAAGGCTAGTGTTTAATTCACTCAGTGTTGGCTCTGATACCAACCTGTCACACCCCGATTTCCACGTGTCACCGGTGGGCCCGGTGGGGGAGTATCGTGACGTGGTTGGCAACGTAATAGTCAAACAACACAATATAATAATGCACAGCGGAAGCAAATTTAAAATAAGATACAACCGAATTTATTTATTGTAAACAAAGTCACAATCATCCGGTGTTTATCCACAGTAGGATCGAATTAAAAACATTGTTTATGGTTCAACAGACTTCGGCATCTAAAGCTTGCGAGACTTCTAATGATGCTTAGGAGAATCCCAGCCTATTTCGCCTAGTACCTGCATTTAATCTTTTTGGGAAAATACGTCAGTTTACACTGGTAAATACATTCAACTGACTCATTTTATAAAATGATTGAAAATTGGTTTGGATGCACATGGCATAAACATTTTTATTAACTTGGGAGAATTATTTAATATTATAATCTTGTGAACGAATTACATGTTACTTATGCGTTCAGTAGCCCGGACGTATCCGGGTTAAAGATCAATAGACACACCACTTTAAGTGAGTTATACACGGGAGTACGCCTACACCCCGTGCTCAGGTCGTGGCTATCTCGTAAGATAATGCCGAGGATATCCGGGACATGGTCATTAACCCCCCAAAGGCTGTAAAGTAAACACATCTGTTTAAAACGAGCCGATCAAATTATTCAATTAACCACTAAGCGTGGAAGATTTGATGCTCGATCAAGCGGTACGCTATGTACCGTAACCCAAGCCCGTATAGGGAAAATAAGTTAAAAGTATTTACCTTGATGCAAAGTATAGTCACAATAATCAAATAGCAGGTAGCTTTTACTGTTTCTCCTAATCTGGAACGAAGGTTAAATATAACCTATTAGAATCCTAGCGGGTCTTTAATTATGCTTAAGCTTAGACCGGCTAGTTTCAAAGATACGGTTCGTACGCACCATTAAGCGAAGACCGGATAGAATGTGATTCAGACCCGACAAGTTTGAAGACTTGTTTAATATGGGTCTATTATTCACATTCTGGATTTTGAGATAAAAATGATATCGTTTGACCCGTTTCGGCTAGTTTATGCAAACTAGTTACATAAACCGAACCGAACGCGTATAACGCATGACGGGTAATCGAAAGGGTCGCGAACAGGTTTCCTAAGTTAATACGCTTTAAATATGTTGTGATATCATTATGATATCTTCCATAATGCCCATAACGAGTTTAATCCCTAAATACGCCCCGTAGGGGTATTTCAGTCATTTTAAGGGTTATAAAAGAGATTTATAATACTTCTGAGATACGGGTCTGATTTAATCAGCAAAATTATTAATTTTAACAGACCACAACAGTTGGTGAAGAGTCTCATTTCCCAAAATGGTTTTAAACCCAAATTATGCGTTTAATACGCGTATGAAGCCATTTTAAGTGACGTACGGTTTAAAATACCATTCTGAGTTTTCTGATCAGAAAAACAGGCTCAAAACACTCTATTTATTATTTTAAATCAGTGGCAATTGGATTGGTATCAAACGGATTCGTAAAACTCGTTTTATGGCCTAAAAGGGCATATTCGGTATTAACCGAATCAATGCGATAAGCCTAGCTTAAGATCAGTTTAAAAATAATTAAAAATCTTCAAAAATCCCAAAATATTATTTAACATCAGTGGGTAAAAGTTTTGGTACCGAAAATCGGGTTTAGATAGGCTATGCGCTAATCGCGCCGTTTAATTAATAATAAGCTTATTATTTACGCTAATGCGCATATCTCTTAATCTAGACCTCCGATTGATGTGAAAATTTACGTACATGTTTAGTAATCAGTAACTAAGATTATTGTACTTCCACATTTTCAAAATTCTCGTTGTACGGTCATAAGGGCAATATGGTCCAATTTAAGCGATTAACGGAAACGTGTGCATGCATCGGATAATCAACGAAACAAGTACAGAGACTTATACTATCATGAAACCCTACTCTAATGAAGCACTAAGGCATCTTCGAATCAAACTAAAACGGGTCAGAACCGAAGTCAAAGCAAAAGTCAAGGTTTTGCGCCTTTCGGTTCCGAACCGGGTTTTAACAGAAATTTGTCGAGTCGGGCAAGCGTAGACAAGTTTTCATACTTATTACCATGTTATATTAAGGTTAAAACAGGTTACACACCTCTCGGATCATTAATCGTGCATTAAATCATATTTTGTAATTCTGTTGACTTTTTCGGTCAACGTTTGACCCGACAAACGACCTAGTTAGGTCTGGAATTGGTACGCGCCCTTATAAGGGTTTAATACCCATATAGTTACCTATCTAATGGTACTTTTAATTCGTGATACGACTGAGCTATCGACACTTAATCACGAAGTCAACCGTTAAGCACGATATATTGACTTTTAAGCTATTTATAAAGCTAGAATTAATTTAGAAGGGTTAAGCAACTTACTAGATGATTAATGGATGATTAGGAAGGCCTTGAATCAGATTGTAAGCTCCTCCAATGCTCAGATGGCACTTGAATGATGTGTGTAGCAATTGTTGCAACTATGGTCCCTTATATAGTGCTCATGGACACCACAAAAGCTTGACAACCAAGTCTAGGACACCCCACAATCGATTAACATCTGTAACTAGTGTTTAGGGATGTCTAGGGGCCATGCACATGCAAGAGAAACCGGCTAGATGGGTCACAAATGCGCACAACAGCCAACAGCAGGTAATCTGGTCGCTGGGCAACCCTCGCGTAGCGCGAGGGTCCGTCGCGCTACGCGACGCCTTTGCAGATCAGAATTTTGTTTTTGTTTGTTGGTGTTTCGAAAGGGCATCAATTTGCACGACTTTGGGACTTTGTTTTGGCAACAAGGGACCTCTATTATGGATCTAGTACAGGTCCTTACCCTACCAATATCCTTTGTTTCAATTGATTGAATTTACAAGACCCGTAAACAACGGTTTACCATTCATTTTCTTCTTGGGATCAAATCATGCTTTTCAACATCCATTATTGTGAACCCAACTTCTGAATTGAGAGTGTAATAGATGTGTAAATTATTATATCGGGTCTTGGGATTTATAATTGAGGTCGTTCAGAGGTAACGATTTAACATGACGCCACTTTAAATCCTACCGAAACATTTTTATTAAATCCGGGTTTCCAACGCGTTTTTGTCTTACATGACACGTGTCGTTTTAATATCAAACCCGAAATTTGCGAGGTGTTACATCCTCACCCCTTTAAAATAAATCTCGACCCGAGATTTACTGAAACAAGTAAGGGTACTTTTCTTTCATGGTGGATTCTAACTCCCACGTATATTCGGGACCTCTACGGGCATCCCATTTGACCTTTACAAAAGGTATATGCTTCCTTCGAAGCTTCCTTACCTGTCGATCTTCAATCGACAAAGGTTTTTCAACAAATTTCAAGCTCTTGTCTATCTGCACATCTGTATGTGGCATGACATGTGATTCGTCAGCGGAACACTTCTTTAGATTGCAGATGTGGAACACATTGTGAATTCCACTGAGCTCTTCCGGTAAGTTCAACTTATAGGCAACTGACCCGACACGTTCGATAACCTCGAAAGGTCCTATGTATCTCGGGCTTAGTTTGCCTTTCTTACCAAATCGCATCACCCCCTTCCAGGGTGACACTTTAAGTAGGACTTTGTCACCTACTTCGAAGTGAAAGTCCTTACGACTTGGATCCGCGTAACTCTTCTGCCTATTCCGGGCAGCTTGGAGATTGTTACGAATCTGGACAATCTTGTCCGTCGTTTCGAACACGATCTCTGGTCCTGATAACTGGACTTCTCCAACTTCCGCCCAACAAACTGGCGATCTACATTTTCTACCGTATAATGCCTCAAAAGGCGCAGCCTTTATGCTGGTGTGGTAGCTATTGTTGTAGGAGAATTCGATCAATGGTAGGTTCTTATCCCAGCTACCTCCCAAATCGATCGCACATGCGCGTAGCATGTCTTCCAATGTTTGAATAGTACGCTCACTCTGACCGTCTGTCTGAGGATGGTAAGCCGTACTAAAGTTCAAACGTGTGCCCAAAGATTGCTGGAAACTCTTCCAAAAGTGTGACGTGTACCTAGTATCCCGGTCAGAGATAATAGCTACAGGTATGCCGTGTAGGGCTACAATCTTATCAACATATAACTGGGCTAACATATCGGAGCTATAAGTCTCCTTGATGGGTAAGAAATGAGCTGACTTAGTCAGTCGGTCAACTATAACCCATATCGTATCATTTCCTTTCCTCGTCTTGGGTAACTTGGTAATAAAATCCATAGTTACCATTTCCCACTTCCACGTAGGAAGTTCAGGCTGTTGTAGCAAACCTGACGGTTTCTGATGCTCGGCTTTGACTTGCGCACATGTCAAGCATTTTGCTACATGGGCGGCTACAGACTTTTTCAAGCCTATCCACCAATAATTTGCCTTTAAATCCTGGTACATCTTATCAGCTCCAGGATGAACGGAGTATTTGGAACTGTGGGCTTCTTGGAGGATGACATCACGAAGTCCTCCAAAAATTGGAACCCATATTCGTCCGTTTAACCGTAAAATTCCGTCCTTGCTAAGAGTTAACTGCTCCTCAGTTACTCCTAACTTTTCATTAGGATAGTTAGCTTCCAACACAGCTTCCTTCTGTGCAGCTAACACCCTTTCTATCAAACTGTTCTTTATCTCCATACGCTTGGCGTTAATTCGAATGGGTTTAACCCTTTCCTTTCTGCTCAAGGCATCAGCGACTACATTCGCTTTGCCGGGATGGTATTTGATTTCACAATCATAATCATTTAAAGTTTCTATCCAACGGCGTTGCCTCATGTTTAATTCTTTCTGGTTAAACAGATGCTGGAGGCTCTTGTGATCAGAAAAGATCACAAATTTGATTCCATAAAGATAATGCCTCCACAGTTTTAGTGCGAACACAACGGCACCCAATTCCAAGTCATGGGTGGTGTAATTCTTTTCGTGCACCTTTAACTGTCGTGATGCATAGGCAATCACCTTGCCTTTCTGCATAAGCACACACCCCATGCCAGTGTGTGATGCATCACAATAAACTACAAATTCTTCAGCGCCTTCAGGTAATGTAAGCACAGGAGCGTTGCTCAACTTTTGTCTCAAAACATCGAAGGACTCTTGCTGCTTAGGGCCCCAAACGAACTTTACTTTCTTCTTGGTCAGGGAAGTTAGGGTGCAGCAATCCTTGAAAAATTTTCAATAAAACGCCTGTAATATCCTGCCAACCCCAGGAAGCTACGAATCTCCGTAGGCGTCTTTGGCTCTTGCCAATTCATAACAGCTTCGACTTTAGCGGGATCCACTTGGATACCACGCTCACTGACCACGTGTCCAAGAAACTGGACTTCTCGTAGCCAAAATTCACACTTAGAGAATTTAGCGTAGAGCTTCTCCTGACGTAGAAGTTTGAGAATACAACGAAGGTGTTTCTCGTGGTCAGCTTGATTCTTAGAATAAATAAGGATGTCATCGATGAAGACGATAACAAATTTATCTAAGTAAGGTTTGCAGACGCGATTCATGAGATCCATGAACGCGGCTGGTGCATTAGTGAGCCCAAAAGGCATCACTAGGAACTCGTAGTGACCGTATCGAGTCCTAAATGCAGTCTTGTGAACGTCTTCATCTTTAACCTTCAACTGATGGTAGCCTGACCTCAGATCAATCTTTGAGAAGTAACTTGCCCCTTGAAGCTGATCGAACAAATCGTCGATCCTGGGCAATGGATATCTATTCTTGATCGTGACTTTATTAAGCTCGCGATAGTCGATGCACAGACGCATCGACCCATCCTTCTTCTTGACGAACAGGATTGGCGCTCCCCAAGGAGATGAACTAGGTCGAATGAAACCCTTAGCCAGCAATTCATCTAGCTGCGTCCGCAACTCCTTCATTTCCGTGGGTGCCAATCTGTATGGGGCTCTAGCAACTGGTGCCGCTCCGGGGATGATGTCGATCCTGAATTCCACTTGCCTATCCGGTGGCAAACCAGGTAGATCTTCAGGAAACACTTCTGGGTATTCAGAGATGACAGGGATGTCTTCTATCTTCGGTTTGGGCTCATCATATTGGGGAATTTCATAAGATGAGCCAAACGGGTCGATTAATTGTGCAAGTTGTTGTTTTAGTGTTCTAGAGAGTCAAAATAGAGATACTAATCACAAAAGCATTAAACCATGAGATTGGTAAAGAAATGCGAGTGATGATAAGCCCGGGACATTGGGCATAAAGTATCTTAAGTTTACTAGTTAAATGGTAGTAAATTGTGTCAAGTAGGAATGGGTCGAATAAATGCATATCGATATATAGTCTTTCTGTCCGTAAGTTGAAGTTTTGGCATGACTATCATAATAGGCACGTTGGTAATGAATTTACAGACGTATAGGAAAAAGAATCACTAAAAACGGACTTCCGAATCACAAGTTATGGCTATTTTAAGTTGGAACTTGATTGAACTTGGAGCTGGGAATGTGCAGCATCAGCAAAATAAACATTCTGTGAAAACAAGGGCCTGGCGTGACGCGAGGGTCCTTGGCGTCACGCGGCGCCCCTTGATCCAGAAATTTTTTTATTTTCTTGATTGTTTGACTCTTGGAACTTGTTTATATCCATAGTAACTTTATCAAAACTAACATTTGTTGTGGTTTTGATCTTAGGTGATGTTAGAAACTAACCGGAAGATGATCGAGCTAGCTTTTGAAGAACCGAACACTATTTACGAGCTTCCGCAATGTTTTAAACTTTAATAGATTATGTTTTTGGATTGCAAACAAATGTTTAAACAACTTTTGGATGTTCTAACTTAGTCGTTAGTTGACTAAGGTCTTTGCTACTTATGAACGTACTTATGCAATTTATGATAAGTAGGCATCTTTTATCTAAAATGGTATGAACTATTATTAAATTCAAGTAAAACTAGAAGGGTGTTACAGTACAGGTAATGTCTCCATATCTTAAGTGCGAAAACAACAGCTCCCAGCTCCAAATCGTGTGTGGTGTAATTACTTTCGTGGACTTTAAGTTGTCGTGATGTGTAAGCAATGACCTTATCACGTTGCATCAACACACAACCAAGTCCTTGGATGGACGCGTCGCAATAAACCACAAAATCGTCTGTGCCTTCAGGCAATGAGAGGATAGGTGCGCTACAAAGTCTATCCTTTAAGTGCTGAAATGCAGATTCCTGTGCATCACCCCAACGATAGGTGACCCTTCTGAGTTAGAGAAGTGAGAGGTTGCGCGATCTTGGAAAAATCTTTGATGAACCTTCTGTAGTAACCCGCCAAACCCAAGAATTGACGGATTTCTGTTGGTGTACGAGGTGCAGGCCAGTTCTTGATCGAGTCTACCTTGGATGGATCAACATGAATCCCATCCTTGTTTACCACGTGGCCTAGGAAATGGACTTCACGAAGCCAAAAGTCACATTTCGAAAACTTGGCATAAAGTTGCTCTGCTCGAAGAAGTTCTAAAATAAGTCGCAGATGTTGCTCGTGCTCATCCTGACTCTTAGAGTACATCAGGATGTCGTCGATGAAAACAATAACGAACTTGTCCATGTAAGGTTTGCACACTCGGTTCATAAGATCCATGAAGACCGCAGGTGCGTTTGTCAGCCCGAAAGGCATGACCAAAAACTCGTAGTGCCCATAACGAGTTCTAAATGCTGTTTTGGAGACGTCCTCATCTCGGACTCTCAGCTGGTGATATCCCGATCTCAGATCAATCTTTGAGTAATAGCTCGACCCTTGCAGCTGGTCGAACAGGTCATCAATGCGTGGAAGAGGATAGCGATTCTTCACAGTCACCTTGTTGAGTCCGCGATAGTCAATACACATACGGAAGGTACCATCCATCTTCTTCACAAACAATACTGGAGCTCCCTAGGGCGAAGAGCTGGGACGAATGAAACCTTTGTCCAAGAGTTCTTGTAGTTGCGTAGATAGCTCTTCTAGTTCTGATGGGGCTAAACGATAAGGTGCTCGAGCTATGGGCGCTGCTCCAGGAGCTAGCTCGATTTGGAATTCAACCTGACGGTGGGGCGGTAGACCTGGTAATTCCTCAGGAAACACTTCAGGAAAGTCACGTACGATCGGAATATCTTCTATCTTCTTCTCTTTCTTTGAGGTGTTAGTAACGAGGGCTAAAATAGCAGTGTGGCCCTTTCGCAAACACTTCTGGGCCTTAAGGAAAGAACTGATGCCCACCACAGCACCACTCTTGTCGCCATGAATCACCAAAGGTTCTTCACCAGAACGAGGGGTGCGGACGATCTTCTCCTTGCAAAGAATCTCTGCTCGATGTTGAGATAACCAATCCATACCAATGACGATGTCGAAACTAACAAGAACGATGGGGATAAGATCGATGGAGAAAGTCTGACCAGCTAAAATGAGATTACAACCCTTAACTATGTGTGCGGCCTCGAGACTTTTACCATTTGCTAACTCTACTATGTGCTTGGTGTTCATAAGTGTTGGTGTGCGCTTAAGCATTTGACTAACTTTTAAGGACACATAACTGGTATCGGCACCCGAATCAAATAAAACAGAAACATAGAAATCATCCAGTAGGAACTTACCCATAACAACGTTAGGATCGTTCCTCGCTTCACCCTGACCAATCACGAAAACACGTCCCCTAGCACCATTGCCTTCATTGTTACCCCCATTGTTTCCACTCCCTTGATTGTTGTTGTTCTGGTTCTGGTTTAGCTGGGGGGGCAGTTCCTCTTGAAGTGGCCTTCAGCACCACACTAAAAGCATCCCCTATTACCCTGCTGTTGCGGCTGCTGCTGGTTCTGTGGAGCCTGTTGTTGCTGCTGACGATTTTGATTTGCAGGATATGGGCTCCTGCACTCCTTCGCTGCCTGACCAAACTTGTTACATCGATGGCAGCGACCTTTGTTGCACTGCCCACTGTGGTGCAGGTTACATCGATTGCACTTAGGGTGATTTCCCTTATACCCACTTTGACTTTGATTCTGAATACTTGAGAATTGCTGACCAGGACTCCTGAAGTCGTCAGTCTTTCGCTGCTAAGACTGAGACTGAACAGAGGTAGAACCTTTGCTCGAGGTTCCATCCCATTTTCGCTTGTTGTCACTAGGAGCATCTGAAGTAGCTGTAGCACTAATACATATGGGTACCTTGTTCTGTTCCACTGCCTAGTCAGTGAGACGATGAGCTAGTCGTATAACTTGCTGAATGGTTCCAAGGTTGGCTGAAGTCACATGGCTCTGAATTTCTGGCACTAAACCCTTGTGTAACACCTCAAAAAATTCACGTCCTATAATGTGTTGACACGTGTCATAAGTTTGAACGTATGAAAGAATGTTCTGAAAGGACTAAGGTTGACAATCATGGAAAGTATGTAAATATACGAGTTCTAAATGTCAACAGTGAATAAATATATTGTACATTAACCCTACATGATGCTCATACCTTCAAACGAATAAATCATGGATCATACGAAGCTAAATATGAAAGAAAGTGAGAGATTACAAACTACAGGGGTTAAATGTGTCAACATGTTTAAGTTATACCTCTGAGTGACCTTTTGACAAACCCGAAGCTTTGTAACGATTAATTATGCTCACTAGAATGCACGATAAAAATTTCATAAAGTTTCGTTATCGTATGAGAAAGTTATGATCAAATTCGTATGCGAGGGGTTAAAGCGTTAACGTTGAAAGTTATGACTTTTCGGGTAACAATGAAGTTAACCGAGGACTTAACAAAGGGGGTATAAGTCTTGGAGCCCTTGTAAATAAATAAGAAGGGGTCAAAATGCAAAAATATAAGTTAGTTGACCTTTCGAAGAGCCAAGGGACAAATATGCGAAAACTTAAAAATGTGAAATTCTGATTATGAGGCCCAGGCGGGCCGCGTAAGATGTTAAGATGTCTTACGCGGGCCGCGTCAGACGCCCAGTTGCAGAATCTCTTGACAGCAGCCTGTAAACGCGCATAACCGACCCAAAACAGATATTTTCTCATCATGGGCGACCCCTAAGTGCCTCCTAGAACCTTAGGGATATGTGTTGATGATCAGGAACCATTGATAGTGTTGTTGTGTGTCAACCATCCAAGGTGATTAAATCACTATAAAAGGGCCTTGTGTTGCAACATTGTAACCACACCTTCCATCTGCACTTTGGAGCATTTCTGGAGCTAAAGACTTCTATCTAAGCTTCACAAATCGTGCATAGGACTCTTGTAAGTTTGCTTAACCTTTCTTAGTTAAGTTTTTGCTTAGTTTTAGCTTAAAAGTCAAACCGTCGTAATTAACGGTTGACTTCAAGATTAATCACTAATGGTCCAGTGATTAGTCGAATTGAAAGTAGTTATAAGTTGGTAATTATGTGGGTAATAAACCCTTAGAAGGGTTCCCCCTGATTCCCACTCTAACTAGGTCAAATGTCGGGTCAAACTTGTTATTAAAAAGTCAACAGGATACTTATTTTCTAATTTATGCATGATTAGCAATGTAGAACACATACAACCTGTTTGATCATTAATATAACTTGGTAATTAGTGTAAGAACATGTCTAAACATGTTCAACCCGACAATTTACTGTTTAGACCCGGTTCGGAACCAAAAGTCGCAAAGCTTTGACTTTTGCCTTGACTTCAATTCTGACCCGTTTTGGTATGATTTAGAAATACCTTAGAGCTCTATTTGGACCAGGTTACATGCTAGTATAACCCTCTGTGATTATACACCATGGTTCATTAGTTAACCAATTAATACGCATGATTCCGTTAATTGCCCATATGTTGACCATTATGCCCTTTTCACCTTAAAACGTGATTTTTGAAAATGTAAAAGAGTAGAAACCTTAGTCACTGATATATAAACTTGTACCCAAAGTTTGACATCAGTTTGAGGTGTAGTTTGAGAGTTATGCTCTTTAGCGTAAATTGAAAGCTTTATGTTAATTAAACGACATAATTAGCGTATGGCCTATCTAAGCCTACTTTTTGATATCAAAATTATTACCCACTGATGTAATATATTATTTTGGGATTTTTGAAGAGTTTTAATTAATTTTAGGCTGAGCATAACTTATAGTCGTAGGCTTAATCCGGTAATTGTCGGTTTTGCCCTTACGGGCTATAAAATGAGTTTTACATATCTAATTGACTCCAAAACTTTTGCTACTGATTACATATGATAAATAAATTATTTTAAGCCTTCTGGAATAATAAAAATATCAGCTTTATGTATAGAACCCGGAAATGGCTTCTAATCGCCTTTTTAAGCGTTTTTAACGCATAGTATGGACTAGAACTATTTTAAACATACAAGGGTTGATACCTACTGATATTTTGGGAAAATTATAATATTTTAACAGTAAGCAAAAGTTGTTTAACTCAGACTTCAGTTTTGAGCTTTACGGCTTATGTGAAATTACCAAAATGCCCATACGGTGCATAGTTTGGTTATAGTTGATAAATTTCACATATATACTTTACCCTACTGTTATAACTTAGTAAACTAAGTATTTTTGCTGATTATATCAGATCTGTAACTCAGGTTAATACTTAGACTCTTTTATAACCTTGAAAATGACCAAACTACCCCTACGAGGCATAGTTTGTGTTTAAATTCGTTTCGGGCATAATAAAAGACATCTTACTGATGTCACAACATATTTGAAGCATATTAACTTAGGAAACCTGTATATGGCTCTTATAAATACCCGTTACGCTTATTACGCGTTCGGTTTATGTAACTAGTTTGCATAAATTAGCCGAAACGGGTCAAACCTTATCGGTTTTATCTCAAAATCCAGAATGTGTATGAAATACCCATATTAAGCAAGTCTCCGAACTTGTTGGGTCTAAATCACATTCTATTCCGGTCTTCGCCTAATCGTGCGTTTGAACCGTATAATTAATCGGTCTAAGCTTAGGCTTAATTAAAGACCCGTTAGCATTCTAATTGGTTATTTATACCATCATTCCAGACTAGAGCCTTCCGGTAAATTGTACCTACGCTTACTTAAGTGAATACGGCTGAGTTATTAAATTCTTGCTATTTAAGACAGGAGCTAGCTCAGGTAAATACTCTTAACTTATTTTCCCTATTACGGGCTTGGGATACGGTAATATAAAAACCGCATGGTCAGGTATGGGATTCAAAGACCAATAAGTCGGGAAATCCAAATAACCTGTTTTAATTCGTATTGCTTGACTGAAACATTGGGGATTAATGCGACCGTGTCCTGGATATCCTTGACTCATTAAATGCAATGGCCACGACCTAAGCACGGGGTGTAGACATACACCTGACAGATGCCATATGTTTATTAATTAATTGTACCCAATAAGGGATTCCCAATAAGGGAATAGTGGTGTGTCGGTTAATCATGAACCGACATAGAACCGGGCCCCGTATGTAGAGCAAGATATGTAAAACTGATAACATGAAATATAGTTTGTCCCAAGTATAAAAGATTAAATTTTGCCTTGTGCATTTTAATCAAAGTGTCAAAACCTCTTCGTGCCTTGAGCACCTAAACCAATTTTCATAGACATTTTCAAATGAGTCGGTTGAGTGTATTTACCAGTGAAAACTGACGTATTTTCAAAAGTCTAAGTGACAGGTACAAGTACGTAATAGGCTGGAAGCTGCTCAGGACGTTAATAAGGAATCTTGCAAGTTCTAGGCGTCTAAAGTCTGTTGAACAATATTTATGTTTTAAGATCCGCCTGTGGATCCTTTACTTTCCGTTGTAATACTTGATATTACTTTATATTCGGATTGTAATATATTTATCTTTTGCTTCCGCTGTGCATTTATATATTGTGTTGTTTGACTATGATGATATCAACTACGTCATGATACTCCCCACCGGGCCCACCGGTGACACGTGGAAAGTCGGGGTGTGACAGGTTGGTATCAGAGCCAACACTGAGTGAATTAAACGCTAGCCTTTTGTGTTTAATCTCAGTTACACAGTTGCACATTCTTGAGTCTAGACAAGAACATAGGACAAATTCTAATTCGTTTTATTTGTCCTTATTTGGTTCCTTTGTTATTTTCTGATTAGCTCTTGCATGGGCAAGTCATTTTTGTAGAAGTCCCGTTTAGGGCAACCATATACTTGTTTAAATTTTAAAGGAACGATTATATTAAAAATATCATTCCTATATTATAAAATCTACCATTATAATAAAATGGAAATATCTAAAAAGGACAAGACCTAGCTCATGTGTCATTTTAAGACAGGGCCAAGACGGTAGTTCCACAATTAGATTCAAATCCTTGTTAACATTTCAATTTAGGATTGTTCTGCGTTAAATATTAAAGGAATATTAAAGGTAAAACCTAGCCTAAATGTCAATGCAGACATGGCCAAGATGGTAAAACCTAGCCTAAATGTCATTGCAGACATGGCCAAGACGGTAAAACCTATCCAAAGGATTCCAATCCCTGTTAACATCTGTAAGTACGTTAACATTTTTGGTAAACTGTGAATCGTTAAAGTCACACAGGCCATCTTTTAAAAGGGGGGTTAATCTAAATTCCCTTATTTGAAATAATCATCCATTAGTGATGAAATGCCTACGGGCCAAACTTGTTGTCCGATAAGACAACGACCGTGGTGGTCTCTGACCCCCGTCTAAAGATGTTGGACTACGTCCAAGCATAATAGTTTGTATGATCAATGCGATCCTGACTAATATCATCAAATGAAGATGATCATATTATAAACATCCATGAGTGATGAAATGCCTACGGGCCATACTTATTGTCCTAAGGGACTAAAGACAGTAGTAGCCTTTGCCTCTCTGTCCAGAAAAGGGTAATGAACTTTGATTCAAACCTTAATGCCTCGATTCTCTGAAATCATGGCTTATATCATCCTATAAGATGATCATATTATAAACATCCCTTAGAAGGGAAATGCCTACGGGCTATAGTTAATGTCCTCTGAGACTAGAGACAGTGGTAGCCTACAACTCCCTGTCAAGAAAAGGTAATGAACTTTGATTCAAACCTTAATGCCTCTATTCTCTGAAATCATGGCTTATAAATTAAACTTGTCTACGCGACTAGGCCATTTGTGCTATTATTAACTTGTAAATTAGGATTTATGATAAAAATCCTGAATAAAATAAATATCCTTCCTTCCCTGCCAGTATACATATGAATAAGAATCTTAAGAGTGAAACCTAGCCTGAGTGTCATCATAAAGACCTGGCCAAGATGGTAAGACCTGTTAAAAAGATTCGTATCCCTGTTAACATATGAAAATATGTTAACACTCCTGGCAGACGTGATTCATTAAAATCAAACATGTCATTCCTATATAGGATTCTTCAAAAGATTCCTGACCCAACTTAATGATCTCTGAATCATGGGTTTAAATCATCAATTAAGATGATCATATTTTGACCATACATTGGTAATATAGTGCCTACGGGCCTTGCTCATTTCTACATGAGCCAAAAGACAGTGGTAGCGATGACTCCCTGTCCGAAAAAAGTAATGAACTATGTTCAAACCTAAATGCTTTGATTCTCTGAAATCATAGCTTATAATTCATAAATGTCCTTGTGACTAGGCCTGTTGTGCTGATATACCTTCATGTTTTGATTCTCTGAAATCATAATTTATAATTTAAAAATGTCCTTGCGACTAGGCCTTTCGTGCCACTAATAAAACTGTTATTATTTTTATAATTAGGATAAGTTATAATATAAATCCTAAATAAATGTGATTAATAAATTAACCAAATATGGTCTCCGTTACCATGGTTAATGAATTGCCATAAAAGACAATTCCATAATAAACTCCCAAGTAAACTATTGTCCTTGTTTTATGTAACAGTTCAATTAAATGGCTGGCTCAGATGAAATTAATAGCCACCCAGTGGAGAACAATGATAACGCCCGAATTAATTTAACGGGTGCTGAACTAAAAGCGTTAGTAGACGACGCAGTTACAAAGGCCTTAGAGCGGCAGTACGAAGAGTATAGTGGGACTCGGAGTAGGACCCTATCTACACCGCATTCGAAGCCTCCTTCCAAGAAGGATGAACCCAAGAAGGAAGATGACGAGCGTCACTTTTCTAATCATCACAGTGATCCGTCTCAACAGATCATACTGAATCAAGGACCCCGTGATAAGGGTTGCTCCTACAAGTACTTTTTTTCATGTAAACCCTGGGATTTCACTGGGGAGGAAGGAGCTGTAGATTGTATGACATGGTTAGATGAGGTGGATACAGTTGTGGATATCAGCGGATGCGCTGAGAAGGATGTGGTCAAGTTTGTGTCGCAATCATTTAAGGGTGAGGCCTTAGCCTGGTGGAGATCGTTGATTCAAGCCACCGGGAAGATCCCTTTGTACAACATGACTTGGGATCAGTTCGTTGCTCTTATCAAAGAAAATTATTTTCCTCAACATGAAGTTGAGAAGATCGAGACTGAATTCTTGACATTAGTCATGGAGAACTTAGATTGTCAAGCATACCTTACAAGTTTCAATACCAAGTCTCGATTGGTTCCTTATTTGATCACACCAGAACCAAAGCGAATAGCTCGCTTTATTGGGGGTCTAACCCCAGAAATAAAGGCAAGTGTGAAAGCATCGAGACCTACTACATTCAGGTCGGCGGCAGATCTGTCGCTATCTCTCACACTTGATGTGGTCAGAAACAAGGTTGCCAAGGCCTCTGAAGATGGGAAGCGTAAAAGGGAGGAGGATGACTCCCAGAATCCTAAGAAGAGCAAATCCGAGTTCAACAATAACCAACCGGATTCCAACAAGAAGACTACATGCAAAACCTGCAAAAGAAGACACTGGGGACAGTGTCGATCAAACCAAAAGATAATGCAATGTGGCATCAGCAAAAGAACGGGCCACCAGTCCCATGAATGCAGGGACATAAAGAATGCAAACTATTTCAGCTGTGGTGAAAAGGGCCACATCAGTACTAATTGCCCTGAGGCTGCCAAGGAAGGAACAGCTAAGTCTGGGATGGATAAGAAAGGAAACGCCTAAACTAACGGTTGAACGCCAGAGACAGTGCATATCAATGATGGCATTAGGTACGTCCTTACCTTTTAGCATCGATTGTACCTGCTAATTATTTTACGTTAATGCAAGGGATAATAAACCTTTAGTAAACCATAAGCCTAGTAAACTCTTGATTACATTCATAAGAACTTCAGATATTAAAAATAAGGTATAATTTACCAAAAGAATCTTTAATGACCCTCTCTCCCATCCTCGGAGATAATCCTGTCATAAGAATCTGGAGTACTCTTCCCCAGAAAGAGTACGACAATATATATTATTTTATTTTATTATTTTCCCATTATTTTATATCGCCTGCGAATGCCAAACTATGTTTGATAAGAGTGCCATATGAGGATTGGCGTATCCTAGTGTGTCCCATAGATTGCTTCCATGCCTGATCAGTATGGAGGTTTAATGCATGGAACCCCTGAGATATCCCAATGGTCATATTGTACTAAAGTCGACTACTAGTATTCAAAGAAGATATCCAATATAAAATGTCCTTATAAGTATCTCTACTTAGGGCATCCTTGCATTTGTAAAGAGAATGTGTCATTTATCTGACACCGACATCGATAGATGAACCAAAGCCTGAAAATACAGACATCTCTAACATCTCTGTGTGTCATAATTATCTTCTTTATAAGAATTACCATGTTTACCTTCTGAGAGGCAAGTGGATGTTAGGACAAACATCCCGCTTAGGGCTGCAATTATTGTAAAAGCCTTATATCCGTTAGTACCAACGGAATAGGAAGAACTAAGAGCCAAGTTGATAAGTTTTAGAGAAGATTTCATAACGCCAAAATTCGAAGTTCTAAGAACTCCGAATAATATAAATAAGAAAGACGGATCATCTTGCTTATGCATTGATTACCGCAACCCTATTTAGGCAACAATTAAGAATCGCTATTACCTGTCCAGGACCGTCGTTTGGTTCGACTAGCTGTAAGGTTTAGCTACTCTTTGAGATTAGTTAAGCAGTGGCTGGAATAACCATCTCACCATAAAATAAGTTTTTCTATAGCAATTATTATATAAGTACCAAGGCTACTCCTTTGGAGACCTTGTATGGGTGGAATGTTAAACATCTATTGTTAAATAGAGAATTGGTAAGTCCAATTATCAGGAGCTGAAAGTTGTATTAGAAACAACGAATAAGATCATACAAACCCCTAATTATCTATAAGTTGCCATTATTTCGGCAGAAAAGCAAGGATTAATGAAGTTAGCAAACCTCCTAAATTCTTGTTAAGGAATAAGGTTCAACAATAGATATCACCCAGGAAGGGTGTGCTAAATTTGTTAAATTATCAGGCTAGTTAAGCTCCGAGTGTATAGAATCATTCGAAGGAAATCGAATGTATCAAGATCAAATAGCTTACGAGCTAAGACCTAATTAAGGGGCTTGGTGGAACGCGCAATGTGACCCACACTAATGATTTAGCAACGTGTCACCAATAAGTCGAAAAGCGCTATCACATAATGATATGCAGAACTATGATAGTATGAGCAACCTCTGTCGATTAAGGATCGACAGGATTAGAAGCTCCAAGAAGATACATGTGCCTTAGAGGCTCAAAGGTACTGGGGAAGATTAAGCCCAATATAAGGAAGAAAATACTTCCTTTACTTTAAGCAAATCTCGAGGTCGAGATTTATTTTAAGGGGGTGAGGATGTAACACCTCGAAAAATTCACGTCCTATAATGTGTTGATACGTGTCATAAGTTTGAACGTATGAAAGAATGTTCTGAAAGGACTAAGGTTGATAATCATGGAAAGTATGTAAATATACGAGTTCTAAATGTTAACAGTGAATAAATATATTGTACATTAACCCTACATGATGCTCATACCTTTAAACGAATAAATCATGGATCATACGAAGCTAAATATGAAAGAAAGTGAGAGATTACAAACTACAGGGGTTAAATGTGTCAACATGTTTAAGTTATACCTCTGAGTGACCTTTTGACAAACCCGAAGCTTTGTAACGATTAATTATGCTCACTAGAATGCACGATAAAAATTTCATAAAGTTTCGTTATCGTATGAGAAAGTTATGATCAAATTCGTATGCGAGGGGTTAAAGCGTTAACGTTGAAAGTTATGACTTTTCGGGTAACAATGAAGTTAACCGAGGACTTAACAAAGGGGGTATAAGTCTTGGAGCCCTTGTAAATAAATAAGAAGGGGTCAAAATGCAAAAATATAAGTTAGTTGACCTTTCGAAGAGCCAAGGGACAAATATGCGAAAACTTAAAAATGTGAAATTCTGATTATGAGGCCCAGGCGGGCCGCGTAAGATGTTAAGATGTCTTACGCGGGCCGCGTCAGACGCCCAGTTGCAGAATCTCTTGACAGCAGCCTGTAAACGCGCATAACCGACCCAAAACAGATATTTTCTCATCATGGGCGACCCCTAAGTGCCTCCTAGAACCTTAGGGACATGTGTTGATGATCAGGAACCATTGATAGTGTTGTGTGTCAACCATCCAAGGTGATTAAATCACTATAAAAGGGCCTTGTGTTGCAACATTGTAACCACACCTTCCATCTGCACTTTGGAGCATTTCTGGAGCTAAAGACTTCTATCTAAGCTTCACAAATCGTGCATAGGACTCTTGTAAGTTTGCTTAACCTTTCTTAGTTAAGTTTTTGCTTAGTTTTAGCTTAAAAGTCAAACCGTCGTAATTAACGGTTGACTTCAAGATTAATCACTAATGGTCCAGTGATTAGTCGAATTGAAAGTAGTTATAAGTTGGTAATTATGTGGGTAATAAACCCTTAGAAGGGTTCCCCCTGATTCCCACTCTAACTAGGTCAAATGTCGGGTCAAACTTGTTATTAAAAAGTCAACAGGATACTTATTTTCTAATTTATGCATGATTAGCAATGTAGAACACATACAACCTGTTTGATCATTAATATAACTTGGTAATTAGTGTAAGAACATGTCTAAACATGTTCAACCCGACAATTTACTGTTTAGACCCGGTTAGGAACCAAAAGTCGTAAAGCTTTGACTTTTGCCTTGACTTCAGTTCTGACCCGTTTTGGTATGATTTAGAAATACCTTAGAGCTCTATTTGGACCAGGTTACATGCTAGCATAACCCTCTGTGATTATACACCATGGTTCATTAGTTAACCAATTAATACGCATGATTCCGTTAATTGCCCATATGTTGACCATTATGCCCTTTTCACCTTAAAACGTGATTTTTGAAAATGTAAAATAGTAGAAACCTTAGTCACTGATATATAAACTTGTACCCAAAGTTTGACATCAGTTTGAGGTGTAGTTTGAGAGTTATGCTCATTAGCGTAAATTGAAAGCTTTATGTTAATTAAACGACATAATTAGCGTATGGCCTATCTAAGCCTACTTTTTGATATCAAAATTATTACCCACTGATGTAATATATTATTTTGGGATTTTTGAAGAGTTTTAATTAATTTTAGGCTGAGCATAACTTATAGTCGTAGGCTTAATCCGGTAATTGTCGGTTTTGCCCTTACGGGCTATAAAATGAGTTTTACATATCTAATTGACTCCAAAACTTTTGCTACTGATTACATATGATAAATAAATTATTTTAAGCCTTCTGGAATAATAAAAATATCAGCTTTATGTATAGAACCCGGAAATGGCTTCTAATCGCCTTTTTAAGCGTTTTTAACGCATAGTATGGACTAGAACTATTTTAAACATACAAGGGTTGATACCTACTGATATTTTGGGAAAATTATAATATTTTAACAGTAAGCAAAAGTTGTTTAACTCAGACTTCAGTTTTGAGCTTTACGGCTTATGTGAAATTACCAAAATGCCCCTACGGTGCATAGTTTGGTTATAATTGATAAATTTCACATATATACTTTACCCTACTGTTATAACTTAGTAAACTAAGTATTTTTGCTGATTATATCAGACCTGTAACTCAGGTTAATACTTAGACTCTTTTATAACCTTGAAAATGACCAAACTACCCCTACGAGGCATAGTTTGTGTTTAAATTCGTTTCGGGCATAATAAAAGACATCTTACTGATGTCACAACATATTTGAAGCATATTAACTTAGGAAACCTGTATATGGCTCTTATGAATACCCGTTACGCTTATTACGCGTTCGGTTCGGTTTATGTAACTAGTTTGCATAAATTAGCCGAAACGGGTCAAACCTTATCGGTTTTATCTCAAAATCCAGAATGTGTATGAAATACCCATATTAAGCAAGTCTCCGAACTTGTTGGGTCTAAATCAAATTCTATTCCGGTCTTCGCCTAACCGTGCGTTTGAACCGTATAATTAACCGGTCTAAGCTTAGGCTTAATTAAAGACCCGTTAGCATTCTAATTGGTTATTTATACCATCATTCCAGACTAGAGCCTTCCGGTAAATTGTACCTACGCTTACTTAAGTGAATACGGCTGAGTTATTAAATTCTTGCTATTTAAGACAGGAGCTAGCTCAGGTAAATACTCTTAACTTATTTTCCCTATTACGGGCTTGGGATACGGTAATATAAAAACCGCATGGTTAGGTATGGGATTCAAAGACCAATAAGTCGGGAAATCCAAATAACCTGTTTTAATTCGTATTGCTTGACTGAAACATTGGGGATTAATGCGACCGTGTCCTCGATATCCTTGACTCATTAAATGCAATGGCCACGACCTAAGCACGGGGTGTAGGCATACACCTGACAGATGCCATATGTTTATTAATTAATTGTACCCAATAAGGGATTCCCAATAAGGGAATAGTGGTGTGTCGGTTAATCATGAACCGGCATAGAACCGGGCCCCGTATGTAGAGCAAGATATGTAAAACTGATAACATGAAATATAGTTTGTCCCAAGTATAAAAGATTAAATTTTGCCTTGTGCATTTTAATCAAAGTGTCAAAACCTCTTCGTGCCTTGAGCACCTAAACCAATTTTCATAGACATTTTCAAATGAGTCGGTTGAGTGTATTTACCAGTGAAAACTGACGTATTTTCAAAAGTCTAAGTGACAGGTACAAGTACGTAATAGGCTGGAAGCTGCTCAGGACGTTAATAAGGAATCTTGCAAGTTCTAGGCGACTAAAGTCTGTTGAACAATATTTATGTTTTAAGATCCGCCTGTGGATCCTTTACTTTCCGTTGTAATACTTGATATTACTTTATATTCGGATTGTAATATATTTATCTTTTGCTTCCGCTGTGCATTTATATATTGTGTTGTTTGACTATGATGATATCAACTACGTCACGATACTCCCCACCGGGCCCACCGGTGACACGTGGAAAGTCGGGGTGTGACACCTTGAGATACAGCTCAATACATTTGATGGGGGGGTCCACCATAGTAGGACACAAGATAGCCAGCTCGTTTGATCTCTTCGTGTATGCTTCGATTTCGGACCCTGACATCTTCAAATTGAAAAACTCCACCTCTAGCTTGTGGATGTCATCACGGTTGCCGTACTCTTCTTTAATCAGCTCCTTGAAGTCGTTCCATGGGGTGGCGTTAGCAGCTGCCAACCCTAGCATTTGAACTTGCGCTTTCCACCAAGTCAGTGCGATACCTTCAAGTGTTCCAGTGGCAAATTTCACCCTTCGAGCTTCAGGGCATTCACACATTTCAAAAACAGATTAGAGCTTCTCGAACCAGAGAAGAAGGCCTACTGCTCCTTCTGTGCCGTTGAAGGTACTGGGTCGACAATCCATGAAGGTTTTGAACGAGCATACAGGTGGTTGAGCATACTGACCTGTTGCGCGAGAAAGAAAAGACAAGGTTAAGCACGAGAGTTGTTTCACGAGGGTAGGATCTAAACATCCTAGGATGGGTCGAAATGGCAGGTTATACCTCCTGCAGGGGCTGCTGCGAGTGCCTCAGCAACTCGTTCATTGATAAGAGTCGTCAGTTGGGCTTGAGTCAAATTCAGACGTCCACTCATGATCTTCACATCGAAGGAAACACAAGTAAGAAAAGTTTCGCGAAAGTGCGTAAATGTGGAGTGACAGAAGAGAGTAAGCACACAGAGTTCAAGCAACAGTTGTTATACTAACTAAGCATACCATGATCAATGCACTACTTAAACTATCAGGAAGGCAATACAATCACAAACCATATCACCTACTGCGTTGAGTCTTGCACGTGGAGCGAAGCGTCGTTGTGGATCGTTGAGCACTGTACAGGTTATAGTCTGATTTTGTCAAAAAGCTTTTCCCTTTTTAAAACCAAGTTCACTATAACCAATGGCTCTGATACCAATCTGTCACACCCCCCCCCCCAAAATCCACATGCGGAGTAACACCACTTGGAGGCGTGACTGACTATGATCAAACCACCAATCATATTGAACAAGCATGTAAGTAAATATAAAATCCAACACAATAATATTGGTGTCCAAATCAAAATATAGTTTAAGTTGCAAGCGGAAGCATAATGTTTAAAACCAAAGCATAAGTTTAAATGTTTCAAATGTTTAACATGTCCCACAATTGTCCATGTCCCACAACGACCACGCCTCCTCATGCAAGCTCCATAAGCACCTAACGACCTGCAAGGCATGTAACAACAAGTCAACAACAAAGTTGAGCGAGTTCACAGTTGGTTGTTTAGTTTTAGTGTTTGTTTCGAAAACCATAAGTTGTTCCATAAACCATGAGTTAACCAATATCCTTGTTTCCCAAACCATATCCATAATCAGTGGGGGCTTCCCCATGTAAACCACTAGACCGTTACCATATCGACAACTGACGAACAATAGTTGTGCCCTACGTCAATGTCTATCATCATTGACTAAGTGCCCAGATCCATTAGTACACACCCGTCCGAACGGCACGGTGTGAGGCGTGTCAACCCTAATAGCGCTATTAACTAATGACCCGCTCGCCATTGGCCCGACGATTAAGTCGATATAAAAATGAGGGACTTCATGATAGAGTTTTGTCTAGCAATTTAATGTTGTTGTCCTTCCTATGGAGGAGCGGAGGTACGAAATCTACCCAAGGAGATTACGCAGGTTCCATGTTGTCGTCCTTCCTATGGAGGAGCGGAGGTACATATTCTACCCAAGGAGAATATGCAGGTTCTATTTAATCTCTTTACCCATTCCCTAACCACCGGGAATCCCATGCCTTGTAGAAAGTGTGAACTCACCTTGGTTTGCTCGACATATAAACAAAATGGTCACTTGAGCTATATGTGGTCAACCACGTCCTAACATGGTTACCATACAAGTCAGGTCAAGGTTCAAGTAGTGCACATAAGTTTTACACATAATCTAACAGGTTACAACACGTATTAATCATGGCAACACGTAAACAGTCAAGTACATATCATATCCGAACTTGTGCGAATCACCAAATGAAGCCCAATTGTATCCGGCCTGTAGGATCGCGAAACGACCTAACGAGTCGATCAGAAGAATGCTCAGACAGAATCAGAGGCAGAATTCATTGATTCTGTCTTTGTTTAGCTTGTATTCACTATTAATTGTCTTGTTTATTGATCTTGAAATGATTTACAGCACGTAGACACTTCGACAGCACCTCGGCGTCGGAATCAAGAAGGTTACAAATGAAATGACAACAAGGGTATTTATAGAGGTTGCTATTTCGTTTGAAAGTGGCATTGCCCATTTCAAACAAAATTAAACATTCTAATTTCGTTTGAAAGTGGCAATGTCATTTTCAAACGAAATTACCTCTTTAACACACAAAACCTCCTATTTTCTCGTATAACGTGCCCTGATCTATCAATTCTAGTATAAGACTCGATATAAGACGAAATCGACAGACGTATGCACTAACAGACTCCCCCTCGGATGTTGACGAGTCTGAAGTATCGAGTCTTCGCATTCTTCAGTCTTTACCGGTCTTCGGGCTCTTTCAATATCTGAGACTCGAACGAAGATGAAGTCGACAGACAACTGCACCAACAGACTCCCCCTTGAATGTTGACGGAATCTTCAGTGAGTGTCTTCATCATAACGACTCTTCAATCTTGATCGGTCTTCTTTCTTTCTTAGCATGTACCAGGATCTTCTCTTTGGTTCTAACCTCGTCAGACTCCCCCTTTCATCATGCTGGGATCGCTGTCTGGAATTAGCTATCACCTTGAGATCAATCCCTGGCTTTAATTCTCATCAGCTCAACACCTACACAAATTTTCTCACCAAAACATAAGTTTTTACTTAAATCAATAAGAAAAACTTACTAGTAATAGTTACATCAAGTTCAAATTAATGACCCTGATTAACTAATCTCAACTTCTTTCTTAAATCAAACTTTTTCAATTCAGCACTCACACTTCCAAACCAGTTCATCTTGTTTAGCACTTGGAATTTTGAAAATCAGTTCATCAACATCAGTTGTCGAAAATCTTTTTGGATTTTTCAAAATTTTAAGCTAAAACACACTAAAATCTTTTTGGATTTTTAATAACAAAGGAATGCAGTAAAGAAATATTTACAGACACTATTTTTGTGAGTTCGTGTAAGAGGATCATATCAGTTTATGTGACACATCACCAACACCGTTAAGCTTTAAACATTTTAAGCTCTAAACGATTCACATTGATTGACGATATTGTTGTCCACTTAAACTCAATCTAAAAACTTTCGAAATGCTTACCGATACGTTAAAGTATATTAGTTTTGCACTAAATTCTTATGGACCCCACGATCTCAGCATATCCCCTCATCATGCAATACACTGACTCAAGTAATGCCTTTAAACTTTTATCAACTGTGATTTGTGCGAAAACAAAGCAGAATGTTTAAACATTAACAATCAGGTCGATACTTCCGTATGCGCAGAGAAAGTCCAATGTTTAAACAAAATAAGAAAATAAAAATAAGTTGAAGTTGTTTAGGCTTTAACCACCAGGTCGATACTTCCGTATACGCAGAGGAGGTCCAAAGCTTAAACGAAACACCAAAGAAAATAAAGCAGAACGTTTAGGCATTAACAACCAGGTCGATACTCACGTATACGCAGAGGAAGTCCAATGCTTAAACAAAATAAATAAATAAGACAAGTTTAAATCTTTGCAAAATAAAATGCACAATCACAGCGACTTTTCAGCAAAGTTGTGAAAGTTCACAAACTTAACCAGTTTTATGTCTTTCGACAATTAGCGATTACTGAGTAGGCACACAATCAAGAAGGACAAAACTAAGTACTATGCTTTTGACCATGTTTCCCACTAGAACTAGGCTTTTTCATTTATATTTGTATCGTTATCGCAAATCTACTAGTCTAGCTGAGCCTAGTGTCACATCTTTAGTGAGACCGTTTATCACATTTTATCTTTCCATTTCTTTAGCATGTTGTGACAGTCCACTGATGTACTATCATTTCCTCTATTTCACAACAAAACTCATTTTTGATTTTATCATGTTTTTGGATTTTTAAATTTTCTAATTTTTTTTTTAAATTTTTACTCCCCCTAAAATCAAAGTATGTCTCAATTTTGATTTTCTGGGAAAATTTGAAAATAAACTGTACAAATAAACTTGACAACATGATGAGAATTACTTCAATTCTCCATTCACTTGGCATAAACAATCAGAACTCCCCCTGACACCAAAACATTTTCCCATGATGATTTCAAAACACTTAAGTTTGTTTTAATCAGAATGGTTTTTCCGGAAAATTAGTTTTGTGAGTCATTTCTCAAAACATGGGGATCATTCATCACCTTGTTTTCTTTAATCACTTGTAAAACTCAAGTACAACTTAATGTCCCTGATTTACCACTTTTAAATCGAAATCACTTTCGTGAATTTCTCAAGAAATATGCCGATTCATGCTCCACGATTACCAACTTGGGAGCTCCGGCAAGTCAGGTTTTTCATTTGAAAAGTTTCACCCAAGCCTGACTGTCCTTGGGTGATTTTGAATTCTTGTTCAACAATGGTGGAAAATTTACATCATCCATTGTTAGATCAGAATTCTCATATTTTACCTCAACAGATGGCTCTTCTGGCTTTACCACACCAGATTCATCGCCTGAACGTGGCTTGTCTGACTTTGATGAGCCAGATTCATCGCCAACAACTGGCTCCTTTGTTTCAGGAGAAACAATTTCATCACCAGGAAGTGAATCCTCCACTTTCTTTGATTTCCCTTTCGTCCTCAGATTTGTATCTGATGAATTCGTTTTGCTTGATTTGTCATTCTTTGGAGAGCAAGACGATTTATCAGAACTTTTATCTGTTTTACCAGCTGTATCCGAGGACAAAATCCTTTCGAGATACTCTCTAGCCTTCTTCCTCTTCTTCCTCAGTCTGTCTTTTTGCCCCTGTGAAAGCTTCACTTTCGGTTTTAGAACATTTTGTTCTTTGGGCTTTGCTTCGACTTTGACTGGTTTCTTTGCCATTTTACGAAATTCAGCCCTCGATCTTCCCTTTGATCTCATTGGGCAATCTCTGGCAATGTGACCTTTGATATTGCATTCAAAGCATCTTCTCGTCTCATAACTCCGATTCTGGCAGTTAACAGCAATGTGTCCTCTCACACCACAAGTGTAACACACTCTGTTATCGTACCAATCACCACATTCAGTCCAAACATTCAAGTCATAGCACTGTTTGGCTTTGTGGTAATTATCACTCCTCCTGAAAACTGGATTTGGCTTTGAAGCACTGTGGTCAAACCTGCACCACTTATTACCAACAGTTTTTTAGTTTTGATTTTCCAATTTTTGTGATTTTTTATCACGATTGGATGATTGAACTGATGAGCTTTTATTTTCTTTTTGAAGATTTTTCGGCTTTTTATCCTTTTGTTTTTGTTCCACATTCTTCTTTACAGGTTTTTGCGTTGAGCATTCACCTTTCTCAGTAGAATGTAAAACAGTTTCTTTAAACATTTCATTTAATTTCAAAAATATTTTTCTTTTTTCAACTTCATCATCAGTTTTCTCATCACAATCTTCAACTTTGACTTTGTCAAAGTTTGTAACATTGTCACTTACTGGAACAGAATTGATCGGTTTTGGACAAGGAATCGAAGAAGTATTCGCAAAACCTTTCAATTTATTCTCAAGATCATCAATTTTATTTCGAGCATTTTCAGCTTCTTTTTCAAGTCGAATAATCGTCTGAAGATGAGAATTGATTATTTTTTGTTTTTCAATATTATTTTTGCTAAAAACAGATCTCCCATCTTCAAGAATCTTTATTTGACTTTGAAATTCTTTTTCAGTTTTTACTTTTTCATTTTCAAAACTTTTGATTTTATCTTCAAAAATTTTTGCATTTTCTTTCAAAATTTTGTTTTCTAATGTCAAACTGTTCAAACCACTTAACAGTTTGACATTTTCAGATTTCAATATCTCCAAATTTTCCTGTAAAATAAGAATCTGTTTATCATCAGATTGCTTCTCATCCTTCATCTTTTTGACTTCCAATGTCAAACTTTTCGCATCCTTCAAGAGTTTGGCATTGTCAGCTTCAAAATTCTCACATTTAGTGCATACTGATTCGGAATTCGAAGATCCAATCTTCACAGATTCTTCATTCTTTAGAACTTGCTCTTTCTCTGTTCTTGTCAAAAATATGTCTGCACAAAAAATTTTAACGAAATCAAGAGGATTCGCATTCTTATCAATATAACAACCCCTCTTAATGTCATAGTTCATGACATTTTTTGCTGCAAGACACACACATATTCTTTTATCTATTTCAACAATTACATTCAAACTTATGTTCTCTAGGTTTCTTTTTATTTTGTCCATCAATTCTCTTTTCTTATTATTATTCTCATAACTGTGTGTTTTGAGCTTTTTGAAGAGCTCTGATGGACGTAATTTTGAGAACCCAGAGAAACCAGAATTCAATTTTAGATTTTTCAAAATATCATCCCATTCTACAGGTAATGCATCTGCAAGCTTTGATACTTTTTCAGCATCTGTCAACTTTATCTCATATGTTTTCAATTTGTCCAGTAAATAGTTAAATCTGCTTTCCAACTCCTCCAATGTCTCATTCTTTTTACATAGAAATTTTCAAGTCGCAAAATCCAAATCCTTTTATCATCTTGTTCATAACTGCTTGCTCTGCACCAACCATATCCATTATTTAATCGTTCAAGATGATCATTCTCTTTCTCATCAAACATCTTTGCCATGTTTCTCGAACGAAATCACATATGCAATCAATTCAAAGATAGCCAACAAATCGACAATTACACTAAACAAAAACTCATTGGGCCGCAAGTAAAACTAATGCTTATTGGACCAATGATATCGATATTAATCTCGTGCAGATTGGGCTGACAACACTCTAAATGATATCACCAAACTTAACTTTAGTGGATCTGACAATTAACATGCACTTTTAATCCTTTCTTATTCTTTTAAACAATGTCTGACAACCTAATATCACATGGATGTAATTGATAGAACCGATACACATGCACATGCAAATTGATTGGATCGATAATCACATTCAATGTGCCGACAACATCACATGATATATTTAAATTTATTGGACCGATAAATCTTGTTCACGTGATGACTGTTCTGATGTAAACTGAAACAACACTTCAAACGGAAACAAACACTTTCAAAACAATATACCTAATTTCGTTTCAAACAAGTGTTGTTTCAAACGAAATTGCTGAATCTGTTATGACCTTTCAAACGAAATCTGGATGTCAAATGGGATTGCGTCTTTCAAACGAAATCCTCAAACTAGATAACTGTTTCAAACGAGATCACCTAATTCTCTCAAACGGAATACCAATTTTTCAAACGGAATAGCAATATTGAAACGAAATTGCACGTTTCAAAGGGAATCAGCCATGATCTTCAAACGGAATCAGTCAGATTTGTCCAATCTCAAACGAAATTATCAAGTTTGTTCAAACGAAATCATCATGACATCATCATTTCGGTCCAAACTTTGTTCAATTGATCAAGCAAATGGTCGAATTATGATCTGAAACTCTCAAGGGTTTGTTAAAAGACAATTACGCACATATTATGAGAATTTTAGCCAATTTTAACCGTGAGAACTTGATTAATTTTGAAAAGAAGGTGTAGAAATCAGAATTTTCCAGCGAAAACGAGCTAAACGGTAAGAACTCTTCCTCCTGAGCTCTGATACCACATGTAGGATCGCGAAACGACCTAACGAGTCGATCAGAAGAGTGCTCAGACAGAATCAGAGGCGGAATTCATTGATTCTGTCTTTGTTTAGCTTGTATTCACTATTAATTGTCTTGTTTATTGATCTTGAAACGATTTACAGCACGTAGACACTTCGACAGCACCTCGGCGTCGGAATCAAGAAGGTTACAAATGAAATGACAACAAGGGTATTTATAGAGGTTGCTATTTCGTTTGAAAGTGGCATTGCCCATTTCAAACGAAATTAAACATTCTAATTTCGTTTGAAAGTGGCAATGTCATTTTCAAACGAAATTACCTCTTTAACACACAAAGCCTCCTATTTTCTCGTATAACGTGCCCTGATCTATCAATTCTAGTATAAGACTCGATATAAGACGAAATCAACAGACGTATGCACTAACAGACTCCCCTTCGGATGTTGACGAGTTTGAAGTATCGAGTCTTCGCATTCTTCAGTCTTTACCGGTCTTCGGGCTCTTTCAATATCTGAGACTCGAACGAAGATGAAGTCGACAGACAACTGCACCAACACGGCCCAACCTGTTGTGCGTCCAGCACATCCCTGTGCGACTCACAACGGGTTGTGCGATCCCATGCAAACCCGGCCCAAACAACCTAAGCAATCCAACATGCATACGGCCCAAACAAGTAAACATTATTCAATTGTGCGGTCCACTTGGCCTTGTGCGACCCGGAACATCTTGTGTGACTGGGTTTGGGCTTTAAGGCCCATCAGCATAATAAGGTTCAATATATGTGTGTGGCCCAAGACTTGTGCGATCGGCACGGCCTTGTGCGATCCACACGTCTTGTGCGATCATGCAGTTCTAGGTTGTACCGTGAGCTTTAAACAGTTGCACCAAGCTTGTGCGACCAATCCCTTGTGCGATCCGACTTGGTCTTGTGCGATCAAGGGTGACCTTGTGCGATTAGTGGCAAGTTTCCTTAAATCATGCAATCGGTTACCATCATCCTAACAGTTTCCATTTAACTTGCAAGATTTAATTTAACAGTTTTCCAATCATGCAATATTCGATCAAATCAAGCAATTTTCATTAAATTCACATGAACCCTAACAATTCATCTAATCATAACACTTAAGCATATTAACATGGTTCATGTTCTTGATCACTAGCATGCATACTATCATAACAATACTACAAATCATCCGCACATGAACACATTACCGCCGATTAACAAGCATTCGGTTAACAATCATCTTTAACATTATTCGATTAATCATCCCTATCATGATCTAATCATACTACCCATATGAGCCGAATAACAAACACTAAATTTAATCAATCACGAAGCATCCTTAAGCTATCATAATGAATCACATCGATTACAACATCATTCAATCATATAATCAATAACAAGAACATTAACCGATTTGAAGGTAGAACGAAAAGGGTGATCCGAATCAAGAAAATCTTCGATGGGGAGGGATGTTTGCCGTCGGGTTTGAGAGGGAGAGGAAGGAGAGAACTAGGGTTTGGTGTGTGTTCTAGTGTATGCAAATTATGAGAAACAAACCCCAATGATGGGTGCTTGTATGCGTATAAAAAGGGAGTGGGCCGAACCCTTCCTCGGGCTACCCTTGGTTCGAATACAAAAGATGTGGGCCGAGGGTTGAGTGGCACTAAAGTCCAATAGCTTGTGCAATCGGGTTAATGTTGTGCGGTTACATTATATACAATCATTACACAAAATCACACAACACAAACATAACATTTCATTTAAACTCTGTATCACACAATCACATAACGTTCACATCGGTTACATCAAAGTACAAAGAGAGGTTTGAAATATGAGTTGTCACATATCCACTTTCAGTTTGGCGCCAAACTATTTTTTGTAGCTTTTTGTTGTTCTGAAAAGAAACAGAACCAGTCCCCCAACGGCTCTGTTACCATTAATAATTTTCATAAGGCTCTTGTGAACACAACATGCAATCCAACGGTCATACCCGATGCAAACTAGGTTCTAGGATTTTTAAACCTGATGTCGGGTATTATGTAAACCCGGGTACGGTATTATGTAAACTCGGGTATGTGTATTATGTTAACTCGGGTACGGGTATTTTGAAAACCCGGGTATGAAATGGGTACAAAAAACTCGGTTACGGGTTCAGTTTGTGGGAAGGAGATGCATACCCGGTCCCTACTCTACCAGTAGGGTTGGGTTCGAGTATAAAAAACCTGGTTTCTAAGACCAAAGGGTATGGGGCTCGGCACCGGGCCGTCCCCCCCTTTTTGGTCCGTCGCACACCGCCCCCCAGGGGGGCGTCTCGTCACTTCCGGCACAAATGAGACGTTGGAGACGGGGCTAATTTTTGAATGGGGTGGGCCCCCCTAACGGTAACTTGCATGATTTATAAAAAAAAAAAATTCACCCCACCACTATAAATTAAACCACTTTTCACCCCACCTTTTTACCAAAATACTTCCACTTTTCTCCCAATTTTATAAAAAAACCTCTCCCAACCTTAAAAAAATTATGGATCCCTACAACCCAAATAATCCCAACTCAAGTTCACACCCGTTTTCGTCATCCGGCTACACACCCGTAATGGACAACTCTTTTGCGGGTTACCAACAAATGCCCAACGTTTTCAACCAATACCCGTTCAACCCAATGCAAATGCAACAACCCAACATGCCGTTCAACCCATATCAAATGCAGCAACTAATGCAAAACCCGCTAAATATTCCATATCAACCAACGCCACAAGCACCTCGAACACAAATCGAGGAACAAGATGATGACGTAGAGGTTGTGCCAGAAACGCAACCTAAACCTTCAAAAAAGAAAAATAAAAAGGGAAAGGGAAAGGGTAAAAAAGAAGACGCAACCGCCAAACAACAACAACAATGGACAAAAATTGAGGAAGAGGCGTTGGCGAAAGCATATATTAACTCTTCAACGTCTCCTATAATCGGTAAAATATTATTATTGTTATATTATTATTGTTATTAAATATTATTTGTACATTATATTATTATTGTTGTTATTAAATATTTATTTGTACACTATATTTTTCTAACAAAATATTATTATTATTGTTACTAACTTGTAGGTAACAATCAACAAAGCGATTCGTTTTGGCAAGAAGCCCTTGATATATTCCACGGGCTTATGGAACAAGGCGAGTACAGAACCATTGATTCTATCAGCTCCAAGTGGCGCAAGATGAATACGTTGATCCAACGCTTTTGTGGGTTTTATAACACAACGCTCGCCAACAAACCGAGTGGGTGGAACCACGAAAATGTTTTCAATGAAGCGTTGCGTTTATACGAAAATGAGAGCAAATCTTCTTTCCCACATGTCCGTGCTTGGCAAATTGTAAAGGATCAACCAAAATGGAAGGGAACTCGAAATGAGGTTGCAAGCGCGAAACGAGCAACGAAACGGTCTAAAACTTCCGAGTCAGGAAGTTATAGCGTTGGAGGCTCAACCGGTCGTTGCCAAATAAATATCAACGACGAGCCCGACTATGAGGAGGAGCCGATTGAAGATGGAGAACGTCCCCCAGTAAGGGACAAAAGCAAAAAGATAGCGACTGAAAAAAAGAAACAAGCCGCATCAGGAAGTGGTGGTGGTTCGAAGTTGGAAGGTGTTATGGCCGAGTTGAAAGCATTTAACCAAATCTTTACCGAGACGCAAACCGAGAAGGTAAAGATGAAAAAAAAAACTAGCCGATGAGAAGCAAAAGAAGCAACAAGAAGCGCAGGAGTTGGAGGAATGAAAAATAATGACCACCGACCTTAGCGAATATCCACCGGAAGACCGTCTCATTTTACAAATGATGAAGGAAAAAATTAGGAAAAAATGAAGTGGTGGAGTGTAGTTTTTTTTAAATGTAACTTTAGGTTTTTTTTAAGTGTGTTTTTTTTATTTTATTTAAATGTAACTTTAGGTTGTTGTTTTTTTTAGGTTTTATTTAAATGTAACTTTTTTATTTTTATTTACTTTGTTTTCATTAATTAATTAAATCAAATAAATAATAATAAAAAAATAGAGGAGGAGCATCCACCACACCCTTGGGTAGTCTCCAAGAGGATGCTCGTCCACCGAAGCTTATGTGCGCCTATGTGACGGATATTCTATTTGGAGATTATCCTCCCATACCCAATGGTCTAAAATACCCGGGTCCGGGTTTTTGTGCACCACTCTCGCCGGCGAATCAATCAAAATCACCATCTCCGTCAACACTGTAACCGTCCGACGAAATCAGGTACACAATAGCTACATTTTCTCATCGTTTTCACACATAAATTCGAACTAATCAAACGAATTTACTCAGCTAATTAGTACCAACGTACTGTCGTTCCTTTTCACGATCGAAATTTGTGACTTTTATGCGGTGATTAACAGGAATCATGGATGGAGGTACAACTAATTTCAAAGCGTGGAATATACTGTATCCTGTTTACATAAATTCAAAGAAGACAATTGCTGAAGGTAGAAGAATCTCCGCTTCAAAAGCATGCGAAAACCCTACCGCTTTCGAAATCGGCGATTGTTGTGGCCACCTCAAAATTCCTTTCGCTATTGAGGTTTTTCATTTTTGCATTTTTGCATTATTTAATTAGATTTGGATTAGATGATAGTTTAATTTACCTAATGTTATCAATGTAAGTATGTTAGGTTTTGAGTTTGTTATTTGGGATCGAAGATTAGGGCCGTAAACGAACCGAACCGATCGGAACCTTGTTCATGTTCGTTTGTTTTCGTTTAGCATTGAACTTGATCACGAACACAAATGAACATATATCATTTTAAACATAATAAAAGTACATCCTTAATCCCAAACATTAGACAGTAATCTACTTGTTAAGAACTTAATATAATAATCATAATCATAAACATAATTATCACAAAACAAAGGCACAAGTTAGAGATAAATAGCTTAAACATAAATATCCCAAAATAATATGTTTCAAAGATGTAAGTTTCTAATGACCAAACACAAACTAAACAAAACAAACGACCATGAATGGACATAAACCAACGTATTACCGAACGCTCACGAATACAATTGAACGAACGCGACCTATGTTCTTGTTCGTTTGTTTAATTAATAGAACGAAATTTCTTGTTTATGTTCGTTCATTTATTAAACAAACGGGCATAAACGAACTTCCAAACGAATGGTTCACAAACGGTTTGCTGAACGATCGGTTCGTTTATAGCCCTTTTGAAGATAGTAGTTTTTCATATTTACTTTGGAGATCTTTAATGGTTAACTTTTGTAATGGTTTTGAAGATTGATAAGGCATATTCAAGGGACTTCATGCAAGTAGGGAGGGTGAGGGTTATGCTGAAAATATCAGATGGGAATCTGTGCAATCCCCTTATTGCATCCAGTAAGCATAATTATATTATATGTAGTTTTTACTTATTTGTTATGATCACATGACTATTAGGGGGTAGGGGCGTTTCACTAGTGATGGAATTCCATCACTCACAACATCCAATCAAGTTCCGCCACGTCATCGAGCATTATCCCATCACTAGTGATGGATTTTAGTGGAAATGTTTTTTTTTATTTTTAAATTTTAAATTATAAATTAACATCTTCACCATCGATCACCATCTTCATCATCATCTCCGTTCATCATCATCGATCACAATCTTCATCATCATCTCCGTTCATCATCTTTGATCACCATCTCTGTTCTTCATCATCGATCACCATCTTCATCATCAATCACCATCTTCATCATCATCTCCGTTCATCATCTTCGATCACCATCTTCATCATCATCTCGATCACCAGCAACTTTCATCACCATCTTCATCATCATCTCCCGGTAACTCATCTCCATCCCATCCCACAACGGTCATATACCAACGTTCACCTTTTGAATTACAACGCGTGAAGACGACAACACGTCATATTCACCACGCGTGAACTTTGGGAGTGGCGGTGGTGTATAACGGCAATCCACGCGTGGTCCTTCGGTGATAACGGGGCGCCCCTGGTGGCCTTATGTTGGTACTGTTGTATTTGATTAGATATATGTTGTCTTGCCAACGAAGCGGGGTTAATAAAACGATTTCATGTATATGCAGATTAGTAGATATATTTGGTATGAATATGTTTTAATATTTGGTAAGTAAGTTTGGTGGAATGATATTGCAGAAAAGCAGTTGATGCTTCGTGTTGCTGAATTGGTTCCGAGACATCCGGGTAGAATAAAGAGAGCAGAAGCTGCAGCTTCTGCTTCAAATGCTGCTGCACCTTCAAAGTCTGGGAAGGCTGGGAAAAAGAAGAGATAAGATTCTCATTAAAATGTGTAGTTTTTATAACTTTTATTTGGGACCCCTCTTGTTTTTATGTACAAACTGGCTTTAGTTTAAACTAGGCCCTTTGGTTGCTCAATTGTGAACCACAAACAATAGACATTTTCTTAATGTTGTGTGTGCTTTTGATATCAAGCTACTTGAGCTTATATTACATTTGGTTTATGACTTTTAGGCATTTATCTGCTGTGTATAGAGAACTAAGGGCGGAGGGTATAGTCAAACAACTTAGGGTGTTTGAGTGAAATCCTACCCAATAGTATTATGCCATGTCAACTCCCCATTCTACTCCCCATTTTACACTCAATCACTAGGTATAGTCAAACACCACTCAATTAAAAAAAAAAATACATGATTGGTCCCTCCTCTCTCTCTTCTCTCTCCTCTCAAACAAATCGGTGACTACACACCGAATTCCACACCCTCTCTCCAACTCAAACACCCAACTTAATCAAGTGGGGGTGGTCACCGATCGGTGACCCCCACTCCCCGCCTAAGTCACCGCTCCTTATACCCTGTACCCTAATATAGAAGCAGTAGTTATGCTGAAAATGGTTCTTTTTTGTTATATAAACGACACCTCTTAAATAGGCATGGAAAAACAAAACGGAATTAAAAACTGAAACTAAACAACCTGATCGTTTATTCAGCAATAACCTACTAAAAACTCACGATTATCTTGATGCATTCTTTCTCAATGGATTCTTCCAACTGTCACATTATTTGAATTATACCTTCAACGCCTTCCCTTGATTCGAAATGATTGCAACTCCAAGTCTTGATCTGAGATAACAAAATTGCTCTTGTGACAACACTCTAGTGAGGATGTGTACCAATTGCTCATGTCATATGTTTTTCAACTCGCTTAAGATTTAACGATATTTTATGTCAACGTGTTTACTTCTGATATGCTTGATTGTTTCTTAGAATACGGCTCGAGTTATTGTCACAAAACAATGTAGTTGCCTCCCCTCCCTCTTGTAGTAACTCATGCATTAGTTTCCTTAACCATCGGCTTGGCATGAAGCCACATTTGCTGCAAAATATTCAGCTTCTGTGGTAGATAAAGCTACCACTAATTGCTTCTTTGAACCCCATGAAACTTCCCCTAACCCTATTGAGAACACACTTGCCGAAATGCTTCTTCCATCCTCATGATGCATTTGTTGTCAAAATTGTACGATTTGTATTATAATCGAGCCGGGGTCTCACTGGAAGCAGTCTCTCTATTCCTACGGGGTAGAGGTAAGGTTGTCTACATCTTACCCTCCTCAGACCCTACCTTAGCTTTGCTATTGGTGTGATTTACTGAGTATGATGATGATGAAACTGAGGGCAGTATCCTTTGATAACTAGAATGAGTGGGTTTATTTATTGAGTTTGAGGTGCACCTACTAACTACAAAAATTGTGTTAATATATTGAAGATAACATTCAAGTATCCCAATACCTCAAAAATACATAACTATAAGTCAAAAATTACATAATTACACATAAAAAGGAAGCAGAAGATATCTATATTTTGAATTGAAAGATCTCAACAAGATAGTTGTACCAAACCTATTAAAAAGGAAGATATCATTGTAGCTACCCGAAACTTGAGAGATGTGATTCAGAAAAATATAATGGAGACACCCATTGTGAAACATCCAACAGCCACCCATGGGCTCAACCGCTCACCTGTTCCAAATATCAATCACAAGTGAGATACAAACCGCATTATGATTCACGAAAGCAAATTCTTTTTATCACACACTTACCTATTCGAGCAGCCTTCCAGAAGAATCCTCGAAATCTGCACAACACATCATCAGAAAGCTACTATTAGAAAAAGTGATCGGCATAAAAGTTTTACGAGTACAGAGACGTACGTTAAGACTGTGCAAATGGACAAACTACTAATTGTTAGTATCCCCAGTTCATGTACAAGAATGTGTGTGATCCCATGGTCCATTCAATGGATGGAAAACAAATGCCAATATTTTTCTAAGGAAATAGTTTGTTCATGAAGTCGCCTTCGCATCACACAGATTTCAGACATCAAAATTATAAGTCGCTAAACATCACTTCTTTCAGATCTCCACATAAACTGTAGATCCTCCAGGTTGTGTTAGATAGGCAAACAAATAGGATTTATCACCGTCGGAAAATTCTATAATTAACCCCAGAAAAGGAATGCTGATTACAGTCGTAGGTCAAGATGACCTGAACAAGCAAAACGCTTAAGCGAATCTCACATCAGTGTAGGACGAGGAGGATGTTGAGTCCATAAAACTGCGTAGTGGGTTAACTAAAAAGTGCAAAAGAAACTACCACGTCACTGGTATGTAGGCAGTGAGGTTTTAACCAAACCACCATTTCACAAGATTGTAGTGGCAAAGCCCCCATTGGCGCCTCTTTCACCCTTGGTCAACTTGCTAAGCAATTGTCAAATATGGGATGATGCCCGTTAAGGGCATCGGGAAACCCCCATTTCCCCATTGAGACCCCCTTTTGGCGCCCAAGTTGTGGTGTTTTTGGTGCCCTTTTTTGGGTGAGTGGGCATGGCTTTCACGCCCACTACGCATAGTCTAAAAATGTCTCGCCTCAAGTACTATCAAGACGTTTTGGACACTTAGTCATGGTGAGAGAACTTCACAGTTAATTATGCTTGGGCTAGAGAAATTTGTGACCTTAGTCCTTAGGGAAGTCTCCCTTTAGGTAGCAAAAAACAAACTTGTGAGCTCCCGATACGCAAAGAGAACAATAATGATTGGTACCAAAAAAACAAACTTGTGAGCTCCCAGTACGCAAACAGAACAATATTGATTGATACGAAGATGCGGATGTAATGTAACCATGGTTTTAAAAAACGTTTGAGGCGTGCACCTCAAGGCGTGGCTCGAGACAAAACGGCCAAAAAACGAGTCTGAGGCGCGCCTCATGGTGTTTTTAATGTATATGCGCCTCAGAGAGGCTGCGCCTCAGGGGATTTTTATAGCTGTTTTTGATGTTTTTGACTTTTTGTGTCAATTTCAAGCATTTCATGTCTTTTTTAAGTGTGTTTTTGATGATTTTGATGAATCCGATGATGAAATTAGTTAGTATTATTATTTTTATAATATATATAATTTTTATATTTATTTATTAATACCGCCTCAGCCTTACGCCTCGTTTCGCTTGAAGGCTTACGCCTCGTGAGGCGAAGAGAAAACGCCTTCAAACTCGCTTCCTTTCCTTTAAACCTCGAATGTAACTCTTACGTCGTTCAAACCTAGGATGACGAGTCGGTAAGAGAATGGATATAACACCTTAGGCTAATCTTATATCGGAACAACTGAACAAGGCATATGCCATATGTTGGGTTCATAACAAGTATTGGCCTCAAATAAAACAAACAAGTGTTATGATAAAACATTAATATTTCAGTTACCATAAGCCTTTTAATAACTGATCCACTTATTTGAATTTTTCACAAATTTGGGATTGTTTTATGTTTAAACCTAGAACAATAATAAGGAATAAAAGATAGAAAGAAGAAAGAGGATCTAACCCTGTTTTCTGTTCAAGTATGGTAGGAAACTGCATCTTCAAGAAGGTGCATGTGCAGATTACAAGCAAAACCACCGTCAGAAACGAATGGAAATTGAATAGCGCCGACTGTGTTAATAATCAAATACAAAGTTTAATAACATTTAATTTAACATAAAAAAATCATCACACAAATACAAGAGGTTAAGGAATCACCATGTTAGTGGAACCGTGATGATTAGATTAAAGCCTCCGATCACGCAGAATCTGACGAAGAAACAAAAACATACTCGATGTAAAAAAAGATATAAATGTTACATAGAGTAAAATTCTGGTAAAATTTCACTGTTAGTCTTCTTCTTTTTGAAATTACATTTATGTTCCCTGTAGTTTAATAATTTATTACTTGGAAAGTTAGTTTTTAGTGTTAATTTTTTTTTGAAAGGTATGAATTATTCGCGAATGTCGGGAGGTCAAGCATACGTTATCTTAACCGGGTCCGTGCTAGAGAGCCCCCTCGCACAATAGATCCCCAATTTAAACCCCTCAATAAGAAACCCCTATCACCCAGACTCGAAATCTGAAGGGGAAAACTCACACAGGCCCACCATAGGTGGAACTTAAATACCCGTGGCCACCATTAGAGAACTAGTCAGATGTCACGTCATCAAAAGCCATGTCAGATGTCATGCCAGTTGTCATGTCATCAAAAAATTCCACGTCAGATGCAACATCAACAAAAAAACTAACTGGGTTAGTTTTGGAGTGCTGTCGGTCAATAAGTTGAAAGTTGAGAATGATGTGGTACAAATCGAAAATTGGAAGTGCTATCGGCCAATTGAAGATATAAATTATAATAATTTATATCCCTATTAGTTTTGCATATTTCCATTTAACTTGATCTTGTTTTTTTATACCATAAACTATTGAAAGTCATCTCCTGAGTGCAAGTTGCTATTTACTATCCTGCTGGTTAATAGCGTATTGATGAGTACCGTATATTTTGTGATAACGGGTGCTCATGGCTAAAAAAATAAATCTTGGTTTTTGTACTTCGTCAGATTCATTCCCATACGTTTTCTATATGGGTTATTGGATTTTATCACCCAAACTATCGGCTATTGGCCGCTGCCACCCCCAACTATAACTTTGACATCCGTCACCCCCAACTTAACACTTAGTGTGTTCTGTCACCACGTCGTTAACTCATCACTCACTTTTGATCTTGTTACTATACTTTTGGGGGTGTCATAGGGATCTTAGGACACTCCCAAAAGTATAGTAACAGGATCAAAAGTTAGTGATCAGTTAACGGCGTGGTGACAAAACACACTAAGTGTTAAGTTATGTGTGGCAGGCGTTAAAGTGATAGTTGGGAATGACAACGGCCAATAGCCAATAGTTAAGAGTGATAAAATCCAATAACCCTTTCAATATATTCGTACACTTAAATTAAGTTCATTAAATTACATCACGGGGAAGTTGGTTTTTAAAAAGTGAACGATAGACTTTGTAATTTAAATATTTTGTTATATAAAGAGTGGATTTCAAGAATTGTCCTTTATCTTTATACTCATTTTCAGGCGTTGTCCTTTATGTTCAAAATTGACGAGTTTTGTCCTTTTTGTTTTCATTTCATACACGTTTTGTCCTTTAGGCCTAACCCAGTTAGTTTTTCAGTTAAATTGGGTCATATGCTTTGCACATAAGGGCATTTTTGTCAATTCAAAGGTTGCAGAAGCTTTGAGCTGTAAATCTGCCGTTGAACTTAACTTTGAATTGACAAAAATGCTCTCATGTGCAAAGCACATGACCAAATTTAACTGAAAAAACTAACTGGGTTAGGCCTAAAGGACATAACGTGTATGATATAAAAACATAAAGGACAAAACTCATCAATTTTGAACATAAAGGACAGCGCCTGAAAATTGTTATAAAGATAAAGGACAATCCTTGAAATTCCATGAGATGAGATTTTTGTTAAGAAGTTCATGCTGATTAGCATATACAAATGTCTAAAAAATGGTGACCATAGCGAAATGAAAATAATTAGGTTTTAGGTTTTCATGTATAACTTTTAATGATATGTTCAATCCGTTTTATTCACTAAGGCTTGTTTGTATTAGCCAATTAACATTTTTAGTTAAACATATCGGCCCATCAACCAGTTTAAAATTAGAATCAGCATGCCAACCCGTTCACGGCGCATTTATTTTTATAATACGCCAGTCCATTCCAACCTGCTAACCCATTTACAACCTATGTGGTTTGTTTAAATAAATATGTAAGAGGCTGAATATAATCGCTTGCCTATTCTCTGTATAAACCTTACAATATATACTAGAGTACAATCTCCTATTCTAGGCAAAAAATATTCACTATGAATGTACATAATAACCGATCCTAAATCATAGGCTAAGATACCCCCGCAGTCGAAGCAGGAGGTTGACGGATGCTGAGACTGGATCGGAAATCTTCAAATAGATTACGAGGGAGGCCTTTGGTGAAGATATCGGCTATCTAATGGCGAGATGAGACATGATGCACACGAACTAAACCATGTTGAACCTGTTCACGAACAAAGTGAATATCCAACTCGATGTGCTTGGTGCGTTGATGTTGAACTGGATTGCCTGACAGATAAACAGCACTGACATTGTCACGGTAGATAAGGGTGGCTTTCGTAGGCGGGTGACGAAGCTCGAGAAGCAGGTTGCGAAGCCAACATATTTCTGAAACGACATTAGCAACCCCCCGGTATTCAGCTTCAGCACTTGACCGAGAGACCGTAGGTTGACGTTTAGAGGACCAAGAGAGAAGAGTAGGTCCAAAATAAACGCAATATCCGGAGGTGGAGTGGCGTGTGTCAGGGCAGCCAGCCCAATCAGCGTCTGTGTAAGCAGTCATAGTCACGGAAGAAGATGGTTCAAGTGTGAGACCATATGATGTCGTGCCCTGTAAGTATCGAATGATTCGTTTGAGAGCCTGCCAGTGGGAGTTCATTGGCGCATGCATGTGCATACAAATCTGCTGGACTGCCTAGCTCAGATCAGGTCTGGTGAAGGTGAGGTACTGAAGAGCACCTGCCAAGCTACGGTACAGTGATGGATCGTCAAACGGTTCACCGGATGTGGCCGATAATTTGGGTTGGGTGTCAACAGGTGTGTCCACTGGTTTACATGAGCGTAATACCTGCACGGTGGATAATATCATGAGCATATGCCTTTTGAGAGAGAAACATTGAAGCTTTGTGCCAGGTAACAGAAATTCCCAAGAAGTAGCTCAAAGGACCGAGATCTTTCATAGCGAACTCACTAGCGAGACTAGCCATGAGTTGTTGACGAAGTTGAGCCGAAGAAGTAACAAGTAGTATATCATCAACACAAAGAAGAAGGTAGGCAGTGTGTTGCTGATGATGTAAAATGAAGAGAGAATTGTCATTTTTGCTCTGAATAAAACCCATGCGTAAGACATAGTCTGTAAACCGCTGGTACCATGCTCTAGGTGCCTGTTTTAAACCGTATAAGGACTTCTTGAGACGACAAACATGATTCAGAAATTGCTTGTTGCGAAATCCCATGGGTTGATACATGTAAACCGTTTCATTGAGAGTGCCGTGCAGGAAGGCATTGGTGACATCAAGTTGATGAACTGGCCATGCCTTGGTGAGAGCAATAGTGAGTACTGTGCGGATTGTAGTAGGCTTTACCACGGGGCTAAAAGTTTCACCACAGTCGATCCCTACCTGTTGTAACCTGCCATCACAAACTAACCGAGCCTTGTATCGTTCCAAAGAACCATCAGAATTAAATTTGTGTTTAAATAACCACATACTACGGATTACATTCATCTGCGGGTGTCTAGTAACAAGTTCCCAAGTCTCATTTTGAATAAGAGCATTATATTCAGTTGTCATGGCGTTATACCATTCTAGTGAGGACAAGGCAACGGTTGGGTTTTTGGGAATGGGTACAATGGTAGTGGTGTGAAGGTCAAAGTGTTGCTTGGGTTTATGAATGCCGTCCATGGCACGAGTGCGCATGGAGCGTGTTGGGGGGGCATGGGGTTGGCTGTGGTGTGGAGATGGTGGGACGGTTGGAGTGGACGGTGGTGTAGGGTTGGGCATCGTAGGTGTGGGAGGAGGTGAAGGTGGGGTTTGTTGGGTCAAAGGAGAGGAAGGTGAAGAAGTTGGGCCTGGAGAAAGTGGGCCGACAGTGGAAGTTGGGGAGGTTGGCAGTTCGAAGGGGGCTGGGGACGGGGATGTTGTTTGGTGGGTATGCGGTTGGGAGACGGGGGTGGTGGATATGTGAGACCAGACATTTGGGTGAAGGGGGCAGAGAGGAAATCGTATTTGGGGGGTGTGGAGAAGACGTGTTTAAAGGGAAAGATGGTTTCGTCAAAGATAACATGACGAGATATGGTTATTTGATTGGTGTGGATATTGTAACATTTATACCCCCGATGTTGCATGGGGTATCCGAGAAATACGCAGGGGTGTGATCGGGGTTCAAGCTTGTGAGTGGTGGTGGATGGGATAAGGGGGTAGCAAAGAGAGCCAAAGACCCGAAGATGTTCGTATGAGGGAGTGGAACGGTATAAAATTTCGGTGGGAGTAAGGTGGTTGCGAGTTTTAGCGGGGATGATATTATGTAAGTATGTGGCCATGTCAAGAGCATGATGCCAAAAGGAGGGTGGGAGGTGAGCGTGACTAAGTAAGGTACGGATGATGTTGTTGATAGAGCGGATTTTTCGTTCCGCCTTACCATTTTGGGAAGATGTGTGAGGACAAGAGAGACGAAACAACATTCCATTTTGTGCACAATATTGTTTAAAATTGTGGTTAATATATTCGGTACAATTGTCACACTGAAATGTTTTAATTGGGCTGAATATAATCGCTTGCCTATTCTCTGTATAAACCTTACAATATATACTAGAGTACAATCTCCTATTCTAGGCAACAAATATTGTAACACCTCGAAAATTTACGTCCTATAATGTATTAACACGTGTCATAAGCTTGAACGTGTGAAAGTATACTCTAGAGGGACTAAAGTTGACAATCAATGAAACTATGTAAATATAAGGGTTCAAAATGTCAACAACGAATAAATATACTTTACAATAACCCTACATGATGTTTATAACCTTAAAACGAATAAATCATGGATCATACGTAGCTAATTGTGAAAGAAAGTGAGAAATTACAAACTATAGGGGTTAAATGTGTCAACATGTTTAAGATATACCTCTGAGTGGCCTTTTAGCAAACCCGAAGCTTTGTAACGATTGATTATGCTCATGAGAATATGTGATAGAAATTTCACAAAGTTTCGTTAACGTATGAGAAAGTTATGATCAAATTCGTGTGTGAGGGTTAGAATCGTCAACATTGAAAATTAGGGTTTTTCGGGTAAACACAAAGTGACCAAGGGCTTCACAAAGTGGGTATAAGTATTAAAGCCCCTATATGTCAATATTAAAGGTTTAGAATGCAAGAAATGAAGTGAAAGCGACGTTTAGGAGGACCGGGGACTAAACATGCAATTAAAGGAAACATGGTAACCTGATCGCCACCTTCACGCGGCCCGCGTAAAGGTAAGGGTATCCTTTACGCGGCCCGCCTACGACTGCCAGATGCAGAAACAACAGGCAGCTGCCTGTTCAGCCCCTTAACCGACTCCAAGTGACTTGTTTCAATACAATGGGCTTCCTAAACTGGTTTTGAGGCTATAGGGGACACTTGTAAGCATCCATGATCAATTGTAGCCTTGCATGTCATCAATCTAGTGAGTTTGAATCACTATATAAAGTCACACAAAGTTGCAACTTTGTGTTCATTCATTCCTTTGATCATCTGATCATTTATGGAGCACAAGATCAGTTTCCAAGCATCCCTAATCATCATTAGGACTTTGGTAAGTATTCTTAACCTTCCTTATTTGAGTTTTACTTAGTTTTTAGCTTAAAAGTCAAACCGTCGTAATTAAGGTTTGACTTATCAATTAATCGCTAATGGTCCAGCGATTAGTCAAACTTAAGGTAGTTATAAGTTGGTAATTATGTGGGCAATAAACCCTTAAAAGGGCACCCTCTGATTCCCGCTCTAACTAGATCGTTTGTCGAGTCAAAGATGGCTAGAAAAAGTCAACAGAAATGTAATCTTTCGTTTAACGCATGATTAGCAATGTAAAAGGCGTGTAACCTATTTTATCATTCATATAACTTGATAATAAGCATAAGAACTTGTCTAAGCTTGTTTGATTCGACAACTTTCTGTTTTGAACCGATTCGGAACCGAAAGACGCAAAAGTTTGACTTTTGCTTTGACCTCAGTTCTGACCCGGTTTTGATAGGTTTAGACATGCCTTAAAGTTCCATTAGGACCTAGTTACATGTTAGTATAACCCTCTGCGTTTATACCACTTAAATCCTTAGTTGTCCGACGTTTCCGTTAAATGCTTAAATATGGACCATAATGCCCTTATGACCATAAAACGAGAATTTTGGAAATATGAAAGTACAATAATCTTAGTTACTGATTATTAAACATGTCCCTAAATTTTCACATCAGTTGGAGGTCTAAATTAGGAGTTATGCTTAATGACGTAATTAGAACGCTTCTTAGTAATTAAACGGCGTCATTAGCGTAAAGCCTATCTAAACCCAATTTTTGACACCAAACCTTTTACCCACTGATGTAATATAATATTTTGGGATTTTTGAAGATTTTTAATTATTTTTAAACTGATCATAAGCTAGGATTAGTACCTTGATTCGGTAATTACCGATTATACCTTTTCGGCCATTAAATGAGTTTTACAAGTCCTTTTGCTACCAATCCAATTGCTACTGATTTTAAATAATAAATGAAGTGTTTTGAACTTTATAAACTGACCTGGAAACTCAGAATACTATTTTAACCCGTAAATCGCTTAAAATGACGTTATACGCGTATTAAGCGCATAGTAAGGGTTTAAAACCATTTTGCCACATAGGACTTAACACCAACTGATATACCAAGTTAAAAATAAACTATTTTACTGATTTATTCAGACCCGGATCACAGAAGCTTAATTGATCCCTTTTATAATCTTTAAAATGACCAAAATACCCCTAAGGGGCTTAATATGAGATTAAACTCGTTTTGGGCATAATGGAAGGTATCCTACTGATATCACAACATATTTAAGGCATGTTAACTTAGGAAACCTGTTTAGGACTCTTATGGTTACCCGTTACGCTTATTACGCGTTCGGTTCGGTTTATGTAACTAGTTTGCATAAATTAGCCGAAACGGGTCAAACCTTATCGGTTTTATCTCAAAATCCAGAATGTGTTTAGATTACCCATATTATACAAGTCTTCAAACTTGTCGGGTCTAAATCACATTCTATTCCGGTCTTCGCTTTATCATGCGTTTGAACCGTATATTCCTCTTGAAAACTAATCGGTCTAAGTCAAGGCTTAATTAAAGACCCGTTAGGATTCTAATAGGTTATTTAAAAACCTTCGTTCCAGATTTAGGAGCCCAGTAAAAGCTATCTGTACTTGCTGATTTGATACGGCTGGGATTGAATTTATATTTAGCTCAGGTAAATACTCTTAACTTATTTTCCCTATACGGGCTTGGGGTACGGTATATAAAATACCGCTTGGTCGGGCATTCGACCTTAATCGTTTTGGGGGTTAAGTATTATCGAGATGACCGTTTAAATTGTTTTGTTTCTTAAAGCCTTTGGGGGGTTAATGACCATGTCCAGGATATCCCTGACATCATTTTACGAAATGGCCACGACCTTAGCACTCAGGTGTAGGCGTACACCTGTCAGTGTCTCATTTACATAATGTGGTGTGTCTATTGATCTTTAACCCGGCTCGATCCGGCTACTGAACGCATAAGAAACATGTAATTCTTTTACAAGTATTATTTCTACATAATTGTCCCAAGTTATAAAATATTATTTGTGCCATGTGCATTCAAATCCATTATTTATTAAACCTTTTCAAAATGAGTCGGTTGATAGTATTTACCAGTGTAAACTGACGTATTTTCCCAAAGAGGCTAAGTGCAGGTACTAATCGGAATGGGCTGGCTACTCCTAGCATCAATAAAGAGTCTCGCAAGCTTAGATGCCTAAAGTCTGTTGAACAATGTTATTTTTATTTCGATCCGCCTGTGGATCCTTTACTTCCGTTGTAATACTTTGATGTTACACTATTTCGGATTGTAATATATTTAGTCTTTTGCTTCCGCTGTGCATTTATATATTGTGTTGTTTGACGATGATGATATCAACCACTTCACGATACTCCCCACCGGGCCCACCGGTGATACGTGAAAATTCGGGGTGTGAAGGTTGGTATCAGAGCCAACATTGAGTGAATTAAACACTATCTTTTTGTGTTTAATCTCAATGACACATTAGCACATTCCTTGACCTTCTGAGTCTAGACTTAACATAGGAATATTCTCAATCCTCATCTGGAAATTTTGCTTCCAATTTTTATATATCGGATACGTCGCCAAGCGAAGAAGCCGTAATAGGAATTCTCCACACCCGGAGCCTTGAATTGCTGACCTTCGTACAACGGCTAGGACGAAACATGCAACCAATGAGAAAGCATTCAGAAATAAAATGAAGAAGAAACTCCTTTTGCTAAAGATCGTTTCCTTAATAGTCCTTCTAAGGACATATTTATTTTTCAGTCCCTTCTAGGACAACATTATTCCTTTCAAGTCTCGCTTAGGGCAACTCTGTACTGTTATTTTCATATAGTGGATTGATTAAATTTAAGTTTTCATTCTAAACATGAAATATGAAATAAATGGGAAATAACATTCCTTTTATATGATCTACCTTTATATAAAATGGCAAAATATAAAAAGGACAAGACCTAGCCACGCGTTATTTTGAGACAGGGCCAAGATGGTAGTTCCTCAACTAGATTCAGATCCTTATTAACAATTCAAGTTAGGATTGTTCTGCGTTAAATATAAAAGAATCTTAAAGGTAAACCTAGCCTATATGACGAGGCCAAGATGGTAGGACCTATTCAAGAGATTCAAATCCTTGTTAACACCTAAGAACGTGTTAGCACTCTTGACAGATGTGATTCGAGAAAATCACAACAATCATTCTTATTATTGGATTCTTCAAAGATTCCTAACCCAATTTAATGATCTCTGAATCATGGGTTCAGATCATCACTTGAGATGATCATATTTTGACCATACGTGGTAATATAGCGCCTACGGGCCCTGCTCATTTCCATATGAACCAAAAGACAGTGGTAGCGATGACTCCCTGTCAGGTAAAGGTAATGAACTAGGTTCAAACCTTCATGCTTTGATTCTCTGAAATCATAGCTTATAATTTATAAATGTCCTTGTGACTAGGCCTGTTGTGCCAGTATACCTTCATGCTTTGATTCTCTGAAATCATGGCTAATAAATTAAACTTGTCTACGCGACTAGGCCATTTGTGCTATTACTAACTTATAAATTAGGATTCATGATAAAAATCCTGAATAAAATAAATATCATTCCTTTCCTGCCAATATAGATATTAAAAGAGAATCTTAAAAGGTTTGACCTAGCTTGAATGTCATTGAAGACCTAGCTAAGATGGTAAAACCTGTTTAAAAAGAGATTCAGATCCTTGTTAACATCTGAAAATGTGTTAACACTCCCGACAACCGTGATGCGATAAAAATCACACTTGTCATCCTTATATTAGGAATTTTTCCAAATCCCTTATTTAGCGTAAATGATCAATAGGAATCATGGCTGGTAAACGTCGAAAATGATGTACGCATCAAAACATCAATTTGGGATGTATACCTACGGGAAAAGGTGTATACATGAAAAGATAGTTTTTATTTCATAAATTCTTGTCAAGACAATGAACTATGAAATTTTCCGATCCAAAGGAATCATTGATTATGTTTTAGATTTTTCCCCTAGTGACAAGGCCCTGTGCCATCAAGAGTCCTTGGGAACAAGCTCTTGTGCTATATAAAATGTCAGTACGACATTGACAGTCGTGATTTATGTCCCCTGTCTAATAAATATGAAGGATTATATTCTGTTTACACGCCAAGGATGGTTTACTTAAAAACCTAGGCAGAACATAATCAATTAACCTAAATACTATCTTTTGACCTATATGGTTTATTTACACCATAGCTATTTAATCAACAAACTCGACAATTCACCATATAATTAAATCAATTATTATTACTTAGGTTGTAGCCTTCAAAGCTTCACCATGGTTGACTCCTCTGAAGCTCACAATCATCCAATTAATCAGAATGATAATACAAGACTGAATTTAACGAGCGCCGAGTTACAGGCTATGTTAGATACAGCTGTAAACAAGGCCGTGAACCGAGCGTTAAGGGATCATAAGCGAAAGTGCAATAATGCCCCAAATAAAGGTCGTAAAAAGGGTAAGACCGGTTCAAACCATAACCCGTCCAAGCCAAAGGAGGCAAAGCCCAAATGCAATAACTGCAGGAAGCAACATGCTGGAAAATGCACAATCGACCCACGTGCTAAACTATGTGGAATTTGCAAAACCAAGGGTCACAAGACCTTGGATTGCAAGAAATTGAAAGATGCGACCTGTCATGGCTGCGGCGAAAAGGGCCACATCAGTACTAATTGCCCTAAGGCTGCCAAGGGAGAAGCAACTAAGTCTGGGAAGGATTTGAAGAACAACCAACAGTCAGGTGAAAAACCCAAATGTAAAATCTGCAAGAAACAGCACTTCGGGAAGTGCAGGTATGAATCGAACTCGCATACAAAATCGAGAACTTTTGCATGTGGGATATGCAAGTCCAAGAGGCATAAGACCTTGGACTGCAAGAAGATGCAGGACGCAACCTGCCATGGTTGCAATGAAATAGGGCACATCAAAACTAATTGCCCTAATAAAACCAAGAAGTCTAGCGAGGCTAAGAAGACCAAAATCGGAAACTCTCAAATGGATACTCAAGAGGCTATCCAAGATGACAAGGTCACAACAGGTACTTTCTATATAAATAACGCTCATGTTAGAGTATTATTTGATTTAGGTTCAGATAAGTCTTCCGTAGACAATAGATTTTGTAAATCATTAAATCTGCCTGTTAAAACTCTAAGCGTTAAGTGTAAAGTAAAATTGACCGATAGTACCTCAGAGACTGCTTCAACAACATTAAATGGATGTTTTATATCCATTAGGAATTACCCTTCTCCGCTGTCCTTGTTTCGTTAATAGAAGGACTCGATATAGTAATAGGAATGGATTGGTCGTCTTGTGACCAAGCCCATATTATGGGTGATAAGAAGCAATTAATTACCAAGACTCCTTATGAGACAACCCTCATAATTACATGTATCCGTACGATTAATTACTATTAAACAATATATAAATTATACCTTACATACCAAAAAAATGGTGGAAACGGCCGTCCCCGGAATCGAACCTGGGTCTAGGCCACACCCTTTCGCGCGCCTAGCCAACCGAGCTAGGTGCCTAGTTTGTGAAATTTCCATTTTGATTAAATATAAGCACATGTACAATAACTTCCTTACTTCTTACTATAAGTCACCTACTTATCCTCCTTATGTTGACTAAGTATTAGAATCCAAGATTTTACCTCTATGTTTTAGTTACTCTTGGCTTGCTTATATTGACTAAACACTAGAAAGGATGAAGTAGAAACCATTAAGTATATCAGTGGTTATGCTAGAAAGAACATGGTAAGGTATACATAACAGTCATTCGATGGCAATACTCTTAATTAGTGAGGACATTAATGAAATCCTCAGGAAGGATCCTCTTATACATCGTGAGATGGTCCAAGTTTTAAGGACCTTATTAGAAAAACCTAGTATCCGTTTCGCAAAATGGGAAAAAGATGGAATAAGAATTTTCTGACTCTCGCCATAAAAAAATTCTAGATTGTCGACAGTAAGTCGCAAATTTTAATTCATTGGCTGAGTTTGTACTCTATTCAATTTACCCAAAAATCTAAGCTTAATGCAAATGATTATTAGTGGTTGGTATCGAAAATAAGAGGGCACATTAAGGTTTCAACGCCTGCTTATTATAAATCCATTATGGATCAATCTCAGCTACTCATGTTCTATATATTTAGAAATAATCAGTCAAAGCTGAGACTGCCCTAAAGTTATCTAAGATTTTACCGCTAAGTTTAGAAGGATTAAGAATGGAGGCGTTTAACCCTCCTGTTGGATGATTAGTGGCAGCTCACATTAGGAATGTCACCAGATAAATCCTTATTTGTGATTTTATTGCTAGAAATTACAAGTGGTTTCTGGTGCTGTTAAGTCTCTCATAAGACCATAAACTTAACAAACTTTTAGAAGTTTTTCCCTGTAAGAACCTCAGATGTTAAGTGTAAGGTAGAACCTTCAGGCAAACCATACGAACCATTTCTTCTGTTCTTGTCAGAAACCTTTAGGTATAAAATTTTAGAAGTATCCTCTCTCTAAGAGGAAGTACGAAAGCATATATAGTTGATATCTCTTTAATCTCTATCAATTCCGAATACAGGTGGTATGATAAAAGCGCCATATGAGGATTGGTGTATCTTAATAAGTTCCATAGATTGCTTCCATGCCTGATCAGTATGGAGGTTTAATGCATGGGACCACAAAGATATCCCGAGAGGTCATATGGTACTAAAGTCAGCTAATGGTATACAAAGGAGATGTCCAAGTTGGAATTGTCCAAGTAAATGTTCCCGATTAAGGAGTTCTTGGACTCGTAACCTAAATGTGTCACTTAATTGACACAAACAATGGTGGATGAATTGGAGCCAGAGATTTGTAAAAATCTCTGTAACCTCCTTGTACCTTGATTATCTTCTCCTAATATTACCCTGTTTACCCCTGAGAGGCAGGTAGAGTTAAGGTAAATTCCGTTTAAGGCTGTGTTATTATGAAATCTCCAAAACGGCTAGTACCATCATGGGGAGAATCGAAACCCTGATTAACTAAGTTTTTAAAATAAAGGGTTCATATAGTCTAACTCAATATCCTGAGAATTCGGTATAGTTAATTATGAAAGACGGTTCATTTTGCTTATGCATTTTTACCGCAACCCTAAGTAGGCAACAATTAAGAATTTGCCATCAACTCCCCAGGATCATCAATTTGTTCGACTAACTGTAAGGATTAGCTACTCCTTAAGATTAGTTTTGAGCAATGGTTGGAATAACCATCTCACCTTAAGATAAGCTTTTCCATAATAGTTGCTATATAAGTATCAAGATGGCTCCTTTGGAGACCTTGTATAAATGAAATATCAAAACATCTGTTGGATGGACGAGACTTTGGGAAGTCCACTTATCAGGATCTGAAAATTTCAGTAGAGACAACGAATAAGATCGTACAAATCCCTAATCACCCTTAAGTTGCCAGTATTCGGCAGAAAATCAAGAATTAATGAGAGTGGCAACCCTTCAAAATTCTTGTTGAGGAATAAGGTTCAACAAAAGATATCACCCAGGAAGGGTGTGTCAAATTTGTTAAAATATCAGGCTAGTTAAGCTCTGAATATATGGAATCATTCAAAGGAAATCGAATGTATCAAGATTAAGTAGCTTATAAACTAAAACCTACTTAAGGAGCTTAGCGGAGCTCGCAATATATTGCACACTAGTGACTGAATGATGTGTTTCGCCAATAAGTCAAGAAGCGCTATCAAATAATGATATGCAGATTTATGATGTGATGAGCATCCTGTATCGATTGAGGATCGACAGGTTAAGAAGCTCCAAAAGGATACATATACCTATTATAGGAGTCACTTTAGGAGCTTGGAAAGACTCCAAATAGGTTATAGAAGTTAAGTCCATTATGCGACAAAAAGTACTTCAAACATTTTAGCAAATCTCGAGGTTGAGATTTCTTTTAAGGGGGTGAGGATGTAACACCTCGAAAATTTACATCCTATAATGTATTAACACGTGTCATAAGCTTGAACGTGTGAAAGTATACTCCAGAGGGACTAAAGTTGACAATCATTGAAACTATGTAAATATAAGGGTTCAAAATGTCAACAACGAATAAATATACTTTACAATTACCCTACATGATGTTTATAACCTTAAAACGAATAAATCATGGATCATACGTAGCTAATTGTGAAAGAAAGTGAGAAATTACAAACTATAGGGGTTAAATGTGTCAACATGTTTAAGATATACCTCTGAGTGACCTTTTAGCAAACCCGAAGCTTTGTAACGATTAATTATGCTCATGAGAATATGTGATAGAAATTTCACAAAGTTTCGTTAACGTATGAGAAAGTTATGATCAAATTCGTGTGTGAGGGTTAGAATCGTCAACATTGAAAATTAGGGTTTTTCGGGTAAACACAAAGTGACCAAGGGCTTCACAAAGTGGGTATAAGTATTAAAGCCCCTATATGTCAATATTAAAGGTTTAGAATGCAAGAAATGAAGTGAAAGCGACGTTTAGGAGGACCGGGGACTAAACATGCAATTAAAGGAAACATGGTAACCTGATCGCCACCTTCACGCGGCCCGCGTAAAGGTAAGGGTATCCTTTACGCGGCCCGCCTACGACTGCCAGATGCAGAAACAACAGGCAGCTGCCTGTTCAGCCCCTTAACCGACTCCAAGTGACTTGTTTCAATACAATGGGCTTCCTAAACTGGTTTTGAGGCTATAGGGGACACTTGTAAGCATCCATGATCAATTGTAGCCTTGCATGTCATCAATCTAGTGAGTTTGAATCACTATATAAAGTCACACAAAGTTGCAACTTTGTGTTCATTCATTCCTTTGATCATCTGATCATTTATGGAGCACAAGATCAGTTTCCAAGCATCCCTAATCATCATTAGGACTTTGGTAAGTATTCTTAACCTTCCTTATTTGAGTTTTACTTAGTTTTTAGCTTAAAAGTCAAACCGTCGTAATTAAGGTTTGACTTATCAATTAATCGCTAATGGTCCAGCGATTAGTCAAACTTAAGGTAGTTATAAGTTGGTAATTATGTGGGCAATAAACCCTTAAAAGGGCACCCTCTGATTCCCGCTCTAACTAGATCGTTTGTCGAGTCAAAGATGGCTAGAAAAAGTCAACAGAAATGTAATCTTTCGTTTAACGCATGATTAGCAATGTAAAAGGCGTGTAACCTATTTTATCATTCATATAACTTGATAATAAGCATAAGAACTTGTCTAAGCTTGTTTGATTCGACAACTTTCTGTTTTGAACCGATTCGGAACCGAAAGACGCAAAAGTTTGACTTTTACTTTGACCTCAGTTCTGACCCGGTTTTGATAGGTTTAGACATGCCTTAAAGTTCCATTAGGACCTAGTTACATGTTAGTATAACCCTCTGCGTTTATACCACTTAAATCCTTAGTTGTCCGACGTTTCCGTTAAATGCTTAAATATGGACCATAATGCCCTTATGACCATAAAATGAGAATTTTGGAAATATGAAAGTACAATAATCTTAGTTACTGATTATTAAACATGTCCCTAAATTTTCACATCAGTTGGAGGTCTAAATTAGGAGTTATGCTTAATGACGTAATTAGAACGCTTCTTAGTAATTAAACGGCGTCATTAGCGTAAAGCCTATCTAAACCCAATTTTTGACACCAAACCTTTTACCCACTGATGTAATATAATATTTTGGGATTTTTGAAGATTTTTAATTATTTTTAAACTGATCATAAGCTAGGATTAGTACCTTGATTCGGTAATTACCGATTATACCTTTTCGGCCATTAAATGAGTTTTACAAGTCCTTTTGCTACCAATCCAATTGCTACTGATTTTAAATAATAAATGAAGTGTTTTGAACTTTATAAACTGACCTGGAAACTCAGAATACTATTTTAACCCGTAAATCGCTTAAAATGACGTTATACGCGTATTAAGCGCATAGTAAGGGTTTAAAACCATTTTGCCACATAGGACTTAACACCAACTGATATACCAAGTTAAAAATAAACTATTTTACTGATTTATTCAGACCCGGATCACAGAAGCTTAATTGATCCCTTTTATAATCTTTAAAATGACCAAAATACCCCTAAGGGGCTTAATATGAGATTAAACTCGTTTTGGGCATAATGGAAGGTATCCTACTGATATCACAACATATTTAAGGCATGTTAACTTAGGAAACCTGTTTAGGACTCTTATGGTTACCCGTTACGCTTATTACGCGTTCGGTTCGGTTTATGTAACTAGTTTGCATAAATTAGCCGAAACGGGTCAAACCTTATCGGTTTTATCTCAAAATCTAGAATGTGTTTAGATTACCCATATTATACAAGTCTTCAAACTTGTCGGGTCTAAATCACATTCTATTCCGGTCTTCGCTTTATCATGCGTTTGAACCGTATATTCCTCTTGAAAACTAATCGGTCTAAGTCAAGGCTTAATTAAAGACCCGTTAGGATTCTAATAGGTTATTTAAAAACCTTCGTTCCAGATTTAGGAGCCCAGTAAAAGCTATCTGTACTTGCTGATTTGATACGGCTGGGATTGAATTTATATTTAGCTCAGGTAAATACTCTTAACTTATTTTCCCTATACGGGCTTGGGGTACGGTATATAAAATACCGCTTGGTCGGGCATTCGACCTTAATCGTTTTGGGGGTTAAGTATTATCGAGATGACCGTTTAAATTGTTTTGTTGCTTAAAGCCTTTGGGGGGTTAATGACCATGTCCCGGATATCCCTGGCATCATTTTACGAAATGGCCACGACCTTAGCACTCAGGTGTAGGCGTACACCTGTCAGTGTCTCATTTACATAATGTGGTGTGTCTATTGATCTTTAACCCGGCTCGATCCGGCTACTGAACGCATAAGAAACATGTAATTCTTTTACAAGTATTATTTCTACATAATTGTCCCAAGTTATAAAATATTATTTGTGCCATGTGCATTCAAATCCATTATTTATTAAACCTTTTCAAAATGAGTCGGTTGATAGTATTTACCGGTGTAAACTGACGTATTTTCCCAAAGAGGCTAAGTGCAGGTACTAATCGGAATGGGCTGGCTACTCCTAGCATCAATAAAGAGTCTCGCAAGCTTAGATGCCTAAAGTCTGTTGAACAATGTTATTTTTATTTCGATCCGCCTGTGGATCCTTTACTTCCGTTGTAATACTTTGATGTTACACTATTTCGGATTGTAATATATTTAGCCTTTTGCTTCCGCTGTGCATTTATATATTGTGTTGTTTGACGATGATGATATCAACCACGTCACGATACTCCCCACCGGGCCCACCGGTGATACGTGGAAATTCGGGGTGTGACAAATATTCACAATGAATGTACATAATAACCGATCCTAAATCATAGGCTAAGAAAATAAGTCCCACCGTGTTCGTGTTTGAGTTACACGGGGGAGTGTAAGTGAGCCAAGTTGAGCCAACTTGGATGATCAGACTCGAAATTAAAAGAGCCAACTCGGCTCATTTATCTCACGAGCTAGCCGAAAATTTGAGCTCGACGCTCATCGAGCCAATGAGCCAGCCAAACAAGCTCACTCATATATGTGTGTGTGTGTGAAAATTTGGGCTTTAGGTTAAACAAGCCTAACAAGTGAGTAGACGAGCCAAGTTTACCTTGGCTGTAGCTCACCTCGTTTGCAAACCAAGCCGGCTAGGCTCGGCATGTTTACAAACGAGCTGATTAGCATATACAGCAACACAACCATCACTAGTGCTCTAGTGGTGGCCACGGGTATTTAAGTTCCACCTATGGTGGGCCCGGGTGAGTTTTCCCCTCTAGGTCTCAAGTTCGAGTCTGGGTGATAGGGGTTTCTCATTGAGGGGTTTAAATTGGGGATCTATTGTGCGAGGGGGCTCTCTAGCGCGGACCCGGCTATGACAACGTATGCTAGACCTCCCGACATTCGCGAATAATTCACACCTTTCAAAAAAAAAAAAGAAGCATATACAGCAACACTTTTATATGCACACTGAAGAAATTAGTGCATGCAATCCGTGTACTTGCTGTAGTTAAAATGATCTTTTATTATGCACATGATAGTGTGATGAGAATGCTTAATTAGTTCTTATTACTTTTGTAAATTGTAATGATAGTATATGTAGATAAAATTACTAAAACCAAACAAATTACTTAGAGATTTCTTATGGTACCATGTGACAGTTAAATTCAGTGACCGGAATAGACGCGACTAAAGAAATCGATTACGTGGCTCAAATAACAAACTGGCTACCCCAAGGACTTGCAGAGTTCCTTCCGGCGCATGTAAAAGGAGACCTAACAAAGCTAGGATTGGCCGGCCACAGTCGTGGAGGAAAAGTGGCTTTCGCTCTTGCTCTAAATAGACTTAAAACCGAACTAAAGTTAAAATTTTCTGCATTGATTGGGATTGACCCGGTTGATGGAACTGACAAAGGCAGGCAAACCCCTCCAAAAGTTCTCACTTATGTTCCACACTCATTTAATCTTGAAATGCCGGTAATGGTTATTGGTTGGTGAAGTCAGGAAATACAATGTGTTCCCGCCTTGTGCTCCAAAAGGGGTGAACCATAAGGACTTTTACAACGAATGTTGTAAACCAGCTTGTTATTTTGTCGCAAAAGTGGAAAGTGTAGAGAACCCATGAGGAGATTTGTTGGAGGGGTTGTGGTTGCTTTTTGAAAGGTTATTTACAAGGGGATTTTAGTTTTATAACGGCTATAAAAGATGATGAAACTATTGCACCTGTTGTGCTCCAAAAAGTTGACTTTCTGCTTTGACTTTTGTGTGAAGTTGACCTTTGTTTACTATTGAAGCACTAGTTATGATATTGTTTGAATAAAACCATCTATTATACGGAAATAAAATATAATGTTATGTGCAGACGTTTCATTTTAGTCCACTGGGTTAACTCTATTCGTTTTTTCTGTTAACTAGAAGGGCATTTTGGTTATTTTATATGTAATTAAGTATTATGAATTTACATCGAGATAGTTGGTAAACGGGCAACAAGTTGCGCCGCTACCCCTTTTTGAATAGCAAAACTAAGCCTTTTAAAAACTACGTCCATAGATCTCTGGGTCATAACATTACTATACATGACCCTTTGAACTCGACTAAGTAGGTCCACAGCCTCTGGCACCAGAAAACCAAAAGTATCAAAAGCAAATAGGATAAACACGTGTTGGTTGTCAAGGCACGCTTTCTCATGTTTGATCACTTTACCCGAAGCAGTCTTTAAAGCAGCCTGACCCACCATGAAAGCACTACCCCCTAAGCCTATAAGCGGGGAAACCCCTGTTAGATCCACACATGCATGTTTTCCTCCTACCCATTCAAAGACCAGAATGTCGGCTGGTCGAAGGGTAGATCTCCCTTCCAACGGGTCTGTTAAGAAATTAACGGGTGTCTCTTTCTTAGCAGAAATACCAGCGCACCTGAATATGTCAAAAAGGCCATCCCTAACCAAGTGGACTAAAATGGCAACGTTTAAAACTATTTAGACTAAAATGATAACGTTTCAAACATTTGGACCAAGCTGACAAAATGACCCAAACCACATGGACTAAAATAACATTTAACTCAAACAAGTATACACAATTAAGTTAGGGCGTGATTTGGAACATTATAAACCATGAGGGGCATGGCTGCAATTTCCCCTTCACTAGATATAAGCCGAGAAAACCTGGAATGTTATTACAAAACGCACATCCGTAGGTCAAGTGAACGGCGAAAAATCCGGTACCGGAAACTCTCATCAGCGTCACCGCCGTCGCCGTCGTCGTCCGTAGGTAATACTTCCTCCAAACTTTTATCTCAACTTACACAGATTCTACTTCAAGCAATCAGATCTACAACCACCATAGGTTTACACGACTTCGAAATTATTATATTTTTACTCTTTGTTTATCCGATTTGCTATGTAATATAATGAATTTGAACTTTAATTGGAAGATTTATCGTTGCTGAGCGTGCTAATTTACTCGATCGATAACTGTTATCGTTGTTCGTTGTTATATGTCAATGTTTATTGATGATTTTATAGGGGCGTTTTAGTTTAGGTTATGGAAATTGTACATATCGATTAGTGAGGAAAGTTATTGGATCTGTATAAATATATAGCCTTAGCTTAAGATGATGAATTACTAATTTTAATAGTTGTTTTATATCAAGGATTTGTATTTGTTTTTCAATGTGTTGGTGAGTTACTTTTGACAAAAATTGTCTCTGCTCTAGAGATGATAATTTGATTTATAACTAGAAATGATAACTTGGTTTATAAGTAGAGTTCATGGTTTTAAAAACCGTTGAGGCGAAACACCCAAAAAACGATTCTGAGGCCCTAAAAAGGCTGCACCTCAGGGGTTTTTTATATTTGGTTTTGATGTTTTTGACTTTTTGTGTCAATTTCAAGCAATTTATGTCTTTTTTATGTGTGATTTTGATGATTTTCATGATGAATTTAGTTAGTTTTATTGTTTTTATAAGATATATATTTTTTATATTTATTTTTTAATTCCGTCTCGGGCTTACGCCTCGTGAGGCGAAGGGAAAACGCCTCAAAACTCGTTTCCGTTTTTTTAAACCTTGGTAGAGATGATTCTTGTGAGCTATAAGCCTATGACTAGAGATGATACTTGTTATTTGTAAATAATTGTGCGTATAAATGACAATTGGCTTATGGTAACTTGATGTATGTGCTGCATTCTACTACTAATTCAATCTGTATAGACCATTAGTTCTTAGAGCATCTCGAGTGAGAAGCCTAAAAAACGCATCCACGTCACACTTGCCAAAAATGCTTCCTCTTTCGCTTGTCCCTCCCTTTGCTTGAAGTTTGCTTCTCTCACAAAAAAAAAACACACAGCCAAAAATGCTTTCTCTTTCGCTCGGCTCTCACTTTTCCACTCTCACAGAGTCCGTCCAAGGGCATCTTTGGGGAGGGATGCTGCTCACCTTCTCTCTTACCCCTCTCCTCCACGTTGGTGCCACGTCCTTCACGGGAGCCAAAAATGTTTCCGTTGGGGATACTTGTGATATGTAAATGTTTTTGTGTATATTTGACAGTTGGCTTATGCTAACTTGATTTATGTGATGTATAGCATCTTGACATTGTAATACTAATCGAAACCTTATAGACCCTTGGGATTGTTACAGAGTTGTATGTATTTAGATCATTAATAACATCTTTTTAACATGTCTATATCATAATTAATAAAATAGAAAAAGGATTAAACAGTCGACTCTCATGTCTGTTCTTGCTCTATCTCATTTTCATATCTCCCAAATGTATATGTTTTCTTTCAGATGTAGCAAAACAGATGCATGAGTTGGGTTTGGTAACGGGTCAAACTAGATACATATTTAGTTTGTGACGAAACAGGCGGTGTTGACCCCTAAACCCTTTTCTTTATCTTCTTATGTAATTGCATAAATGATTTATATAGTAATCTTATGTTAAATATTGTCTTATGCATTTTGAATACACTTCAAGCAATATCTGACACATTGCCACCTCTAGTTTGTGTAACTTGTGTATTCATACTTATATATCAAGGCAATTTCTTAAAGTTATTAGTTTTTTATGCATCGATTTTCATGTTTTGTTGGTTTTTCACCACAGAACTAAAAATGGTGGGTGGCCGAGTTGCGCATCCTGTCTTGAAAGGCCCTAGTGTGGTTAAAGAACTGATCATCGGGTCAGTGCTTGGGTTAGCCGCAGGTGGTTTATGGAAAATGCATCACTGGAACGAGCAGAGAAAAACAAGGGCATTTTATGATCTTCTAGAGAAGGGTGAGATCAGCGTGGTTGTACAAGAATGAAAAGAAAAGATGAACATTTCCGTCTCCTTAATGTTTAATTCCGAGTCTTAAATCAGAGATAATGATACTCTGGAAACTATTCGAATAAGATTTTGTATTGGATTTGTGATGTTTCTTGATTCATATTGTTAAATTCGCTTCATTTGCCTTTATATAGGCAAACAATAAAACGACTTAATTTCTGCCAATCGGATCTGAATAAAAGGGACTTTTAAGTTATCTGTATGATACAATCTATCGACTATCGTTCTTATTCTTGTGTATGCTAAGTAATGCTTTGAAAAGGTTTCTGGTTTTCTTGGAGTAAACTTGGATATCTTGTCTTCTTTCTTTTTCCGAATACAACGAATAAGACCTCCTTGCCTCTGCCTGATGCTTCAGCTGTGTATTTGGACTGAATGATCGATTAATAACCGATCCAGCATACCCAACCCGAGAGACTGGGCTGACAGATGGGTTAGCAAGAGATCCCGATCGCTTGATTCTGAACCGACTTGGTGAAACTGATCTCGATCGTTTTTCTGGTTATCAAGTAAACCTCAGTCAGTACCTAACATTTGTAGGTCAAATGTAAACAACTTAAAAAAGAAAAAAGAAAAAAGAAAGAACAACACTGTTCTCTCCACAGTCCCACCTGATCCTTTATTTGATGCAGCTTTTGCAAATGTAAAATCAACCAAATCCGATCCGAATTCTTTTAAATCCCGTTTGTTACGCTCTCTCCTGCATAAGAATCTTATACAATGAACATGATCCTGATGGAGCTCCCATGAATTAAAGTGATAAATATTACCTCAAAGTGAATGATTCAGTCTTTGCTTTCGCTGCTTCAGGAAACTGTCCGTCTATAATTTTATAATATTTAGTATATGCTAGCAAATAAGAACCCAAAATATTAAAAAAAAAAAACATTTAATAACCTGGTAGCAGATATTGCTTATGGTACTTTGGTGTCTGTATCACCAACGATTGTTGCGAAAGGCCCTCATGATCGCTAAACGTCTGGCATGTTTGTAATCTCTGCAACAATCTCCAACAAAATCACACATGTGCAACAAACAAACGAATATTGATATGTAACAAACCTGTTTGATGCATACAACTCGAAGATTTGTTTCAAAAGCTTCATCAATGTTTTCATCTAAAAAACTGTTGACTTTAGATGTCACAGAGCCCAAATGGTCAATGGTGCTGATCAGAGCTTTTGACACATAATCTTTCAAACTCTCTAACAATCTAAACCAAGATTAAAGCAGCAAGTTAGTTGATAAATGACAATGAAATCAAATTAACAAAAAACACATGTACTTACAAGGGATCATGTTCGGTTTTATGATACGAGTCTTCGAAAAACTCAGCAGCTGAGTATAGTTGACTTCTTACTTTCCTCAAGTCCTATAAGTTGTTCATCAAACTACTTTAAAACAAAGTTGTCTAGATACAAAGATTGAATATATGCACAGATAAACTTACTTGAAGACTGTCGGAAAAGATCAAGCGTCGTTGCATGAAGATTTCATCGTAATTCGAAGGCGGGTGAAAATCATTTACAGCCTCCATAAACAACCTTGATCACAAAGAGTTGATTGGAATTTTGAAATTTAAGTTTTTAGTTGTTCTTAAGGGGAGGGGTAGGGGTTTATAAAGTGTCGGCTATAAAAGATGTACATATTAATTAATTAAATAATTAAAGTTAATAATAAAACCAAAAAGGTGGGGGCAAATCAACAACCACCTTGGTGGCTTATGTATGGTTGGTTTTGGAGGCAAGTGTGGTGACATTGATGATACAATATCAACTTTTAGAACAAATATTGATGTATCCAAACGTAATTAAAGCAGAATAGACAGGTTAATTCGTCTATAATGTAAAGTATTTATGATTAGTGTTGAACATGGTTGCAAAAGTCGCTAGGCGCTCCCTAGTCGGATTCGGGAGTACTCGGGAGGTACTCGGCTTAGGCGGAGATTACTCGGGGAGTAATTGGCCTGGGAGAACAGTACTCGTGCATCGGCAGCCTACCTTGTAGCGAGTACTCGGAGCCTAGACGGGACTTTTACAACCATGGTGTTGAATTGGGTGAGTGTTTTGGGGGTGAAGTTGACCAAAGATTTGACTTGTTCAATGTATAATTGCGTGTGAGGATGGATAAATGCAATTTAGTAGACCAAAAGTGATGTTGGTATAAATGTATAATAGGCGTATTAGGAAAATGAATGCATCATTCCATCATATCTAGAAATCTTAAAAGGACCACAAAACAATATAAATAAATATATATATATTTTTCTATACTAATAAATAAAAAACTTTAATTGATCCAACTCAGTGTAATAGATATATTTCTAACCTAACGATAAATAATAATAAACAAAGTAAAATTTTATAATAAGTAAATAACATATCAAAGTTCTTTTTTAGAGGGTGTTTGGGGTTGAGTTTTGAAGGAGATTTTTAGATTATTGAGTTTTGAAATTGTAAATAATCAGTTTTGAGTGTTTGGGTAAAAAAATTAAAAAAATGATTATTTGCGTCTAGAAAGTTACAAAACGTAGTTTTCCAAAAGCAGCTTCCCCCCCCCCCCCCCCCTACTGCAACAAAACGCAGTTTTTCAAAAATTGATTATTTGCGTTTAGAAAAAGACTTTCACTTGTTTATTTTTTAAAATATATATATTTGCCAAACACTCAAATAGTTGATTATCCGATTATTGTGATATCAAGCAACATAATCAAATCCAAACACTATCTTTCAACATCACGTTTTGTTACAGTTAATTATCTGATTCTGATTATTCAAAACGCATAATCTATTTTCAAAACTCAACCCCAAACACCCTCTTAAATACATATCTTGACGATTGTATGTGTTAGGGGCTATTTGACAACTTCTGAATGGTTAAGTGCTGAACCAGTAAGAGATCTGAACCATTAAGAGCTAGTATAATGCTTCACCGTTTAGAGGGAAATGTCTGACCCATTCAGGTTAGAGGTCTTAACCATTCAGACTTTTTATAATGTTTAATCATTCAGAGGCAAATGTCTGAACCATTCAGACATCTGCTTGCGAAACAAACAGTCTGAACCATTAAATGCTGAACCAGTAAGAGGTCTGAACCATTAAGAGATAAACAAACAACCCGTGTAATACATATACATATATAATTTTCAATAATTAATTTATACTATTTAGAGTTGATTAATGATTACACATATGATACTATGGTAATGTAATATGCCGGTTTTGATCTCAAAATTTTAAAAGTTATATTTACGATCTTGCTATTCATTCACAAGTAACATGTTTGGTCCTTAGTATGTATAATCGTTAAAAAATAAGTTAAAAACTAGTGGTCATTCATTTCAAAGACCAAACTATGGATGTAATTTTTGAAACTTAAAACCAAAACCATAATATGATCTTAGAACAGGGATGATCTATGTAATTAAATCAGTTATTTATGAAATTTCCTTATCAAATTCGTTAGCATCGTCATCAATCATATATCACTTGCACATTTTCTTCCTAATTTTTTTTAACTTTTAAGTATTTCTTCTTAATATAAAGTAATTCAATATTTTTGTTTTTTCTTTCTAGCAAATAATATTATTTTCTTTTCAAGTGTTGTTTTCAATTGTCAATTTGACTTTGATGGGGAATCCGTGGATCCAAGCTGTACATAGCCAAAAAAAAAGTCTAGAGTTTGAAATATAACTAGTTATTTTCCGCCCGCGCGTTGCGGCGAGACCCAATGACTACAAAAGGCGTGTCAGTAACATCAAACAGATACCGAATATCAAAACATAAATAAAATGACGTGGTAAGTATAGTCACCCCGTCATAAAAAAATGATTTTAAATAACCTAATATATAATAATAGGACCCACACGTCCTACACGTTGGAAATTCGGTTGTTTTCAGTTCAGTTACTACGGTACTAACACGTTAAAATATGGATGAGCTCGGTACCGGTAACGGCAGCGAAAGTACCGATCCGGAAAATCATCGAAATTAGGTACCAGCACCAAAAATGTTCGGTACAATACGGTATAGTATTTGAAGGTAAAAATCAATAAATACAGGTATGGTGCTAGACCGGTGTCGAACCGAAAGTAACGATTCTGAAAACGCCAAAAGGTGGGTACCAAATTGGTACCGAAAATGATTTGGTATAGTAAATTTGGTACCGATACGATACCGGTTCGTTTACAGGATTTGATACGATTTGCTCATCAATATTCTAAATATCCAAGTTAATTTTACATGCTACAATGCATTCATTACAGAAAAAGACCAAAAAGAAAGCAAAATAAGTTGTTGTGTATATAAAGCTTCATTCAAACAAAATACAGTTTACTTACTGTGTGTATGAAAAGTAATCTAAGCGGTGCAATTACTTGCATTGCTGCGTTGCTACAGGATTTGATGAGCTCGGTACCAACCGGTACCGAAAATACCGTTACCGAAATCCCTAAAAGTGGGGACCGGTACCGAATATACCTAGTATGGTACAGTTCGGTACTGGTACGGCACCGGTATTTGAAGGTAAAAACCGGTGAATACCTGTGCAGAACCGGTACCGAAAATACACCGGTTTGGTAAATTTGAGACCAGTACCTATACCCGATACCATTTGCTCATCTCTTAATGATGTTACTATTCATTCCATTCTAATTTTAAATAATTCTAATTCTAATTTAATAATAAATCACTGAATACCGTTACCGAAATCCCCAAAAGTGGGTACCGGTACCGAATATACCTAGTATGGTACGGTTCTGTACCGATCGGTACTGGTACGACACCGGTATTTAAAGGTAAAAACCGGTGAATACCTGTGCAGAACCGGTACCGAAAATACACCGGTTTGGTACTCTAATTTTAAATAATTCTAATTTTAATTTAATAATAAATCACTGAATACCGTTACCGAAATCCCCAAAAGTGGGTACCGGTACCGAATGTACCTAGTATGGTACGGTCCGGTACCGGTCGGTACTGGTACGACACCGGTATTTGAAGGTAAAAACCGGTGAATACCTGTGCAGAACCGGTACCGAAAATACACCGGTTTGGTAAATTTGAGACCAGTACCTATACCCGATACCATTTGCTCATCTCTTAATGATGTTACTATTCATTCCACTCTAATTTTAAATAATTCTAATTCTAATTCTAATTTTAATTTAATAATAAATCACCGAATATTCTACTGTTCATTCAGTTTTCATTTTACTATATATAGATTTTTGGTATAAATATTAGGCCAATTGAATTTTAACACCTTTAACTTTGAAGAGTTGGCCGATAACTCCCGCAACTAACACTTTAATCTGTGACACCCCAAACTTTTAATTTCATTTTGTCATTTCACCACTCAGTTAAAAAATCAGTAACCGAGTTAGTTTTCAATCCTAGGTGGCATCCTACGTGTCTTGTTTTGATGAGGTGTCGTTATGAGGTGGAAATATATAAAAATATGTGTGAAATCTGTGTATGTATATGTATATATTCACATCTTTTCAGAGCTTACATCTTTATTGAACAAACACTTTTGGTTACATGAAGTTGAAAGTGCTAGTAGAGGAAATCACTACAGATCTGAATTTGGGGGTCAAAATTGGTGTGGATATTTGAATAATATTGACTTTTTTTTTTCAACAAGAAGCATGATGAATCAATAAGATGAAGACTAGAAGTTGGATAATCTATCCATCAATTTCTCAAAATTGGGCAAGAAAAAAGACAATAAAATTGGGCAAAAACTGCTACCAAAATGAATCTAAATATATATTATCAACAAACAACAAAAAGTCAACAACCAAAAGTTAAAAACCATTAAACTCCTCCTGTTCCAAAGCTTCTTCAAGCAAAAACTCAGATTGATCCATCAAATCCGGACTCAATCTAAACATAAGAACACAAAACTCCATCTGATTAAGCCCGCCATCCCCATCAATATCACCTTCTTTCAACATACTAACAATATCATCATCACTCAACTCTCCAAGCCCCAACAACGTCGAATTCTTCTTCAAACTATCGAATGTGATCACGCCTTTTTCAGCGTCCATCAGTAACCGAAACCCGTTGCATAGCTCTTCGATTAACCCGTCTCCGTTAATCATCATCATCTTCAACTGACAAAGACCGCCGGTGGTTGTGGTCAGTTCAGATCGTTTAGATTAGGGCTTTTTAGTGGTAGTTAGGGTTAGATTAGGGCGGTGGTTGTGGTGGTTTTGATGAGGGCGGTATATCTGAGTTGATTTCAAAAGTGGGTTTTGATGAGGGCGGTGGTGGTGGGTTTTGAAGAGGAGAGAGGGTGGCGGTGGTGGTGGATTTTGAAGAGGTTTAATGGTTTGATCCGGTTGTTTTAGTTTATTTTGCAAAATCTGATGTTGAAGATCAAAACTGATGTTGAAGATGATTTGGTTTTGATGGGGGCCTGTACATATACATATACATACACAGATTTCACACATATTTTTATATATTTCCACCTCATAACGACACCTCATCAAAACAAGACACGTAGGATGCCACCTAGGATTGAAAACTAACTCAGTTACTGATTTTTTAACTGAGTGGTGAAATGACAAACGAAATTAAAAGTTTGGGGTGTCACAGATCAAAGTGTTAGTTGCAGGTGTTATCGGCCAACTCTTCAAAGTTAAAGGTGTTAAAATCCAATTGGCCTAAATATTAACTAAACTTAAATAACATAAGCTACTAGTATGTAATAAGTATAAGTAAATTTTATATAATAAGTATAAGCAATGTTTTAAAAACCGGTTTTTAAGTCATACCGGGTTGGGCTCTAAAATGGTTCAACCAGTTGAACCGGATTGTATCGGGCGGTTGAACCAGGTTACTAGTTAACCTTATAAATTCCATAAAATACAGATTCATCTAAAAAAACAATCAAATCTCAACTTTGATTTACGTAACTGATCATAGTTTTATCTAAAAACAACTATTCTTATTGTAAACTATTAAGCATTTTAAGAATATTTTTATTAGTTATAAACAATATTGCATTGTACAATGTGAGTAACAGTTTAATCAACGATGAAATATTGGAATAGAAGACATTAGGTTAATTACTGGAAATATGGAAGATCAATATTACCTTAATATCGTATTTTATTAAAATTAAGAAATCAAATCTTAAGATAACGCAAACCGGTTCAACGGTTTAAATCGGTAGAACCGGATTTACCGCCGGTACATAAGACATACCGTATTCAGGTTTTACCGGCCTTTATTGTACAGGACTTGTGTCCGATATCCGGTTTAACTGGTATAACCATCCGATTCATACCGGTATTTAAAAGTACATTGAGTATAAGTAAACTTCAATAGTTATAACAAACAAGATACATACCACTGATTTGCTTTTATAATAATAAACCACCATATATAAGGTAATAATTCAAAGGGTACACCTACCGTTTACCAAGTTTAAAAGTGGTTATATAATATAATATATTTGATGGTAGATATAACTGCCATGGGTAGTTGAAACTTAACTTCGTGTTCATTTTCTCGTGAATGTAATCAAGATATGCCACACGGTTTCAATTGACCAAATAGAAGATATGGTGTTCACGAAATCCCAGTGAAAAGAAAGCACGAACCAAATAGTACAAGCGAATGAAGTGAAAGAGGAAGACAAAAATAATTTTATTTAAATATATCAACATATACGTACATTGATACGGATTTGATTTGCATTTATGTTTTGAAAACTTTCTTTCTTTTGTTATAAGTTAACGACAGTTAACCATAGATTACGATAACTTTTAGACCAAGGGGTGTGGGGGTCGTCGCCTCCCCGTCTCAGTTCGTCCCCCACGTCGCAAACAGCGGAAGCAAGACGTTGGCGACGAGGTCTTTGATTGGCTGATGGTGGGCCACCACATCGAGAGAGACAGAGAGAGTTTTTCTTTTTAATTATTTAATTAAATCAAACAAAATAATAATAAAAAAAGGGAGGGAGGACAATCCTCCACACCCTTGGGTAGTCCCCAAGGGGATGGTTCTCCACCCATGGTGATGTGGCGCCTACGTGGCGGGTAGTTCCCAAAGGAACTAAACTAAGCAAACCACACCCCATGGTCTTAGAATCTTGAAAGCATATATTATTAGAAAAATTAAGTCTTTTTCATTAAATTTGGATACAAATAAGTATACATATTGATTACATATATATATATAATTATTTATTCATGCTTTTAAGATCTTCTTTATGAGAGTTTTGCAACAAACTAAAATAGTGTCTAGATCTAAAGTAAATGATGTATCAGGATGTTCAATATGGTGTGTTTGAAATAAAAGCTTTGTGAGAAATTAAGTAAAAGTTATCTCATGTAACAAAAGAATGGGTGCGCAAACCTTGAATGAGAGCACCTCCATTTAGAGGGGGCACAAACCGGGTATTTTTAATAACCGGTTCGGTAATGTAATAGGTTTCGGTTTCTCGTTTTAAGGGTTCGAACCGGTTATTGCTATAACCAGTTCTGTTTTGGTTCCGATTAGTTGACCAAAAAACTATACCCTATGTGCTTGGTTCCGGGTAGGGTTCGGTTCCGGTTCTTAAGAAACAGGGTATTAAAAAACCCATTTTCGGGTTTATACCCTATTTCCGAGTTTTTTAGTTCTATATTTTTCGCATTTTTTAATACTCTATCGCGTTTTTATTACCTTATTTTCTCGTATTTTTTGTTTATCATTATTAAATATGCATTGTATAATGTAAGAAAATTAAAATAAATGCACTAACATAAATTTAAAAGAAAGATATTAGAATAATGTATCGGGTATAGCCGGGTATAATCAGTTCCGGTTGCGGTTTTTGTCCGATTTCAGGTATTAATCGGGTATGATCAGTTTTGGTTCTGGTTCTAGTTCTAGTTCCAGGTATTGAGATCAAAATGCATATCCTATATATACACTATAGGTAGGGTCGGTTTCGGGTATTAAAAAAAACGGTTCTGGTCCTAGGTACAATTTTTTTTTTCATCTCTACCTCCGTTCCGTTGTGCATCTATAACTAGTGCTGGCCCAATGGGCTTACAAGGCAAAGCAATAGCTTAGAAACCCCAATTTTTTAAATTTGATTACCGTATTTTGCAAAAGATATAAGCCCATAAGAGGAGGGGCGGTCAGTTAATGTTCCGTGATGGGCCTTGAGCACGCGTGGAAGAAACAAACTTTCCACCGCCAGTCATTTTTATAACGCGTGATAGCCCAACGTGTTCGATTTCCGTTATTTTTATCACGCCGTGGAAAATGGGTGTTATGAGGGAACATCAGGGTTTATTTTTGGGTATTGTGAGTGATAGGCAATGCCACTAAAAATGTTGTGAGTGATGGAAAAATGGTTGATGATATGGCGGAACTTGATTGGGTGCTTGTGAGTGATTGAATTATATCACTAGTGACCACCCCCACCCCTAAGTTAGCTATGTTCAACTCGATAATCAAGCCGAAAAAAAAAAAAAAAAAAAAACTAGACCCAAAACAAACCCAAATGGAGCCCAAACTTGGAACACAATTACACAACTTTTAAATTTAATAAATAAACCCCTTAGATACAAAGTAGCGGCGGAAATTGGGAGGCAGTAACTACTTTGGCTGGCATTTCGTCGTCGTCAGCAGGTAATAATACTTCCTCCAACTTTCTATCTTTACATACACAGATTCTATCTTTACATACACAGATTCAACTTTCTATCTTTACATACACAGATTCTACTTCAAGGTATTAGTAGTAAATAGGGCTGTAAACGAACCGAACGAACACTAACAAGATCTTGTTCGTGTTCGTTTGTTAAGAAATATATGTGTTCGCGAACCATTCACGAACACTTATCGAACGAGATTTTATGTTCGTGTTCGTTTGTTAAGAAAATGAACTTGTTCAGTTGTTCGTGTGTTCGTTTGTTAATTTTAGGCAACAAAATGTTGAAGGACACAAATGAACACAAATGGAAACAAACGAACACAAACAATCGTTCATGAACATGATATATAATACACCGGCACTTATTAGATATTTAATTTGTTGGAATTTTGAAGTATTTAAATAAGTATAAAAACTAAAAAACACTAATGAAGTATCGAACACAAACGAACACGTTACCAAACGTTCACGAACATAAACGAACGAACACGACCTCTGTTCATGTTTGTTCATTTAACTAAACAAACGAAATTGTTGTTCGTGTTCGTTTGTTTAATAAACGAACGAACACAAACAAACTTCCCGCCGAACGGTTCACGAACTGTTCGCCAAACGTTTGGTTCGTTTGCAGCACTGGTAGTAAAGTTAAGGGTTTATTTTAATATGTTTTATTAAAGTTGATTTATTTTAGTTAAATGAATTGTAATAGGTTTAGGAAAGGTTTAATTGTTTTGGAAAGGAAGTTTAGTAAATAGGGGTCTAGGTTATTGTTTTTATTTGTCCTGTCGATTGAATAGAAAGAGTCGTGGGTTTGTCCCTCCCAAATATTTCGTGTTCGATCTGTCTGGGCCAACACATCATTGGGGAGGGATGCTGCTCACCTTCTCTCTTATCTCTCTCCTCCACGTTGGTGCCACGTTCTTCGTGGGCAGCCAAAAACGTTTCCGGTGGGGATACTTGTGATATGTATATGTTTTTATTCATATTTGACAGTTGGCTTATGATAACTTGATTTATGTGCTGGATAGCATCCTGACATTGTACCACTAATCGAACCTTATATACCTTTAGGATTGTTACATGTCTAAATCATCAAGATAGAAAAAGGATTCAACATTCGACTCTCGGGTCTGTTTTTGCTCTATCTCAATATCATCTCTTCTGAATGTATATTGTATAGTTTTCTGTTAAGAGGTAGCAAAACAGATGTGTGAGTTGGGTTTGGTAACCTATGTTGTCAAAGGCGTAAGGCGCAAAGACCTCGCCCAGAGCCTAGGCGCAAAAAAAGCGAGGGCTTTTTTAAGTAAAGCGCCATAATTTAAAAAATAAAAAAATATGTATAACATGCATAAAATTAATAGTTTTACACTATATAATAGAAAAGAAATCATAATATCTTTTTAAAATATACATAATAATTTTAATAATAATTAATACTTTTAAAATATACCAGTATTTGTAACGAACTAAAACAATTTAAAGATATTTAATTGGGCCGTTCGTCTATTTTATGAAATAGTTTAGTTATTTAAACTAAAGACTGGGGATACTTGTGATATGTATATGTTTTTATTCATATTTGACAGTTGGCTTATGATAACTTGATTTATGTGCTGGATAGCATCCTGACATTGTACCACTAATCGAACCTTATATACCTTTAGGATTGTTACATGTCTAAATCATCAAGATAGAAAAAGGATTCAACATTCGACTCTCGGGTCTGTTTTTGCTCTATCTCAATATCATCTCTTCTGAATGTATATTGTATAGTTTTCTGTTAAGAGGTAGCAAAACAGATGTGTGAGTTGGGTTTGGTAACCTATGTTGTCAAAGGCGTAAGGCGCAAAGACCTCGCCCAGAGCCTAGGCGCAAAAAAAGCGAGGGCTTTTTTAAGTAAAGCGCCATAATTTAAAAAATAAAAAAATATGTATAACATGCATAAAATTAATAGTTTTACACTATATAATAGAAAAGAAATCATAATATCTTTTTAAAATATACATAATAATTTTAATAATAATTAATACTTTTAAAATATACCAGTATTTGTAACGAACTAAAACAATTTAAAGATATTTAATTGGGCCGTTCGTCTATTTTATGAAATAGTTTAGTTATTTAAACTAAAGACTGGCCCAACCCAGATTTTGACAACATAGATATGAAGTACTTTATATCACCTTGACTAATAGGGAATACTTTGATCGTTTAAGTTTTTAGGTCTTGAGCCAAGCAAAAGAGATAAGTGTAATGGCTGAAGTACTTCAAATGCAAGAAGCTGGACAAGCCCCAAGGAAGAGAAAAATAGGGCACAAGAAGGGTAAAGGGAAGAAGAAAATGAAAGTGTTTCAGGGCAGCGGACAGAAGGTCAAAATGGATGCAAAAATGAAAAAGCTTTTCAGAAAAAAAGCAAGAGATTATAATTCAGACGATAGTGATGATGATGATGTAGACGAAAAGCCGGTGAAGTTTGAAAAGAAGCAGTCGCATATCGAAAATAAGGACGCCGATGAAAAATCTTCAGACGAAGAAATGAACGATGAAGATGATGACGATGATGACAATGATGATGTCGGTAATGATGATGTTTCTGATGATGATGAAGAGGGGATAACTGAACATGGGATTTTGAAGTTTTCTGAAGGAAGCACGTCTTTCAAAAAGGCGTTTAAGAAAATAGTAAACAGAAGTGGAACAGAAGATGTACTGGTAAGTTGTGTATATATATATATAGGGTTAGGTTAACGTACAATAGCCCTTATCGTACAATATCTACGCGATCATCTCAGCCGTCCAATCTGGTGCGAGTTCACTTTGAACATGCGATTTGTGCTGAAAAACCAACATGCGAAATTGCTTTATATACCAACATGCGATTTCATCAAAAATACCAACATGTGAAATTGCTACAAAAAAACCAACGTGCGATTTCATCAAAAATACCAACATGCGAAATTGCTTAAAAAAAACCAACGTGCGATTTCACAATATCGTACGTATTGTACGTTAAGGGATATTGTATTTTACACTTTCACTATATGTATATATATATAAACACTGCTTTATTATTTTTAGTTGGATATTTATTTATGAATTTTGATATTTCTACAGGGTCCTGTATTGTCCGCTAACAAAAATCTTGTGTTAAAAAAGCTTGCCGAAGAAGCTGCGGAAAAGAAGGTTAAGGGCGATGCAAAGAAAGAAAAAGCTTTGGTAATTAAATTCAACATGGTTAAAATTTATATATTTTTACGAGCGTAGCTATATTGTGGTTTTTTTACTAACCATCTGCACCGAAATTTATTTGGATGTATAGTTTAGAGAGAAAGGTCATGTAAAGCCTGATGCCTTTTCAGTTTCACATGAAAAACTACTCATAGGAATTGCTACAAAAGGAGGTAAATAATATATTATCTTCTTAGTTTGTTTAGTTATGTTGAAAATATAAAGTTTTGCATTATTGGTATTTTTAAACTAATTTATTTACACTTTTTCATGTGTTGGCGGAATTTTCAGTGGTGAAGTTATTTAATGCTGTGAGTTACTGATTCATGAATCTATTTTTGTCACAGCAATGCGCTTGTGAGCTATATCTTGAATTTGATTATATGTTGCTGGCTGTTAATAGGTTAACAAGGCTCAAACTTCACAAAAAGGTTTAAATCCATCAAGGTCTAAAGATGCTAAAGGTATGCAACTAAATGCTTACTTTCTCTTAACTTATATGTGTATGAAGTGGAGCATTGTTTTGGGTTGACTTTTGTTGACCTGATTTGTATATTTTTTTTTTGGGTAAAAACCTGATTTGTATATTGCTATGAGCTTTGCATGAAGTTAGATTTTTGTAGTTGAAATAAGATAACAAATAAACTATTTCTAGAAATTCATCAATTGAAAGATGGTTGACTTTGTTCTATGACTTTTCAGTTATTCAGAAGCGGAGGAAAGAAGCATTCTTTTTTTTTTTTTTTTTACTTTTGAATTCCCTTTATTAGGTTAGAGCAAATTACAAATCATCGGTTGGTAGACGGGCAACAAGCTGCGCCGCCACCCCCTTTTGAATTGCAAATTCTTTTCTGAGCTGGGCAAATCTCAATCTGGATCAGATGCTAAGGTTATCTCTCTCTCTCTCTATATATATATATACACACACACATGTATTCACATAGTTGCTTACTATTCACCTTTAATTTGTGATGCAGGCTGGAACAAGTGGGAATGCAGGTGATGAAAAAGGTCCTGCTTGGGCTCCTTTACGCGATAATTATATGCTGACAACTTCTAAATTAAAAGATTGGGATAAAGCAGCTGTAAGCATTTTCTTTGTTTATGTAGACCTAATTGAAAATTTTATGTAGACCTAATTGAAAATCATTTTTTAATTTTTATATACAATTAGTGTGTCAAATATGTTTACAGAAAAAGATAATGTAATCTTTTGAATAAAATGACTTAGGAGGGGTTTTATTTATAAAAAAAAAAAAACGGGTCAAAAAGGTCACCTACAGTCATAGCTGCAAAAGTCACTAGTCGCTCCCTAGTCGGAGTTGAGAGTACTCGGGAAGTACTCTGCCTTGGCGGAGAGTACTCAGGGAGTGCTTGGCCTAGGCGAAGGGTACTCAGGCCTCGACAGCCTACCTTGTAGCGTGTACTCATAGGAGTACACGGCCTTTGAGACCTTGTTTTACAACAGTGCCTACAGTTGATGTTTATTTGAGCATTTACTCTATTTGAACTCCGATCGATGTGTTTAGGATGAACCTGAAGCTGCTGACGATTTTGGAAGACAAGAAGATAGTTCATCTGAAGATGATGATTAGTTTGCCATATCCTAGAATGCTTATATTTGTATTTTGAACTAAAAGGTCATTTGATTCTAGGGTTGGAACTTGTATTCAAATTCTTTGAACATTTGACCTAAATTTTGGCATGAATGAATGGTTGTTTTGAATTCTGGAGTCTGATTTGATTTACTGTATTCTACATTTATAACTCCACAATATCTATAATACATTATAATAGAAAGTGGATAGCCTAAATGGTAAATTAACACCAACTTTAAGATGGCAGACCGAAAGCCTCAAAGAACAAATACCTAATTTTTTACCCTTTTCTTCCCTTACTGCCCCTACCCTGCTTTCCCCTTCATAGCTATCAGTACTGACCGTATTTTGAATGTTGAAATTGATTGTGAAACCCTCCATTTGAAGCTATAATGATGAATGTCGAAATTCATTAATTGTTTAATTGTGAAACCGTTATATTGAATGTCGTCAATTGATCAGTTCTTCAATTGTGAAAACTTGAATGTCGCGGATGGTTTTATATGGTTTTAAGAGTTGTAAGTTTGATTACCAAATTTCTAAAGTTTAACTATGTTGTTCTAACTCACACATCACACATCTTGGTGGGCCAAAGCCGTAAAAAGGTTTAGTCAATATTACCTTTTGATGCATTGGCAGTCTCATGATCTTCTAAAATGGATCTTTGAAAAGTGTGTTTTTTCTGGAATGGTAATAATGCGTAGTCGTTGGGATTAATAATGCCCCACCATTGGGCGTTGTCCGCCACGTGTCATCCTAGTCAGCAAAGGGGCGTTATTCACAAAGGGGTGTAGTGGTGATAACGCCCAATAATACCCCGTCAATCATTACCAGTGTTGTAGAAATCGGCCTAGGCGGCCGATTAATCGCCGCCTAGGCGCTAGTCGGTAGTCCACTGATTAATTTTAACCTAGTCGGTCCAATTAATCGGTAATCGGTCAAAGTCGGTCGTAGGCGGTCTTAATCGGTGAAAATCGGTCCTAGGCGGTCAAAAATCGGATTAATCGGCCTATATTAATCGGTCAAAATCGGAAAAAATCGGATAAAATCGGTCCTAGGCGGCCCTAGGCGGTCCTAGGCGGTCAGAATTGGTCAAAATCAGTCAAAATCGAACCATACTATCTGAAAATTGAAGTATTTATGTGAATTTTGAAGTATTATTTTTATATTATTGGGTATATATATATAATTTTGAAAAAATACATATAAAAATCCCATTCCGATTAATCCCGATTAATCCCTATTAATCCCGATTAATCCCTAGGCTGTAACTCACCGCCCGACTAGCGCCTAGCGCCTTCTACAACATTGATCATTACACAATTATTATTATTATTATACATATGAATTACATCTGCTGATGAATAGTACTTTCACATTGATACATCAAATTATAATATAGCCCTTTAAAAAATATATCTATTATTCTCAAACTTTAAACAGAAACATTGATATATTATTTACTGATTTATTATTGTTCTTTCTCTGAATGAATAGCTCGGATGAATAGAAGAAGCATTAATATATTACTTATTATTGTTTTTTGTTATTTGTTTATAATAAAAATAAAAATAAAAATAAAAATGATGGAGGGTGAACAGTCACAAATCCTTGTTTGCTAGCTATGCATATTGTTTTCTTTTAATTTACAAAAAGACCATGTAATATTAACTACAATAGTTATTATGGTGTTTCGATAAATATTTTACTTTTACAATCATACGAAATATTCATATTGCTTGACAAATTATGTTTAAACTCTACAAAAATAATTAGATTTTGGAACCAAATATATATCTAATATAACTCAAAGCGTTAAGTTTATTGGGGTAAAGTGGTGGTGAGGCGACAACGGTGATTTAAGTAAACAGTGGTGGTGTCGAAGAAACTCCGCGTGATGTGGAGACACAAACGATGTAACGATATAACATTGGTGCATGTACCGATATTCGTTTTTTTTTATAGTTTTTGATTAATATAAAACACGTGTTGATATATATATCTCTTTCGGTTGCTATACCGAGTGTCGGTACCCTACACACTAAACAGATACCGACTGAAAACCCAATGAATTGAACCGATACTAAAAGGAACCCAACCAAAACCGACCCGACTGAGTTCGCACCGCCTAACGAACCGATACAAATCTAATACCCGCCGCATTGCGCTGGGGCAATCACACTAGTTATCTAATTAAATAAAACAAAAACCATCAACATCTTATTGGACAAAGACAATGAAGATGAAGTGTGATTGGACCATCAAAATGGGGCTTGGGCGTGGAATAAAGCACGCTTCAACTAGATTTTGCCAAAAACACGCCCACGGGGGTGGTTAACACCGGCGTTGTCCGGCGTTTTCTACCAAACAAACGCCCAAACAAGATCGACTACGCACCGTCTAAGAGCATTTGTAATGAATTCACTATATATAAAAACTACTTCTTCTTTCCTCACATGACGTCCTCTACTCAAAACCCTAACTCCATTCACCACCAACAAGCTCACACCTTTAGTCTACAACCACCCCCATCTTAAAATCAAAACTAACCCCTTTTCCATCAAGGCCCAAACCCTCGGAACATTCTTCGAAGGAGGCCTCGATGACTCCAACAACTCATCCATGGCTGCCGTTGAAGAACAACAGGAGCCCCAATGCCCACCGGGTCTAAGACAATATGAAACCATGGCTGTTTTACGACCCGATATGTCTGAAGAAGACGAACGACTTTCTTTAACCCACAAGTACGAAGAGGTATGTATGCATTTCCTGTATAACTTGCTAGGGTTTGCACAGGTGATTAGCCTCAGTTGAAACCTGAAGGGGTATGGTCCCAAATATCGCGTCAGCACGACCGCAAATGACCATTACCCTCATTAAAAACCCCCAACAGCAATTAACTATCCAATGTCCGCGTAGACACACGCGAACACTGCGGTCCAATCTGTCCATTGATGAGAAGACTTACCTTAAGGACGGAAACTAATGTTACGCATAGAGATGCGGCCTCGCACCGCATCCTATGAACATTTTCGTCACGACAAGGGATCTGGACAACAGTAACAGTCACTCAACAGGCGATGCGGCACAACACCGCATCCCTCGCAAATCATGGATGGAACAACCAATGCGGGAACAACATCAGTGACCGCAAGCAGCGATGCGGCCTGGCACCGCATCCTGCCTACAAGGCAAGTGGGTCTGACACCACAGTGCAAGTGGCACTGGGAACAGTCGCCTACTAGCCCACGTATGAACCACAGTCTGACACCACAGCCGGACGTGGCATTACCACAGCATCCGACAGGTCTGACACACCTGCAAATAGCTGTGCGATGTCAGGCTAGCTACTCAACTACCCTCCTTCACTCCTCGGCTATAAATACTCGCCCCAAACCAGGTTTGAGGTATCACTTTCGAACTCTCTCAATACTACTACTATCATACTTTGCTTCCCAAGCAAATTACTGATTCTCACACCGGAGAGTGGTAACAAGGAGCACCCCCCACCCCATCCTCCTTGTTACGAGTCACGGTTTGTTTCCTTGTGCAGGAAACCCACCACCAGACGATCCAGCCAGCGATCCTCGGAAAGAAGGGATTAACCCTCTTGACGAGACCAGTGAGTTAACCCTACCCGGTTAACCATTGTTTCATCATTGGCGCCCACCGCTACTCTTAGCACTTTTTTCCAATCATCCTTTTCTTTCCAAAGATGTCTGATCGTCTAAACAACAATACCGGGGATAACCTAAACCCCACAGACCAAGGGCCTGCGGGAACCATTCCCCTACCCCCAAATGCCCAACACATTGGCACATCAGCGCAAGGGGGCGCATCCCTTACGTTTGGACACGATTTGTCACAATACGCTGCTGCCATACCTCCAGGCATGAGCCCTCATACCTGGTATGACCAACAAGCAACCCTTCTGGCCGCAACGTACAACAGAGCTTGCGCCGACGAACAAGGAGGTATCGGACACACCCCGATACCGCGTACACCTGCCGGTCGTATTTTACGATACGACGACAGGGCCCCCACACATCCAGCCTCCAGAAGCAGGCAAGAGGACCGCGGCTCCTCTTATTGTGAGGTCCGCACACTCCATGAGGACGATTCCACATACGGGTCCCGCCGCAGGGACTCCGTACATAGCCGTTTAGGCCCCCACGAAGAAAGAAGGCGACAGTCTACAACTCGCCGCGACACAAACATTCACAGTCGTTTGGGACCACAGTCCCACCGTGAAGGGTACGGCCATACTGATCCAGATGACAGTACATACCGCGGGGAGTCCCATTCCACTAACAGCAGACCGGGAGGACGCGACTATGTTCCTCCCACTCAACCCCGCACTACATACCTCCGCGCTGCAAAGCGCCAGCAGGGCAAACCTTATAGGCCGAAATCTGCGGCTGAAAACTCTAAGTTTGTCCCAGAGATCGCCAACGCCGATGTCACCACCACAAAATTCCCATTGAACATTGGGAAATACAACGGCTCGACCGACCCAGATGATCACAACAACATCTTCGTCGGCGCCGGGTGCAACGGTAAGTGGGACGAACCTACCTGGTGCCATTTTTTCCCACAGACCCTAACAGGTCTGGCCAGGGCATGGTTCGATTCTCTGCCACCAGGGTCACTGACCTCATTCGAGGACTTACAACAAAAGTTCCTCGCACACTTTAGCCAGCAACGACGCCATGAACGTGATTCAATGGACGTCATGAACATCTGGCGCAGAGACAACGAATCACTTGACGCATTCGTTGTCCGTTACAATAAAGAGATCCTAGAGATAGGCGACGTTGACAACCAGATGGCACGTAACCATTTCATTGTTGCAGTCAAAGACGAACAAATGGTTATGAATATTTCCGGCGGCAACGGCTTGCCTAAGAAGTGGGAAGATGTCATGGTTAAGGTCAAAACATATGCCCAAACTCAGCGGTCTCTCAGACCGCACATGTCAAAGGCACAACCCCCAGCGGAAGGCCAGTCTTCCCGCCAAGATCCCAAGCGCGGCAATAAGCGCAACAGGGACACGTGGAATCGCGGCAGCGATCCCAAGCCATATGTCCCCCGGAACAACCAGCCCGACGCAAGGGCTACAATCAACGCCCAACGAGAAAACCGGGCGTCAAAGAAAGAGTCTCGGGACTGCAACTGGACCGAGATCAACCAGTCGCCAAGCGACGTTCTCCTCACGGATGCACAATTCCTGAGACCGGCCCAACCAATGAAGTCCAAAAAGAATCAAGATCCCGCACTCTAGTGCGAGTATCACAAGGACTCGGGCCACACCACGAACAACTGCATCAGCCTCCGACTGGAGATTGAGCGAGCCCTAAAGGAGGGGAAACTGCAACACCTTTTGACAGGCGCACAAAAAGCCACAAAGCGCATCACTCCCCACAACGAGGGCACCTCCACGGGTAAAAGGGCCATGTACGTGGCCTCTACCCACATGATCAACGGAGGGAAAGGAAGACCGCGTAAGGCGGCGAGACGACTGGACAATGACTGGAAGGACGAGCAAGTCGTCTTTCCAAAAGTCCGAGGCGGACCGCGCGATAGGCGCGCTGTGGTTATCACTGGGCACCTGGCTCACTACTGCACCGAGCGATTGTTCATCGACCCGGGCAGTACGTCCGATATTATATACGAGCAGTGCTTCAACCAGTTCGATCAAGAAGACAAAGATCGACTGCAGCCAGCGGACTACCCGTTGGCTGGATTTTCAGGGGAAACCGTGTTCCCCCTGGGACAAATTACTTTCCCTGTGCGCCTCACCAACGGAAGGCATACAAGGACGGAGGAGGTAAACTTCATGGTTTTACCTCACACCTCAAAGTATGACGTAATTCTCGGGAGGGAGTCCCAAGGAGACTTCAACATGATAACATCCGTCCCCCACTCTGCCATCGGTTTTCCAACCGAAACGGGGATCGCGATAATATACGCCCAAAGAGAAGTCATGTCTACGGACGAACTGCGTCCGACAAAGGTAGCAAGGCCTACCCCCAACACTCAACCAGAAAAATGGGTTCTTAATGCAAGACACCCAGAGCAAACAGTCACGTTGGGCCATGCCTTGACACCTACCATCAGAGCGCGCCTGAAGCAACTCCTCTTCAGAAACCAAGATATTTTCGCATGGAAACCCGCAGATATGACAGGGGTACCACGCGAGATCGCGCAGCACTTCTTGAATACCATGCCTGGTATCAAGCCCGTGATCCAAGGCCAACGCCACCTCGGGTCAGCAAAGAACGCAGCGATGGAAGAGCAGGTACAAGAACTGCTCTCCGCAGGCATCCTGCGGGAAGTGAAATACCAGACTTGGCTGTCCAACCCAGTCATGGTAGAGAAACCAAGCGGGGGCTGGCGCATGTGTGTCGATTACAAAGACCTCAATAAGGCCTGCCCCAAGGATTGTTACGCACTTCCAGAGATCGACGAGAAGGTCGACAACCTCGCACCATTTCGATGGAAGTGCTTCCTCGATTGTTACAAAGGCTATCACCAAGTACAGATGGCAATCGACGATGAAGACAAAACGGCATTCCGCACTCCTACCGGGAATTACTGCTACACCCAAATGCCGTTCGGGCTGCGCAACGCGGGCTCAACCTATCAAAAGTTGATGAACGACACCTTTCGCGGTCAAATCAGCAAGAGTGTCGAAATCTACATGGACGACCTGGTCGTCATGAGCATGGAGGAAAACACCATGCTCGACGATATCGAAAGAACATTCCAAACTCTGCGAAGTGTTAACATGAAGCTCAACCCAGGGAAATGCTCGTTTGGAATGGAAGAAGGCAAATTCCTTGGATTCATCGTAACCAAAGATGGATTCAAGGTAAACCCGGAGAAAGTTCAGGCGATCGAGCGCATGCCATCGCCTTCTACGATGAAGGAAATGCAACGAATAGCCGGTAGGCTAGCCGCACTCAATAGATTCTTAGCCAACCATGCAGCTAAGTCTTACCCTTTCATCAAGACCCTGCGGAGCTGTCTAAAAAAGGAACAATTCCAATGGACCGCAGAGGCCGAAAAGGCTTTCCGGGAAATGAAAGAGTGTTTGATCCAACTCCCAACTTTAACCGCACCACGAAAAGATGAGCCACTTATCTTATACCTGTCTGCCGCGGACAACGCGGTAGGCGCGGTACTTATAGTGGAGCGGGAAGGAGTCCAAACACCCATATACTACATCAGCAAAATGCTCAACGACCCAGAGACACGGTACTCCATCATGGAAAAATTGGTACTGGCACTAGTACACGCATCGAGACGTTTACGACGTTACTTTGCAAACCACGTCATCACAGTGTTAACCAACTATAGGATCGGCCCGATCCTATCAAAACCCGACATCTCTGGGAGGTTAGCAAAATGGGCAATTGAGCTGGGCGCGCTTTCACTGAACTACAAGCCGCGCCCCGCAATCAAAGGCCAGGTCTTGGCTGACTTCGTCGCTGAAATACCAGCGAACCGCATCCAAGAATGCGAAGAAGAACAAAAACCTGTATCACAACCATCCTCCACAGAAACCTGGGCACTATTTACAGATGGTGCATCCAACGAAGATGGTTCTGGCGCAGGTTTGCGACTTGTCAGCCCCGATGGCCAAGAGCTAACCTACGCAATACGCCTCGATTTCGAAAGCACGAATAACGAAGCGGAGTACGAGGCTCTACTGGCAGGGTTGCGTTTAGCAATTAAACTCGACGTCAAGCATTTGGAAGCACACGTCGATTCACTACTAGTTGCAGGGCAGATACGCGGTGACTATGCCGCAAAGGGGGATACCATGATCCTCTATCTCGAACAAGCCCTGCAACTGAAGTCAAAGTTTACCTCCTTCAATATTCGCCACATCAACAGGAGTGAAAATAAACCCGCAGACGCACTATCAAAACTTGCGTCCACCAGCTTCCAGCACCTGGCGAAAGAGGTACGCATCGAAGTCCTGCAAAATCCTTCGATACCCCTGCGCCAAGTCAATGTCATCCAATACGGTACAACATCCTGGATGACACCACTCATTGCATACTTACAATCAGGAGTTACTCCCGAAAGCAAAGCAGAGGCACGCAAGTTGCAATACAAAGCGTGTCATTACCAAATGGTAGACGGTATCTTATACCGTAAATCATACCTGGGGCCACTCCTACGATGTGTCAACCCCCAAGATGCCACATACCTTATCAAAAAAATTCACGAGGGGATATGTGGCATACACGCAGGGCCACGCATGGTGGTGGCCAAAATCATGAACGCCGGGTACTATTGGCCGGGCATGCACCTGGATGCAGTCAAAGTCTTACGCAAGTGTTTCAATTGTCAGCGACATGCTCCCAAGACCTTGCGTCCCAAGAACAACTTGATCCCCGTCACCACCGCATGGCCATTCCAAAAATGGGCAATCGATGTGGTGGGACCATTTCCAGACGCACCAGGAGCAGTGAAGTTTATCATAGTAGCTGTTGATTACTTTACAAAATGGGTAGAAGCAAAGCCACTTGCATCAACTACCGCTATGATAACAAGGAAATTCGTGTGGGAACACATCATCTGCCGTTTTGGTCTACCAATGTGTATCGTCACCGACAACGGTACCAACTTCGCTGCCGACGACTTTCAAAAATGGCTAAAAGAGCTAAACATTGAACACATATTCTCCTCAGTGGCGCATCCGCAAGGGAACGGCCAAGTCGAGAGTATCAATAAAAGCTTAGTCGAAGGCATCAAAGCACGGTTGGGAACAGCCAGACGCGGCTGGGTTGATGAACTCCCAAGTATTTTATGGGCTCACAGGACAAGCCCAAAAACAAGCAACGGCGAGACCCCCTTCAGCCTGGTCTACGATACTGAAGCGGTGATCCCCGCGGAAGTAGGCCTCCCCTCACCTAGAATGTTGGCCATCAACAAGATGGACAACAATGAGGAACGCAGGGTTGACTTAGACCTCTTGGAAGAAAGGCGCGAAAACGCTGCCATCAACGAGGCCAAGTACAAAACCAAGTTGGAAAAGTACTACAATGCACGCGTCCGCATTTGTACTTTCAACCCTGGAGACTACGTCCTTCGTGACAACGAAGCATCCAATGCGGAACGCCCAGGGAAACTTGCCCCCAAGTGGGAAGGACCGTACCTCATCCAAGAGGTCCTGGGCAAAGGCGCGTATAAACTGCAAACATTAGCAGGCGAAACTATCGCACGCACATGGAACGCACAGCAACTTCGACGCTGTTATATGTAAGCCATGTTTTCTACATGTAACCTATCGGGCCGCAGGCCATTTGCAAATAAATAAATAGACGATTCAATGCAATAGTTTATTTATTTCTATTACAAATGCGTGTTCCACTCTGAGGTATACACAAAAACAGATTAGCAAAATCTTCATTCGTGATACCCACACAGAATGGTAACCACACGCAACTATTGTAATAGGCCAAAAATGGCAATACTGTTTGTCTAACCAGAGACAAATCTTCATACTTGCATATCACCTAGATATGCAAAAGGCAATTACAGATTTAGTATTACTCACAGTAACACTAAACGCGTACAAATTCAAACATGCAAGTGCTAAAAACTTGTAAAAATTAAGACAACAATTCTTTATATATCCAAAAAATTCCTGCACAAGGAATTTACATAAAGTTTTGTGACGGTTACATAAGGAAACAGAAGAGGCACGCAGGCCAATCTAATCTTCCTTTGTGAAACTAGGGCCCGCACCATCCTGGCCCTCAACAAGTGGTTTTTCTTCGTCGTCTTCACCAGCGTATAAGACTCGCAAGCGGTCCACATAATCCTCCGCTTCGAGACACTTTTCAAGTTCTTCAAGGCCGGTGAGGGTTGTATCATTAAACTCCTGAACCGCAGCAGCAAGAAGCGCTTCAGTGTCCACGCCATGAAACCCGGACCGCTCATCAGTATGCTCGCCACGCGCGGCAACGTTCAAATGACTAATACAGCGGTTGTAGCCAGCTTTGAAACCAGCATCCCGGGAACGGTCCCTGATCTCGTTAATACCTGCTACGGTCTCGGGTGCATCAAGAATGACAGTAACAATCTGCGAAACAGGAATACAATGGTTAGCAAAGGCAGCAAACCTACAGCAAAAATAACAAGGCAACGGATACTTACATGCCCGATCCCGTGAATACGCATCCATTCATGATCAGCCTTGAGCAACGCAAGTGAAGAAGCGTGGCTATCTCTAGCCTCTTCAGCCTCTCTTGCCCGCACTTCAGCTTCAGCAGCACGGGCAGAGGTTTCCTCAACAGCGGCCCCCCGGGTCCGCACTTCAGCCTTTTAACAAGAAATCAAAAGTTTACAAAAAAGAATCAACAAACTTGTGAGACACAATTTCAAAGTTAGGAAAAACTTATACCTGAAGGTCCAAGATAGTTTTGCTTAACCTGGTGCGGTCAACATTTGCCCCTTCAAGAGCTTTTGCAGCACGAGCCTCCGCCTCCTTAGCCTCTTCCAGAGCCTTGGCAAGACGAACCTCTGCTTCCTTGGCCCCTTGGGCAGCCGCAACAGCCTCAGCTTTCTCTTTAGCCAATGCAGAAATTGCTGCCTTGGCATTAATAAGCTCCTGACGACAATGAAAGAGAGTTTCATTCTGTTTACCCCAAGATTCTTTCCAAGTCTTGCGCTCATGAGATAGCATTTTGCGCTCATCAGAAAGGGTTTCTTTCCAACGCTTACGCTCATCAGACAGCAGTTTTGCAAGAGTACGAACCTGTTTAAGCTCAGCAGTTGCAGCCCATTCTTCAGTCTGCTTATGCTTCTCAAACGCAGCTCTATCCCTCTCAAGCTGCTCTCTATCCCTCTCAAGCTGCGCTGCACCCTCACGTGCAGCCTTCACCAACTCCTCGGCCTCGGCCCGTAAACGCGCATTCTCCTCCCCCTCGCGCCCTAGCACCTTGCACTTCTCCATAAGTGCATTCGCCATTATGGAGCCCCCCACAAGCATGGAGGAGAGTTGGTTCATCTGGACCTCAGTCGGTAAAGAGCGGGCCCGGTTTACCTCAAAAGGAGTGCCCACACCACTCAAAACCTCCCTACAAGCGGAGGGGTCAACGGTAATATCGTCCCCTTGCAATACAGTCCACGGGGGGCGGTGATAGGACGTAGCCCGGTCTTCTGTGTAGGAGCGGTAATAATACTCCAATTCAGATTCATCAGGCTGAATGGGAGTCTCTACAAAACCCGCATCACCAGAAACGGAACCGGAAGCCTTCTCGGCAGCTGGAGACTTTGGCTTTCCGGTGTAACCAAACTTCAAATCCATATCAACAGTATCCTCGGGGGTGATAACATTATCACCCGAATCAACCGTATCATGGATTTGAGCCGCATGACCTTTTCCAGTTTCCACCCCCCGCACAGAGGCTTCAGGAGTAACAACCTTATGAACCCCTGCACCCGCAGCAGTATCGTGCGGGGGAGGGGGATGAGGAGCATCAAAGTCGAAGAACCCTTCATCTTGCGGTTCTGAAATCAACACAGATACTTTAAAATAACAAGTATAAACACATAATACTTGTTAAAGTCATGCATCACATACCAGATACAACCGCAGGCTTCCTTGGTCCAACAAAGGCCTTGCGCCTGGTCTGGATTTTCGGCTTTTTTCTCCCACCAGCATCACCAGCTTCCTCCGCTTTCCTCTTCTTCTCATCGTCAGGTTTCGAACCCGCAGTGGTTCCACCGGTAGCCGCACCAACACCTGGAACACCCAAGCCCTCTAGGGTGTCAGATACTACCACGTAATCGGTATATATGCGGAAATGAGAACGAGAGATACCTGCTGTTTGCTTCACCAAAGGCGGAACAACAGAAACAGGTTTCTTCACACCGCGACCCCGCCCAGGTTTATCCACAGGCTTTTTCTCCGCATGTTTTTTGGGGGCGCCCTTTGGCTCAAATTTACCAAGGTCCCCAAGTGTACCTGCGTATAGAATATCAGCAACAAACCTGGTAAAGCAATAAAGGTTGAGTTATTACCTTCGCCCTGCGGCAGGGGTGCAGTCATCACCGCGCGTGAAGCAATGCGGAAGAGAGGGACAATCGTCAAGTTAAAACCTTTACCCTCCGCAGTCGGAATAAGATCAACTTTGCCAGTAAAAGTTGGATCAAATATCTTCCACACTTCCACAATTTCTGATAATACATGTCCAAATTAATAACAAACACAGGAATAAAGAAACCGCAGAAGGGTGGTAACACTTACCACCAGTTTTCTCCCGCACCACAGGCGTAAAATTCCTCTTAGGCCGAGTCAACATCATCCGCAGCACCCACAACTCATTGTTGGTCAGCTGCCTATGCTCAATAGGTTTCAGCTGTGAGAACCACTCCGCAGTCTCTGCGGTAGGCATAGCAATATCCTCCGCAGGGATAGGCTCATTGACGTTCCGCATATTCATGTCTACAACAACTGCGGCAGCTTTAACGTAGAAGAACTTACACTTCCACTTCGTAATACCCTTCGGAGGGGTCATCAACTTGATGCTTCCATACCGTTCTCTAAAGGAAAAGAAACCGGTGTTCACCGTCAACTGGTAAAACCCCCGGAAGTTGTCAACGGTAACCGGCAGACCAAGAGCTCGAAAAGTTGATTCAAAATGTCTAATACGGATCATCCCAAAAGGACTCATCTGGGAGATATGGATCTTGTAATATTCCAAGACCTGAGCAACAAAAACTGTTAATGGTAAACGAAGGTTACCATCAGTAAAACACTCCGCCCACATGGTGATGTAACCGGCCGGAGCACTGGCACCAGTATCACCAGGTTGGGGATAAACAGCCCCAAACTCGTGAGGCATCTCAATCTTGGCCATCAGTTGGTCGAATGAAGCTCTCGGCCACTTCAATGGTGGTAGGCCACCACCAGGAACACTGCCACCATCATCTTCTTCTTCTCCGGCCACCGGAGAAGATACTTCAGGGTTTTCACCCTCCACATTATGTGGGTTAGATGGATCAGCCATCAGAGATATGTAGAGCAGAAGTTTCGAGTTAAAGAAAAAACTCAGAAAAACTCAAAAGATTGCCGGAATAAACGACAGATTGATTGGAGAAGACGAAGGGAATGCTCTCTCTCTCTCAACAGAAATTTTTCGAAAATTTTGAACAGTAAGGAGAAACCAAACGGTTCCCCCTTTATATACTCATCGCAATAAATGCGATACAGTAACCGCCTCAACACGTTCAAAATAGGCGAGTTATAAGGCGACACGTGGTCAGCGACCTTTCCGCTGACGGTTATCACGCGCGCGTGGCCGCCCACGCGCCTGACAGAGAAGACTTTTTTACTCCCTGCTACAGTGCAGTTATGACCTCGGTCAGTGCAAACGTCTTTTCAAATCAGCACATGTCAGAATCCTACCAACTTCAACAACCCACACGTGCAATCGTGACGTAAGCAACAGAAAACGACAACCTTATCCAAACACAAGCGGCATGCGGTTTCTCTGGTTTACCGCACCATAACCCATACTGCATGTCGTTTTTTACATACCCTTCAAAAAAGGCAAAAATATATATCTTTAAATTATATAAAGGGGTATAAGTCATAAACCGCACATATCCACGAGCACACACGGAATATGCGGAGATGACACACACCAACCCGCACAGGTGTGTCAGATACTCAGAACCAGCACGGTTCTTTGGACTGCGAAAACCGCTTCTCAAGACGCGGTAAACCGCACCCCATGAAAGCTCCTTCAAGCTTCAAAACCCTCGTTTCCGGTTCACAACCACAGAGGGAACGCAAACAGCTTCTCCTTAAGGAACAGGACAAGTATGCTGAACAACCGCACATCAGCAACCCTGTCCCCTGAACCTTCAAGAGCCACATCCAGGCTACAAGACTTCTAGAAGCGAGTTCTTTGCTGCAAACCGCAACCATTCTTGCGTAGTTACGGCAAACCGCAACTATGCGAACGGTAGCTACGGAAGAGCCACGATTAAGCCACCACGCGGAAGAGCAAAGCTATTTCAAGAAAAAACTGCTTTCCAACTAAGCGTGAAGGAAAGTGGCTACAAAACGAATGCGGAAAGGTTTCAACCAACTTCCCAAGTATCTTAAACGATCTCTTCCGCCAACGCTACTTACAGGGAAACTACTTTCCACCAAAGCGTGAAGGAAAGTAGCTCCAGAACAGCGGTACCAAGTCTGCCTATGACTAGTTACCCACCTATGGACCGCATAGAATAAACAATGGTGGGCACAACCCTGCCTATGATCATGTTTATCTGCCCATAGTCCAGATTCACATTGTTCGACCAAACACGGCCAACAATGACGCAACTACCCCACGATCCTCAAAGAAACATGGCAAACGAGGTTCGGCAACGAGGTAACCGCAAAGAACGTACGGTTACTAGAGAGCTATACCTCTGAGGACGTGCGGTTACTTGAGAGATAAACCGCAGAAGACAAGCGGTTACTAGAAAGCTTAGCTGGAGAACACGAACACCCCACAAAACAGGGATCATCGTTACATGTCCAGTTGCTAAACATAGAGCTTGAGCAAAGTACTTACAACTTTGCACCAGCTGACGCAGAGGTTCCAACTATACTGAAGAAGACATCTTCAGTCACGATCTCAAAGGTTGGTTCGAACCCTGCTAATACCTTCAGTCACCGTCTCAAAGGTTGGTCCGAAACACCAACAGGTGGCTGATGACATCAGCAAAAGGTAGACAGAGTCAAGTCCTTGGCTGAGAATTCCGCATCAGACGGAACTTGCTCACCATGCACCCTTCTCAAAGGAAGAAACAATCCACTAGAAAGGGCCTACTACTACTAAAGAAGATGCCATCTGCATGGCATAATCTTAACCTTCTAGACAACATAGTCCAGTGTCCCTCCCACATGCGACTCGCATACGGAAGGAACACTAGACTGGGGGGACTTGAAGGGGTATGGTCCCAAATATCGCGTCAGCACGACCGCAAATGACCATTACCCTCATTAAAAACCCCCAACAGCAATTAACTATCCAATGTCCGCGTAGACACACGCGAACACTGCGGTCCAATCTGTCCATTGATGAGAAGACTTACCTTAAGGACGGAAACTAATGTTACGCATAGAGATGCGGCCTCGCACCGCATCCTATGAACATTTTCGTCACGACAAGGGATCTGGACAACAGTAACAGTCACTCAACAGGCGATGCGGCACAACACCGCATCCCTCGCAAATCATGGATGGAACAACCAATGCGGGAACAACATCAGTGACCGCAAGCAGCGATGCGGCCTGGCACCGCATCCTGCCTACAAGGCAAGTGGGTCTGACACCACAGTGCAAGTGGCACTGGGAACAGTCGCCTACTAGCCCACGTATGAACCACAGTCTGACACCACAGCCGGACGTGGCATTACCACAGCATCCGACAGGTCTGACACACCTGCAAATAGCTGTGCGATGTCAGGCTAGCTACTCAACTACCCTCCTTCACTCCTCGGCTATAAATACTCGCCCCAAACCAGGTTTGAGGTATCACTTTCGAACTCTCTCAATACTACTACTATCATACTTTGCTTCCCAAGCAAATTACTGATTCTCACACCGGAGAGTGGTAACAAGGAGCACCCCCCACCCCATCCTCCTTGTTACGAGTCACGGTTTGTTTCCTTGTGCAGGAAACCCACCACCAGACGATCCAGCCAGCGATCCTCGGAAAGAAGGGATTAACCCTCTTGACGAGACCAGTGAGTTAACCCTACCCGGTTAACCATTGTTTCATCATTGGCGCCCACCGCTACTCTTAGCACTTTTTTCCAATCATCCTTTTCTTTCCAAAGATGTCTGATCGTCTAAACAACAATACCGGGGATAACCTAAACCCCACAGACCAAGGGCCTGCGGGAACCATTCCCCTACCCCCAAATGCCCAACACATTGGCACATCAGCGCAAGGGGGCGCATCCCTTACGTTTGGACACGATTTGTCACAATACGCTGCTGCCATACCTCCAGGCATGAGCCCTCATACCTGGTATGACCAACAAGCAACCCTTCTGGCCGCAACGTACAACAGAGCTTGCGCCGACGAACAAGGAGGTATCGGACACACCCCGATACCGCGTACACCTGCCGGTCGTATTTTACGATACGACGACAGGGCCCCCACACATCCAGCCTCCAGAAGCAGGCAAGAGGACCGCCGCCGCACACTCCATGAGGACGATTCCACATACGGGTCCCGCCGCAGGGACTCCGTACATAGCCGTTTAGGCCCCCACGAAGAAAGAAGGCGACAGTCTAGTTAGAGTGGGAATCAGGGGGAACCCTTTTGAGGGTTTATTACCCACATAATTACCAACTTATAACTACTTTTGATTCGACAAATCACTGGACCATTAGTGATTAATCTTAAAGTCAACCGTTAATTACGACGGTTTGACTTCTAAGCTATAACTAAGCTAAAACTTAATTTAGAAAGGTCAAGCAAACTTACCAAGGTCCTATGCACGAAATGTGAAGACTTGAGCCTGCTTGGGAGCTCCAAGAATGATCAGAAGTGCAAATGAAGGTGTGAGGAACAATGTTGCAACTCATGGCCTTTATATAGTGTTTTAAACACCACAAATTGTTGACAAGCAAGTCTAGCATTGACCACAAATCACTAACATGTGTCCCTAAGTGTCTAGGGGGTGTTTAGGGGTCGCCCATGAAGTGAAACAAGTGATTAAAGTTGGTTCCAAGGCTGAACAGCCACAAAAAACGATTTTCTGCATCTGGCGTCCTGACGCGGCCCGCGTAAGGCCTCAAGCGGGCCGCATGGGCCTTCTGATCAGGTTATTTTCATTTTCAAGTTTTTGCATATGTCCCTTGGCCTTTCGAAGAGTCAATTAGACTTATTCTTTGCATTTTGACCCCTTCTTATTTACCTACAAGGGCTTTAGGACTTGTACCCACTTTTCTAAGTCCTTGGCCCCTCGGTTATTACCCGAAAAGTCATAACTTTCAACGTTAACGCCTTTAACCCCTCGCATACAAATTTGATCATAACTTTCTCATATGATAACGAAACTTTATGAAATTTTAATCGTGCATTCTAGTGAGCATAATTTACTGTTACAAAGCTTTGGGTTTGCTAAAAGGTCACTCAGAGGTATAATTTAAACATGTTGACACATTTAACCCCTGTAGTTTGTAATCTCTCACTTTCTTTCATATTTAGCATCGTATGATCTATGATTTATTCCCTTTTAAGGTATGAGCATCATGTAGGGTTAATGTATAATATATTTATTCACTGTTGACATTTAGAACTCGTATATTTACATACTTTCTATGATTGTCAACTTAAGTCCTTCGATAATATTCTTTCACACGTTTAAACATATTACACGTGTCAACACATTATAGGACGCGAATTTTCGAGGTGTTACACGTAAACAGTTATTTTCAAGTTGATACAATTCATGCTTCACATAATTGATTTCTCAGTCTATTCTAACATAGTTATCCATTAACTGACTTAACAGACTTAACTGAGTTACCGTGATTGTTTCCCAACTTGACGAACATCCCTGTTCGTCGCGAACTCCCTTCGGCGAAAACCCCCTGGCGACGAAATCCCTAGAGTGACGAAATCTCACAGATTTCGTCGGCCTTAAGGTGTGACGAAATCCCACAGGTTTTCGTCGTGAGTGTAATTTCGTCGGGACAGGGTCTTCGTCGGGCCAAGCATAATCATCATCAACAGTTACGAAATCCAGAAACCCTAACTATCGTTTAACAGTTACGTCGACCTCACCAATCAATCACCCAATCAGATTAATTTATACAATCACATAATTTATTCAATTAACAGTTGCATCATCAATCATCAAACTTAGCCACGAATCATACTAAACCAGATCATCGACACATACAAGACGGTAAAAATCTTTCCACACCCAAATAATATGATCATCAAGCATTAAACGGAACATGAACAGTGGCTTAAACAATATTGTTTTCATTCATACAAATCATCAACAGTTTCTCCATAATGGTGATTCACATATTAAATCCTAACCTACACGAACATCATTCATGCATACAATCATATGGATCTATTATTATCAAAATCATCCTCTGGTTATGATCCAAACATTATCTAGCAATAGTTAATAGTGATTTCTAACAGATGGCCAAAAGACGATTTAAATCAAACACTCAAATAAGGGTTAGCACTAACCGTGATGAACGAGACAATAACTTAATCGATCTAGAGAGTTTTCGGGGAACACAAGATTGTCGTCGCACAGAGGGAGAACTCTAGGGTTTTTCTAATAGTAGTTTACGTAATCTATGCGTACACAGGGTTTTATATAGCTTAAACACTTTTAGGCTCCACATGGGCCAAAAGCCCATTACGGCGAAAATGCCTGGTTTTCGTCAGGTGGGTGTGACGAACACTCCAAGTTCGTCGGGTGGGGGGTGTTTTCGTCGGGTGGGTGTTTTGGCAAAGGTTCCAATTTTCGTCACGAGGAAGTGTAAGTGATAAGTCTCATCTAAAATAAATGATTCACAACTTTTATTAATTAACACAAAACATAAGTCAACATAAAAAACTTTTAAACTAATCATAGTGCACAGTTTCAATGCAACGAACCACAAAACACAGTATGAAACAAGTAACGTATAGAGGAGAAACCTTGGAAACTCGAGCTGTCACATTATCCCCAACTTGAAAGAAATTTCGTTCCGAAATTTAGCACGTGGTTACTGATGAAGCTAGATAGGTTGCGTGGTTTCCTGGGGTGTCACATCATCCTCCCGTTGGTTTGGAATTTGTCCCGAAATTCCGCAGTAGCTTCAGCCTCAGTAGTGGTTTCATTGTTCTTGAACAACTGGGGATACTTGAGTTTCATTTGGTCTTCTCATTCCCAGGTAAACTCTGGGCCACGACGGGAGTTCCAACGAACTCGAACAAGAGGTATTCTGGTGCGCTTGAGAATCTTAACGTCTCGGTCTGTGATTTCTACTGGTTCTTCGACGAATCGCAACTGATCGTCGATTGTGAGCTCCTTCAAAGGAACTATGAGGGTCTTATCTGACAGATACTTCTTCAGATTTGACACGTGGAATACGTTGTGAACTCCACTGAGTTCTTCGGGTAGATTCAACCAGTAGGCTACCTTGCCAATTCATTCAGTGATTTCGAAAGGTCCAACATAACACGGATTGAGCTTGCCTCGTTTACCAAAACGAACCACACCCTTCCAGGGTGAGACTTTAAGTAGAACCCGGTCCCCGACCTGGAATTCTAGAGGTTTCCTACGCTTATCAGCGTAGCTTTTCTGACGGTCACGAGCCGCCGCCATTCGTTGTCGTATCTGAGCAATCTTTTCTGTCGTGTCTACTACAAGTTCTGGACCCGTGATTTGGCTGTCGCCAACCTCTGCCCAACAAAGAGGTGATCGGCATTTACGTCTGTACAATGCCTCAAACGGAGCAGCCTGGATACTGCTGTGGTAACTGTTGTTATACGAAAACTCCATCAATGGGAGGTGTCTTTCCCAACCATTGCCAAAATCGATTACACATGCTCGAAGCATGTCTTCAAGGGTTTGGATGGTGCGCTCAGACTGCCCATCCGTCTGTGGGTGATAAGCGGTGCTCATGTCTAAACGTGAGCCAAAGGACTTGTGCATAGCTTGTCACAACTCAGAAGTAAAACGTGCATCACGATCGGAAATAATAGAGGTTGGCACCCCGTGCCTCAAAACCAATTCCTTTAAGTAAACGTCTGCTAAAGTAGAAAACTTGTATGTTTCCTTGATAGCCAAAAAGTGTGCAGACTTAGTCAATCGATCCACTATCACCCAAATAGTATCATTTCTGCCCTGAGATCTAGGCAGGCCCGTAACGAAATCCATGGAAATTTGCTCCCATTTCCATGTCGGGATCTCTGGTTGTTGGAGTAGGCCTAATGGTTTCTGATATTTGATCTTGACTCTCGCACAAGTCAAACATTTGCTGACGTAGGTTGCTATGTTGGCTTTCATGCTAGGCCACCAGTATGTAGTTTTTAAGTCGTGGTACATCTTATCCGAGCCAGGATGTACTGAGTAACGAGACTTGTGCGCTTCATCCATCACAAGCTCGCGTAAGTTTCCGTAAAGTGGGACCCAGATGCGCCCTGTTACGTAGTAAGCGCCGTCTTCCTTTTGTTCTAATCATTTCCTTGATCCTCGTAGGGACTCGGCCCTGATATTCTCTGCTTTCAATGCTTCAACCTGAGCATCTCGTATCTGAGTGGGAAGACTAGATTGGATGGTCAGTTGTAACGCACGCACTCGCTTAGGTGTAGTATCCTTTCAACTGAGGGCGTCGGCCACAACATTGGCCTTGCCCGGATGGTACTTGATCGTGCATTCGTAATCATTCAAGAGTTCGACCCATCGACGTTGTCGCATGTTTAATTCCTTTTGCTTGAAGATATGCTCGAGACTCCTGTGATCGGTGTAAATGGTGCACCTGGTACCGTACAGGTAATGTCTCCATATCTTAAGTGAGAAAACAACAGCTCCCAGCTCCAGATCGTGTGTAGTGTAATTTCTTTCATGGACCTTAAGCTGGCGTGATGCGTAAGCAATGACCTTGCCACGTTGCATCAACACGCAAACAAGTCCTTGGATGGACGCGTCGCAATAAACCACAAAATCGTCTGTGCCTTCAGGCAATGAGAGAATTGGTGCGCTACAAAGTCTATATTTTAAGTGTTGAAAAGCAGATTCCTGTGCATCACCCCAACGATAGGTGACACCCTTCTGAGTTAGTAAGGTGAGAGGTTGCGCAATCTTGGAGAAATCCTTGATGAACCTTCTGTAGTAGCCCGCCAAACCCAAAAATTGGCGGATTTCTGTTGGTGTACGGGGTGCAGGCCAGTTCTTGATCGAGTCTACCTTGGATGGATCAACATGAATCCCATCCTAGTTTACCACGTGGCCTAGAAAGTGGACTTCACGAAGCCAAAAGTCACGTTTCAATAACTTGGCATACAACTGCTCTGTTCGAAGGAGTTCCAGAATAAGTCTCAGATGATGCTCGTGTTCCTCCTGACTCTTCGAATAGATCAAGATGTCGTCAATGAAAACAATGACAAACTTATCCAGGTAAGGTTTGCACACTCGGTTCATGAGAACCATGAAGACCGTGCATTCGTCAATCCGAAAGGCATAAACAGAAACTCGTAATGCCCATAACGAGTCTTGAATGCTGTCTTAGAGATATCCTCGTCTCGGACTCTCAGTTGATGGTAGCCTGACCTCATGTCAATCTTTGAGTAGAAACTCGACCCTTGCAACTGGTCGAATAAGTCATCAATGCGTGGAAGAGGATAGCGATTCTTCACGGTCACCTTGTTGAGTTCGCGGTAGTCAATACACATTCTGAAGGTACTGTCTTTCTTTTTCACAAATAATACTGGAGCTCCCCTAGGCGGAGAGCTAGGCCGAATAAAACCCTTATCCAAGAGCTCTTGTAGTTGCGTGGACAGTTCTTCAAGTTCTGATGGAGCTAAACGATAAGGTGCTCGAGCTATGGGCGCTGCTCCAGGAGCTAGCTCGATTTGAAATTCAACCTGACGATGAGGCGGAAGACCAGGTAATTCCTCAGGAAATACCTCAGGAAAGTCACGTACGATCGGAACATCTTCTATCTTCTTCTCTTTCTTTGAGGTGTCAGTAACGAGGGCTAAAATAACATTGTGGCCCTTTCGCAAACACTTCTGGGCCTTAAGGAAAGAGATGATGCCCACAACTGCACCACTCTTATCACCATGAATCACGAGATGTTCTTCACCAGAACGAGGAATACGGACGATCTTCTCCTTGCAAAGGATCTCTGCTCGATGTTGAGATAACCATTCCATCCCAATAACGATGTCGAAACTACCAAGAATTATGGGGATGAGATCGATAGAGAAAGTCTGACTAGCTAAGACTAGATTACAACCCTTAACTATGTGTGTGGCCTCAAGACTTTTACCGTTTGCTAGTTCTACCATGTGCTTGGTGTTCAAAAGTGTTGGAGCATGCTTAAGCATTTGACTAACCTTTAGGGACACATAATTAGTATCGGCACCCGAATCAAATAAAACAGTAACAAAGAAGTCATCCAGAAGAAACTTACCCATCACCACGTTGGGATCGTTCCTCGCGTCACCCTGACCAATCACAAAAGCTCGACCCCTGGCACCATTGCCACCATTGTTTCCCCCATTATTGTTTCCGTTCCCCTGATTGTTGTTGTTGTTCTGTTTCTGATTCAGCTGGGGGCAGTCTATTTTGAAGTGGCCTTCAGCACCACACTGAAAGCATCCTTTGTTGTTACCCTGCTGCTGCTGCTGTTGACGCTGATTCTGTGGAGCTTGCTGCTGGTTCTATCATCGCTGATTTGCAGGGTAGAGACTCCTGCAATCCTTGGTCGCATGGCCAGGTTTGTTACACCTCTGATAAGTGCCCTTAGTACACGGTCCGCTATGATGGAAACCACATTGATTGCATTTGGGATGGTTCCCCTTGTACCCACTCTGCCCTTGACTACCAGAAGATTGTTGACCAGGGCTCTTGTAGTCATCAGTCTTTCGCTGCTGAGACTGAGACTGAGCTGATGTTGAACCCTTGCTTGAGACTCCATCCCGTTTGCGCTTGTTGTCATTGGGGGCATCAGAAGTAGTAGTAGTAGTACCAATACGCTTAGGCAGCCTGTTCTGCTCGACTGCCTGATCAGTGAGACGATGAGCCAAACGAATAACTTGCTGTATTGTGGCGAAGTTCGCTGCAGTCACATGACTCTGGATCTCTGGCACTAAACCTTTGAGGTACAACTCGATACGCTTGATAGGAGGGTCTACCATAGTAGGACACAAGATAGCCAGTTCGTTCGATCTTTTCGTATACGCTTCGATTTCCGACCCCGTCATCTTTAAGTTGTAGAACTCTACTTCCAGCTTGTGGATGTCATCACGATTGCAGTACTCTTCCTTGATCAAATCTTTGAAGTCGTTCCATGGGGTGGCATTAGCAGCCGCCAACCCCAGCATTTGGACCTGAGCGTTCCACCACGTGAGCGCTACACCTTCAAGAGTACCAGTAGCATACTTCACCCTACGAGCCTCAAGGCATTCACACATCTAGAAGACAGATTCGAGCTTCTCGAACCAATGGAGGAGGCCTACAGCTCCTTCAGTGCCACTGAAGGAGGTAGGTCGGCAGTCCATAAAAGTTTTGAAGGTACACACAGGGGGCTGAGCATGTTGACCTGTCGTGCGAGTAAGAAGGGACAAAATTAAACACAAGTGTTGGTTCACGAGAGTAGGATCTAAAGATCCTAGAGTAAGTTGCAATGGCAGGTTATACCTCCTGCCTGAGCGGCTGCGAGTGCTGCAGCAAATTGTTCATTGATTAAAGCCGTCAGCTGGGCTTGAGTTAGGTTGATACGTCCACTCATGATCTTCACAATAAAGAGAGCATGGGTGAGAAAAGTGTCGTGATAATGCGTAAGTGTGGAGTGGCAGAAGAGAGTAAGCACACAATGTTTCAAACAACAGATACTAGGTTGGCTAAGCATACCATGTACAATACACTACATAAACTAGCAGACGGGCAATATAAACTTAATTCATATCACCTATTGTGTCGAGTCTTGCACGTGGAGCGAAGCGTCGTTGCGGATCGTTGAGCACTGTACAGGTTATAGTCTGGTTTTGTCAAAAAGCTTTTCCCCTTTTTGAAACCAAATTCACTATAACCAATGGCTCTGATACCAATCTGTCACACCCCCAAAATCCACAACTCCACAAGCGGAGTATCACCGCATGGAGGCGTGACTGACCAGGATCAAGCCACCAATCATATTGAACTACGTAATTTAGTAAATTAAACCAACCACAATATAATTGGTGTCCAAAAGAAAATAACCAACTTTAAGTAAACAGCGGAAGCATAAAAATGTAAAACCCAAACATAAGTGATAAGTTCATAAAGTTTAAATGTTTAACATGGAACTCAACAGTCCATGTCCCACAACGACCTCTCCTCCTCGTGCAAGCTCCATAAGCATCTAACGACCTGCAAGGCATGTAACAACGAGTCAACAACAAAGTTGAGCGAGTTCACAGTTGGTGTTCATTTAAAAGTTGTTTCAAAAACCATGAGTTCGTTTGTAAACCATGAGTTAATCAGTTTCCCTGTTTCCCAAACATATCCATAACCAGTGGGGGCTTCCCCATGTGAACCACTAGACCCGTTTACCATATCGACCACTGACTAAAGTAAATTGGTGCCCTGACGTCAATGTCTATCATCATTGACTAGTGCCCAGATCCATTAGTTCACACCTGTCCTCTGCGGCACGGTGTGAGGCTTGTCAAACCTGAATAACGCTATCTAACTAATGACCCGCTCACCATTGGCCCCGATTAAGTCGATATAAAAGGAGGGACTTCATGATAGAGATTTTGGTCTAGTATCCGTGTTGTCACCCTTCAATAAAGAGGGTGTGTACGTAATCCCCAAACCAGGAGATTACGCAGGTTCCAATCAATTCCTTATCACATGTTGTCACCCTTCAATAAAGAGGGTGTGTACGAGTTCTAAACCAGGAGGTTACGCAGGTTCAGTTTAAATCTTTTACCCATTCCCAACCCTTGGGAATCCCATTGCTTTTGGAAAGTGTGAACTCACCTCGGTTTGCTCGGTATGCTTATCTACTTGTGCAAAAACAATTCAGTCAAAGCCTATAATATGGACGTATACACAATCAGTTTATGTTTGTAATGACTCACATGCAATCTATCATCACAAAGTGTGCTTGGCAGTTAACATTATGTAACACGTAAACAGTTATTTTCAAGTTCATACAATTCATGCTTCACATAATTGATTTCTCAGTCTATTCTAACATAGTTATCCATTAACCGACTTAACAGACTTAACTGAGTTACTGTGATTGTTTCCCAACTTGACGAACATCCCTGTTCGTCGCGAACTCCCTTCGGCGAAAACCCCCTGGCGACGAAATCCCTAGAGCGACGAAATCTCACAGATTTCGTCGGCCTTAAGGTGTGACGAAATCCCACAGGTTTTCGTCGTGAGTGCAATTTCGTCGGGACAAGGTCTTCGTCGGGCCAAGCATAATCATCATCAACAGTTACGAAATCCAGAAACCCTAACTATCGTTTAACAGTTACGTCGACCTCACCAATCAATCACCCAATCAGATTAATTTATACAATCACATAATTTATTCAATTAACAGTTGCATCATCAATCATCAAACTTAGCCACGAATCATACTAAACCAGATCATCGACATATACAAGACGGTAAAAATCTTTCCACACCCAAATAATATGATCATCAAGCATTAAACGGAACATGAACAGTGGCTTAAACAATATTGTTTTCATTCATACAAATCATCAACAGTTTCTCCATAATGGTGATTCACATATTAAATCCTAACCTACACGAACATCATTCATGCATACAACTGTCAATCATATGGATCTATTATTATCAAAATCATCCTCTGGTTATGATCCAAACAATATCTAGCAATAGTTAATAGTGATTTCTAATAGATGGCCAAAAGACAATTTAAATCAAACACTCAAATAAGGGTTAGCACTAACCGCGATGAACAGGACAATAACTTGATCGATCTAGAGAGTTTTCGGGGAACACAAGATTGCCGTCGCACAGAGGGAGAACTCTAGGGTTTTTCTAATAGTAGTTTACGTAATCTATGCGTACACAGGGTTTTATATAGCTTAAACACTTTTGGGCTCCACATGAGAAACGTCGACTATTCCAAAGTGGGTCGAAAGTCCTTTCGAATTAGAGAAAACGTGCTTTGGCCTATAGGTAAGATACTCTCGTCGGGAGGCGACTAACGGTATCTTACCCTTCCAGTTACTACACGTCTCCAATCGATTGAAACAATCGGGACTTTGGCGAGATCGAAAATCGAGGAGTGGGACTTAATCGACAAGGTGCGGGTTTCACCCCTAACTTGACGATTTCGTACCCTAAATGTGGTTGGTACTTGTCGGGTCAAAATAAAATCTCGACACTTTGAAAAGGGTCCACTAGAGTTGAAAAGGAAATTACCATTAAGTTATGGATTTCACTCCTAGCTTAATGGTGAAATTTCGTGCAAAAATGGTTTAAGGTAGAATGAGAGTCGTTTACCAAATTGTGGGTTTCACGCCTATTTTGGTAAAGTTGTCTCGTTTATGTTACAAAAGTATAAAATTAACAAAAGTGTGTTTGTGTTAGCCTTAGGAAAGGCATGTAAATTTAATCAACAAGAAGTGTAGCTAGGAAGCATGTAAAGGCAGAATGCATAAGTTTTAAACAACAAATAAGAGGCAAAATCCTTAGAACTATAGACTAGGGCAAAAGCATAGCAATTTTCCTAATTCCCTATAGTTATGGCTCTGATACCAATCTGTCACACCCCAACCAATGGCGGAAACATCGGGATGAGACGAAGTGTGAAGATTGCTAGAGACATCATAACGCTATTTGTGACAATATTTAATAAACCGATTTCATTGCATAAAGTAATTGTCAACATTACAAGAAATTCAAATAACAATAAGTTCAAAAGAAATACATAACAACATAAGCAAAGTTGATACGACATATTAAACCTAAACGTCTATATGTGTATCTAGGCATCAACGCTACTTCTTTTCATAGCATCATCATCATCAACCTGTAACATGTTTAAAATACAATTCAATGCAAAAGCAATGGCGAGTATACAAGTTTGATACGTACATAGCAAAAGATAAGTTTTAAACAATTCCTCATAGCAAGCATGTGATTCAAGATAAACAATAAATTTGGCATGTGTCTAACGTATCAACCCAAAAGAGACGCGAGATGCTGCATGACATAACCCCAAGTTTAACGGGCGGGGCGTCAATCCTATAGCGCTACATATGTCACGGTTAGGCTCGTACGAAGTTAATGATAAGTTCAACACATAAGTTTCACCCAAGTTTAAAGTATCAAGCAATCACGTATACAAGCATGTTAATAGGAATGTTCATGTGTTTAAGCAAAATGTTCATGTGTAAGTTTGTTGATAGGTAAACATGTTACACCCCAAAAGTGGTAAAAGTAAAAAGGGGAATACGAGTATACTCACGGTTTCTCAAAGTTGTTCCTTTGGTAATCCCGTGACGAGTTGAAGGTTGGAAATTTCAAGCCTATAAGCGATACAATTCTTCCGTATATAAAACAGTCAACAGAATCCCCGTTTCTGATGTGGAAGATCAGACTAAGCTGCAACCACAGAGCATACTACGAAGAGAGAAGAATGGTTTGAACACTTGGTGTTCTTTTAGAATTCTTAAAATTCTTGATTTAAAGAGATTGAGAGAATTAGAGAGATAGAAAGAAGAATAGTGGGAAGAAAATGGTAGAAGGAGGTTGGTATTTATAGGTGAAGAATGTGGAAAAGGGTGAAATATGATTGGTTAAAAAAAATGGAAGAGGATTGATGAGGTGGAAAGATGATTGGAGGAGGTGGAAAAGGTGATTGGAGAAGAAAAGAGGTGGAAAAGGTGATTGGTATATTTCTTGTTTTTTCTTAAGTATATATTATGTAATTGAGTATAAAAATTATAATTCAAGTATTGAGGATGTACGTATAAGTATTTATACGTATGAATAGTGTCGGTTTGCGTATAAATACGTATTTAAATGATTGGTTGTGTGAATAAAAATATGTATAAAATGTGAATTTTATTATCAAGTATCGTTTAGGTTCAAAGCCTGATGTATGCATAAGTTTCACGTATTTACAAGTTTAGCACATAGTTTCCATGTTTCATGAAATTGAACGTATGAGCACATATGAGGTATGTATAACATGTATTTAACATAATACTAGTTTTATTCATGATTCAAGTCTCGGATTTTACAACGGTTACAAAGAAAGAACGATTACAGGAACACAAGGTTTCCAAAAATAGAAATACGAACAAGGCTTGCTATAAATGGAAAGTACAAAGTAGCGGGGCGTTACAGTCTCCCCTTCTTTTGGGAATTTCTTCCTGAAATTGAAGAAGACTTAGGAAACAGATGTGGATACTTTTCCTTCATATCACTCTCGAGCTCCCAAGTAAATTCAGCGCCACGTTTTCCTTCCCATCGAACCTTGACGATAGGAATTCGACTGCGCTTCAATTCCTTGGCTCCTCGGTCCATGATTTCAACCGGTTTTTCCACAAAATGAAGTGTTTCGTTGACTTGTAAATCTTCGAGAGGGACGTGTAGTCCTTCGTCAGTTAGACACCTCTTCAAGTTGGATACGTGGAAGACAGGGTGTACATTGCTGAGTTCTTCAGGCAGGTCCAATTTATACGTAACACTGCCAATCCTTTCGAGAATTTTGAAAGGACCAACGTAGCGAGGTGCGAGTTTCCCTTTCTTGCCAAATCGGACCACGCCCTTCCAAGGGGATACCTTGAGAAGTACGAAGTCACCTATCTCGTATTCCATTGGGTTACGTTTCTCGTCGGCGTAGACCTTTTGTCGGTGTCTGGCTTTCAGTAAGTTATCTCGAACCTGTAAAATCTTGTCCGTCGCCTCTTGTATGAGTTCGGGACCAGTGATTTGAGAGTCACCAATCTCGTGCCAACAAATAGGCGAACGACACTTGCGACCATATAATGCTTCAAAAGGTGCCATTTTAATACTCATGTGATAACTGTTATTGTACGAGAATTCGACTAAGGGTAAGTGTCTATCCCAGTTGCCACCAAAATCAATTACGCATGAACGAAGCATATCCTCTAAGGTTTGGATGGTACGCTCGGTTTGACCGTCTGTTTGGGGATGGAAGGCAGTACTAAGATTAAGTTCAGTACCCATAGCAGATTGAAAAGTTTGCCAAAGGCGGGACGTAAAACGAGCGTCGCGGTCAGAAATGATGTCAACAGGAATACCATGGCGGCAGATGATCTCATCAGTGTAGATTTGAGCCAATTTAGCGACTTTGAAATCTTCACGGATGGGGAGAAAATGAGCCGACTTGGTTAATCGATCCACGATCACCCAGATACTGTCATGGCCAGAAGAAGTGCGGGGAAGCTTAGTGATAAAATCCATGGAAATGCTCTCCCATTTCCAGACAGGAATCCTTGGTTGTTCAAGTAAGCCAGAGGGACGTTGATGTTCAGCCTTCACCTTCGAACACGTGAGACATTTCGAGACGTAAGTGGCTATATCCTTCTTCATTCCCGGCCACCAATAGGACGTACGCATATCATGGTACATCTTGTCGGCACCAGGGTGAATAGAATACTTCGTGTTATGCGCCTCTTTCATCAGGAACTTGCGAAGGTTATTGCGATTAGGAATCCAGATACGATCGAGATAGTGCAAAATACCATTAGGTTTGGACACGAGACTGTTTTCAGCACCACATTGCATCTCGTTGTAGAGGTTACCCTCATTAACAGATGCATATTGGGCTTCACGTATACGATTCTGAAGATCATGGACGAGTTGGAAACAACGGATACTTTTGACATGAGTTTTACGACTGAGAGCGTCTGCTACTACGTTCGCTTTACCTGGGTGGTATTTGATCTCAAAGTCGTAGTCGTTTAATAGTTCCACCCAGCGGCGTTGACGCATGTTCAGTTCTTTTTGATCGAAGATGTGTTGGAGGCTCCTATGGTCGGTGAAGACCACACACTTAGTACCATAAAGGTAGTGTCGCCAAATCTTCAACGCAAAAACAACTGCGCCAAGTTCAAGGTCGTGAGTAGTGTAGTTCTTCTCATGTATTTTGAGTTGCCTTGACGCATAAGCGATGACCTTGTCTCGTTGCATAAGTACGCAACCAAGACCAAGGCGGGAAGCATCGCAATATACGACAAAGTCGTCGTTTCCATCAGGAAGTGTAAGGATAGGAGCATTACATAGCATGTCCTTGAGCGTTTGAAAAGACTCCTCTTGTTCGGGACCCCAAACAAAAGGGTTCTCTTTTTGAGTCAAGGAGGTCAAAGGGACAGCGATCTTCGAAAAGTTGGAGATGAAGCGACGATAGTAACCAGCAAGACCAAGAAACGAACGAATTTCGGATGGAGATTTAGGTGTGACCCAATTCTTCACAGCTTCAATCTTAGCGGGGTCGACGTGAATACCAAGTTCGTTGACAGTATGACCAAGGAATTGAACCTCTTTTAACCAAAATTCACACTTGGAGAATTTGGCGTATAGACGTTCAGCACGAAGAAGTTCGAGGATAAGACGCAGGTGTTGTTTATGCTCTTCTCGCGTCTTGGAATAGATGAGAATATCGTCAATGAAAACGATCACGAAACGGTCCAAATATGCTTTGCACACTCGGTGCATCAAGTCCATGAATACAGCAGGTGCGTTGGTCAAACCAAAGGGCATGACCACGAATTCGTAGTGACCATAACGTGTACGGAAGGCGGTTTTAGGCACATCTTCTTCGAGAACTCGAAGTTGATGATACCCAGAACGAAGGTCGATTTTTGAAAAACAGGTCGCGCCTTGCAACTGGTCGAAGAGGTCATCGATGCGCGGAAGAGGGTATCGGTTCTTGATAGTAAGTTTGTTGAGTTCACGATAGTCAATGCACATTCGAAATTACCCATCTTTCTTTTTGACGAATAACACGGGAGCGCCCCAAGGAGAAGTACTAGGGCGTATAAAGCCTTTATTAAGAAGCTCTTGAAGTTGACTTGAGAGCTCTTGCATCTCTGAGGGTGCTAAACGGTAAGGAGATTTAGCGACGGGCGTTGCGCCAGGCACTAAATCGATGCGAAAGTCGACAGAACGAGCAGGAGGCGGACCAGGAAGATTGTCGGGAAACACATCAGGGAAGTCACGTACAACGGGAACGTCGCTTATGCTTGGGCCTTTGTCCCTCTTTTCCACAATATGGGCGAGAAAGGCGAAGGTACCCTTGCGTAAGCACTTGTTTGCTTTGATACACGACATAAGCTTAAGGCCTTGAGAAGGCTTTTCACCATAGACGTGTAGGGAGTCGCCGTTTGGAAGAGGTAGGCGAATAAATTTCTCAGAACAGACAACTTCAGCACGAACTCGCCTAAGCCAGTCCATACCTACTATGACATCGAAACTACCCATTTGCATAGGTATGAGGTCGATAGAAAATGTATGATCATTAAGGAGTAAAGAACAATTGGAGAGAACGGAATCAACAGCGACAGTTTTACCATTAGCAACTTCGACGGCGAAAGATTTTGGCAACTTAGAGCGTTTACACTTGAGCAAAGATTCGAATTCTAACGATACAAAACTTTTATCGGCTCCAGTATCAAATAGGCATGAAGCATAAACATGGTTAACAAGAAACGTACCAGAAATGACGTCGTTCGCGTTCTGAGCCTGAGCAGTAGTGAGAAGAAAAGCTCGACCTCGAGCGGGTGGTAGAGCCTGTTGCTGCTGCTGTGGCTGTTGTTGTGGCTGTGGCTGTGGTTGTGGTTGTTGCTGTCGAGGCTGTTGCGGTTGGTATCGCTGAGGGCAGACGTTGGCCAGATGGTTGGTGTCACCACACTTGAAAATGCTCGCACCGGAGCGACTTGATTTGGAGCTAAAAGGGCTTGGTTTTGATGAGCCTGAGGTGGGATGCGGCAGTATGGGGAAGTATGCCCATTTCGGCCACACTTGTCGCACTTTCGACAACGAGAGTATGGAGGGTGATGATATTGGCATTTGTCACACCTAGGTTGCGTTCCAATGTAGTTTCTGTGCGGAGTTTCCTCGTTGGCATTAGCAGGTATGGCTTGTAGGGGTTGTGGGTTTGGCGGAGTGACGACCGCATAATTTTGGCTCGAAGCCTTCCGCTTCCTGCCTTGGTTTCTCCTGGATGATCGGGAGGGTAAGGTCTCATCAGTAGTAGTGTCAGTTGTAGCTTGGCGTGCACTCTTCGTTGAAATCCTGTCAAAGGTTCCATGAAGAACGCAGTTGTTGTTAAGTTCAGTGGCTATACGAAAAGCATCTTCAATGGTTTGGGGGTTGGCGGAGGCAAGGTGATTAGTCAGGGAAGGTGCAACACAACGAATGAATTTGGCTATTTTCTTGGGGACGGTATCAACTTGTCCAGGACAGAGGACACTGAGTTGTTTAAAGCGCGTGATCAGGCCAGCCATGTCACTCCCTTTCTGAGTGAGGTTCCAAAATTCGTTCTCCAATTTCTGGAGTTCGTGGGGAGGACAGAAGTGGTCTTTCATAAGTTGTTTGAAATCGTCCCAAGGCATAGCATATGCAACCTCGTTTCCCTTTTTGTTGCGTTCCGTCGTCCACCATTCGAGTGCCTTTTCACGAAATACCCCAGTGGCATTCAAGGTTCTTAGTTCATCAGGGCAGCCACTTTGCAGGAAGGTGAGTTCGATTGCATCGATCCAGTTCATCATGGCGGTAGCGCCATCCTTGCCAGTAAACTCTAAGGGTCTACAAGCCATGAATTGCTTAAAACGGAAGGTCGATTTGGGTTTGTCTGCCTTTGAGTCGACAGAGCCATGTGGTGAATCGGTGTTTGTCTGAATCTTGCTAACCACGTCAGGTAGGACCTTAGCAAATTGTTTGGCCATGAATCTCATGCAATCCTTTTGTGACATGGTTTTGGAAGTCGAACCCCTCTTGGACTTGGTCCTCTTTGATGCACTGCGGGACGACATCTAAGGATGAAAAGAGAAGGAATGGATGAGACTTGATCATGAATTCAAAATGAGTTTGCAAGTTTTAAGCATGTAAGTACGACGTATCATGTAAGGTTCACGTATAGCATAAGTTTCCAACATGTATTCAACAAGTATAACACATATGATTGCGTAAAGGGGTATAAATTTAGTTTGTTCACGAGAGTTATTATTGTTCTTGGTTGCGATGACGTACGAAATGAGTAAAAAAATAAATAAATAAATTTGAAATGAAGAACGTTCAAGTATAAAAATCACATATAAATTGAGATACATAAAAGAGAGGCTCAATAAAACATTGGATTGTTTCGGGTAGAGAAACGTCGACTATTCCAAAGTGGGTCGAAAGTCCTTTCGAATTAGAGAAAACGTGCTTTGGCCTATAGGTAAGATACTCTCGTCGGGAGGCGACTAACGGTATCTTACCCTTCCAGTTACTACACGTCTCCAATCGATTGAAACAATCGGGACTTTGGCGAGATCGAAAATCGAGGAGTGGGACTTAATCGACAAGGTGCGGGTTTCACCCCTAACTTGACGATTTCGTACCCTAAATGTGGTTGGTACTTGTCGGGTCAAAATAAAATTTCGACACTTTGAAAAGGGTCCACTAGAGTTGAAAAGGAAATTACCATTAAGTTATGGATTTCACTCCTAGCTTAATGGTGAAATTTCGTGCAAAAATGGTTTAAGGTAGAATGAGAGTCGTTTACCAAATTGTGGGTTTCACGCCTATTTTGGTAAAGTTGTCTCGTTTATGTTACAAAAGTATAAAATTAACAAAAGTGTGTTTGTGTTAGCCTTAGGAAAGGCATGTAAATTTAATCAACAAGAAGTGTAGCTAGGAAGCATGTAAAGGCAGAATGCATAAGTTTTAAACAACAAATAAGAGGCAAAATCCTTAGAACTATAGACTAGGGCAAAAGCATAGCAATTTTCCTAATTCCCTATAGTTATGGCTCTGATACCAATCTGTCACACCCCAACCAATGGCGGAAACATCGGGATGAGACGAAGTGTGAAGATTGCTAGAGACATCATAACGCTATTTGTGACAATATTTAATAAACCGATTTCATTGCATAAAGTAATTGTCAACATTACAAGAAATTCAAATAACAATAAGTTCAAAAGAAATACATAACAACATAAGCAAAGTTGATACGACATATTAAACCTAAACGTCTATATGTGTATCTAGGCATCAACGCTACTTCTTTTCATAGCATCATCATCATCATCAACCTGTAACATGTTTAAAATACAATTCAATGCAAAAGCAATGGCGAGTATACAAGTTTGATACGTACATAGCAAAAGATAAGTTTTAAACAATTCCTCATAGCAAGCATGTGATTCAAGATAAACAATAAATTTGGCATGTGTCTAACGTATCAACCCAAAAGAGACGCGAGATGCTGCATGACATAACCCCAAGTTTAACGGGCGGGGCGTCAATCCTATAGCGCTACATATGTCACGGTTAGGCTCGTACGAAGTTAATGATAAGTTCAACACATAAGTTTCACCCAAGTTTAAAGTATCAAGCAATCACGTATACAAGCATGTTAATAGGAATGTTCATGTGTTTAAGCAAAATGTTCATGTGTAAGTTTGTTGATAGGTAAACATGTTACACCCCAAAAGTGGTAAAAGTAAAAAGGGGAATACGAGTATACTCACGGTTTCTCAAAGTTGTTCCTTTGGTAATCCCGTGACGAGTTGAAGGTTGGAAATTTCAAGCCTATAAGCGATACAATTCTTCCGTATATAAAACAGTCAACAGAATCCCCGTTTCTGATGTGGAAGATCAGACTAAGCTGCAACCACAGAGCATACTACGAAGAGAGAAGAATGGTTTGAACACTTGGTGTTCTTTTAGAATTCTTAAAATTTTTGATTTAAAGAGATTGAGAGAATTAGAGAGATAGAAAGAAGAATAGTGGGAAGAAAATGGTAGAAGGAGGTTGGTATTTATAGGTGAAGAATGTGGAAAAGGGTGAAATATGATTGGTTAAAAAAAATGGAAGAGGATTGATGAGGTGGAAAGATGATTGGAGGAGGTGGAAAAGGTGATTGGAGAAGAAAAGAGGTGGAAAAGGTGATTGGTATATTTCTTGGTTTTTCTTAAGTATATATTATGTAATTGAGTATAAAAAATTATAATTCAATTATTGAGGATGTACGTATAAGTATTTATACGTATGAATAGTGTCGGTTTGCGTATAAATACGTATTTAAATGATTGGTTGTGTGAATAAAAATATGTATAAAATGTGAATTTTATTATCAAGTATCGTTTAGGTTCAAAGCCTGATGTATGCATAAGTTTCACGTATTTACAAGTTTAGCACATAGTTTCCATGTTTCATGAAATTGAACGTATGAGCACATATGAGGTATGTATAACATGTAATTAACATAATACTAGTTTTATTCATGATTCAAGTCTCGGATTTTACAACGGTTACAAAGAAAGAACGATTACAGGAACACAAGGTTTCCAAAAATAGAAATACGAACAAGGCTTGCTATAAATGGAAAGTACAAAGTAGCGGGGCGTTACAATAGAGGTTGGCACCCCGTGCCTCGAAACCACTTCCTTTAAGTAAACGTCTGCTAAAGTAGAAAACTTGTCTGTTTCCTTGATAGCCAAAAAGTGTTCAGACTTAGTCAATCGATCCACTATCACCCAAATAGTATCATTTACGCGCTGAGATCTAGGCAGGCCCGTAACGAAATCCATGGAAATTTGCTCCCATTTCCATGTCGGGATCTCTGGTTTTTGGAGTAGTCCTGATGGTTTCTGATATTCAATCTTGACTCTCACACAAGTCAAACATTTGCTGACGTAGGTTGCTATGTTGGCTTTCATGCTAGGCCACTAGTATGTAGTTTTTAAGTCGTGGTACATCTTATCTGAGCCAGGATGTACTGAGTAACGAGACTTGTGCGCTTCATTCATCACAAGCTCGCGTAAGTTTCCGTAAAGTGGGACCCAGATGCGCCCTGTTATGTAGTAAGCGCCGTCTTCCTTTTGTTCTAATCATTTTCTTAATCCTCGTAGGGACTCGGCCCTGATATTCTCTGCTTTCAATGCTACAACCTGAGCATTTCGTATCTGAGTGGGAAGACTATATTGGATGGTCAGTTGTAACGCACGCACTCGCTTAGGTGTAGTATCCTTTCAACTGAGGGCGTCGGCCACAACATTGGCCTTGCCCGGATGGTACTTGATCGCGCATTCGTAATCATTCAAGAGTTCGACCCATCGATGTTGTCGCATGTTTAATTCCTTCTTCTCCCCCAGTAACTTCAAAACCCACCATTTTCAAAACCCACCATCTTCAACCTTTTCTTCACTTTCTATCTCAATAATCACTACATTATAGTGCGATTTTCGTTACTAATCAATGATTCAAACACCAAATCAACGTGTTCTTCAACATTTTTGAAAAAATCCAGTTTAACTTCATACAATTTTTCATTTTTTCCCGTGATTTTGAAGCGAATCACTCGATCCGTTCGATTCGATCGCTGATAAGTGTTTCTATCATTCAAATTTCGTCAATCGTTGAAGAAATCGGGTTCGATCCATGTAAGAAATTCTTGAATTGCATTTTTATGATTTGGCGTTTTGAATTGAGTCATTGTGTTCTACGGGGGTTCCAAGGGGGCAACGCCCCCTTAACAAGGGTCCGGGGCAGCGCCCTTGGGAGCAAGCTGGGGTCGAGCTGCATCAGATTTTTTTTTTGATTAAATTGCTTTAATAAAACTGCATCAGAAAATTTAATTTTCTGGAAATTACCTCATTTCGTAGACAGTTTTTGATCTCCTACGTTCTGGTTTAGACAATTCACAGACAAAACATACCCTGGTTCAATGCGTTTTAGAGAGAATACTTTCTTTTGTATTTTTAGGCCATTGGGTTTTAGAAAAAAGACATTGACTAAACTGCAATTTCCCCCCTGGGGTTTAAGCCAATTGGCACTCTGACCCTATCTAATGAAATAATTGCAATTTTACCCCCAACGTTGTTGTTATGTCGTAATATTACCCCTGCCGTCAAATAAGTTAACAGATCTGTTAACTGGAATGTGAAATGACTATATTGCCCTTTCATATTACCCCATATGGTTTGTTCTACTCTGTAATATTACCCCTGGTGTAAAATGACTAACTTGTCCTTTCTTATTACCCCCTTATGGTTTGTTGTACTCAGCAATATGACCCCCCGGTGTTAAACAGTTCTTGCAAACCTTACCCCAACCACCATCAGCCGCCACCACCCACCTCTACGACCATCAGCCTCCACCACCCACAAATGGTACAAATAAGCAGTGACTGAACCACCCACCTTATTTGATGAATGTTGCATTCCAACTAGCATCTGATCCTTCAAAACAAGGTCCTCTTCCTCAAAGTCCATGTTAGCATAAACACCTGTGTGTTTGAATGTTCAGTTGCATGCTAAAAGAACCTTAAACCCATCATGGATGTAATGAGATTGAGAACATGTGTACCCTTAAATACAAAAATGACAATTTTCGTCTTTGATGCAATACATCAAACACCTGTTGTGCAAGATTACGTTTTCTATAGTCGTTGGTCAGTTTGACTTGAATTCCGTCAAGGTGTTTGGTTGTTGCAAGTTGATCGAAATACTCCTGCAACTTGTTAACATTTTCGGATGAAAAATACACACAGAGAAACAAAGAGAGAAAGAGAGAGTGCCTAGACTTGTAAAGGTGAAGGTGGTTCGAGGAGAAGAGAGAATAATAAACATAATAATTGCAAACCAGATCCCTCCGTCACAACAGCTCCTTCTCCGTCTCCGGTCATCCTCTCCGGCGACCATTGAACCTCCTCTATCTCCTTCCAGATGGTTGTGGTGGTGGTTGTGTGGCGACGGCAGTGGCGGTGGTTGTGGTGGTGAATGGCAGTGGCAGTGGTGGTGATTATTGTGGTGGATGAGAGAGAGACAGGAGAGAGATGGTATCAAAATACCCTTACCTGGGCAAGAAAAGGGTTTCAGGGATCATTGAAGAAGAAGAACTATCTGTATATATGTGTAGGTATTTTAATAATAATAATAATAATAATAATAATAATAATAAATATGGGTAAGATTACCAAAATACCCTTACCTATAAGGGTCAAACTACCGTTGACTGATGCCAGGGGGTAATTATGCGACAGAACAACAACGTTGGGGGGTAAAATTGCAATTATTTCGTTAGAGGGGGTCAGAGTGCCAATTGGCCTAAACCCCAGGGGGTAAAATTGCAGTTTACTCAAATACATTTTTATGTGTTTTTTGGTCCATTGTGTTTTAGAAAAACACATGTTGAAGTGTTTTTAGTCCATTGTGTGTTAGAAAGAACACTTTCTTTTGTGTTTTTAGGCCATTGCGTTTTAGAAATAAGACATTTTTATGTGTTTTCTAGCCATTGCGTCTTAGAAAAACACATTTTTGAAGTGCTTTTAGTCCATTGCGTTTTAGGTAAAACACATTTTTATGTGTTTTCAGTCCATTGCATTTTAGAAAAAAGATATTTTTAAGTGTTTTCTTGCCATTGCGTTTTAGAAATAAGACATTTCTTTGTGTTTTTGGTGCATTGCGTTTTAGGTAAAAACACATTTTTGAAGTGTTTTCAGTCCATTGCGTTTTAGAAAGTACACTTTCTTTTGTGTTTTTAGGCTATTGCGTTTTAGAAATAAGACATTTATTTGTGTTTTCTGGCCATTGCGTTTTACAAATAAGACATTTCTTTGTGTTTTTTGTGCATTGCGTTTTAGAAAAAAAATAAATTTTTTTTCATTACGTTTTACGCAACTGGGTTTTCGAAATTTTTTTTTGAAAATATAGCAATAGTATACTCGTTTTAAATATTAAAAAATGTTCGTTTTTTGGTGCAATTTTTATAAAAAAAATAATGTCGTATGAAAAAGTTATTAACGTTTAAAAAATGAGGGGGAATTGGAGGAGAGAGAAACTATTGTCCTGGATTGACTACAATGCCCTTACACAAACCCACGCACCTCTTTTCTTATTTTCAACTTCACTCATTTAATCTTAGCCCTTGATTAAATCAATTGATGATCAAGATTACTTCATAGCCTTCCTAGCCAAAAAAACTTCCTATTATATCCTAACCCCCAAAATTAAACTAAAAGAGGTTATATAAAAAAGGGGTAAATTACACTTTTCGACCTTTATGTTTGAACCGGATTGCAACGGATAGCCTTTAACTTCAATAATTACAATTACAATCCTTTATTTGCAAAAACTGTTACACTATACGTCCTTTTACTCTAACCTCATTAAAATTTTCAGTTAAGTCTAACTAGTTAAGGATAATTTAGTAATTTTACTTACTTAATTAAAGAAAAAAAATAAAAGATAATTTAAAAAATCCACTAGTTATCTTTTTCTTTTTACATTCTTTCATTTTTTTTTTGTTCTTTCACCATCACCATAACCCCTCTCTCTCCAACAACCACCACCACCCCTTCTCTCTCCAACCAACGCCCATCCTATCACCACCAAATCCACCACCACTAAATCTGTCGTCGCCACCATCACCACCAAATCTGCCACTGCCACCACCACCAAAGCTGCCGCCACCACCACCAAATCCGCTGCCGCCACCATCACCACCAAATCCGCCGCCGCCACCACCACAACCTCCATCTAGCTCGTGACTAATTTTACTGTAGAACAGATCTTGTTCATGTTCTTTCCAGTCAACATCAGCCTCAACTGAAGTACGTTGGGTATTCACAGGTTCACCGCCCGCCTCAGTCTGTTGCTAGTTCTGCTTCTGGTGGTGGGCCTGGGGCTAACTATGGATATGAGTTTGCTGATCCCACACAAGGACAACCTATATACTATGCGGCCCAGCCATTGTCACCTCAATCAGCTGCGCAGTATCAAACAGTGACTGCTGAATCGGGTTTGTATCTTACTCAAACAACAACAGGAGTTGAGAGGTTAGATTCTGGTAAGTTTTGCAGTAAAATTGGTTTTGTTTTTATTCGTGTTCATGATCATCTACATTCTACTGTCTATCTTTTTTCAAGATTGTGGAAGGGATCTTACTGTAGAATAGATCTTGAAGATCTGAATCAGCTGGATTGTTTTGATTTTTTGGAATATTGGAAGTATGAGATGAGAATTTGAGATTTGGGGGTGTTTGGGATTAGAGAGGGAAAGAGATGGTGTTTAGAGAGAGAACAGTGTGTTTATATGTTTTATTACTTTTTATGTTTTATTTTTAGTTTACTTTTTTAAATTTATTGATAAAATGACTAAATTATCCTCATGGGCAAAACACATACTATATTTAACTGAAAATTTTAACTAGGTTAGTGCTAAAGGACTTAGAGTGTAACGGGTTTTGCAAAAAAAGGATTGTGACTGTAATTATTGAAGTTAAAGGCTATTCGTTGCAATCCGGTACAAACATAAAGGACGAAAAGTGTAATTTACCCTAAAAAAAGTTTCACTTTTTTTTAACGGTAAAAAAAAGTTTCACTTTACGATTTAGATTTGAATTATATATATTAATAACACAATGAAATGAACTGTAACAACTCTTGCCAAAAATATTATTTCTTATTTTAATAATGTCCATTAGGAAACCCTAATTGAGACCCCCGAGTAGTATGGCATGACCCTTAATTTTTTTAAAAACGATCAAAGCTAGGATCAGGACCCCCTAAAACTCGAGGGGGGTAACCCCTAATTGATAATTATCATCTAAAAACGAAGATAACTTTCAAAAATCCATTCAAATTAACTTAGCAAGGCTAACCAGGACACCAGGCTACCCTAGCCTAAACTGGTCGCTGTCGCGACACGCACCAGGGGCTAGAAAGCCTAGCGCGACACGCGGGGGAGGCCAATTTCCAGTATAAATAGAAGGGGTTGGCACTTGTATGGGAGAGTTGTTACGACGGAAAAATTTGTTACGTACGAGAAGTTATACACTGTTTCGTTCAAAAACACACACAAGCACGAATCTCTGCTGCGACAACAGGGTAATAACTCGATCACTACTACGATACAATGTCCGATCGATTGAAACCGATCCGATGGATGTTTAAGTGCTGTCCGAATCCGGGCTATACTTTGTCATTCGTCGTGAGGGTTTTGATTTCGTGAGTTTATCGTAAAAGTTGTATTAAGTTGCTAACCTAGTTTCGTATGCATTGTTATTTAACTAGGTTATCAAGCTTAATCCATAGGCAAACTCTGTCCAACTAAATTTACAATGTGAGTCATTCTCTTTTTACCAAATTGTTTCCAAACCCTATTTATTTTCAAAGTTATAATTACAGGGATTAAGTCTTTGTAGTCTTCAATTACAGCCGGTATGTGGGGTTTTGTATACATTACTTGATAATCGTCACTATTGGACAATGGGTTAGCCAATGGGTGATATGACCATAGTCACAGAATCGGGTCAAGTGACAAATACCATTGGGTAATTGGTTGATATAAATATTGTAATCGCCCTTAATGCTGTAAATTATAACAATGTGTCATTTTGTGCAATTTGAATGACTCACCAGTATTTCCCCGCTGATAAAATTTTTCTTAAACATGTTTCAGGTGATTTACTGTGAATCAGGGAAAAGTGCCGCGTAGCACTACCAGCTTGAAGAAAGTGGCTCAGTAAATAAGTAAACATGTTTTTGTAAAACAAGGATTTCCCAGTGAAATTTCCTTTATTGTAAATTATGGGGTTTGTCCCAAATTGTGAAATAAAATAAATTGGGCATTTTCAATTAAAAAGATCCTGTTAAAATTTCCGCTGCCAAGATAAACAAAATCCGCTTTAAATTAAGCTTGTTGTTTATTTAATGAATTATCTTCTCATTTTTAAATGTTGGGCTTTGTCTGTCGTATTCTAAATGTTGGGCTTTGTTTTCAGCCATGTTTGCAATAGCACAAGAACCTTAACCTAGGAACCCCTATTCTGATGTGTTCGTCGCCAAGGCGAACCTGCTGGCGATACCACTCTTCCTAGTTACTGGGACGTTGGCCGTATTTCTTGGCCGAAACCTCCAGAAAGGTAAGGCGCTTCCTGCCGAGGTGTATGTCTCAATTGGGCTGTTTGTTTGTTGTTTTCTTGTGGGCGTCTTCCTTTGTTACAAGTTTGAAAAGGCGAAGAAGGATCCGGAAGAGAGCAGATGGATGCGGCTTCTGGTTATGTTTTTCCACCTATCTGCGGTTGACGCAACTGGCCTCCTCATGATATGCTCTTTCATTAACACTGAATTTGGCGTTTTCTTAAGATATCTGATGGTGTTAGTTACCGTCGTGTATCTGATTGGTTATACCTTCTGTGATATACTGATAAGGATGGGCGAGTTTCTTAGCAATGCGTATGACTTTGTTAAAGACCATGGTAAAGACCTTGTTAAAGTGCCTGGCGTGGTGTATGGCTTGGCTGGGAGAGTGCTATGTGGTAAACCTGGCGTTATTTCAATTTAGCAGAGGTTGTTTTGTGTCATCTAGTGGTTGTGATTTGGTAGTACGTGTTTTTTTTTAAATTGAGTAAACTGCCATTTTGGTCCCTGAGGTTTGGGCAGTTTTGCCACTTTAGCCAAATTTGAAACCTTTTACATCTGGGTCCCTGTGGTTTCATTTTTATTGTCATTTTGGTCCAAAAATCAAATCAAGTCAGATTTCTAAAAAAAAACCCCTGCTATTTTGTCATTTTCCTCAGGGACAAAATGGTCATTTAAAAAAAAAAAACCTGTCTCTTTCCTCTCTCTCTCTCTATCTGCAAATCATCACCACCACCAGCATTTCTAAAGAGCCGGAATCCCCAAAACCATCACCGTCGATCACTCATCCACCAGCCAAAACCATCACTGGCGATCTCTCTTATCTCTCTCTCTCTATCTGCAGATAGAAAAACCCAGCACACCTTACTAATTCAGGAATACACACAACACATCCTCTCTCTCTTCACTCTCTCTCACACACACACACAAACACACACACTCGCCAGAATCCCCAAAACCATCACCGACGATGACTCATCCACCGGCCAAATCACCATTCCACTCACACATGCTTTCTCTCTCTACGCCCTCTCTCTAACAAACCCCCAAAATGTCAATATACACTGGCGATCACTCATACACCAGCCCCAACCCCCCATCTCCCTCTCTCATCTGCAGATGACCAACATCGTTTCCGGCGACCACCGCACCACCCCCATCTCCACTATCGTCTGACCTAACCACCACTATATATTTTCCCCCTTTTCATGATAAACTCTAAAATCACACAATCACTCAAGTTCCTTCACAAATTCCCCACATCAAACAAGGATCTTCATATTCTAGCAACCCCAGAGTTCTCCACTTTTCAAAAATAAAAAATTTGATCATCGTACCTTAATTCTAATCGAATCTCATATATGCGTTAGATTCATTGCCGAAAAACAATCGAAGATGGATGGTGGTGCGTTGTTTCTGGATCAGATCCTCGGACATCGCCGTGCACGTCAACTCCAACGGCTTGTTCACAATGGCAAGGTTACACTCCTCTGTTTAGCCCTAACCGATTGGGGATTCTGTTGTGGAATAAACTACTGCGGCAAAAAATCTGGACGGCGGTGGTGATGTGACGGCGGCAGTGGTGCTATAGGCGGTGGTGGCCCTTGATTGTTTAGAGAGAGAGACAGTTTGTAGAGAGAGAGAGAGACAGTTTGTAGAGAGAGAGAGATGAGGGAATTAGAGTGTGTTGTCTGTGTATATATCTATATATATAATTAATAATTTGCTAAGTAATAAAACAAATATGACAAATATGACCATTTTGCCCCTGGAGAAAAGGACAAAATAGAAGGGTTTTTTTGGAGAAATCTGTGTTGATTTTATTTTTGGACTAAAATGGTAATAAAAGTGAAACCACAGGGACCCAGATTTAAAAAGTTTGAGATTTGGACTAAAATGGCAAAAGTGCCCAAACCACAGGGACCAATGTGACAACCCTCAATTTACATGTATTCCGTACAATTTATTTAATAATAATTTAATTGCTTGGTGACTGTGTTGAAATATTTAACTGCTCTCTGATTACTGAACTATACTTACATGAGCATGTTAATATACTGGTAGTATACAGAAAAGTCACTAAATGGTCCGGTGTATTTTCCTATGTGTTAGGAATTTATTTCGTTACAAAAATATATAAATAAGACGCCTTACGGAACAATTAAACAATTTAACGGAACAGTGTCCGACCGAATAACCGGACATTACCCGAGACACTAAATTTTTGGCAGACACATTGTTTTATTATTTATGGCTAGTCATGATCCCCGTATGCCATAACACCCGCTAAAAATAAACCAACTAGCTTACACCATCATCTTTCTTACTCCTAACAATTCCTTGCATTCTAGTCACAATGTTGCACTTAGACCCCCCCCCCCCCCCCCCAACGATTTTAGTTCCCAAGTGGGACCCCACATATCCATCTAACCATACTTCATATATCTTGCAAAGATTATCTTTGATTTATTTAATGGATTGATTACTTGCATGGATGAACAAAATATAATGAGGAGATTATATGTATGACACCAAAGATCCTTCATCATTCATTCATATCTTTCACCAAGATTTCACTCCATTTCACTCTCTCTCCCTCTTGATCGGCTGCCCAAAACCGAACACACCATCACCATCTTAAACATCATCATCTTCTTCATTTCATTGTCCATTCAAAGCTTAGTTTTCATCCATGGAAGGTGCAACTTGAAGGGACTTCATAGGAGCTTGTTCTAGTCTTTTTTCACCATCATTTTCTCATCACTTTGCATTAGATTCATCCCTAGCTATAAGCTAGTAGTAAGTCTCATCTTAACTTGTTTCATCTTGTTCGAAATTTATGATTTGTAGTATGTGTGTTGTTGTTTAAATCACTAAATAGCGAGAATGCTAGAAAATGTGTAACATAAGTTATGAACATAAAAGCTACATAAAAGTTTACTTGTGGCTGATTTTTGAAGCGGAATCTTGTTGGCTTGAGGGTTGGGAAAATCATACTTGATGTTTGATTGTGGGTTTCTTGTTAAATCCATTGTTCGGACACTCGTTGATGCGATTAGTAATGCTTAAACCACGAAACAGCATTCTGATGTGCTTTTTCAGCCGCATTCAACAGACCGTAAACAGACTTTAACAAATCGAAAAACGGAATTTCTGAAGCCTAAATCGGGTCTTTTCGAAAAACGAAGAAAATGGCGCTGGAATCGTATTTTTTTGAAGTCGTTTACTATTTTAAAAATCTGTTTTCGTGACAGCAGCTAAGGCTGATTTTTACTGCAGTAAATTGGGCTGTGCGTTTTCGATCACAACTTAAAACCTGAACCGAACCAGCCCCTGAAACTCTTATCAAAGATGGTCACGGATGTATTTGTGACCCTCGAACTGGAATTTCGATAAACGGACTTATGAGGAATTTTAGACGAATTATTCCGTAAACAGTGATCAGAATGTGACAAATCTGATCACAGTTCGGTAAACGATTTTCTATAAAATTTTGGTAATGAACCGGACCCCGATATTTTTACACAATAAAATATGGAACGTTTAAGACATCCTGTAAAAATTTGGGAATTTTTGGAATAATTTAACTATTTTATTTAAATGTCCGAAAACAGCCGGTTTCGAACATTAATGCTGAATTGACATAAGTTGTGACTTGCGTGTCTAAATGTCGAGTATGCTATCGGTGAATTATCTAACATGTTATATGTGTTACGTGCAATATCGTATGTTTGTTTATGAGTGGGGAATGGATGGGAAGTTCATATGGGCATAAATCGTTAAAGTGTGTACCTGTTATGTGGACGAAGTAATGTGCAAATAAACCATACGTAGGATACGTGTTATGCATGAGAAACTGATTGTTATCCGTACCTTATTAGGACGTGATTGACCGACCTTGACTGTTAACTATATTTGAGAACCTAACCGAGCAAACCGAGGTGAGTTCACACTCTTTCTAAGGCATGGGGTTCACAGGGGTTGGGAATGGGATTGAATAACTACTTGTACTATCATTACTATTAAACTACTTTTTACTGTCCTCGGATTGAAGGGCACGTACGTAAAACCTACGTACACTCATACTTACTACTGTCCTCGGATTGAAGGGCACGTACGTAAAACCTACGTACACGATCATAAGACCATCAACTCTATCACTTTAAGTCCCTCAATTATCGACTTAATCGCCGAGGCCTATGGCGAGCGGGTCATTAGTTAATAGCGCTATTAGGTTTAACAAACCTCACACCGTGCCAGTCGGACGGGCGTGTACTAATGGACTATGGGCAAAGGGTCAATGCTGATAGACATTGACTTAGGGCACCTCTTACATTTTCGTAGCAGTCGATACGCGTGGTCTAGTAACACATGGGAAACCCCCACTAATCTTCGCAAACATGTCAGAAAGACCGTGATGCAAACTTATACGATACATGGTTTTCAAAACGAATAGATGATTTACAAAACGAATGCTATAACTAAACAACCAACTGTGAATTCACTCAACTTTGTTGTTGACTCGTTGTTACATGCCTTACAGGTCGCTAAACATATGGAGCTTGCACGAGGAAGGAGTCGTTGTGGTGTGCGGACGGTTATGTCCAGTGTTTAATGTTTAAAACATTATGAACTTATTAAACCTATGTGTTGGACTTTAAACTTATGAACTGCGAACTTATGTTTTGAACTTTACGTTTATGCTTCCGCTGTCTAAATTAAAAACTTGGTTAACTAGCTTTTGGTCACCAATCGTATTTTGGTTGTCTTTATTTACTTAAGTACGTTGTTCAGTATGATTGGTGGCTCGATCCTGGTCATGTCACGCCTCCAAGCGGTGGAAACTCCGCATGGTGGATTTTGGGGGTGTGACAACCAAAATGGCAGTTTACTCTTTTAAATTCCTAGCTTTGTAATAACTGTTCAGTTTTTGAATGAAATACAGTAGTTCTGTTTTTATATATCATAGTGGAAAGTATTGATAGCGACAGTCAACTTTTTTTGTTTCCAATTAACCCAAAATAATATTCAGTTGTATGAAAATGGTAATAATTGTATGTTTGCATGCACGATTGTATGAAAATGTATAATATTGCCATTCCGATTGGTAAAGTAGAGGGTGAGTTAGAATCCAAGAGGTTCTGTGGGGTGAATCGAGCGGGGTATAAAAAATGGTGGTGGGTGAATCGAGCGGGGTAAAAATGGTGGTTCGCAAAAAATACCTCATCTCTCGTTCAGCCATTTTCAGTTAACAATGCTCTTCTTGAAGAGCCGGATAAGTTAGGTTCTTTTAGTGATGGTGTGAGTGGTGCCTCATCGGCCCAAACCTATTAATGGTCGTGTGCTTCCCTCGACATGAGGTCCCCCTATTAACTATGGAATTACAACCGTCCAAAAGAAGACGCCGCGGTAAAAGCTATAGATCAAACTAAGTGGTTCCCTGCTCAACGGAAGTTTTTGGGGAGTATGACCGGGAGTATTGTATTGAAGATGTGGGGGAGGACGACGGCAAAACTCTTTACTCACCAGAGAAAATCGGCTTATCTTTTCGATAACGTAAGTAATTATGTTACCAGATAGGAGTGTCTTTTGGTGTGGCGTGGTTTTCTGGTTTTTGTTCGGCTCGAAGACCAGGTTATGTTATTGTTTGATAATTTCTCATTTCTTTTTATTGATGGTATAAAGCCCAATTTTTGTTCTTTTAATTTAGTGTTAAGGGCCCAAGTGGGGACATCTCGAAGCCTGGCCCAAGGAAATTTTTGCTATGCATCTCTTTATGGGCGAAACCTTATTTACCCAAAAATAAATCCACAATATACACTATTTTTTTTTTAACATAAAGGGGACCCAATTTCATTCCATACAACACAAAGCCTCTAACAACTTACCAGAGGTACAAGCATTTAAAGACTTCATACATACATTACACATTTTACTCCACACCTATACCAATAATCTAAAGATAAAAATACACTTTTCTTCCACTATTTTAGTGTACATTCCATTGAAAACTGTATTGTTTATGTGTGTCCAAATTGCCCATATAGTGGCCATTACTATGCATAAGGTCGCCTTTCTTTGTTTCTTTGACATTGTTGGTCGTCTCACTGCCAATACCGCCTCTCTAACAATCGTGTGTGAGAACAGATCTGGCACCTCCAGCCACACGCCTATCGCCCACCAAATGGATTTCGCTAGGAGGCAAGTTACTAGGATATAGTCTGCCGTATTGAAAACTGTTGGGTATAGCTCTGTTAAACTCGTATCTGCAGCCCACAGACAATAACTCTGTTTACAAATCCGACAATACACATATATAAATCTCGAAGAAAATAAAGAGAATTAGTACCAAATGTATAATAGAAACAATCTCACAAAAAGGAGAGGCATAATCATCTTTAAGTAACTTGTCGGTATCCTTACCAACTTTTGTAGTTCGTCAAATCTAAAAAGATATAAATAAATAAGGCTCACACTATTTGCACACCTTGGCAGACTATCTACACACTTAGGGTTTACATACGCTGCGTAGAGGTCTCTACGCAGCGTATAGGGTTACCTCTCTAGCAGCGTATAGGTCTCTACGCAGCGTATGTAAAGGGCAAGTACACGACCAGACAGTCAAACCTAGTACCATGTCAAATCAGTCTGACATACGCTGCGTATGGATCTCTACGCAGCGTATAGAAGTAACCCTATACGCTGCGTATAGATCTATACGCATCGTATGTCAGACTGATTTGACACTGATACGATGTTGTCTAGGCACGTGAATAAAGCAATACGGGGAGTAGAGATCGATACGCTGCGTATTTCAGTAAATTTAAAAGTCTATTTATCTCTGCTTTCTTTTCATCTTCCATTCGACTTCATCTATTCTTTCTTTTCATCTTCTTCTTCAGTAAACAATTTACACCCCAAACTAAAATCATTTGTTCTGTTTTTTGTTCAATATTATTAAAATGTCATCATTTTGGAACGAAAATTATTTCGGTAATCGCTATTCTAACGATACATGGGGAGCAAATGATGCCAATGAGGAGGAGGAGGTTCTGTCTGGAGTCCCTGTTGATCAAAAAACACAGTTGCTAGACTTGAACAAGACTCCCACTCCACCTGTTGATGAACCAAATTACCCGGCGCATCAAGTGTATCCGGATTACGGATACGGGTATGAATCTCCGTACGTGCAACAAAGTGGATACAGTGCTGAGAATGCACCTGTTGATGAACTATATTACCCGACGCAGCAATCGTATCCAGGTTACGGGGGATACGGGGGTCATGAAGGTGGATACGGAGGTTTCGGTGGATACGGGGGTGAAGGTGGATACGGGGTAGAAGATGGATACGGTGGATACGGGGGTGAAGGTGGATACAGTGGATACGATAGATATGGGGGTGAAGGTGGATACGGTGGATACGAAGGCTACGGTGGATACGAAGAATACGGTGGATATGGTTATGAGCCCCGTAACACACCACTTTATGATGATTATAAACCATCTACCCCGGGCAATTCGTTTCAAATAAAGGAGGTATCACATTAAAATAATAATTATTTTTATAATAATAATAATAATTATTATTATTATTTTTATTGTTAAAAATATTATAATTATAATTATTATTATTATTATTATTATTATTGTTAAAAATATTATAATTATAATTATTATTATTATTGTTAAAAATATTATAATTATTATTATTATTATTATTATTATTATCGTAAAATTATTATAATTATAATTATTATTATTATTGTTAAAAATATTATAATTATAATAATAATTATTATTGTTAAAAATATTATAATTATTATTATTGTTAAAAATATTATAATTATAATTATTATTATTATTATTATTTTTAAAAATATTATAATTATAATTATTATTATTATTGTTTTTATTGTTAAAAATATTATAATTATAATTGTTATTATTATTATTATTATTGTTATTATTATTATTATTGTTAAAAATATTATAATTATAATAATTATTATTATTGTTAAAAATATTATAATTATAATTGTTATTATTATTATTGTTAAAAATATTATAATTATAATTATTATAATTATTATTGTTAAAAATATTATAATTATTATTATTATTGTTATTCTTGTTAAAAATATTATAATCATTATTATTATTATTATTATTGTTAAAAATATTATAATTATAATTATTATTATTATTGTTATTATTGTTAAAAATATTATAATAATAATTATTATTATTATTGTTATTATTATTATTATTGTTGTTATTATTATTAACGTAACTTTTTTTAGTGTTTCATGTCTCTAACTGATTTGAAGAATTGGGTACAAGAAACGGGAAAGGAGTATGGTTACGTAATTGTTACCCGCCGATCGAAAATATTGGTGGTACTACTGGGATGGTATGGCTTGTGTGCGACCGTAGTGGTGAGACCGTAGTAAAGCAACAGTTAGGAAAGCTGGTAGCAAAAAAATCGGTTGCCCATTTTCATTACTCGCCATCCGGGACGTGACGAATGACACGTGGGAGTTAAAAGTGGACAACGCGAACCATAACCACGAACCTACGACGAGTCTGTTGGGCCACGCTTTTGTGCGAAGATTTGCTGAAGTCGAATACAAGCTAGTGGAGCAGCTAACTGCTCAAAACATGGAGCCACGTATCATATTTCAAACCCTAAGAAAGCAGTTCCCCGACAGCCTGCATGTTCAGAAAGACGTGCAAAATGTGGTACAAAAAATTAGAGCGACACTGATGGACGGAAAGACTCCTATGCAGGCACTGGAAAGCCTGCTGCATGACAACCGATTCATTTACGACACCCGACAGGAACCCAAAACAGATGTCGTAACAGAGATTTTCTTTGTTCATCCTTATTCAATCACTATGTGGCGTGCATTCCTGCACGTGATGTTGATCGACGCGACCTACAAAACAAACATCTACAACATGCCATTTGTCCAGGTTGTGGGTTTGACGTCGACCAACAAGTCTTTTTGTATCGCACATGCCGTTATTTGCAAAGAACGAAGGGGTAACTACGTGTGGGTGTTTAAGCAGATCAAGTCAATGTTGCATGAATGTATGATGCCGCGTGTGATAGTCACGGATAGAGAGTTTGCCCTAATTAACGCGTGTGCTAAAGTATTCCCGAACGCAACCAGGCTTTTATGCTACTTTCACATCGAACAAAATATAAGTAGACATTGCAAGCAAGGGTTCAATAAAAAAGATTGGGGGAAATTTACGTCGTACTGGCGGAGAGTGTGCGAATCTGCTTCAGAGCCCATATACAAGTACAAGTTGGAGAAAATGTATAACCGACTCGTGGTTGCCAACCGAGAAAGTAAGTGTTCCTTCAACAAACGACTCACCCAATCTATTATATTTTACACACGCTTTTACATTTCATTATTTTATTTTTGCAGGTGTCTTTGATTACGTCTACGAAAACTGGCTCAAAGACTATAAAGAAATGTTCGTTTATGCGTGGACCGATAAGTGTCGCAACTTTGGTCAGCGCACCACCAACAGAGTTGAGAGCCAGTACGCAAATTTAAAAAGATACGTTACGCGTGGGAGTTCATTGGAGCGAATAGCAAGATTACGTGAAGCGCTGTGAAGCGAGCTTTAAGCGCGAAGCGATGATGGTTTGAAGCGACGCTTCAGCCCAATCAGGTCACATTTGGGCCATTTTTTAAGCCCAACAGTCTTTAAATAGGGTTAAATGAGGCCTGTTTCTTTACCCTATTTGATGAATTTGTGGTGGTATTGTTATAGTTGCTTGTTGCTGGAGGTGGGATGTACGTTGAGGTGTTCAACAGGGGAGTTATACCACTTGCATACAGCATCAAGAAGTATGTCGCCGGGGGATTTCCGTTACTAAACATGTTACAAGACATAAGCGATTACGCGCTAAAGCTGTATGCTAAAATGCCAAGGAGAACCCAAACCCAAAGCATCATTCCTTTGTAATCACCAAGATAGAAATGAATGAAAACAATAGGATTAATTTCATATATACCCTTTCAAACTTGAAAAATATCATATATACCCAACCGAAACTAAAAATATCATATATGCCCTTACAAAATAGTTAAAATATCAAATATACCCAATTTATAAAAAAACAATCTAATAAATTATCATTTTACTTTTATTTTTTTAACTTCGAGTTTTCATATATGATCATCTTTTAACTTCATAATCTATATAATTTATTTTTACTCATTTTTTTATTTTTTTCCATAAACAATAGTATTCTTCATATATAATATTTATAAGTTAAATAAATTGAGCGAGAAATGGGTAGATATAATATTTGAAGTTAAATTGTCATATATATATATATATATATATATATATATATATATATATATATATGGGTAGGGTTCCAGCGTGAACAACCTCCCAAGAGTGAACTGCGTGAACAGATCTGGACCCTTGATTTCCTTTTTAGTTGTTAAGGGTAGGATTGTAATTATATAAAAAATTAGATTTAAATCATTATTTTAATAATTTTATTAAGTTACATCTTTCCTAATTTAAATTCATTATCCACATTATGTTTTATTTATTAATAAGATAATTATCAAAACAAACAACAAATCACCAGATTTCAATTTTAATTTTTAAGATCAACAATAACTTTCAGATTTCATCACCAGAATTCAAATTTTGATTTTTAAGATCCACTTCATATTTCAACGGTATACACATGTGTACTTGGATATGAATAGAACAGTACGCATGTGTACTCAGCATCGTACATATGTGTATCTACCTACATAATACATACATAGAAACAATACATGTAAAACTATTTTATATTTAAGAAATTACAAGTTCCATAATGTTTGTCAAACCAAGCAAAAAACATACAATTACAAAGTTCCAGTTTCGTAAAAACAATAAACCCAACATAATCCGAAAAACAAAAAACATAGTCTTTTACAACTATTCGCCACGTTGTATGCTGAATCATCCTTATTGTCCAAGCAAACAAACATACCATTACTCGTTAACCGGGTCACATCAGCCAAGCTCATACGTGAATCATCCTTATCGACCTTCCATCTCCACTTTTCTCGTTAACGACATCTCCTATAATAGCACAAAAAAATCAGCAACTAATACTTTGCATAATTAACAAGTGTACATCAAACAACTTTACACATTCAATACACAAAAAATTAGGAGATATCACAAAAACAGACGTTATACACATGTGTACATTGCATTAAAAACAGAGCAAAATCGAAATACACATGTGTACACCCGCCTCAAAACAGAATAAACAAAAAACACACTGTACATGTGTGTACAACCCAGTGTACAATGTTCATCACATTTTCCCCAAAAAAAACAATACCAATAATCGGAATACACATGTGTACACCCGCCTCAAACAAAGCATAATAGACATAAAACACCCCTGTACATATGTGTACAACCTAGTGTACAATCTTCATCACATTTTCCCAAAAAAAAAATAAAAAATACCAATAATCGAAATACACATTAATCATATAATAAAATCAGAAACTTACCGCAGCAAAAACTGAGAACTATGCAAAAACAATCACAAAACCGATAGATCGCATTCCGTTCAGTCATCCGGCAACGATTGATACTCCGGTGATCGATTCAGATCTGAAAAACAAATTGCGGCTGCCGCCGGTGACACTCAGCCATTTCGACTGCATTTACGTGTCCGTATCCATTTCTCAATGTTTCCGTTACCCGAACGACACCTGCGGAAAATCCCATACGATGGCAGAATTCAATAAAAAATATAAAAAAAATCTTGTTTTGGTAAAATGATATTCATGGTTTTTATATGTTTATGCCACTAACGTACCCACTAAGATTTATCTTTTTGTTATTGGTTGAAATTGTTGTGTAGAATTGAAAATGACTTACAGGTGTTTGAAGAAATTTATACAAGAAATGAGATCACTTTGCTTTCATGTCCAATATAGGCAACGATCGATATTCCGGCGGTCATCTAGAGGCACAGAGAGAAAGAGGATCTGGGTTTTTTTTAAGGGAAATCAAAAGATTGATAAACAAACCTATAGATAATTACGGGATTTAATGAAATCAAAGAATATGGAGACAATCTAGTTTCCTGATTTTAAATAACCAATTAATCTAATTACACTTTTACCCTTTTGATTTTAATAAAACAATAAAAAGTAATCTAATAATTACAATCATGCCACTCATTTAAATATCAAGATCATAATAATCAATGGTCCAGATCAGTTCACGCAGTTCACTCTTGGGATTTTGTTCACGTTTGAACCTAATCCTATATATATATATATATATATATATGAGATCTCAAAGTTTTAGAAAAATAAGGGCAAAATTGTCATTTATTAAATTGTTTTTAATGAGTTGAGTATATATGATATTTTAACTATTTTGCAAGGGTATATATGATATTTATAGTTTTGCAGGAGTATATATGATATTTTGCAAGTTTTGTAGGGGTATATATGAAATCCCCCTAAGTTATTTACTTATTTGTTGAACAAATCCTTCTCAAATAAACTATGAATTTTTGAAACTAGACACCACTAATGATATAAATGAATGAAACACGGCAATAGTAAGGATGTGTAGTATGAAACATCAGAAGAGTGAGCCTCTGATTTGCATCAAATATGTGAAATAGTAACTATTTTGAGTGTGTCGTATCGCCTTGTTGATAACGAACATGAAGCACGTTATAAAGTGATATGCGATTTCCATCCCGAGGGATACATATATGACTGTATACGCAACCCGATTGAGCTTTGGAGGGATGAGAAGCGCCGCAAAAACCAAGATCGGTACAAGAACAAGTACCAAGCTATTGAAAGTTAACAGGGATGACATCTTTTCTTGTTCATGATCTTCATAACATAAACATGTAACTATGATCCCAAAGATCACACACACCAACAAATACCCGACCCAGGTGAGTTTGGCGGGGAGAACTAACTCCATCGTAAGCGAGAATATAGCAAGAAACGCCGAGAAGCTACCGATAAATTTCAAAATGGTGTAACTGCCATCCGGCATTAACTCGTTTAAGCAGAAGCCCATGCTTGTAGCTATGAATTCAAGGGTCCAAAATGCGACAATGCCGGTCTTCTTAAACGCTTGGTTATTTTCAAAAAAAGATTGATGTTCGTTTCCAGGCGTCCATTTAATTCGGATCCACACGATTCCATAAATCATGCCAACGCGATGCAAAAGAAAAATATACAATAAAATCCTGAAGAAAACAGTTTCACTAGTTATTATTGTTATCAAAAACATAAAAATTGAAAAAGGAAACTATAGATTCATCTTAGACCACGTAGTGGGGTTTTTTGGCGTTCCCCCCCCCCCAAAAAAAAAGCCCAACCAAGCCCCACAACCACCCCCCTGGGGCGTTTTTTTTTGAAAAAAATAGGTTTGGAGTGCTTTTAAAAACGCCTGGAACTTGCTGGATGGCCAATAGCATTTTTTTATGATTTTTATTTTTTATTTACTTCTGTTAGAATACAATGCCCCACAATATTTCAAGCCCCACTACACCTATTTTAACATAAAGCCCAATAAAGCCCCCTTTCTAACTGGACTGTCACATGGCGCAAAATGCCCAAGGGTGTGGGCTTTGTTTTACCCTCCCACTACACATGGTCTTAGACTAACAGAAAACCTTACCGCATCTTGGCAGTGCTGGAAAGCGGAGATGCTGGTGCAAGTTCTGGTGCACGTGCGGGTGCCCTTGCCGTTGGTGCAGGTGCTGTTGCGGGTGCCAGTGCTCGTGATGGTTAGCCATCTCTCACCAAAATGGCAACCTGTGAATTCATGGTATGGTAGGTTCTAAGGTTTCTTAATTTGACTTCCACAACGTTTGACTAAATCTTTCATTCATTTTTTTTCTTTAAATAAACAATTAACTAATTAGTTGAGAAATTTACAATGCATATCATTAAATCTCACTTCAACCACAAAACTAGCTCAGAAAATTGTGGGCTTTAGATGACCAATTCTGTAATAAGCAAACAGAAAATACTGACCAGCCAATGCTGCCTAACATCCCACGCACCGGTGGACCTAGAGAATTTTTTCATAGGCAGTGGCGGAGCTAGCCCATTAATTTAGGGGTATCCCGATTTTTTTACCGTGCAACCATACAATAATAAAAAAAAAACGATAATAAATTAAGTAAAACAAATACTTAATAAATTATTGTTTGTGTCTTTGGCTAACTTTATCAATTATATTTAGGGCTTTCTTTCAATTCTTTTATTGTTAAAACTAGATTTTAGCCCATGTCGCGCGTTGCGGCGACAACATCACGTTTGTTACTTCGTTACATGTGATACGATGATGATATTAACATGTGGTGCTCACACGTGATGTGAAGTGTTTTTTACTTTGTTATACACATTACATGGTGACACTAACTTGGTTAGAAATAAATAAAAAAGTATAAATTCTGCAATTTAATTTTGTTTTGTTTTAGTTAAAGCAATGTTAGGTAAGTAATTAAATAAAAAGTAATTGGTAAAGGAGCACATGCTTTATTTTTTTACAGTTTATTAATTAATGTCACGAGTGGAATATTTTTAGAAAAATTCATGATCGGTTTACCATCCTAAAACCATATGCTCTTTATACCACCATCACAAAAATGTCACACACTTGCTTTCTCCTTACAACCATCAGCAAAACATCCCCACGCCCCCACAACAGCACCACCTAACCGCCAACACCACAACTCGTCGTAGATCTTTTATTCAAAATCACCGCCCCACCACCACCTAACCGTCATAGTCGCACAACACCAACACCACCACACAACCTTCACCAACTCCGACCATCGCCTATAACCAACCACCGCAACCTACATCTAACCGCCACCATTACAGCACCACCACATAAACGCCACCGCCTCGTTTCTCTGTTTGCGCTAGTGTAGATTTTAGGTTTCTAGATATGACCACTTAAGTTCCTAACTTCATGATAGTGCACAACCAACAAAGAGAAATGGGATTTCTACCGAAGGAAGAAAAAGAGACCACCAAAGACCTGCTTCAACCAAGATCCTTGCATCTTTCATCCAACCTTCAAAACCCTACATCTGAACACCCTTTGTTACCGGTGACGCCATCTGAGATCACCGCGGAACCCTATCGCCGTCGTCGGAGTTGTGGTCATCAAAGCAAGCCCAAGCCCCCGCATGAAGGCTTTGTTGTGATGGAAGCCCTTTCCTTACTCCTCAATATAGTTTGTTTTTCTGACCAACTCTCATGGCTTTAGGAGGGGGCGGTATACATTCTCTCTACAAAACTTGTCTGCCGCCATATAAACACCAGCTAGGTAACCAAAAAGTCAAAGTGAAAAAAGCTTTTTTCGGTGGAGGGCATTTTTGTAAATATGTCGCTGCACCGACATTTGTGTTTAAGATTATATAAATTTGGGCCTATTTTATCATTCAGGCTTAATTATTCTACAAGTTTTCGGGTTATAAAATGTTTGAGCGTGTAAAAAAATGGGATTTTAGTAATATCAAGTATTCTATTTTTTATTTAGGGGTATCCTCGTATTTTATTTAGGGGTATCATTTGTATAAAACCGGAAAAAAACAGTACGAATACGGGGTTGACCCGTAGCCCGTGCTACGGCTCCTAACATTATAGTTCCGCCTCTGTTCATGGGGGCGGAAATTTACAAGGTCATTTGTTTCTTGTTATATAAAATTTTTTCGGTTCGGTTCGGGTCGGGTCGGGTCGAGTCGAGTCAAGTCATATAAAAAAATAAACAAACTAAATTCTATATAATAACAAAAATACGTCAAATGTCATTACAAATGCATAATGAAAATTGAAGAAACTAATACATCTAAAGTCGTTTTTTATAGGCTCTTATTTTTTGAACTTTAGTCGTAACATCCTCTAAGAAGACATTCCTAGGGATGTAAACGAAACAAATATTCATAATGTATATAATTTTATATCATTTGAGTATGATAACTAGTAGGGTTGCCCCGCGCTTCGCGGCGGAAAACCTGTCGGTTTTTGTTTGTTGCGTTACAATCGAAAGAGAATTTCAAAAAATAAAATAAAGTTGTCTTAATGTCTAAAAGGATACTGAGACGTGTTTTATATCGACTGGAAACTATTAAATAAATATCGCTAATATCGACTGGAAACTATTAAATAAATATCGCTATTGGTTTCAATAATGTTATTTTAGTAAGATAAAAAAAAAAAAGGAAAAAGAACGTTCCAAAAAGCATAGAAAGTTGTTTAGTTAAATGAAAAGAACAAACTAAAAAACCAACTTACAAAATAAGTTAGTTATATGATAAAAGGAATACTTAGTAGGAGAAAAGAAAATGAAAATTAAACGTAAACTCAAAATTAGAAATAGAAAAAAGTATAGTTAAAAATCAAAATTAATAAATTTTGATAAGCAAAATACATAGTGATATATGTAGGGTTATTTTTTCTGAACAGCCAAATGTATTTAGTTTTTTTACAAATGGTTATTTTCCTTTACTTTTCTTCGATTTTATTCATTTCTTCCGCGTCAAGAACAGGAGCATTTATTTTGCAGGCCTCAAAGTTAAAGGGATGAATATTATCTTCTTGCTCTCTCTACGGCTCTACCCACAATATAACATTACAACCAACCGCCACCGCTACCAGGAAAGACCAACACAACCGAGCATGATCTCTGGTCAAGTAAAATCTTCGTATCCCCATCGTTCATTTGGGAGCAACAAAACCACCAGCATCACCGCCTCTGACCCACTCACTCTCTCCCGACGTTCGTCCTCCACAAACTCAAATGAACATCGTCACCCATTTCTGCCGATTTAGGTCCTGCTCCTCTCAGATCTGAAGACGACAACTGCTCCAACAACCGATTTGTGGCTGCATGTAGACTTTCCGGCAGTCATTGACAACGATTCAGAGTTATATAAGGTGATTCCCGTTAGGTGTTAAGAGTGTTGATTCGGTGGCCCAACGGCGGTATTACGGTGATATTATCGTGACAAAGTCAAAAAGAATAGGTGGCGAGTAGTCTTTCTGACTAACGGCAATCACCGGTCATGGTCGACGGGGGATGGTTTTTTGGTAGCGTTGGTCGAATAGGGGGTTTCCAATTTACAGGTTAAAACAAAGGGTGAAAAACTTTGGGGGTGTTTGGGTTAGCTTATTTTGAAGCAACTTATGACTTATTGACTTATAAAAGTTAATAAGTTGTTTTTTGAGTGTTTGGGTTAGATTATTTTGGAGAGTTTTGTGTGTTGAAAAGTTATTTTTGAGAAATCAGAATTTCTAACTTCTCACTTATGACTTATATAAGTTAATAAGTCATTTTTTAGAAGGAATCCCAAACACCCACTTTATTGACCAAAACCAAAAATATACTTTTGTTCAGTATGTTAGAAATACTATAGAGTAATTGGTTACTTTTCCCAATCATAAATAGACAAAGTTAAAAAAAATATGAAGTTAATATAACAAAATTCAACGGGATATTAAATTTAAATAACCTAAATTTTCACTAATTGGTCGATAACACTCCCAACTTTCGATTTTTACACCAGCACTCCCAACTTTCAACTTATTGGCTGATAACACTCCTTAACTAACTTCACCCAAACCCAGTTAGCTGATGTCAGCTGCCACGTTATCAAAAATGCTACGTCACATGCCACATCAACTGCCACGTCATTGAAAAATGCCACGTATGCTGCCACATCAGCTGTCATGTCATCAAAAATTGTCACATCAACTGCCACGTAAGCAAAAAAGGCCACATCAACAAAAACTAACTGGGTTAATGTTTAGTTAGTTAGGGAGTGTTATCGGCCAATAAATTGAAAGTTGGGAGTGTTTGTGTACAAATCGAAAGTTGGGAGTGTTATCGGCCAATTAATGAAAGTTGAGGTTATTTAAATCCAATATCCCAAATTCAACTATAGAAGATTTAAGCTTTAATATGACAAAATTAGGGTGAGGATCAAATAGGAATTTTATTTTGGCTAGTAAGGATAAGAATCAATAGAATTATGACATGTGGCAAAATTTAAAATAAAGAGAAAGAGTATTTTAGTCAATTGTATCCAATCTTCTTCCTTCTTCTCCCCCAGTAACTTCAAAACCCACTATCTTCAACCTTTTCTTCACTTTCTATCTCAATAATCACTACATTATAGTGCGATTTTCGTCACCAATCAATGATTCAAACACCTAATCAACGTGTTTTTTAACTTTTTTGAAGAAACCCAGTTTAACTTCATACAGTATCTCATTTTTCCCGTGATTTTGAAGCGAATCACTTGATCCGTTTGATTCGATCGCTGATAGTGTTTCTATCATTCAAATTTTGTCAATCGTTGAAGAAATCGGCTTCGATCCATGTAAGAAATTCTTGAGTTGCATTTTTACGATCTGGGTTTTTTAATTGAGTCATTGCGTTTTATGATCTTGGCGGGGGTCTGGGGCAGCGCCCCTGGGAGCAGGGTCCAAGGGGCAGAGCCCCTGGCTCATTTCGTAGACTGTTTTTGATTTCACAAACAAAACATACACTGGTTCAATGCGTTTTAGAGAGAACACTTTCTTTTGTGTTTTCAGTCCATTGTGTTTTAGAAAAAAAAAAGACATTTTTAAGTGTTTTCTGGCCATTGCGTTTTAGAAAAACACATTTTTGAAGTGTTTTTAGTCATTGTATTTTAGGTAAAACACTTTTTTATATGTTTTCAGTCCATTGCGTTTTAGAGAGAACACTTTCTTTTGTGTTTTTTTACCATTGCGGTTTAGAAATAAGACATTTTTATGTGTTTTCTGGCCATTGCGTTTTAGAAAAACACATTTTTGAAGTGTTTTAGAAAAATTCGAAATTCGATTCGATTATCAAGAATTCGTTTCAATTATAAGAATTTGAATTAGACTTTGATTCAATTCGAGTCAAGTAAATTGAATACGAATCGAATACGAATTATAGTTTCAAATTCGATTCGATTCGAAATTCGAATAAAAATTATACATTTTTATATATTAATTTTATATATAATATATATATAACTTTTATTGGGCTATACTATAAATTATTTTCAAAATTTATTCCAATTATTAAAATTACCCATTACCAAACCCAATACATGGCCATAACTCAAACCTACGTAACAAATCTATCAATAGATTTTTAACACTAAAAATATAAACTTGTAATTGAGGAGTGGTTAGTCCCGACTTCTTGTTTTGAATTAATTCTTATGGTACTTCATTTGGAACTTTTTTAATGTGATATTGTGCTTTATGGTTGATTTAAAATTTATGTTTCATCTTAATAGTTTTTTACATGTTTTAAAACAATTTGAATCAAATCGAATTTATTCGAATTCGAATATTTAATCGAATACGAATATGAATCGAATACGAATTGGGTTTTTTATTTGAATACAAATTCGAATCGAATTCGGTATGTTTTAATCGAATTCGAACTGAATTCGGATTCAAAGGAAAATAAAATTATTTGAATAATTCGATTCGAATAATTCGAAAATTTGATATTCGATTCGATGAACACCCTGTCTGATTTCATAGTTCTGTTGTTCATCGATTGATAATAAAGACAGTTTTTTCTGTGATACATGTTGTTTTTGACACGATTTTACCTCTATAGTACTTGTACGAGTACTCAAAAACTAAAATAAAAACAAAGTGGTACTAAAGCGGGTATTGTACCAATACCCGTACTCATATCCGTATCATACCAATATATTCAGTACCAAAATACCTGTACCATACCAATTGGTGGAGGGCTTCGCGGATTAACCGTTGATCTAATCGAAAGTACAATGCCCTTTAGTTACATTTTCTATAAATCTTTTTCCAACTTAAACACCCCCTAGTAAAACCCAAAATCATACAACAAACCAAACAAAAAGGCACACCACCCAATTGCACAACAAAACAACAAAGCCAAGGATGCTAACACCCCACAACATGAACCACTTACTAATTAACATATTATAGATATAATTATAAATGAGGTATGACACTATGCCAAGCTAGAAGTTTGTAAGGGAGAGACTTGGTGTTCTAAGGGACTCAAGTTCGATTCCTGCCCTCCCCATTATTTTCTGCGGCACCTGGTGATGATGGGAGACTAGGCGAATAGGTGAAGATCGCTAGTTCGATCTTTGAACTGAGCGGGTTTTACCTCACCGCACTGTCGTGCCTTCGGGCGAATGTTCACGGGCTTCGGCCATAGGTGAGGGCTTTCCCCGGTTCGGAGTCGAGTGTATCTCGATATGGTGAATTTCGCTAGTAGCCCATTTGAATGATTTGTTCGTCGTTAAAAAAAAAGAAGTTTTTGATAAAGTTTACGAAAAATAAATATTTACAAAGAATATAATGAATTGCAAGATTCGTTGATTCTTCAACCGGTAATTAGTTAAAGAAAGTATAATGAAAAAAATTATTAGATCGATCTGTACAACTGTGATGATGTTTTGATTTTTGTTAAGTGGTTTTTAATAAAACTTGTGATGATATTAACTTATTAAGATACTGGGAGGGAGAAGATCAAATAGAAAGTTTATTTTGGCTAGAAATGATAGGAAGCAATAGGATTATGACATGTGTCAAAATTTAAAATAAAGAGAAAGGGTATTTTAATCAATTTTATCCAATCTTCTCCCTTCTTCTTCTCTCTGTAACTTCAAAACCCACCATTTTCAACCTTTTCTTCACTTTCTATCTCAATAATCACTAAATTATAGTGCGATTTTTGTCACCAATCAATGATTCAAACACTCAATCAACGTGTTCTTCAACTTTTTTGAAGAAACCCAGTTTAATTTCATACAATATCTCTTTCTTTTCCTGTGATTTTGAAGCGAATCACTCGATTCGATCGCTGATAAGTGTTTCTAACATTCAAATTTTGTCAATCGGTGAAGAAATCTGAAGCAATCGGCTTCGATCTATGTAAGAATTTTTTGAATTGCATTTTTACGATCTGAGTTTTTGAATTGAGTCATTGCGTTTTACAAAGTAATATTGGCGGGGGGTCCGGGGGTAGCGCCCCTAGGAACAGGGTCCAAGGGGCGGCAACCTCTGGCGAGGTCCAAGGGACAGAGCCCCTGGCTGGGGTCGACTGAAGCCCCGCCTGAGAAGAAATATAGTGAAGTCTTCATGGAGAAGACTAAGAGCCAGGTGGTGCCTATGTTTCCCGTTTCAATGGCGATGGCAGTTTTCCTTCACAAACATGAAAATATCCACATTCACAAGTTTGAATTTTATCTCTCTATGGCTCTTCATTTGTACTGTTTCATCAGCAGTGTGATCCTTCTTATGATTTTTCAACGTGCTAAGAAGGACCCCGAATTGAGTCCATGGATCACCGCTTTTCTGGTTTGGCTGCAACATCAATATTGATGATCACCGCCTTCATCCTATCAGAACTAGGGGATTTTCTGGAATATATGGTATTAGTCGTGGGGGTTTTCTATGTAATTGGTTCTCTGCTTAGTGATTATCTCAGACGCCTTCCTCGCTTTCTTTCCGTTTTGTATGATATAATGATATGTAACGCCATAGGGCCGGCGGGTCAACTTTTGAGGGACGTCTGCGCTTGATGTTACAAGACTTTTAGCTTGAGCAACGGTGGTTTTAATTATTGGTTCAGAATTCAGCTATGCGTCCTTTAGTAGTAATGTAATTGTCTTTTACAGTGAGTTTAGCATTTTCTAATATTTTGTAGTATATGAACATGAATATGAATACATGGTTTTCTAATCTTTTTTTTCTAACGTGAACAGTAGGTATTCAGGAATACCTTGTCTTTTTTATTATATAGTAACAACTTAGTAAAATATACATCTATACAAGAGCCAAGAATCGAGGATCCAAACATTAAATAAATAAAAGGGAAAATCACGAGAATAGCCAACACTTGGTTAAAGTTTTAAAAATAGCCAATTGACACCCCATAAAATGGGCTTTCACGAATTCCCACGCGGCTCAAATTAAAAGTTAAGAACTATCCTCATGACCAATCACCTTTTGCCACGTGTGCTGCTGTCATCACCTTGTTCCCTCAGTCTCTCTCTCTCTCTCTGTCATCTTGTCTGCGCAAAGCCGTCTTAGCACATTGTAGGTCATAAATGCAGACCCTTTCTCTCTCCTCTTTTTTAATTAATTCTGGCAGAAGTTGGTGGAGTCTGACGATGGCCATGGACATCCCGGAGAAATAATATGAAGAAGATTGTCGTCGGAGACCATGGACATCCTGGAGGGAATCGAAATCAAGATCAAGGCCAAGGTAATCAAGGTCACAAGACCCAGAAGAACCCTTACTCGCAACTTCAAGCATCTCAACCTCGATTTCCAGCTCATCACCGACGTTGAATCCGGTAAACAGAAGCTCAAGGTTGACTCGTGGTTCTGATCCCGCAGAACCACTGCTGCTATCTGTACTGCACTCAGATATCTTCAGGTAGTTCTTTAGACTTTTCATCATGTTGTTTGAATCTGTGATAGATCTCGAGGAAGAGGAAAATAATGTGGTTTTGAAAATGAACATAATGTGAGTTTCCGATGAAATGGATCGGAGATGGTGTGCCGGCTAGGGTTAGAAAGAGGAGAGAGAGAGAAAAAGAGAAGAGAGATGAGGGGTGTATTCCTTACTGTCAGAACTCTGCAGTTATGACAAAAAGAGGAGAGGTTGGTGGTTGGTTGCAGGGTGGTGGTGGTTTACGGTGGTGGTTGTGGTGGATGGAGGGTAGTGGTGTTCAGTGAGGGTGGTGGTTGCAGGCATGACGTAGAGTCAACGACGGTGCTGCTGCCGTTGTATCTGTAGATGCCGCCATTAACGGCGGAAATGAAGGTTTGGTGTGTGTGTGTGTTCTGAGTGGGTAGTGATTTCGTTTGAGTCAATCGGAGAAGACAAAAGAGAAGACCTTTGCTCTTTTTACTTTTTTGCCCTTGATGTGCAGACAAGATGACAGAGAGAGAGAGAGAGAGAGACTGGGGGAACATGGTGATGACAGCAGCACACTTGGCAAAAGGTGATTGGTCATGAGGAAAGTTCTTAACTTTTAATTTGAGCCGCGTGAGAATTCGTGAAAGCCCATTTTATGGGGTGTCAACTGGCTATTTTTGAAACTTACCCCAAGTCTTGGCTATTCTCGTGATTAGCCCTAAATAAAACCTTATTGTTATCCACTTTAACCGATTTATTTGTGAGTCTGAATTGAACGAACATCCTTTTGCTAATCATTACTCATAGAAACATACAATCATCAATTAGGCTGGACGGTATGGGCACCGTCCCAACTTCGTCGTGGCCCGGCGCCGCCCAGGAGACCATTTCTGGAGGACTGGCGTCCCGGCTTAGGCGTCGAATTCGTCGACCTGCGGACGTTGAAGACGGGCCAGATAAGGACAAAACCAACTCTCACACACACACCTATACATGCAATATACACATATATATTAGGTCCATCCCTCCATTTCCTTAGCTTCATCCTCTTTGCCCCATCCTCACACCCGATCTACGTGGCGGATCATCCTCCAAGGGAGGACCATCACCATACCGCATAGCCTTATAATTTGATCTTTTAGTTGCGGTGAACATTTTAATAATAATTACACCGACTTTGCAAAGAGCTAGAGTCAAGGATTAGACCATAGGGTGTGGTTTGGGTAGTCCCTTTGGGGACTATCCGCCACGTAGGTGCCACGTCACATGAGGTGGAGGACCATCCCCTTGGGAACTACCCAAGGGTGTGGAGGATGGTCCCCACCCCCTTTTTTATTATTATTTTTTGATTTAGTAAAATAATTAAAACAAAATAAATAAGAATAAAAAGTTACATTTAAATAAAAGCCTAAAGTTACATTTAAAAAAAAAGGAGAGTATCAAACAGGAAGTTTATTTTGGCTAGGAAGGATAGGAAACAATAGGATTATGACATGTGACAAAATTTAAAATAAAGAGGAAGGGTGTTTTAGTTAATTTTATCCAATCTTCTTCCTTCTTCTCCCCTAGTAACTTCAAAACCCACCATTTTCAAAACCCACCATCTTCAACCTTTTCTTCACTTTCTATCTCAATAATCACTACATTATAGTGCGATTTTCGTTACTAATCAATGATTCAAACACCAAATCAACGTGTTCTTCAACATTTTTGAAGAAACCAGTTTAACTTCATACAATTTTTCATTTTTTCTCGTGATTTTGAAGCGAATCACTCGATCCGTTTGATTCGATCGCTGATAAGTGTTTCTATCATTCAAATTTCGTCAATCGTTGAAGAAATCGGCTTCGATCCATGTAAGAAATTCTTGAATTGCATTTTTACGATTTGGCTTTTTGAATTGAGTCATTGTGTTCTTCAGGGGTTCTAAGGGGCAACGCCCCCTTAACAAGGGTCTGGGGGCAGCGCCCTTGGGAGCAAGGTGCAATGGGCAAAGCCCCTGGCTGGGGTCGAGCTGCATCATATTTTTTTTTTGATTAAATTGCTTTAATAAAACTGCATCAGAAAATTTAATTTTCTAGAAATTACCTCATTTCGTAGACAGTTTTTGATCTCCTACATTCTGGCTCAGACAATTCATAGACAAAACATACCCTGGTTCAATGCGTTTTAGAGAGAATACTTTCTTTTGTATTTTTAGGCCATTGCGTTTTAGAAAAAAGACATTGAGTAAACTGCAATTTCCCCCCCTAGGGTTTAAGCCAATTGGCACTCTGACCCTCTCTAACGAAATAATTGCAATTTTACCCCCCAACGTTGTTGTTATGTCGCAATATTACCCCCTGCCGTCAAATAAGTTAACAGATCTGTTAACTGGAATGTGAAATGACTATATTGCCCTTTCATATTACCCCATATGGTTTGTTCTACTCTGTAATATTACCCCTGGTGTAAAATGACTAAATTGTCCTTTCTTATTACCCCTTATGGTTTGTTGTACTCAGCAATATTACCCCCCGGTGTTAAACAGTTCTTGCAAACCTTTACCCCCACCACCATCAGCCGCCAGCACCCACCTCTACCACCATCAGCCTCCACCCCCCACAAATGGTACAAATAAGCAGTGACTGAACCACCCACCTTATTTGATGAATGCTGCATACCAACTAGCATCTGATCCTTCAAAACAAGGTCCTCTTCCTCAAAGTCCATGTCAGCATAAACACCTGTGTGTTTGAATGTTCAGTTGCATGCTAAAAGAACCTTAAACCCATCATGGATGTAATGATATTGAGAACATGTGTACCCTTAAATACAAAAATGACAATTTTCATCTTTGATGCAATACATGAAACACCTGGTGTGCAAGATTACGTTTTCCATAGTCGTTGGTCGGTTTGACTTGAATTCCGTCAAAGTGTTTGGTTGTTGCAAGTTGATCGAAATACTCCTGCAACTTGTTAACATTTTTGGATGAAAAATACACACCGAGAAACAAAGAGAGAAAGAGAGAGTGCCTAGACTTGTAAAGGTGAAGGTCGTTCGAGGATAAGAAAGAATAATAAACAGAATAATTGCAAACCAGATCCCTCCGTCACAACAGCTCCTTCTCCGTCTCCGGTCATCCTCTCCGGCGACCATTGAACCTCCTCTGTCTCCTTCCAAATGGTTGTGGTGGTGGTTGTGTGGCGACGACAGTGGCGGTGGTTGTGGTGGTGAATGGCGGTGGCAGTGGTGGTGCATGGTGGTGATTATATTGGTGGATGAGAGAGAGACAGGAGAGAGATGGTATCAAAATACCCTTACCTGGGCAAGAAAAGGGTTTCAGGGATCATTGAAGAAGAAGACTATCTGTATATATGTGTAGGTATTTTATATATAATAATAATAATAATAATAAATATGGGTAAGATTACCAAAATACCCATACCTATAAGGGTCAAACTACCGTTGACTGACGCCAGGGGGTAATTATGCGACAGAACAACAACGTTGGGGGGTAAAATTGCAATTATTTCGTTAGAGGGGGTCAGAGTGCCCATTGGCCTAAACCCCAGGGGGTAAAATTGCAGTTTACTCTGATGTGTGCAAAATGCAACATATAAATTACATCAATTGTGGCATAAAACTAACCCTTTTTTAGTACTAATGTTGGAAAAAGTGTGATTTTGTCTTCCTTTTGTATTTTCAGGATTAAATGAGCTCAAATTAACAAAAGAAGCAAAAAGACAGCAAAATCTAACATAAATACAAGAAAAGGAACAAACGTGACATGCCCGACCCCACGACAACATCTTCCCAAGCAAAACAAGAAGACAGAAGACAGAAGACTGAACACGCCCCGTGCTCAGCCAGCACGGGGGCGTGCCCAAGAGTCAGCAGAAAAGACAAAGTGGTAGAAGCTTCCATTGCCCACCACGGGGCCGTGCTCAGCGGGCACGGGGCCGTGGTCAACTATAAGATTCGCAGAATCCAGGCAAATCTTCATAGTACAGATATGCTTCTGCACACGGGGTCGTGCTCAGCGGACACGGAGGCGTGGTCAACTAATACAGACAAGCTGCAATAAATGAAGAAAGAGAAGGATGTGGACACGGGGCCGTGCCCACTGGACACGGGGCCGTGCCCGAGCTTCTGTTCAGCCTATAAATAGGAGTGCTTGGCTCAAGCTCAAACCATCCCTTGGCACACCACCTCTCTCACACTTCACCCACCACCCACCACCACCATAACACCATCATCCACCACCATCATCCATTGTCCATCATAGAGTGTGTGAGTCGTCTCGGGATCCAAGATTGATTGTAAGAGTTCTTGACAATCAAGGCCATGTTTGCCTAAGTCTCTTACATCACTTGGTGAAGACAAAGTGTCTAGTGTAATACTTTTTATTTTTAATCTTTTCGCACTTTTTACTTGGTTTTGTATTAATGACTTTAATAACTAGTTTCTTATGTTGAAGGTGATTTTTCCTTATCGTTTGTCCGTGGTGTCTTGGCATTATTTTACTGTCTATATAAAATAAAAGATTTTCACCATTCATATCTCCACGGTCTATATGGAGGTATGTTGGCTACCTAGTCGGGGGTTAAGGGAACGGTTTGGTAAAGGTCTTGCCTTGTTCAGTGTATAGATCCTGCAAGGACCTGGGTCTAATTTAGTAGGACCTCCTTTAATACTTAACGGTATTGGATGGCGGGGGTCCAAACTCTTTGATCCCCTCATATGTAAGCTACTATTAATACTATAACCCGGCTATTTAGGACTGTATCCCTGCTGACTCAGACTACTTAGCCGAGGGTAACGTCACCTTCAAAAGAGGGGCCTACCATAATTTGCATTAATAACTTAATTAATTATCTTTCAATAATCCGACCCTTTAGGATTGCATCCTTGCTGACTCAAACTACTGGATTGAGGGTAACGTCACCTTCAAAAGAGGGGCCTACTACAATAACTAAGATAATCTCTTAAAAAGTGCAAAAGTGCGGAAATAATCAAAGGTACTATACACGAGTCAGAACCAAGTGATTCATCTTGTCTATCTGTTATACTTTTATTTTTATTTTCAGCATTTTAGTTAGTTTTTATTTTTCTAGTTTAAAACCTTTTTCTAACTTTTTGATTTGATTAGACGTTGAGGATAAACCGGTACTAAAAGCTCTTGTGTCCTTGGACGACCTCGGTATCTTACCAACACTATACTACGCTCACCATGGGTGCACTTGCCCATATGTGTGTTTAGTGTTAGTAAATATCGTGTTTTATAAATTTAAAACTTTCCTAAAGAAAGTGTAAAAGGGCTTAAAATATACTTAAACTTATATATACACTTCACACGCATCATATTCAAAGACATTTTTATGTGTTTTTTGGTCCATTGCGTTTTAGAAAAACACATGTTGAAGTGTTTTTAGTCCATTGTGTTTTAGAAAGAACACTTTCTTTTGTGTTTTTAGGCCATGGCGTTTTAGAAATAAGACATTTTTATGTGTTTTCTAGCTATTGCGTTTAAAAAAAAACACATTTTTAAAGTGTTTTTAGTCCATTGCGTTTTAGGTAAAACACATTTTCCATGGCGTTTTAGAAAAAAAGACATTTTAAGTGTTTTCTTGCCATTGCGTTTTAGAAATAAGACATTTCTTTGTGTTTTTGGTGCATTGCGTTTTTGGTAAAAACACATTTTTGAAGTGTTTTCAGTCCATTGCGTTTTAGAAAGTACACTTTCTTTTGTGTTTTTAGGCTATTGCGTTTTAGAAATAAGACATTTATTTTTGTTTTCTGGCAATTGCGTTTTACAAATTAGACATTTCTTTGTGTTTTTGGTGCATTGCGTTTTAGAAAAAAGTCAATTTTTTTCCGTTTTTTCCATTACGTTTTACGCAACTGGGTTTTCTTCCATTGAGTTTTACGCAACTGGGTTTTCGAAAATTTTTTTCGAAAATATAGCAATAGTATACTCGTTTTAAATATTAAAAAACGTTCGTTTTTTTGGTGCAATTTTTACAAAAAAATAATGTCGTATGAAAAAGTTATTAACGTTTAAAAAATGAGGGGGAATTGGAGGAGAGAGAAACTATTGTCCTGGATTGACTACAATGCCCTTACACAAACCCACGCGCCTCTTTTCTTATTTTCAATTTCACTCGTTTAATCTTGACCCTTGATTAAATCAATTGATGATCAAAATTACTTCCTAGCCTTCCTAGCCAAAAAAACTTCCTATTATATCCTAACCCTCAAAATTAAACTAAAAGAGGTTATATAAAAAAGGGGTAAATTACACTTTTCGACCTTTATGTTTGAACCGGATTGCAACGGATAGCCTTTAACTTCAATAATTACAATTACAATCCTTTATTCGCAAAAACCTTTACACTATACGTCCTTTTACTCTAACCTTATTAAAATTTTCAGTTAAGTCTAACTAGTTAAGGATAATTTAGTAATTTTACTTACTTAATTAAAGAAAAAAAATAAAAGATAATTTAAAAAATCCACTAGTTATCTTTTTCTTTTTACATTCTTTCATTTTTCTTTGTTCTTTCACCGTCACCATAACCCCTCTCTCTCCAACAACCACCACCACCCCCTCTCTCTCCAACCAACGCCCATCCTATCAGCACGAAATCCACCACCACCAAATCTGTCGTTGCCACCATCACCACCAAATCTGCCACTGCCACCACCACCAAAGCTGCCGCCACCACCACCAAATCCGCTGCCGCCACCATCACCACCAAATCCGCCGCCACCACCACCACAACCTTCATCTAGCTCGTGACTAATTTTACTGTAGAACAGATCTTGTTCATGTTCCTTCCAGTCAACATCAGCCTCAACCGAAGTACGTTGGGTATTCACAGGTTCACCACCCGCCTCAGTCTGTTGCTAGTTCTGCTTCTGGTGGTGTGCCTGGGGCTAACTATGGATATGAGTTTGCTGATCCCACACAAGGACAACCTATATACTATGCGGCCCAGCCATTGCCACCTCAATCAGCTGCGCAGTATCAAGCAGTGACTGCTGAATCGGGTTCGTATCTTACTCAAACAACAACAGGTGTTGAGAGGTTAGATTCTGGTAAGTTTTGCAGTAAAATTGGTTTTGTTTTTATTCGTGTTCATGATCATCTACATTCTACTGTCTATCCTTTCTCAAGATTGTGGAAGGGATCTTACTGTAGAACAGATCTTGAAGATCTGAATCAGCTGGATTGTTTTGATTTTTTGGATTATTGGAAGTATGAGATGAGAATTTGAGATTTGGGGGTGTTTGGGATTAGAGAGAGAGAAAGAGATGGTGTTTAGAGAGAAAACAGTGTGTTTATATGTTTTATTTTTAGTTTACTTTTTTAAATTTATTGATAAAATGACTGAATTATCCTCATGGGCAAAACACATACTATATTTAACTGAAAATTTTAACTAGGTTAGTGCTAAAGGACTTAGAGTGTAACAGGTTTTGCAAATAAAGTATTGTGACTGTAATTATTGAAATTAAAGGCTATTCGTTGCAATCCAGTACAAACATAAAGGATGAAAAGTGTAATTTACCCTAAAAAAAGTTTCACTTTACGATTTAGATTTGAATTATATATATTAATAACACAATGAAATGAACTGTAACAACTCTTGCCAAAAATATTATTTCTTATTTTAATAATGTCCATTAGGAAACCCTAATTGAGACCCCATAGTAGTATGGCATGACCCTTAATTTTTTTAAAAACGATCAAAGCTAGGATCAGGACCCCCTAAAACTTGATGGGGGTAACCCCTAATTGATAATTATCATCTAAAAACGAAGATAACTTTCAAAAATTCGTTCAAATTGACTCAGCAAGGCTAAGCAGGACACCAGGCTACCTAGCCTAAACAGGTCGCTGTCGCGACACGCGCCAGGGGCTAGGGAGCTGGCGCGACACGCGGGGGAGGCCAATTTCCAGTATAAATAGAAGGGGTTGGCACTTGCATGGGAGAGTTGTTACGGCGGAAAAATTGGTTACGTACGAGAAGTTATACACTGTTTCGTTCAAAAACACACACAAGCACGAATCTCTGCTGCGACAACAGGGTAATAACTCGATCACTACTACGATACAATGTCCGATTGATTGAAACCGATCCGATGGATGTTTAAGTGCTGCCCGAATTCGGGCTATACTTTGTCATTCGTCGTGAGGGTTTTGATTTCGTGAGTTTATCGTAAAAGTTGTATTAAGTTGCTAACATAGTTTCGTGTGCATTGTTATTTAACTAGGTTATCAAGCTTAATCCATAGGCAAACTCTGTCCAACTAAATTTACAATGTGAGTCATTCTCTTTTTACCAAATTGTTTCCAAACCCTATTTATTTTCAAAGTTATAATTCCAGGGATTAAGTCTTTGTAGTCTTCAATTACAGCCGGTATATGGGGTTTTGTATACATTACTTGATAATCGTCACCATTGGACAATGGGTTAGCCAATGGGTGATATGACCATAGTCACAGAATCGGGTCGAGTGACAAATACCGTTGGGTAATTGGTTGATATAAACATTGTAATCACCCTTAATGCTGTAAATTATAACAATGTGTCGTTTTGTGCAATTTGAATGACTCGCCAGTATTTCCCCGCTTAAAATTTTTCTTAAACATGTTTCAGGTGATTTACTGTGAATCAGGGAAAAGTTCCGCGTAGCACTACGCTTGAAGAAAGTGGCTCAGTAAATAAATAAACATGTTTTTGTAAAACAGGGATTTCCCAGTGAAATTTCCTTTATTGTAAATTATGGGGTTTGTCCCAAATTGTGAAATAAAATAAATTGGGCATTTTCAATTAAAAAGATCCTGTTAAAATTTCCGCTGCCAAGATAAACAAAATCCGCTTTAAATTAAGCCTGTTGTTTATTTAATGAATTATCTTCTCATTTTTAAATGTTGGGCTTTGTCTGTCGTATTCTAAATGTTGGGCTTTGTTTTCAGCCATGTCTGCAATAGCACAAGAACCTAAACCTAGGAACCCCTATTCTGATGTGTTCGTCGCCAAGGCGAACCTGCTGGCGATACCACTCTTCGCAGTTAGTTACTGGGACGTTGGCTGTATTTCTTGGCCGAAACCTCCAGAAAGGCAAGGCGCTTCCTGCCGAGGTGTATGTCTCAATTGGGCTGTTTGTTTGTTGTTTTCTTGTGGGCTTCTTCCTTTGTTACATGTTTGAAAAGGCGAAGAAGGATCCGGAAGAGAGCAGATGGATGCGACTTCTGGTTATGTTTTTCCACCTATCTGCGGTTGACGCAACTGGCCTCCTCATGATACGCTCTTTCATTAACACTGAATTTGGCATTTTCTTAAGATATCTGATGGTGTCAGTTACCGTCGTGTATCTGATTGGTTATACCTTCTGTGATATACTGATAAGGATGGGCGAGTTTCTTAGCAATGCGTATGACTTTGTTAAAGACCATGGTAAAGACCTTGTTAAAGTGCCCGGCGTGGTGTATGGCTGGGCTGGGAGAGTGCTATGTGGTAAACCTGGCGTTATTTCAATTTAGCAGAGGTTGTTTTGTGTCATCTAGTGGTTGTGATTTGGTAGTATGTGTTTTTTTTTAAATTGAGTAAACTGCCATTTTGGTCCCTGATGTTTGGGCAGTTTTGCCGCTTTAGTCCAAATTTGAAACCTTTTACATCTGGGTCCCAGTGGTTTTATTTTTATTGCCATTTTGGTCCAAAAATCAAATCAAGTCAGATTTCTCAAAAAAAAAACCCTGCTATTTTGTCATTTTCCTCAGGGGCAAAATGGACATTTTCAAAAAAAAAAAACCTGTCTCTTTCCTCTCTCTCTCTCTATCTGCAAATCATCACCACCACCACCACTTCTAAAGAGCCGGAATCCCCAAAACCATCACCGTCGATCACTCATCCACCAGCCAAAACCATCACTGGCGATCTCTCTTATATCTCTCTCTCTCTATCTGCAGATAAAAAACCTAGCACACCTTACTAATTCAGGAATACACACAACACATCCTCTCTCACTTCACTCTCTCACACACACACACAAACACACACACTCGCCAGAATCCCCAAAACCATCACCGGCGATGACTCATCCACCGGCCAAATCACCATTCCACTCACACATGCTTTCTCTCTCTACCCCTCTCTCTAACAAACCCCCAAAATGTCAATATACACTGGCGATCACTCATACACCAGCCCCAACCCCCCATCTCCCTCTCTCATCTGCAGATGACCAACATCGTTTCCGGCGACCACTGCACCACCCCCATCTCCACTATCGCCTGACCTAACCACCACTATATATTTTCCCCCTTTTCATGATAAACTCTAAAATCACACAATCACTCAAGTTCCTTCACAAATTCCCCACATCAAACAAGGATCTTCATATTCTAGCAACCCCAGAATTCTCCACTTTTCAAAAATAAAAAATTTGATCATCGTACCTTAATTCTAATCGAATCTCATATATGCGTTAGATTCATTGCCGAAAAACAATCGAAGATGGATGGTGGTGCGTTGTTTCTGGATCAGATCCTCGGACATCGCCGTGCACGTCAACTCCAACGGCTTGTTCACAACGGCAAGGTTACACTCCTCTGTTTAGCCCTAACCGATTGGGGATTCTGTTGTGGAATAAACTACTGCGGCAACAAATCTGGACGGTGGTGGTGATGTGACGGCGGCGGTGGTGCTATAGGCGGTGGTGGCCCCTGATTGTTTAGAGAGAGAGACAGTTTGTAGAGAGAGAGACAGTTTGTAGAGAGAGAGAGATGAGGGAATTAGAGTGTGTTGTCTGTGTATATATCTATATATATAATTAATAATTTGCAAAGTAATAAAACAAATATGACAAATATGACCATTTTGCCCCTGGAGAAAAGGACAAAATAGAAGGATTTTTTTGGAGAAATCTGAGTTGATTTTATTTTTGGACTAAAATGGTAATAAAAGTGAAACCACAGGGACCCAGATTTAAAAAGTTTGAGATTTGGATTAAAATGGCAAAAATGCCTAAACCACAGGGACCAAAATGGCAGTTTACTCTTTTAAATTCCTAGCATTGTAATAACTGTTTAGTTTTTGAATGAAATACAGTAGTTCTGTTTTTATATATCATTGTGGAAAGTATTGATAGCGACAGTCAACTTTTTTTGTTTCCAATTAACCCAAAATAATATTCAGTTGTATGAAAATGGTAATAATCGTATGTATGCATGTGCGAATGTATGAAAATGTATAATATTGCCATTCCCATTGGTAAAGTAGAGGGTGAGTTAGAATCCAAGAGGTTCTGTGGGGTGAATCGAGCGGGGTATAAAAAATGGTGGTGGGTGAATCAAGCGGGGTAAAAATGGTGGTCCGCAAAAAATACCTCATCTCTCGTTCAGCCATTTTCGGTTAACAATGCTCTTCTTGAACAGCCGGATAAGTTAGGTTCTTTTAGGTGGTGTTTGTTTTCTGGACAGAAGCACTTCTGGCCACTTATGTCTGCGCCGCGCAGACGCGCGCAGAGGTTTGGAGTCCGCAACTTGTTTGTTTTCTCGCAGACCTTTCATTAAGAAAGGTCTGCGAGACCTCTTCACCACACAGACATTCACCCATGTCTTCTTGGAACCTCTTCTTGGCACAGACCTCTTCTTCCCTGCCACCACCTCCACCACCACATCCCTGCCACCACCGCCACCACGACATCCCTGCCACCACCGCCACCACCACATCCCTGCCACCACAGCCACCTGATACATCACCACCACAAATCGAACCAAAAACCCCCAAATCGAACCAAAAACCCTAAATCGAACAAACCCCCCAAATTTCTTCGACCCTCAACCCTGCGACCTCACCTGGGACCTCCGGTTAACCGGATGCAAACCCGGTCCATCCGGGTCAACCCTCATCGAACTCGGTGGAACCCTAACTCAGGACTTGGTGCTTCCTGGCGGCGTCGTTGTTCCCAATGTTTCTCCGGAAATTAAGTGCGATAAAGGTGAACGACGGGGGTGGGTGGTGGTTGAACGACGGGGGTGGGTGGTTGAACGACGGGGGTGGGTGGTTGTGGTGGTAGATGAAGGCAGACGGGGTGGGTGGTTGTGGTGGCGGAGGTGGTGCGGTGGTGGTAGATGATGGCGGTGGTGTGATGGCGGAGGTGGTGCGGTGGTGGTGGTGCTATGGGCGGTGGTTGTGGTGTTATGGCAGATTGTAGAGAGAGAGTAGAGAGAGTGAGTTGAGGCAGAGATGAGAAGTGTGTGTTTTGTGTGTGTGAAAAGTGCTTTTGTAGAAGAAAGAAAAACAAACCCTCTTCTCCTTGCAGACTGCAGAGATTTGGTCCACCTCTTCTCCTGCAGATGCCTGCAGATGTGGTCCGCAGACTGCAGACCTTTTTCCGCAGAAAAAACAAACAGCACCTTAGTGATGGTGTGATTGGTGCCTCATCGGCCCAAACCTATTAATGGCCGTATGCTTCCCTCGACATGAGGTCCCCCTATTAACTATGGAATTACAACCGTCCAAAAGAAGACGCCGCGGTAAAAGCTATAGATCAAACTAAGTGGTTCCCTGCTCAACGGAAGTTTTTTGGGAGTATGACCGGGAGTATTGTATTGAAGATGTGGGGGAGGACGACGGCAAAACTCTTTACTCACCAGAGAAAATCGGCTTATCTTTTCGATAACGTAAGTAATTATGTTACCAGATAGGAGTGTCTTTTGGTGTGGCGTGGTTTTCTGGTTTTTTGTTCGGCTCGTAGACCAGGTTATTGTTTGATAATTTCTCATTTCTTTTTATTGATGGTATAAAGCCCAATTTTTGTTCTTTTAATTTAGTGTTGAAGGCCCAAGTGGGGACATCTCGAAGCCTAGCCCAAGGAAATTTTTGCTATGCATCTCTTTATGGGCGAAAACTTATTTACCCAAAAATAAATCCACAATATACACTAATTTTTTTTTTTTTTTTTAACATAAAGGGGACCCAATTTCATTCCATACAACACAAAGCCTCTAACAACTTACTAGAGGTACAAGCATTTAAAGACTTCTTACATACATTACACATTTTACTCCACATCTATACCAATAATCTAAAGATAAAAAAACCTCCCCATTTTGGCTCTGCACAAAAATACACTTTTCTTCCACTATTTTAGTGTACATTCCATTTAAAACTTTATTGTTTATGTGTGTCCAAATCGCCCATATAGTGGCCATTACTATGCATAAGGTCGCCTTTCTTTGTTTCTTTGACATTGTTGGTCGTCTCACTGCCAATACCGCCTCTCTAACAATCGTGTGTGAGAACAGATCTGGCACCTCCAGCTACACGCCTATCGCCCACCAAATGGATTTCGCTAGGAGGCAAGTTACTAGGATATAGTCTGCCGTGTTGAAAACTGTTGGGTATAGCTCTTTTAAACTCGTATCTGCAGCCCACAGACAATAACTCTGTTTACAAATCCGACAATACACATATATAAATCTCGAAGAAAATAAAGAGAATTAGTACCAAATGTATAATAGAAACAATCTCACAAAAAGGAGAGGCATAATCATCTTTAAGTAACTTGTCGGTATCCTTACCAACTTTTGTTGTTCGTCAAATCTAAAAAGATATAAATAAATAAATAAATAAAGTTAGATTTAAACTATAGTAAAATTTATGGACATGCACCAAATCTAAATAGAAATAAATAAAAGAAAGGTTAGTTGAATAATAGACTAAGAAGAAAAAATATATGTTACCCTGCTAAATATTCTGCAAGAAATTACTATTTGTTCATCTAAAGCTCGTATACTCCAAGATGTTTTAGAAGTATGTCGCCTGAGGATTTTCGTTACTAAACAGGGTACAAGACATAAGCGATTACGCGCTAAAGCTATATGCTAAAATGCCAAACGATGGTTGTTAATGGCGAATAGCGACAAATAACGTTAAGGTTTCTATATGCTACATAGTTAATAATGATCAATAGTGGGGTGGCTATTTTATAAATAGTGATACACTAGAAAAAATTTGAAAAAAAAATTATAAATAGTGATACACTAGAAAAAAAAAATTGAAAAAAATTTATATGTATGTTACATCAAAATACCCTAGTATATATATATATATATATATATATATATATATAGAGAGAGAGAGAGAGAGAGAGAGAGAGAGAGAAATGTTAACATACTTCACGGCTTGTTATACTTCACTTAGGAGACAATGGTAACTGTTGGATCAGGGGTATAATCACGCATGGAACATATAATCACGCATGGGACCACATAATCACGCATGGGATCCAAAATCACGCACGTTATTTTGGTCAAAAAAATAATTACGCATGTTATATATTTCGTGAAGTACGTTAATGTACGTTAAGGCGTGAAGTACATTATACTTTCTCTCTCTCTCTCTCTCTCTATATATATATATATATAGGGTATATATATATATAGGGGAAAGTTCAAATGAAAACCACTAGTTAACGCGAAAACTCGAAAACTAACTAAAAAAAGCCTAAAAAACACACAAAATATTTTTTTTTTTTTTTTTTTTTTTGCAAAACCAAATTTCGCAGGTTTTTATATATAAAAAAAAAAAATTTCAAAAAAAATTTTTTTTTTTTTTTTTTGAAAATTTTTTTTTATATATAAAAACCAGCGATTTTTATTAAAAAAATTGAAAAAAAAAATTTTTTTTGTGTGTTTTTTAGGCTTTTTTTAGTTAGTTTTCGAGTTTTCGCGTTAAAAGTGGTTTTCATTTGAACCATCCCCTATATATATATATATATATATATATATATATATATATATGCTATTTTACATTTATATTTATTTAGCGAAAACTTTAAATCCAGCTATTTTTTTTTATAGCTATATTTAATTGCTATTTATATTAAAAAAAAACAAAAAAATAAATAAAGAAATTGTCGTTATTAACAATATCTATTGCTACAACCCTAATAACTAGTCTAAACCTATACGCTACGTAGCACGCTATAACGATCGCTACGCACACCATTGACAACTATGACACAAATCCAAAGCATCATTCCTTTGTAATCACCAAGATAGAAACGAATGAAAACAGATCGTTCATTTGTAAGTTTTATGTTGATCAAATCGTTCTGAAATAAACTACGAAACTAGACAAGACTACCGATATAACGATATGCGGTATGAAACATCAAAAGAGTGAGCCTCTGATTTGCATCAAATATGTAAGATAGTAAGTATTTCGAGAGTGTCGTATTGCCTTGTCGATAACGAACTTGAAGCACGTACTAAAGTGATATGCGATTTCCATCCCGAGGGATACATATATGACTGTATACGCAACCCGATTGAGCTTTGGAGGGATGACAAGCACCGCAAAAACCAAGATCGGTACAAGAACAAGTACCAAGCTATTGAAAGTTAACATGGATGACATCTTTTCTTGTTCATGATCTTCATAACATAAACATGTAACTATGATCCCAAAGATCACACACACCAACAAATACCCGACCCAGGTGAGTTTGGCGGGGAGAACTAACTCCATCGTAAGCGAGAATATAGCAAGAAACGCCGAGAAGCTACCGATAAATTTCAAAATGGTGTAACTGCCATCCGGCATTAACTCGTTTAAGCAGAAGCCCATGCTTGTAGCTATGAATTCAAGGGTCCAAAATGCGACAATGCCGGTCTTCTTAAACGCTTGGTTATTTTCAAAAAAAGATTGATGTTCGTTTCCAGGCGTCCATTTAATTCGGATCCACACCATTCCATAAATCATGCCAACGCGATGCAAAAGAAAAATATACAATAAAATCCTGAAAGCGTACAATTTCACTAGTTATTATCATCACAAAAAACAAACAAATCTTGAAAAAGAAAACTATAGATTTATGGTAGACGAACACCAAAACCTTACCGTAGCTTGGCGACACTGGAAAGCGGAGATGCTGGTGCAGGTAATTTTGGCGCTGGTGCGGGTGCTCGTGCCATTGTGGGTTCGGGTTTTGGTGTTGGTGCTTGTGACAATGATGGTGCCGGTGCTGGTTGGTTATCTCCCACCAAAATGGAAACTTGGGAATTCATGATCGTTTTGTTTGACAAGTTCACTAATCTTAGACCACCAAAACCGTAAATTAGACCTCCACAACGTTTGACTAAATCTTTATTTTTTCTTTCAATAAACAATTAACTAATTAGTTGAGAAATTTAGAATTTCTTTCAATAAACAATTAACTAATTAGTTGAGGAATTTAGAATACATATAAATCTCACTTCAACCGACTGCCTAACATCACTCGCGCCATACCCAGAAAAAAATGACATTAGACAAAAACTCCTGCCCTTCTTTTGATGGCGTTCATACTAGTCATGGACGTAGCATAGTGGGGCGGGAGGGGGCGACCGACCCCCCGAACTCTTCGCTCAGGGTGGAGAGTATATAGTTTTCGTATAGAAATTTTTGGGTATACACGCTTTTGATCCCCCGGTTTTATAGATTTTTTGGGTATATACGTTTTCGACCCCCCGGTCGAAAATCTCAAGCTTCGCCACTGATACTAGTTTTCCCACTGCTTTTCTGTAATTTCATGGCGGAATTTGGATCTGGACGGTGGAGGTTACAAATGGGGTGACGACTTAGCTATTTTAGGGTTAAATTAGTTTTTGTAGTTTTACAATTTCACCCCTCTATCTTAAAGTACTTTACATATATTCTCTAACTTGTAGATTTTTACAAAAAAAGAGTGAAATTAGTTTAAGTATTTTAACATTTAACCCCTCTTTCTTCAATAGTTTACATTTGGTTCTTAAACTTGCAAATCTATACATATAAAGTATAAAATTAACACTATAATATATGTATATATAATTATAAATAGCTATATTTTTATTTTTAAAACTTTCTACTACCTTATCGCTAAACACGAAATAGCGGGCGCTATTTCATCGCTATCGCTACGTAGCATATATGTACGTTGTCGCTATTCGCTATCGATAACTATGGTCTGAACCATTAAGTGCTGAACTGAATCATTAAGAGCCACTATAATGCTTAATTAATCGTTCAGAGGCAAATGTTTGACCAATTAAGATTAGAGGTCTTAATCATTCAGACTTGGTATAATGCTTAACCATTCAGAGGCAAATGTTTGAATCATTCAGACATCTGCCTGCGAAACAAACAGTCTGAACCATTAAGTGCTGAACCAGTAAGGGGTCTGATCCATTAAGAGCCTCATTAAGAGGTAAACAAACAGCCAACCCAAATCCTAGCATGGTTACCAATATAAATCAATTCCGCATTCAAGTGATTCACATGTTATCACACCTATACTAACAATCTGTACACAATAGACATATTTCATGCTCTATGTCCCGCATACAGTCCACACATAAGTCCACGACTCACCAACATGTACTAGTTTAGATATCATCACTTAACCCATTGTAGACATTTATACCACATAAACATTACTAACATAAATCCATGGTTCGGGTATCAATTTCACAGCCCATCATATTATTCTATATAGTGTGCGGCCCAGTCAGTCTAATGGCCCAATGTTCAAGTGTGCCATTCAATCAAGTTATTCCTTATACCTATTACACAAATAGTACCCACACTTACTTTCATGCACGTTAATATATTTGTTCATGCAACATGATGGCCCCTTGCCATCCTGAAGCCTCATAATAGTTTGTATATATTCACACAAGTCACTCACGTAATGCACAGTAAGCATTCGGGTCACCTACAATTTCGTGTAGCATGCATACTAGACAAGCAACATATTGACAATCCATTATGGCACTCGTTGTAGTGTGCAGCCCAAACAATGGTCCACTAGCCGTAGGTACAGCCCACTCAAGAATATCAAACTTTGTAACAATTCTCCACATAGTTATATCAAACCCAATTTGCATCCTATGCAGCATTACCTATCATCTACTTGTAATGTTAATATACCTAATTGATTTGTTTCATTTATTCAAATAAATACCCATCGAAATAAACATCATGCTTCGTATGGACATTCTGAAATTCATATTGTTCAATCAAACCATTGACTAACAACCATGTACCATAAATCATGCATGCAACCTAAATAACCATCTAATGCACACAATGCTTTCTTATTTGTAAAAAACTGCTAATCTAGTTCTTCATTCAAACAGATTTTTAATTCATCATACCCGACATCATAGCGTGGTTTAATACACATAATACCCTTTATTCTCACTGAATATCATTATTAAAGTATGTAGCGTATCATACTCCTATGGGATCATCGACCAAACAGCGGATTATTCCTCCCTAACAAGTTCTATTATTAGCGAACCACATGTACAACAATCAATACAACTAATCAGCAAGAAGAACATCCATCGAACCAACAAAATAACCCTATGATCCCCTATACGTGCCGATATCGCTACACTCACATATATATAAAAGAAACCGAGATGATTTTTACTAACCAGATGATCAATACGTGAAGATGTAGATAGTCAACACACAAGAACAGGGCTGCGACGATTCCTTCACGATAGTAGGGTTTGAAAGTATTTGATTTTGTGACAACAATTAACATGGATCGCATATAAGTGCATGCGTCCAAGGGTCAGACTAAGCTTGGGCTTATTATGTGCATATGGGCCGAGATCCAATAACCCCAAGTGTTGGGCTATACCCGCCCCCATAACCAATTAAGTAATCTGATTCTAAAAAAATATGAGGAACCTACAAAGAGTTGGGCTCAAGTGGTTCGGGCCTGACAGTGTGGGCCGAGAAGGTTTAAAGGTGATTGCGTGATTGCGGCCCAATGATATGTGCGGCCAATGCCCACTTACACACATAATCATAACCAATTACATTTACGTTTAATAAGTTTAACATAAGATGAAACGTTGGAGAGGAATAATGAGAAGTTAATATCACGAAATGAAACGACACTAACCCTGAAAGTTCGGGTTGTCACACTCAAGATTCAGTAATCTAAAATATTATTTAATAATTCAAAAGAACATATCCTAATAAGCTCAACCTAATACATTACAAGCAAAAATCAAGTTTAACAACACAAAATACGTTCTTCATTTCATCGAAATATAATATAAGTTCATTAGCATGGTAATCAACCCTAAAATGTGGTATAGATATCAAATTACACTCCTAATCATATGTAAATAATAATCAGTCTTTGTGATATATATTATAATGTATATAAAAATAAAATATATTAAAAGTAAAATAATCCGAGCTAAGCCGAGCCAAGCTGGTATGTGAGCCGAGCCGAGCTAGACTCACTTTCTAACCGAGCCGAGCCGGCTCAGCTCACTTTCAAACCGAGCCACATCGAGCGAGTTTTTTCCGAGCTAAATTCGAGCGAGCTCCGAGCCGCGAGCTTTTTGGACAGCCCTAACCTCTACCTCCATTCCGTTGTGCATCTATAACCAGTGCTGGCCCAATGGGCTTACAAGGCCAAGCAATAGCTTAATTAGAACCCCCAATTTTTTAAATTTGATTACCGTATTTTGCAAAAGATATAAGCCCATAAGTTAGCTATGTTCAACTCAATAATCAAGCCGAAAAAAAAAAAAAAAAAAAAAAAAAAAAAAAACTAGACCCAAAACAAATCTAAATGGAGCCCAAACTTAGAACACAGTTACACAACTTTTAAATTTAATAAATAAAAAAAACCCCTTAGATACAAAGTAGCGGCGGAAATTGGGAGGCAGTAACTACTTTGGCATTTCGTCGTCGTTAGCAGGTAATAATACTTCCTCCAACGTATTTCTATCTTTACATACACAGATAGATTCTACTTCAAACAATCAGATAGATAGGTTTACACACTTCCAGTTTTTAATTCTAGTTCATCCGCTCTCACAGAGTCCATTCGAGGGCATCTTCAAGGTATTATTAGTAGTAAAGTTAAAGGGTTTATTTTAATATGTTTTATTCAAGTTGATTTATTTTAAATGAATTGTAATAGGTTTAGGAAAGGTTTACTTGTTTTGGAATGGAAGTGTAGTAAATAGGGAGGGGTCTAGGTTATTGTTTTTATTTGTCCTGTAAGTTCATTCGATTGAATAGAAAGAGTCGTGGGTTTGTCCCTCCCAAATATTTCGTGTTCGATCTGATTGTTTGATCTGTCTGGGCCAACACATCATTGGGGAGGGATGCTGCTCACCTTCTCTCTTATCTCTCTCCTCCACGTTCTTCGCGGGCAGCCAAAAACGTCTCCGCTGGGGATGCTTGTGACATGTACATGTTTTTGTGCATATTTGATAGTTGGCTTATGATAACTTGATTTATGTGCTGGATAGTATCCTGACATTCAGACATTGTACCACTAATCGAACCTTATAGACCTTTAGGATTGTTACATGTCTAAATCATAAAGATAGACTCTATCTCAATATCATCTCTTCTGAATGTATATTGTATAGTTTTCTGTTAAGAGGTAGCAAAACAGATGCGTGAGTTGGGTTTGGTAACCTATGTTGTCAAAGGCGCAAGGCGCGCTCAAGGCGCAAAGACCTCGCCCGCAGCCAAGGTGCAAAAAAAGTGAGGGTTTTTTTAAGAAAAGCGCTATAATAAAAAAAATAAAAAATATATATATATGGTATAAAATTAATAGTTTTACGCTATATAATAGAAAAGAAATCATAATATCTTTTTATGATTTGCAGACAAGATGACAGAGAGAGAGAGAGACTGGGGGAACATGGTGATGACAGCAGCACACGTGGCAAAAGGTGATTGGTCATGAGGAAAGTTCTTAACTTTTAATTTGAGCCGCGTGGGAATTCGTGAAAGTCCATTTTATGGGGTGTCAACTGGCTATTTTTGAAACTTACCCCAAGTCTTGGCTATTCGCGTGATTAGCCCTAAATAAAACCTTATTGTTATCCACTTCAACCGATTTATTTGTGAGTATGAATTGAACGAACATCCTTTTGCTAATCATTACTCATAGAAACATACAATCATCAATTAGGCTGGACGGTATGGGCACCGTCCCAGCTTCGTCGTGGCCCGGCGCCGCCCAGGAGACCATTTCCGAATGACTGGCGTCCCAGCTTAGGCGTCGAATTCGTCGACCTGCGGACGTTGAAGACGGGCCAGATAAGGACAAAACCAACTCACACACACACCTATACATACAATATATACATATATATTAGGTCCATCCCTCCATTTCCTTAGCTTCATCCTCTTTGCCCCATCCTCACACCTGATCTATGTGGCGGATTATCCTCCAAGGGAGGACCATCACCATACCGCATAGCCTTATAATTTGATCTTTTAGTTGCGATGAAAATTTTAATAATAATTACACCGACTTTGCAAAGAGCTAGAGTCAAGGATTAGACCATAGGGTGTGGTTTGGGTAGTCCCTTAGGGGACTATCCGCCACGTAGGTGCCACTTCACATGAGGTTGAGGACCATCCCCTTGGGAACTACCCAAGGGTGTGGAGGATGGTCCCCACCCCCTTTTTTATTATTATTATTATTATTTTTATTTAGTAAAATAATTAAAACAAAATAAATAAGAATAAAATGTTACATTTAAATAAAAACCTAAAGTTACATTTAAAAAAAAAGGTATCAAATAGGAAGTTTATTTTGGCTAGGAAGAATAGGAAACAATAGGATTATGACATGTGGCAAAATTTAAAATAAAGAGGAAGGGTATTTTAGTTAATTTTATCCAATCTTCTTCCTTCTTCTCCCCCAATAACTTCAAAACCCACCATTTTCAAAACCCACCATCTTCAACCTTTTCTTCACTTTCTATCTCAATATCCCTACATTATAGTGCGATTTTCGTTACTAATCAATGATTCAAACACCAAATCAACGTGTTCTTCAACATTTTTGAAGAAACTAGTTTAACTTCATACAATTTTTCATTTTTTCCCGTGATTTTGAAGCGAATCACTCGATCCGTTTGATTCGATCGCTGATAAGTGTTTCTATCATTCAAATTTCGTCAATCGTTGAAGAAATCGGCTTCGATCCATGTAAGAAATTCTTGAATTGCATTTTTACGATTTGGCTTTTTGAATTGAGTCATTGTGTTCTACAGGGGTTCCAAGGGGGCAACGCCCCCTTAACAAGGGTCTGGGGGCAGCGCCCTTGGGAGCAAGGTGCAAGGGGCAAAGCCCCTGGCTTGGGTCGAGCTGCATCAGAATTTTTTTTTGATTAAATTGCTTTAGTAAAACTGCATCAGAAAATTTAATTTTCTGGAAATTACCTCATTTCGTAGACAGTTTTTGATCTCCTACATTCTGGCTCAGACAATTCACAGACAAAACATACCCTGGTTCAATGCGTTTTAGAGAGAATACTTTCTTTTGTATTTTTAGGCCATTGCGTTTTAGAAAAAAAGACATTGAGTAAACTGCAATTTTCCCCCTGGGGTTTAAGCCAATTGGCACTCTGACCCTCTCTAACGAAATAATTGCAATTTTACCCCCCACGTTGTTGTTATGTCGCAATATTACCCCCTGCCGTCAAATAAGTTAACAGATCTGTTAACTGGAATGTGAAATGACTATATTACCCTTTCATAATACCCCATATGGTTTGTTCTACTCTGTAATATTACCCCTGGTGTAAAATGACTAAATTGTCCTTTCTTATTACCCCCTATGGTTTGTTGTACTCAGCAATATTACCCCCCGGTGTTAAACAGTTCTTGCAAACCTTACCCCCACCACCATCAGCCGCCACCACCCACCTCTACCACCATCAGCCTCCACCCCCAACAAATGGTACAAATAAGCAGTGACTGAACCACCCACCTTATTTGATGAATGCTGCATACCAACTAGCATCTAGCATCTGATCCTTCAAAACAAGGTCCTCTTCCTCAAAGTCCATGTCAGCATAAACACCTGTGTGTTTGAATGTTCAGTTGCATGCTAAAAGAACCTTAAACCCATCATGGATGTAATGAGATTGAGAACATGTGTACCCTTAAATACAAAAATGACAATTTTCGTCTTTGATGTAATACATCAAACACTTGGTGTGCAAGATTACGTTTTCCATAGTCGTTGGTTGGTTTGACTTGAATTCCGTCAAAGTGTTTGGTTGTTGCAAGTTGATCGAAATACTCCTGCAACTTGTTAACATTTTCGGATGAAAAATACACACAGAGAAACAAAGAGAGAAAGAGAGAGTGCCTAGACTTGTAAAGGTGAAGGTGGTTCGAGGAGAAGAAAGAATAATAAACAGAATAATTGCAAACCAGATCCCTCCGTCACAACAGCTCCTTCTCCGTATCCGGTCATCCTCTCCGGCGACCATTGAACCTCCACTGTCTCCTTCCAGATGGTTGTGGTGGTGGTTGTGTGGCGACGGCAGTGGCGGTGGTTGTGGTGGTGAATGGCGGTGGAAGTGGTGGTGCACGGTGGTGATTATATTGATGGATGAGAGAGAGACAGGAGAGAGATGGTATCAAAATACCCTTACCTGGGCAAGAAAAGGGTTTCAAGGATCATTGAAGAAGAAGAACTATCTGTATATGTGTCTAGGTATTTTATATATAATAATAATAATAATAATAATAATAATAAATATGGGTAAGATTACCAAAATACCCTTACCTATAAGGGTCAAACTACCGTTGACTGACGCCAGGGGGTAATTATGCGACAGAACAACAACGTTGGGGGGTAAAATTGCAATTATTTCGTTAGAGGGGGTCAGAGTGCCCATTGGCCTAAACCCCAGGGGGTAAAATTGCAGTTTACTCAAAGACATTTTATGTGTTTTTTGGTCCATTGCGTTTTAGAAAAACACATGTTGAAGTGTTTTTAGTCCATTGTGTTTTAGAAAGAACACTTTCTTTTGTGTTTTTAGGCCATTGCGTTTTAGAAATAAGACATTTTTATGTGTTTTCTAGCCATTGCGTTTTAAAAAAACACATTTTTAAAGTGTTTTTAGTCCATTGCGTTTTAGGTAAAACACATTTTTATGTGTTTTCAGTCCATTGTGTTTTAGAAAAAAGACATTTTTAAGTGTTTTCTTGCCATTGCGTTTTAGAAATAAGACATTTCTTTGTGTTTTTGGTGCATTGCGTTTTAGGTAAAAACACATTTTGAAGTGTTTTCAGTCCATTGCGTTTTAGAAAGTACACTTTCTTTTGTGTTTTTAGGCTATTGCGTTTTAGAAATAAGACATTTATTTGTGTTTTCTGGCCATTGCGTTTTACAAATAAGACATTTCTTTGTGTTTTTGGTGCATTGCATTTTAGAAAAAAGTCAATTTTTTTTCCGTTTTTTCCATTACGTTTTATGCAACTGGGTTTTCTTTCATTGAGTTTTACGCAACTGGGTTTTCGAAAATATAGCAATAGTATACGCGTTTTAAATATTAAAAAATGTTCGTTTTTTTGGTGCAATTTTTATAAAAAAACAATGTCGTATGAAAAAGTTATTAACGTTTAAAAAATGAGAGGGAATTGGAGGAGAGAGAAACTATTGTCCTGGATTGACTACCATGCCTTTACACAAACCCACGCGCCTCTTTTCTTATTTTCAATTTCACTCATTTAATCTTAGCCCTTGATTAAATCAATTGATGATCAAGATTACTTTCTAGCCTTCCTAGCCAAAAAAACTTCCTATTATATCCTAACCCACAAAATTAAACTAAAAGAGGTTATATAAAAAAGGGGTAAATTACACTTTTCGACCTTTATGTTTGAACAGGATTGCAACGGATAGCCTTTAACTTCAATAATTACAATTACAATCCTTTATTTGCAAAAACCGTTACACTATGCGTCCTTTTACTCTAACCTCATTAAAATTTTCAGTTAAGTCTAACTAGTTAAGGATAATTTAGTAATTTTACTTACTTAATTAAAGAAAAAAATAAAAGATAATTTAAAAAATCCACTAGTTATCTTTTTCTTTTTACATTCTTTCATTTTTCTTTGTTCTTTCACCGTCACCATAACCCCTCTCTCTCCAACAACCACCACCACCCCCTCTCTCTCCAACCAACGCCCATCCTATCACCACCAAATCTGTCGTCGCCACCATCACCACCAAATCTGCCACTGCCACTGCCACCACCACCAAAGCTGCCGCCACCACCACCAAATCCGATGCCGCCACCATCACCACCAAATCCGCCGCCGCCACCACCACAACCTCCATCTAGCTCGTGACTAATTTTACTGTAGAACATATCTTGTTCATGTTCCTTCCAGTCAACATCAACCTCAACCGAAGTACGTTGGGTATTCACAGGTTCACCACCCGCCTCAGTCTGTTGCTAGTTCTGCTTCTGGTGGTGGGCCTGGGGCTAACTATGGATATGAGTTTGCTGATCCCACACAAGGACAACCTATATACTATGCGGCCCAGCCATTGCCACCTCAATCAGCTGCGCAGTATCAAACAGTGATTGCTGAATCGGGTTCGTATCTTACTCAAACAACAACAGGTGTTGAGAGGTTAGATTCTGGTAAGTTTTGCAGTAAAATTGGTTTTGTTTTTATTCGTGTTCATGATCATCTACATTCTACTGTCTATCTTTTTTCAAGATTGTGGAAGGGATCTTACTGTAGAACAGATCTTGAAGATCTGAATCAGCTGGATTGTTTTGATTTTTTGGAATATTGGAAGTATGAGATGAGAATTTGAGATTTGGGGGTGTTTGGGATTAGAGAGGGAAAGAGATGGTGTTTAGAGAGAAAACAGTGTGTTTATATGTTTTATTACTTTTTATGTTTTATTTTTAGTTTACTTTTTTAAATTTATTGATAAAATGACTGAATTATCCTCATGGGCAAAACACATACTATATTTAACTGAAAATTTTAACTAGGTTAGTGCTAAAGGTCTTAGAGTGTAACAGGTTTTGCAAATAAAGGATTGTGACTGTAATTATTGAAGTTAAAGGCTATTCGTTGCAATCCGGTACAAACATAAAGGACGAAAAGTGTAATTTACCCTAAAAAAAGTTTCACTTTTTTTTTTAATGGTAAAAAAAAGTTTCACTTTACGATTTAGATTTGAATTATATATATTAATAACACAATGAAATGAACTGTAACAACTCTTGCCAAAAATTTTATTTCTTATTTTAATAATGTCCATTAGGAAACCCTAATTGAGACCCCAGAGTAGTATGGCATGACCCTTAATTTTTTTAAAAACGATCAAAGCTGGGATCAGGACCCCCTAAAACTCGAGGGGGGTAACCCCTAATTGATAATTATCATCTAAAAACGAAGATAACTTTCAAAAATTCGTTCAAATTGACTCAGCAAGGCTAAGCAGGACACCAGGCTACCCTAGCCTAAACTGGTCGCTGTCGCGACACGCGCCAGGGGCTAGGGAGACTGGCGCGACATGCGGGGGAGGCCAATTTCCAGTATAAATAGAAGGGGTTGGCACTTGCATGGGAGAGTTGTTACGGCAGAAAAATTTGTTACGTACAAGAAGTTATACACTGTTTCGTTCAAAAACACACACAAGCACGAATCTCTGTTGCGACAACAGGGTAATAACTCGATCACTGCTATGATACAATGTCCGATCGATTGAAACCGATCCGATGGATGTTTAAGTGCTGCCCGAATCCGGGCTATACTTTGTCATTCGTCGTGAGGGTTTTGATTTCGTGAGTTTATCATAAAAGCTGTATTAAGTTGCTAACCTAGTTTCGTGTGCATTGTTATTTAACTAGGTTATCAAGCTTAATCCATAGGCAAACTCTGTCCAACTAAATTTACAATGTGAGTCATTCTCTTTTTACCAAATTGTTTCCAAACCCTATTTATTTTCAAAGTTATAATTACAGTGATTAAGTCTTTGTAGTCTTCAATTACAGCCGGTATGTGGGGTTTTGTATACATTACTTGATAATCGTCACCATTGGACAATGGGTTAGCCAATGGGTGATATGACCATAGTCACAGAATCGGGTCGAGTGACAAATACCATTAGGTAATTGGTTGATATAAACATTGTAATCACCCTTAATGCTGTAAATTATAACAATGTGTTGTTTTGTGAAATTTGAATGACTCGCTAGTATTTCCCCGCTGATAAAATTTTTCTTAAACATGTTTCAGGTGATTTACTGTGAATCAGGGAAAAGTGCCGCTTAGCACTACCAGCTTGAAGAAAGTGGCTCAGTAAATAAATAAACATGTTTTTGTAAAACAGGGATTTCCCAGTGAAATTTCCTTTATTGTAAATTATGGGGTTTGCCCCAAATTGTGAAATAAAATAAATTGGGCATTTTCAATTAAAAAGATCCTGTTAAAATTTCCGCTGCCAAAATAAACAAAATCCGCTTTAAATTAAGCCTGTTGTTTATTTAATGAATTATCTTCTCATTTTTAAATGTTGGGCTTTGTCTGTCGTATTCTAAATGTTGGGCTTTGTTTAGCTGATGAGAACCTCCACATACCACTTGACGAAATTCGTATTGGTAAAACACTGAAATTTGTTGAGAAACTTGTGGAAATCATGGAACGTGAAGTCAAGTGGCTTAAATGCAAGCGCATTCCTTTGGTCAAAGTTCGCTGGGAAGCTAAACGTGGACCCGAGTTTACTTGGGAACGCGAAGACCAAATGAAGGCGAAATATCCGCATCTTTTCCCACGAGTTTCCTCTAAATAAATTTCGGGACGAAATTTCCACAAGTAGGGGAGACTGTAACATCTGTGCTTGTAATCATTGTGAACAGTTTGGTTATTAATAAAACAATGTTATTTGATCCCAATGTTTGTTTGGTTGTGTTTTACATTTTTCATGTTTTGACTTTTATTCAATTCCAAACTCTACGTCGCTTTCTGGAGAGTTATATGCAAACTGATGCGTAAACGTAATCAGTTTAATGCGACAAATACTCCGGAACATCAACATATACTTAACATACCTTAAATAACCTTTACATAACTTAGAAATAAGTTTTAAAGGCTTTGGTATGGCAAAAACAAGTTAATTTGCCTACAGGGACTAAACTTGACAAACTGCGAAAGTATGCCAATTTGAACTGTAACGAACATTCCGGAACATGACCAAAAGTTAAACATACCATAAATATCCTTTACATAGCTTAGAAATAGGCTTTGAGGGGTTCGGTATGCTAAAATAAACTTTTGGGTCATTCAGGGACTAAAAGCGTCAAAAAGTGCACAAGTTTGCATTTTCGCGCATAACTCACGTTCTGAATACATCCGGACATCCAAAAATTATGTAAGAACTAAAACATTTTATTTTAGTGTTTGGCATAAGAAAAATCCATTCGTCGCGTCATTTGGATCGTTTTTCATGCTTGTGCGCATTCCGTCGTAATTAAGCGAACATCGCGTTCGTACGACCAAACGAACCAACATCCGGCATATTTTTGAGCATGTTTTGAGTTCCCTATACTTTAAATTCATTTTAGAGCCTTGAAATGAGGTTAACGGGGTTCAAACGCATCGAAAATAGCTTAAACGGGCTGCAGGGACCATTTCTGCCATTTTTGAAACTTTGCTGAAACTGGTAGGCAGTGGCGTAGCGCGAGCACCTCATGCCTAGGCAGTGGCGCTACGCGACTGCCTAACCTGGACAGAAACATTGTATTTGGTCCATTTTCACTTTCGCACATGGTTTTGGCAATACCGTGGGCTCAAATGGTTTTGTAATACCATGTTCTTGATGTGTATGGTTGAGATCAAAGCACGGTTAACGAGGAACGATCTTAACGGCTCTACAAATCCTATAAATACCCACATACCCCAACTTCATTTCTCACAAGAATTTTGATTTGAGAAACTCTAAGTTGAAACCATTGTTTCATACCTGAGTTACTTGGATCGAGATTAGCATTCGGGGACCCTTCGTAAGTATTCTTTCGTTCTTTTCTTTCATTTATTGCTTTTCGAGTCCGAAAGTCAAACTTTGTTTGACTTTCTGCGTTGACCAATTTATGGTCAATGCGAAGTTCGGTTGAACTTCGCAATGTGATTGTAATCACGATGGTTATAGTCCCTTGTGACTATGCCTACTGATTACCACGTTGTCTAGGGTCGTAAGGGTAAGCGATCTAATAAATCGCTTATACCTTCGAACCCGACCCATCTGGTCGATCATTAGGATTCGACCAAACACATTAGGTGACCATAGTGTAGGGAATAACCTTCCGAGGTTATACCTTATGGTCACATCGTTTAAGTAGTTGTATCATAGATAGTTTATATGCCTTAGGTAAATTACCAGAATACCCTTTTCATGTATAATTGGTAATTAAGCATATGTAACCTAAACTTTTGTCACATAACTGATTATGTAACATGTTTAGGCATATAACACTTGTCATAGAACTAGTTAGGCGGTCCGAACGCGTTTCACACGAACGACGCGTTAAAGTAGCATAAGCTACCTAAACGGGTCGTAATGGGTCGTAAACAATGATGTTAGGTTTCATTTAGTATGTAGGCTTTGTTAAACCATATAACACGAGTCTCCATACTCGTTTGGTTTACGAACCCTCATGCTACCCGATCTTCCGATATAGGTCCGGTTTATTAACATAGTTACCTATATTAGGTGCCGTTTGATTCCGTGATCTCTATCATTGTTTGGTTGTCACTCCAGGACTACTGAGTAATCTCAAGTGAGTACATAGACCCCTCTTTTACTGTTTTCCAAACTGTTTTGGGGTGAAACACATGTGCCTACTTGTTACTTTCGTGCTTTCCTGTTTTCACATCATATACTTGCTATGTTCATTAGTACATTTATAGTACATGATTTCATTATGATTATGCTATGTATGCCCATTGTGTGCGTACTTAGTACATTGCTTTACATTACATTGCCATTGTGTGCGTACTTAGTACATTGCTTTACATTACATTTCATGCTATGTATGCCCATTGTGTGCGTACTTAGTACATTGTTTTACATTACATTTCATGCTATGTATGTCTATTGTTGCATACTTAGTACAGTTGTTTCACGTCACATGCTATGTATGTCCATTTGTTGCATACTTAGTACAGTTGTTTTCATCACATGCTTACATTTTTTTTATGACATTTGGGTTGTTTACAATGGAACAATACATTCATTAACATTGATCACGCCGTTCGTTAGTAGGTAGTGGTACCATAGGAATTGACAACTCCCGTTCCTGAAATCCTGGGTTTGTTTGGATTGGAAGGAATGACCGAATTCGATACACATAACTTAGATAAACCTTTAATTTGTTTAAGGGTTTATCGCCACAGTCTCAAGGCTTGGATGTATGCATTTTTACATGGTTATTCATTTAACCTTACATTTATTTATACATATCATCCGAACTTATTGTTTTTCAAACGATTTACAAAACAAAGCAAATTACAAGGTTCATGACTAAACATTTTCTTAAACACAAGTCATGAATCATATTTTTACAAAACCTATGTATCTCACAGGCATTTTTATGCTGACGTACCTATTTTCACATGTGTTTTCAGGAGCTTTTCCATAGGATGATGATCGTGACACTAGGGCGGACCTGTGCCTTAGAGACATAAAACGAAGATAGACTTAGTTTAATTATGTTTTGTACTCTTGTTTTTGTTTAAGACAATGAAACTCTTGTGTTGATAAATAAAATACAACTTCGAATGCCATGGTTATGAAACAATTAATTCTGTTACAACACTCCCCGACGTTTTCCGCCACGTTTTGTATGTTATACGTGGTCGGGGTGTGACAGAAGAGTTGGTATCAGAGCCAATGGTTATAGGGAATTAGGTTATTAGTAATTCTTTGACCTAGACTATAACTTTTCTAGGACCCTAACACAAGTTATCTTGTGTTTAGATCTTAAAACATGTACATCACCTATCCTTAGGTGATTATCAAAACAAGAACCAAATTTTTCCGAAACGATTTTTGAAAAACAATCATCTATTTTTGGATGATTTATTACAAGGTTTTGAACCCTCTATTGTAAGGTTTTGAACCCTCTGTTATAAGGTTTTGAACCCCTTTGAGTTTTCAAAATCCCGTCAAGGTTTTGGGTTTTAAATAATGTGAACACGTGCAAACTGGAAGGGTGAATGCATGTATTCTGGGTTTTCTGTCTAGGCAAGCACTTCGTATATATCTCATCAGACGCGAGACCAGTTGTGCTTACCTGGAAATTCTTGGGATGAGTGTTCACTTATAGGCGAGCATGTCTTCGCGATACATTATTTTTGATCCATTTACTTTGATTAGTCACTGTGTGTCGTTTGTTTGCTTGGTAATGCGGACAAATGACCACCATCTTTTCTTTCGTTCATTTTGTTTCATCTCATTCTTTTCATCCAATCATCTCACCCGTTTCCTTTCATGTTTCCTCTTTTAGAATGCCTCCTCGACGCGAAAACCAGATAGCGACTGCCGAACTGGCAGAAATCATTGCGCAGCAGATGGCTGCTCAATTCCCAAACCTCTTTGCTCAATGGAACCAAGCCAACAACAACAACAATGCTCCATGCAAATACAAGGATTTTAACTCGGCTAAACCACTCAAGTTTAGTGGTTCTGAAGGAGCGACTGGGCTTCTTCAATGGTTCGAGACCATTGAGAATACTTTTCGCCACGTTCAGTGTCCTGACAATCGCAAGGTCGAGTTTTCTTCGAGTGTGTTTCAGAAGAGGGCTCTCACATGGTGGAACGGGGTTATGAGAGACCGAGGTGCAGAAGTTGCTTTAGCACAGACATGGGCTGAACTTAGGGCCCTTATGATGAGGGAGTTCTGTCCTCGTCATGAACAGCGAGCGTTGGAGAAAGAGTTTGATGTTTTGAAGCAAGACAGTGGTGATCACAGGGCGTATACTGACAGGTTTGAGGAGCTGAGTTTGCTATGCCCAACGATGGTCACCCCACTCGACAAGGCTATCGAAAGATACATCGATGGTCTACCTGACTCAGTACAAGACATCATTACTGGTAGTAACCCTGCCACACTCCGTCAGGCTATCGAGTTAGCAGCGACATTGACTGAGTCGCAGATTCGGAAGAATAAGTTACACAGGAAGGGTGACAAGGGCAAGAAACAGTCGTCTGACAAGGAAGATAGCAAGAAAGGTCAAAACAAGAATGGAAAGAATTCTGGTTCTTCGAGATGGTCAAGGAAGCGTAAGGCTTCCCAAAATTTTGCTGTCACTGCCCAAGCTAACCAGGCAGCTCCCAACCAACCCGCACAGCCTCCAGCGAAGAAACCCTATTCAGGGAATGCACCTTTGTGCAATAGATGCAACAGTCACCATCAGCCGCAACATCCGTGCCGTTTCTGTAATAACTGTGGGAAGTCGGGTCATCTTGCCAATGTTTGTCGGTTTGCTCAGAATCAGACAGTTCAGAACCCGGCTCAACAAGTTGCTCAGCCTCTTGCTCAGCAACAGGGTCAAGCTGCACGACCACCCTACCCACCAGGTGCTTGTTACAATTGTGGGGATCTGACCCATTATAGAAACTGGTGCCCAAGGCTGGCTAACCAGAATCAGAATCCAAACCAGAATCAGGCTCAGGCTCGAGGGCGAGCTTTTAACTTGAATGCCCAAGAGGCGCAGGCGGACGATAATGTGGTGAACGGTACGTTCTTTATTAATAATCAGTCTGCATCTGTTCTTTTTGATACGGGTGCCGATAAGAGTTTTGTGTCATTGTCTTTTGAGCCAATGCTTTGCGTGTCTAGAACAAAACTAGGTAAGCCTTTGACAGTAGAAGTTGCTAGTGGTGAACCCATTGTTCTTGATTCTGTTCTACGCAACTGCCAGTTGAACCTTAACGATCATCTTTTTCCTATCGACCTCACGCCAATGCAACTTGGAAGCTTCGACGTTATAGTGGGTATGGATTGGTTATCCAAGCATCACGCAGAGGTAGTTTGTTTCGAGAAGATCGTTCGTGTGCCGCTTTCGACAGGCGAGATCCTACAGGTTCAAGGTGAGAAACCGTCTGGTGTCCTCAAGCTCATGTCTTGTTTTAAAGCTCGGAAATATCTGCGGAAGAATTATGTGGCCTTCTTAGCACATGTTACAGCAGATAAAGGCAAGGGTAAGTCTATTTCAGATATTCCTGTCGTTCGGGATTATTCTGAAGTTTTCCCTGAAGAGTTACCTGGTCTACCCCCAGCACGCCAAGTCGAGTTCCGCATTGATCTCGTACCTGGTACAAATCCCATTGCCAGAGCTCCATATCGTCTTGCACCATCTGAGATGCAAGAGTTGTCTAAGCAGCTTCAGGAGCTCTCTGACTAAGGTTTTATCCGTCCTAGCTTTACACCTTGGGGTGCTCCCATTCTTTTTGTCAAGAAGAAGGATGGATCATTTAGGATGTGTATCGATTATCGTGAGCTTAACAAGCATACCATCAAGAATCGATATCCCCTACCTCGCATTGATGATCTCTTTGATCAGTTACAGGGCGCTTCTTATTTTTCGAAGATTGATCTGCTTTCCGGGTATCATCAACTTCGGGTGCATGAAGAAGATATTCCCAAGACAGCTTTCCGCACTCGTTATGGGCATTATGAATTCACAGTCATGCCATTCGGTTTGACTAATGCTCCTGCTGTTTTCATGGACTTAATGAATAGGGTCTGCAAACCTTATTTGGATCAGTTCGTCATTGTTTTTATTGACGACATCTTGATTTACTCTAAGACGCGAGCTGATCACGAGCAACATCTTCGTCTTACTTTGGAGCTCCTAAAGAAAGAGCAACTTTTCGCCAAATTCTCCAAGTGCGAATTTTGGCTTAAAGAAGTTCAATTTTTGGGACATATTATCAACGAACGAGGTATTCAGGTAGATCCCTCCAAGATCAGTGCGATTAAGGATTGGGATACGCCTACTACTCCTACTGAAGTTCGTTCTTTTCTTGGTCTAGCGGGTTATTATCGCCGCTTCATTGAAAACTTCTCAAAGATTGCAGTTCCTCTAACTGCTCTAACTCAGAAGAACAAACCCTTTGATTGGGGATTCAAACAAGAGGAAGCTTTTCAACACTTGAAGCAGAAACTTTGCGACGCACCTGTTCTGACTTTGCCTGAGGGCAATGATGATTTCGTCGTTTATTGCGACGCATCTAAATTGGGTCTTGGCTGTGTTCTGATGCAAAGGAACAAAGTCATAGCCTATGCATCGAGGCAGTTGAAGATACATGAGAAAAACTACACCACACATGATCTTGAGTTGGGTGCAGTTGTCTTCGCTCTTAAGATCTGGAGACACTATTTGTACGGAACAAAATGTGTGGTTTTCATTGACCACAAAATTCTTCAGCATATCTTCAACCAAAAAGAACTCAACATGAGGCAACGACGTTGGGTCGAGCTTCTAAACGACTATAACTGCGAAATTCGCTACCATCCTAGTAAGGCGAATGTCGTAGCCGATGCATTGAGTCGTAAGGAACGTACTAAGCTTCTTTGTGTTCGTGTTCAATCTGTTATTCAAGCTCGATCCGATATCCAAGCACGCATTTCTCAGGCTCAACAATCTTGTGTTTCACAAGGTTTGATGGATACGGAATTTCCCTATCACATAACACCTGATCTGGAACTGAAGGACAATGGATCATATTACTTCATGGACCGTTTGTGGGTCCCAAGCCAGGATGATCTTCGTACCTTGCTTATGGATGAAGCCCATAAGTCTCGTTATTCTATTCATCCGGGCTCAGATAAGATGTATAAGGATCTTCGTATTCACTATTGGTGGCCTGGTATGAAGAAAGACATTGCCTTATATGTATCAAAATGCCTTACATGTCTTAAGGTTAAGGCTGAACATCAACGTCCTTCTGGTTTATTGGTGCAACCAGAGATCCCAGTTTGGAAATGGGAAAACATTACTATGGATCTTGTTACCAAACTTCCACGCACAAAGAAAGGTCATGATGCCATCTGGGTAGTAGTTGATCGTCTTACTAAGTCAGCACATTTCTTGCCAATCCGTGAGGACTTTCCTGCTGACAGACTTGCAAAAATCTATGTGGATGAAATTGTAGCTCGACATGGTGTTCCTTTGAACATCATTTCTGACAGAGATGCTCGTTTCACTTTTCATTTTTGGAGAACCATGCAATCTGCTATGGGGACTCAACTTAATCTGAGCACAGCTTATCATCCGCAAACGGATGGTCAATCTAAAAGAACAATCCAGACTCTGGAGGACATGCTTAGAGCTTGTGTGATCGATTTTGGTGGTAGTTGGGATTCACATCTTCAGTTGATTGAATTCTCCTACAACAACAGTTATCACACCAGCATTAAAATGGCTCCTTTCGAGGCTCTCTATGGTCGAAAATGTCGTTCACCGGTCTGCTGGAATGAGATCGGCGAGGCTCAACTTACTGGACCTGCCCTCATTTTAGAGACAACAGATAAGGTCAAGAAAGTTCGCGATTATCCTTCAGACAGCTAGAATCCGTCAAAAGAGTTACGCGGACCCAAAACGCAAACCCTTGGAATTTCAAGTCGGTGATCGAGTATTACTTAAGGTCTCACCTTGGAAAGGTGTGATCAGATTTGGAAAGAAAGGAAAACTTGCACCTAGATACGTTGGACCATTCAAGATCGTCGAAAGAATCGGAAAGGTAGCCTACAGACTTGAGTTACCTCCTAAACTTGGAAATGTTCATCCAACCTTTCACGTGTCCAATCTCAAGAGGTGTTTAGCTGATGAGAACCTCCACATACCACTTGACGAAATTCGTGTTGGTAAAACACTGAAATTTGTTGAGAAACCTGTGGAAATCATGGAACGTGAAGTCAAGTGGCTTAAACGCAAGCGCATTCCTTTGGTCAAAGTTCGCTGGGAAGCTAAACGTGGACCCGAGTTTACTTGGGAACGCGAAGACCAAATGAAGGCGAAATATCCGCATCTTTTCCCACGAGTTTCCTCTAAATAAATTTCGGGACGAAATTTCCACAAGTAGGGGAGACTGTAACATCTGTGCTTGTAATCATTGTGAATAGTTCGGTTATTAATAAAACAATGTTATTTGATTCCAATGTTTGTTTGGTTGTGTTTTACATTTTTCATGTTTTGACTTTTATTCAATTCCAAACTCTACGTCGCTTTCTGGAGAGTTATACGCAAACTGATGCGTAAACGTAATCAGTTTAATGCGAAAAATACTCCGGAACATCAACATATACTTAACATACCTTAAATAACCTTTACATAACTTAGAAATAAGTTTTAAAGGCTTTGGTATGACAAAAACAAGTTAATTCGCCTACAGGGACTAAACTTGACAAACTGCGAAAGTATGCCAATTTGAACTGTAACGAACATTCCGGAACATGACCATAAGTTAAACATACCATAAATATCCTTTACATAGCTTAGAAATAGGCTTTGAGGGGTCCGGTATGCTAAAATAAACTTTTGGGTCATTCAGGGACTAAAAGCGTCAAAAAGTGCACAAGTTTGCATTTTCGCGCATAACTCACGTTCTGAATACATCCGGACATCCAAAAATTATGTAAGAACTAAAACATTTTATTTTAGTGTTTGGCATAAGAAAAATCCATTCGTCGCGTCATTTGGATCGTTTTTCATGCTTGTGCGCATTCCGTCGTAATTAAGCGAACATCGTGTTCGTACGACCAAACGAACCAACATCCGGCATATTTTTGAGCATGTTTTGAGTTCCCTATACTTTAACTTCATTTTAGAGCCTTGAAATGAGGTTAACGGGGTTCAAACGCATCGAAAATAGCTTAAACGGGCTGCAGGGACCATTTCTGCCATTTTTGAAACTTTGCTGAAACTGGTAGGCAGTGGCGTAGCGCGAGCACCTCATGCCTAGGCAGTGGCGCTACGCGACTGCCTAACCTGGACAGAAACATTGTATTTGGTCCATTTTCACTTTCGCACATGGTTTTGGCAATACCGTGGGCTCAAATGGTTTTGTAATACCATGTTCTTGATGTGTATGGTTGAGATCAAAGCACGGTTAACGAGGAACGATCTTAACGGCTCTACAAATCCTATAAATACCCACATACCCCAACTTCATTTCTCACAAGAATTTTGATTTGAGAAACTCTAAGTTGAAACCATTGTTTCATACCTGAGTTACTTGGATCGAGATTAGCATTCGGGGACCCTTCGTAAGTATTCTTTCGTTCTTTTCTTTCTTTTATTGCTTTTCGAGTCCGAAAGTCAAACTTTGTTTGACTTTCTGCGTTGACCAGTTTATGGTCAATGCGAAGTTCGGTTGAACTTCGCAACGTGATTGTAATCACGATGGTTATAGTCCCTTGTGACTATGCCTACTGATTACCACGTTGTCTAGGGTCGTAAGGGTAAGCGATCTAATAAATCGCTTATACCTTCGAACCCGACCCATCTGGTCGATCATTAGGATTCGACCAAACACATTAGGTGACCATAGTGTAGGGAATAACCTTCCGAGGTTATACCTTATGGTCACATCGTTTAAGTAGTTGTATGATAGATAGTTTATATGCCTTAGGTAAATTACCAGAATACCCTTTTCATGTATAATTGGTAATTAAGCATATGTAACCTAAACTTTTGTCACATAACTGATTATGTAACATGTTTAGGCATATAACACTTGTCATAGAACTAGTTAGGCGGTCCGAACGCGTTTCACACGAACGACGCGTTAAAGTAGCATAAGCTACCTAAACGGGTCGTAATGGGTCGTAAACAATGATGTTAGGTTTCATTTAGTATGTAGGCTTTGTTAAACCATATAACACGAGTCTCCATACTCGTTTGGTTTACGAACCCTCATGCTACCCGATCTTCCGATATAGGTCCGGTTTATTAACATAGTTACCTATATTAGGTGCCGTTTGATTCCGTGATCTCTATCATTGTTTGGTTGTCACTCCAGGACTACTGAGTAATCTCAAGTGAGTACATAGACCCCTCTTTTACTGTTTTCCAAACTGTTTTGGGGTGAAACACATGTGCCTACTTGTTACTTTCGTGCTTTCCTGTTTTCACATCATATACTTGCTATGTTCATTAGTACATTTATAGTACATGATTTCATTATGATTATGCTATGTATGCCCATTGTGTGCGTACTTAGTACATTGCTTTACATTACATTGCCATTGTGTGCGTACTTAGTACATTGCTTTACATTACATTTCATGCTATGTATGCCCATTGTGTGCGTACTTAGTACATTGTTTTACATTACATTTCATGCTATGTATGTCTATTGTTGCATACTTAGTACAGTTGTTTCACGTCACATGCTATGTATGTCCATTTGTTGCATACTTAGTACAGTTGTTTTCATCACATGCTTACATTTTTTTTATGACATTTGGGTTGTTTACAATGGAACAATACATTCATTAACATTGATCACGCCGTTCGTTAGTAGGTAGTGGTACCATAGGAATTGACAACTCCCGTTCCTGAAATCCTGGGTTTGTTTGGATTGGAAGGAATGACCGAATTTGATACACATAACTTAGATAAACCTTTAATTTATTTAAGGGTTTATCGCCACAGTCTCAAGGCTTGGATGTATTCATTTTCACAATACCGCATAAATGTTTGTACCAGTATAGCATGCATCTGTTCCACAAAACATAACTTTGATTTAAACCGTGTTTTACTTCAATACCTTGTTTTTGTGCATTTTCCATATGGTTTAGTTGATATATTTCACTTACCATACATGATATTTTTGGGTACACATTACATGATCCACATTAAACATAAACATTTTGACATTGATATACACATTTGGTGGTTTACATTGAACATAGACATTTCGATATGGTTTACACATTAACACATGATAATTCATTTATACATAAACAATTTACATTGGTGGTTTGGTTTGAGTAAGTGATTTAAGTAACGAGGCATGTGTAATATGATACAAGCATGGTGGATACGCCGCTGGTACTTCCTATATATAAGTGTTTGTATGGTATTACATATCGTAGCGTTATTTAAATCATTTCAATTTATGACACATGACATTTTATACAAATAACATACTTTTTACAAGACACTGTTTACAAACAACTTATCTTACACAAACTCATTTTTACATGGTTATTCATTTAACCTTACATTTATTTATACATATCATCTGAACTTATTGTTTTTCAAACGATTTACAAAACAAAGCAAATTACAAGGTTCATGACTAAACATTTTCTTAAACACAAGTCATGAATCATATTTTTACAAAACCTATGTATCTCACAGACATTTTTATGCTGACGTACCTATTTTCACATGTGTTTTCAGGAGATTTTCCATAGGATGATGATCGTGACACTAGGGCGGACCTGTGCCTTAAAGACATAAAACGAAGATAGACTTAGTTTAATTATGTTTTGTACTCTTGTTTTCGTTTAAGACAATGAAACTCTTGTGTTGATAAATAAAATACAACTTCGAATGCCATGGTTATGAAACAATTAATTCTGTTACAACACTCCCCGACGTTTTCCGCCACGTTTTGTATGTTATACGTGGTCGGGGTGTGACAGTGGTAAACCTGGCGTTATTTCAATTTAGCAGAGGTTGTTTTGTGTCATCTAGTGGTTGTGATTTGGTAGTACTTGTTTTTTTTTTAAATTGAGTAAACTGCCATTTTGGTCCCTGAGGTTTGGGCAGTTTTGCCACTTTAGTCCAAATTTGAAACCTTTTACATCTGGGTCCCTGTGGTTTTATTTTTATTGCCATTTTGGTCCAAAAATCAAATCAAGTCAGATTTCTCAAAAAAAAAACCCTGCTATTTTGTCATTTTCCTCATGGGCAAAATGGACATTTTCAAAAAAAACCTGTCTCTTTCCTCTCTCTCTCTCTCTCTCTATCTGCAAATCATCACCACCACCACCACTTCTAAAGAGCCGGAATCCCCAAAACCATCACCGTCGATCACTCATCCACCAGCCAAAACCATCACTGGCGATCTCTCTTATCTCTCTCTATCTGCAGATAAAAAAACCTAGCACACCTTACTAATTCAGGAATACACACAACACATCCTCTCTCTCTTCACTCTCTCACACACACACAAACACACACACTCGCCAGAATCCCCAAAACCATCACCGGCGATGACTCATCCACCGGCCAAATCACCATTCCACTCACACATGCTTTCTCTCTCTACCCCCTCTCTTTAACAAACCCCCAAAATGTCAATATACACTGGCGATCACTCATACACCAGCCCCAACCCCCCATCTCCCTCTCTCATCTGCAGATGACCAACATCGTTTCCGGCGACCACCACACCACCCCCATCTCCACTATCGCCTGACCTAACCACCACTATATATTTTCCCCCTTTTCATGATAAACTCTAAAATCACACAATCACTCAAGTTCCTTCACAAATTCCCCACATCAAACAAGGATCTTCATATTCTAGCAACCCCAGAATTCTCCACTTTTCAAAAATAAAAAATTTAATCATCGTACCTTAATTCTAATCGAATCTCATATATGCGTTAGATTCATTGCCGAAAAACAATCGAAGATGGATGGTGGTGCGTTGTTTCTGGATCAGATCCTCGGACATCGCCGTGCACGTCAACTCCATCGGCTTGTTCACAACGGCAAGGTTACACTCCTCTGTTTAGCCCTAACCGATTGGGGATTCTGTTGTGGAATAAACTACTGCGGCAACAAATCTGGACGGCGGTGGTGATGTGACGGCGGCGGTGGTGCTATAGGCGGTGGTGGCCCCTGATTATTTAGAGAGAGAGACAGTTTGTAGAGAGAGAGAGACAGTTTGTAGAGAGAGAGAGATGAGGGAATTAGAGTGTGTTGTCTGTGTATATATCTATATATATAATTAATAATTTGCAAAGTAATAAAACAAATATGACAAATATGACCATTTTGCCCCTGGAGAAAAGGACAAAATAGAAGGGTTTTTTGGAGAAATATGAGTTGATTTTATTTTTGGACTAAAATGGTAATAAAAGTGAAACCACAGGGACCCAGATTTAAAAAGTTTGAGATTTGGACTAAAATGGCAAAAGTGCCCAAACCACAGGGACCAAAATGGCAGTTTACTCTTTTAAATTCCTAGCATTGTAATAACTATTTAGTTTTTGAATGAAATACAGCAGTTCTGTTTTTATATATCATAGTGGAAAGTATTGATAGCGACAGTCAACTTTTTTTGTTTCCAATTAACCCAAAATAATATTCAGTTGTATGAAAATGGTAATAATCGTATGTATGCATGCACGAATGTATGAAAATGTATAATATAGCCATTCCGATTGGTAAAGTAGAGGGTGAGTTAGAATCCAAGAGGTTCTGTGGGGTGAATCGAGCGGGGTATAAAAAATGGTGGTGGGTGAATCGAGCGGGGTAAAAATGGTGGTCCGCAAAAAATACCTCATCTCTCGTTCAGCCATTTTCGGTTAACAATGCTCTTCTTGAAGAGCTGGATAAGTTAGGTTCTTTTAGTGATGGTGTGAGTGGTGCCCATAGTCACAGAATTCGTCCCTGAAGCCACGAATTTCGTATTGGTACGTTTCGTACCATACGGAATTCGTATGAGTATCGTACGGTTCCAATTCGCGAATTGCAGACATCAATTCAGCGTATTTTATACATCAATTCATCGAATTTCAGACATCAATTCAGCGTATTGCGCTAATGAATTCATTCAATTCCGTTTTCTAAAGTAGCGAATTTGTAGGTATAATACGTATTAGGGTTTGGAAACGGCGCGTATGAATAGAATTGGCGGGATTATAAAAAAGCGGGAGACACAGAGAATACGAATGGACGTTTTCGTAATTCTGATCAATTACCAAAACCCAGAAATCCATAATCATGTTTATATATATACTGATTTCTTACTCAATTTCACTGATTTCATCCTCAATTTCACACATTCACAATCAAATGGCTTTTTGGGGAAAAAAGCAATTAGTAATTTTTGCTTTAATTTGTGTATACCGAACCGGACGTAATAGTACACCGAACCGAATCGTACCGGATCGTACCGAAATGAACCTACCCCCTCCGAACCGAATTCACACCCACTAGCGAATCGCGAACCCGAACCGCGTACCCGAAACGGAGCGAACCGCGAATTAGGTGACATTGGTGGTGCCTCATCGGCCCAAACCTATTAATGGTCGTGTGCTTCCCTCGACATGAGGTCCCCCTATTAACTATGGAATTACAACCGTCCAAAAGAAGACGCCGCGGTAAAAGCTATAGATCAAACTAAGTGGTTCCCTGCTCAACAGAAGTTTTTTGGGAGTATGACCGGGAGTATTGTATTGAAGATGTGGGGGGGGGGGGACGACGGCAAAACTCTTTACACACCAGAGAAAATCGACTTATCTTTTCGATAACGTAAGTAATTATGTTACCAGATAGGAGTGTCTTTTGGTGTGGCGTGGTTTTCTGGTTTTTGTTCGGCTCGAAGACCAGGTTATTGTTTGATAATTTCTCATTTCTTTTTATTGATGGTATAAAGCCCAATTTTTGTTCTTTTATTTAGTGTTGAAGGCCCAAGTGGGGACATCTCGAAGCCTGGCCCAAGGAAATTTTTGCTATGCATCTCTTTATGGGCGAAACCTTATTTACCCAAAAATAAATCCACAATATACACTAATTTTTTTTTTTAGGGAAAATCACCAAAATAGCCACGACAGTGCCGTTATTTCAATACTAGCCAACTGACACCTCTCCCCGAGCCGGTACCGTTCACTGACACGGCATAAGGAGTTCTTTCAATGCAAACCAATTGGAACACGACACGTATCCGACAAACTTCTGAAATGGCTTGCTGAAACGGCTCCGATAAGATGAACCGGCTCGAAACATATACTGAAACGGCTCCAATCAGATGAACCGGCTTGGGTCACCTCAGACGTATCGAACAGTGCCAGTGACGGCTTGAGCACTTGCCGGAAACGGCTCGGCTAGAGCACCACCGTAAACCGCCGGAAACGGCTCGGCTTGAGCACCACCGTAAACCATCTTGGTGGTGATTTTCATGCTGAACGACGATAAAGACTTGCACTTCGATCTGCACATATGCTTCAAGGAGGTGAGGGTTGTGGTGGGTGGTGGGTGGTGGTGCTCGGTGAGGGTGGTGGTTGGTTGCAGGGTGGTGGTGCTCGGTGAGGGTGGTGGGAGGTTGCAGGGTGGTGGTGGGAGGTGAGGGTGGTGGTGGTGCTCGCCTGCTCGGTGAAGAAGATGAAGATAGGGAGTAGTAGGGTGGGATTGTGGGAGTGGTGAAGAAATAAGGAGATGAGGGAGAGAGAAAGAGGACTGTAGGAGTGGTGAAGACAGGGAGCAGCAGGTGAGTAGTGTGCAACAGAAGTCTTGCAGAAGAAAAGGTGACAGGCAGAAGAAAAGGTGACAGGTGCAGTTAACACGTGTCAAAAGGTGAGTGACATTTGAGAAAAGTTCTTAAGTTATGTCTTGAGCCGGGTTGGAATTCGTGAAAAGGCTCGTGGAGCCGTTTCAGTTGGCCATTTTTGAAAAATTGATCAGTCAATGGCTATTTTGGTGATTACCCCTTTTTTTTTAACATAAATGGGACCCAATTTCATTTCCTACAACACAAAGCCTCTAACAACTTACAAGAGGTACAAGCATTTAAAGACTTCTTACATACATTACACATTTTACTCCACATCTATACCAATAATCTAAAGATAAAAAGCCTCCCCATTTTGGCTCTGCAAAAAATACACTTTTCTTCCACTATTTTAGTGTACATTCCATTGAAAACTTTATTGTTTATGTGTGTCCAAATCGCCCATATAGTGGCCCTTATTATGCATAAGGTCGCCTTTCTTTGTTTCTTTGACATTGTTGGTCGTCTCACTGCCAATACCGCCTCTCTAACAATCGTGTGTGAGAACAGATCTGGCACCTCCAGCCACACGCCTATCGCCCACCAAATGGATTTCGCTAGGAGGGAAGTTACTAGGATATAGTCTGCCGTGTTGAAAACTGTTGGGTATAGCTCATTTAAACTCGTATCTGCAGCCCACAGACAATAACTCTGTTTACAAATCCGACAATACACATATATAAATCTCGAAGAAAATAAAGAGAATTAGTACCAAATGTATAATAGAAACAATCTCACAAAAAGGAGAGGCATAATCATCTTTAAGTAACTTGTCGGTATCCTTACCAACTTTTGTTGTTCGTCAAATCTAAAAAGATATAAATAAATAAATAAAGTTAGATTTAAACTATAGTAAAATTTATGGACATGCACCAAATCTAAATAGAAATAAATAAAAGAAAGGTTAGTTGAATAATAGACTAAGAAGAAAAAATATATATTACCCTGCTAAATATTGTGCAAGAAATTACTATTTGTTCATCTAAAGCTCGTATACTCCAAGTGCTGCGAATAACTCATGCCTTGTTACATGCCTTTTTGCCTCAGCTTCAACTATAAAACGTGCCCATATCTTTTCCTCTCGGGATTCCATCACTCCTTTCAAAATGGACAATCTTTTTCTGAATGACGCCATTATACTGAAAAAAAAAACATAATATTCAGTTACCACAAAATTTTACGAGTTGAAAACGAGCCTATGCATGTAAAGAGAGGAACTATGAGTCTATGATCACCTTTGGCTCATCGACTTGTTTGATTCAGTCAACATGTTTCGTTACACTTTGCAAGAATATCATGTGTTTAATCGTTCGATAAATGGAATCAATCATTTAATTAGCTATGCAGTTAATGAAAAGGTTGAGTTTTCCGGCCAAAAGCGTTTTTCCGGCTGCCGGAGAGTAACGGCGTTAGCATTTTGTCAGTCAGAGTGCATTGGAGGCCAATATGTTAATAGTTGGGACTCCCAGAGGTTATTTTTTAAGTTGGGACTGTCAGTGGCCAACGATCAATATTCGAACGGATTGTAGTCACGGAATCACGGGTTATTCGATTACAAGTTTCGCTTGTACCACCCTAAAATTTACAAACCTTATGAAACGAGTATAAGAAGTATCCGGATTTTACCAAACTATGCGGTTGATGGTTTTAGATGCAAGGGAGGGGTGTGACTTAATGGGGATAACGTACTAGTTCAAGGGTTCGAATGTCATTGTTTGAAACTATTTTATATAGATTTGGGAACAAGTTATATAAAGTGATAGTGGAGGGGGCAAAGTGAAAACTTGGCATTTAAACCAACTAGGAGATAAATCCTAGGTCGTTAAAAAGACCCAGATGTATGTGACCGCTAACGAGAGAAAGAGTGCGAGATCAGATCTCGAGCAGGTAAGTTTGAATTAAGATTTGAGTTCCGGTCGGGTTGTGGAGGTGATTGGTTGTTTCGATGAGAATGGTAGCGTTGTGGTGGGTTGGTTCATGTGTGCGGTGACGGCAACGATAACGGGGTGGTTAGCTATGGTGGTGATCGACTAAGATATTTGGTGGGGATGGAGGGTTATGTCCGATAGTGTAGAGGACGACTATGACGAGCCGATAGCAGGTGGTACGTGATGGGTGGACGTGGTGATTGCCATAGACTGAGGTGGAGATGGTAGTGTGTGCGTGCGGTGGTGATTGACCCGGGGCATCATATGATGAGCGATGGAAATGGGGATGGTGCTGGTGGCGTTGGTTACGTAGTGACGGTTATGATGTGTGTACGTGGCATGACAATAAAAGTGCGTGGGAGTATGTGGTGGTGCCTGAAGGTATTATGCAGGGTGAGTATGAGTGCATGGCGTTTGTATGGTGAGGACAGTGGGTAACTGATGTGGGCCCAAATGTGGAGGAACGGGCTATTTTGTATTTGGAGGCCCAAGACCGCGTAACAAAAGGGGCTTCACTAAAATGGCTCTAACTTGGGCTACGGGGGTCCGTTTAGGGCGTGTGACCAGGCGAAACGACCGTGAGAACGAGCTCCATCTTGCTGCAAACGCCTTTGGCGGTTTGGGTCATCGTCCGACTGAAAAAACGCTTATTTCTATTACTTATTTGCATTTTTATGTTTTTTGGACTATTTTGGGCATTTTGTTTTAGGCCGTGTGTTTGGCCCGTTATCTTTTTTAGGCCCGTTTCGAATTTCAGTCTCTATTTATATGTTGCTAAAGCTAATGAGAAGTTTAGAATTGAATTTTGAGAAAACTGTTTTTTTCACTTCAAATTCCGTGGCCTTTGGGGTTACGATTTGGGGGTTGGGGAAGAACTGCACGGGTATTCGTAGAATCAACGTGTAATCTTCATTTTTCCGTTTCACGCGCTACATCAGTAACCTAAGGTTGATAATTATAAGTTGATGCATGGGCATATATGCAGATTGATGTTAGGGCTTTGCTAGTAGCTATGAGTTGGAGAAGTGCATGCATGGTTTAGTAATGATGATGAGTCACTTAGTTGGGGGTAGCACGGGCTACGGCTTAACTACGTCTTCGTAGTGTAAAAATACTCATCATCTCCGTTTCCATAGTGTAAAAATACTCCTCAAATCCATCTTCATACAAACGATATCCTTGATCTCAAACAAATTTTCAAGAATACCTCTAAATTTTTGGGCTAGTTTCGCCACTTAAGGGTGTGTGTTGTGCATGGGGTATCATAAATTATGTAAAAGTGGTGTTTGTGATATTGTATGGTGATAATGATTTTAATAATAAAATGCTTCGTCTGACATGCGTATAACGTTATACGGCCCATATAGAATAATCTGACATGCGTCTCGTATAGATGGAGAAAATATTAGGTCGTATAACATTTTATACGAGTCGTATAACATAATATGGGTAATATAACATTCTACACATGTCGTATATTGTTACACGACCCGTATATATGGAGACAAAAAACATTTTCTGGTATGTTTTATGCAAAAATCAGTTATATGGCCCGTATAACTCTATACGTGTTGTATACATGTAAGGGTGTGAAAATAAAATTTTAAAGATGTGGGAATAGTAAGTGCCTAAATTTATCAAAATATACATACAGCGATACAGATTTGATTTGCATTGATGTTTTGAAAACTGACCTTCTTTTGTAAAAAAAAAAACAACAGTTAAGCATAGGTTAGGTTACATTAACTTCTAGAATTTTGAAAGCATATGTTGTTAGAAAAATTAAGACTTTTTCATTAAATTTGGATACAAATAAGTATACATATTGACTACACTGTCTACACATGTATAATTATTTATTCATGCTTTTAAGATCTTCTTTATGAGAGTTTTGCAACAAACTAAAATAGTGTCTAGATCTAAAGTAAATCATGTATCAGGATGTTCGATATGGTGTGTTTTGAAGTGAAACCGTTAGTGAGAAATTAAGTAAAAGTTATCCCATGTAAAAAAATGGGTGAAGAGCATCCCTAACAAGAGAAGAGATTAGGACCCTCAATTTTTTAAATTTGTGTTACACATGTAATGGGTTTTGTAGAAGATATAAGCCCATAGGTTAACTATGCTCAAGCTTGACTAAATAGTCAAGCCCAAAACCAAAAAAAAACTAGATTCAATAAGGAAAATAAGGCCCAAAACAAATCTGAATGAGGCCCAAACTTAGAACACAGTTGCCCAGCTTTTAATTTTAATTAAAAAAATCCACTAATGTCTGAATGAGACCCAAACTTAGAACACAGTTGCCCAGCTTTTAATTTTAATTAAAAAAATCCACTAATGTGTCGCAATTAAGGACAGTCAAACAGAGTAGCGACGAAAATTGGGAGGTAATAACTACTTTGCCGCCAATGAGCTTGTGGTGGAGTGGTAAGAAAGGGATTTGAGTTTTCAAGAGACTCAAGTTCAATTTTTGCTTCTCCCCATTAGTTTTCTGCGGCACCTGGTGATGATGAGAGACTAGGTGGATAGGCGGTGATCACTAGTTCGATCCTTGAACTGAACGGGTTTTACCTCACCGCACTATCGTGCCTTCGGGTGAGTGTTCACGGGCTTCTGCCCTAGGTGAGGGTTTTCCCCAGTTCGGAAGCGAGTGTATCCCGATGTGGTGAATTTCGCCAGTAGCCCATTTGAAGGATTCGTTGGCCGTTCAAAAAAAAAAACTACTTTGCCGTTCGGCGCTTTGGAAACCTGATCGTTGGTTTAGGTTACTCCGAATCTTCCATAGTAAGTCTTGTTTTTATAATAAGATAGAGATAATTATAGTTTATATATTCAGATAAAAACATTTCAATTCTGTAAATTTTAATTCCTTTAAACATACTACTAAGATGTGAAAATGTAAGAATGTTTTTCCACGGTTAAAATGAAACAATAACACGTGTGAACAAATAATTTGTTAGGTGAGTATGAATGTTTAGAAGTGCTTTTAGGTCTTAGAGTTTGTAACTTTAATAACTTAATTTCTAAAGTTTAACTATGATTTTTTAACCCACACATGTGACATGACCCCTCTTGGTGGGGTGGTTTTAACAAAAGATTAACTATGTTAAATTCAACTTTGATATGTGTAGATTGTAGATATCCGCTTAACCGGTTTTATGTTTTGTCACTCATACCTTTGCACAATGTTTTAAAAACCGGTTTTATAATTATACCATGTTGGGTTTAGAAATGGTCCAATCAGTTGTACCGGACAGTTTAACCAGATAGACTAGTTAACCCTATAATTCCATAAAATACTATTTCAACTTAAATAATCATCCAAAGCTACATGATTCCATAATCAAGAATCAATTTTTCCAACAAAGCATTATTAAATAAAAGAGTACAATAGATTTATGGTGTTCGAGTGTTAAATCCGTCAAGTTCACAATCATTTAAAATATGAAATTCACTATCATCGTTAATTCAAACTCAACAATTCAAATTTAAACTCAAAATTTTAACATAAGATTAATCAGGTAGACCAGTATGAACCTGCATTACCGAATATACCTACGGTGCAAAGACCATACCGAGACCTATTTATACCAGGTTCAACCGTACCGTGACAATAAACCGACCCGTATTTAAAACATTGCCTTTGCTTTGCAAAACCCTCTCCCTCAAAACCCAACACGATGATGATCTCTTCTTCTTTCCTCCCATCACGTCCTCTACTCAAAACATTTAACTCCATTTACCACCAACAAGCTCACACCTTTCATCCACAACCACCACCATCATCATTCCAAAACAAACCCCTTTTCGATCAAGGCCCAAACCCAAGATTTCTCCGGAACATTCTTCGAAGGAGGCCTCGGAAACGAAGATGACTCCAACAACTCATCCATGGCTGCCGTTGAAGAACAAGAGGAGCCCCAGTGCCCACCGGGTTTACGACAGTATGAAACCATGGCTGTTTTACGACCCAATATGTCTGAAGACGAACGACTCTCTTTAACCCACAAGTACGAAGAGGTAACTTCACAATTTTCTATGCATTTCTGGTGTAATTAGCTAGGAGTGTGTATGGTTCGGTTCGGTTAGTAGCGTCAGTTGAAACCGTTATTAGTTAATCTATATATTAGCTAATTGGTTAGTCAGTTTGGTTTATTCGGTTGTTAGTTTGAGCTAAAATTTTTGTTTAAAATTATATGAAATGGAGGTATAAAACATGAAATGGAGGTATATAAATTATATTATAAATATATGAAAATATGAACAGTTCGCTTGATTTCGGATAGTTGAGGGTAAAATAAACCGATAATGGATTTTAAGTTGATAGGCTTTCGGTTCGTTTTCGTCAGTTTTCGGATCGGTTTCGGTTAGTTCTGTTATTAACTAAAACCAAACCTGGGCTTATAAATACATGAAATGGTTGTATAAATACATGAAATGGAGGTATAAAAAACTAGAAGTGTATGAAAATATAAATGGTTCGGTTTCGTTCGGTTATTAACTAAAACTAAACTTGGGCTTATAAATACATGAATAGTTGTATTAATACATGAAATGAAGGTGTAAAAAACTATAAGTGTATGAAAATGCGAATGGTTCGGTTAGTTTCGGTTAACCGTGGGTAAACAAAAAACGATAATCGATTTTAAGTTGATAGGTTTTCGTTAATTTCGGTTCGGTTTCGTCAGTTTTCGGTTCGGTTTTGGTTATTAGTTTGGTTTCGGTTAATAACTAAAACCAAACTTGGGCTTATAAATACATGAAATGGTGGTATAAGTACATTAAATTGGAGGTATAAAAAACTAGAAGTATATGAAAATATGAACGGTTAGGTTAGTTTTGGTTAACCGAGGGTAAAAAAATAAAAATTCGATAACCGATTTTTGGTTTATACAATTTTTTATTAATTTCGGTTCGGTTTCGTTGGTTAATTTCGGTTCAGTTTCGTTGGTTTTTGGATTGGTTTTGATTAACTTCGGTTAATACTCACCCCTGTTTATTTCGTTGGTTTTCGGTTTCATTGGTTTCGACTAATGACTCGCCCCTATTTATCACCCCCATTTAATGAATTTGTATTGTTATTGTTACAGTTGCTTGTTGCTGGAGGTGGGATGTACGTTGAGGTGTTCAACAGCCAGGGGAGTCATTCCACTTGCATACAGCATCAAGAAGAAAAAGAAAGCTGGAGAAACCAACACATACTTAGACGGTATTTATCTTTTGTTTACGGAATCAATCGAAGCGAGGTGCTAGAGGCAACATTAAAGATGGATGTTGATGTGATCAGGTCATCCACCTTCAAGGTTAGGAAAAGAAAATATTAGATTTACATCGGAACCAGGAAGGATTATGATGTTTTAGTGATGTAATACGCGTTGAATGTGTTAAGAGTACGTAAACCAACTTGGCAAAACCAGTGGCAATGTTGTTCCAAATTCTAATACCTATTTGTTTCCTTGATGTTATTCCATTATCATAGAGTTATACATCGTTTTAGAAGTATGTCGCCTGAGGATTTTCGTTACTAAACAGGGTACAAGACATAAGCGATTATGCGCTAAAGCTATATGCTAACATGCCAAGAAGAACCCAAACGATACTTGTTAGCGACAAATAACGATAAGGTTTCTATATGCTACATAGTTAATAACGATCGATAGTGGGGCGGCTATTTTATAAATAGTGATACACTAGAAAAAATTTGAAAAAAATTTATAAATAGTAATACACTAGAAAAAAAATTTGAAAAAAATTTATATGTATGTTACATCAAAATACCCTGGTATATATATATGCTATTTTACATTTATATTTATTTAGCAAAAACTTTAAATCCAGCTATTTTATAGCTATATTTAATTGCTATTTATATTAAAAAACAAAAAAATAAATAAAGAAATTGTCGTTATTAACAATATCTATTGCTTTACTACAACCCTAATAACTAGTCTAAACCTATACGCTACGTAGCGCGCTATAACAATCGCTACGCACGCTATTGACAACTATGACACAAATCCAAAGCATCATTCCTTTGTAATCACCAAGATAGAAACGAATGAAAACAGATCGTTCATTTGTAAGTTTTATGTTGATCAAATCGTTCTGAAATAAACTATGAAAGTAGACAAGACTACCGATACAACGATATGCGGTATGAAACATCAGAAGAGTGAGCCTCTGATTTGCATCAAATATGTAAGATAGTAAGTATTTCGAGAGTGTCGTATTGCCTTGTCGATAACGAACTTGAAGCACGTAATAAAGTGATATGCGATTTCCATCCCGAGGGATACATATATGACTGTATACGCAACCCGATTGAGCTTTGGAGGGATGACAAGCGCCGCAAAAACCAAGATCGGTACAAGAACAAGTACCAAGCTATTGAAAGTTAACAGGGATGACATCTTTTCTTGTTCATGATCTTCATAACATAAACATGTAACTATGATCCCAAATATCACACACACCAACAAATACCCGACCCAGGTGAGTTTGGCGGGGAGAACTAACTCCATCGTAAGCGAGAATATAGCAAGAAACGCCGAGAAGCTACCGATAAATTTCAAAATGGTGTAACTGCCATCCGGCATTAACTCGTTTAAGCAGAAGCCCATGCTTGTAGCTATGAATTCAAGGGTCCAAAATGCGACAATGCCGGTCTTCTTAAACGCTTGGTTATTTTCAAAAAAAGATTGATGTTCGTTTCCAGGCGTCCATTTAATTCGGATCCACACGATTCCATAAATCATGCCAACGCGATGCAAAAGAAAAATAAACAATAAAATCCTGAAAGCGTACAATTTCACTAGTTATTATCATCACAAAAAACAAACAAATCTTGAAAAAGAAAACTATAGATTTATGGTAGACGAACACCAAAACCTTACCGTAGCTTGGCGACACCGGAAAGCGGAGATGCTGGTGCGGGTTCGGGTTTTGATGTTGGTGCTTGTGACAATGATGGTGCCGGTGCTGGTTGGTTATCTCCCACCAAAATGGAAACTTGGGAATTCATGGTGTGGTCTCGATCGTTTTGTTTGATAAGTTCACTAATCTTAGACCACCAAAACCGTAAATTAGACCTCCACAACGTTTGACTAAATCTTTATTTTTTTCTTTCAATAAACAATTAACTAATTAGTTGAGGAATTTAGAATACATATAAATCTCACTTCAACCGACTTCCTAACATCACTCGCGCCATACCCAGAAAAAATGACATTACACAAAAATTCATGCCCTTCTTTTGATGGCGTTCCCCAGTGCTCCTATCAAAACACTGGGCATGACTGGGTCATTAGTTCACACCCCTCCTCTCCGGTACGGGGTGAGGGTGCCAAACCTAAGTAGCGCTACTAACTAATACCCCGTTACCTCCCCGGTAACAAAATATGGGACTTAAGAGTGATAGAGTGAGATTATTATCCAATATTCCAGTTTTACCCAAAAGACTTATCCCTCCCCGGGATACCCACTGACTGTCCCAACCATAGTCACCTAATTCGCTAGAAAAGTGGCGAATTTCGTATTGGTACGTTTCGTACCATACGGAATTCGTTTTCGTATAATACGGTTCGAATTCGCGAATTCACTCCATGAATTCAGCGTTTCATTCCATTCAATTCTGCGAATTTCCTGCACCAATTCACTGAATTCCGTTTGCAATAATAGCGAATTTTAAGGGTCAATACGTATTAGGGTTGGATACGGTGCCAGTACCATAGTCACCTAATTCGCTCAATTCAGCGCATCATGTTCATCAATTCAGCGAATGGTGATGAAGATGAAAAAATTAACCTTACCTGTGATAATGATGAACCCTAGTGAAAATGGAGGAGAAGATGGAGTTGGAGGCTGTACGCTGCGTTTCTTTCATCTCTTTTAACCTAAAATCTCTTTTATTTACATATTTCATCCTTTATGTTTATGTTATTATAAATATTAACCTGAAGCTTTTTTATTAAATTACATATTTCATCCTCAAATCTCTATATTTTTACCTTTTCAACTTTAACCTAAAACTTTTTAAGTTGTTTACTGATTTGGATTTATAAAATTAGTAATTTTTGTTTTAATTTGTATATACCGAACGGAACGGAATGGTACAACGAACCGAATCGTACCGAACCGTACCGAAATGAACCTACCCCCTTCCGAACCGAATTCGTCCCAACTAGCGAATTGCGAACCGAACCGCGTACCCGAACCGGAGCGAACCGCGAATTAGGTGACTATGGTCCCAACCACCGGGACGCTTGCTCAAGAGTAGTGAACTCACCTTGGTTTGCTTGGCAGAGTGTTTCACTTGTTCTATTTATTAAGACCAACCACGCCCTATTATTGATTTCAGTTAATATTAGGCTCGTATTCAGGCATTGTCACATACTCAATTACATAACACGTAGCACCTAGGAATCGTGTAACAATCATATAACATATTTAGATGTTTCTTATTTAACACGTGAGCCATTACATATCCAATACATCACATTCAACATCACAAAATCACAATGGGCGACCCGGTTTCGTGAATAGACATGGCCCAATCAACTTGGCCCAGTGCATAGCTCGGCTGCCTGGTCAGGCCCACACGGGGTGCGGCCCGATTCACATGCGCGATCTGTTTAAACTGTGTGGCACACCTCCCTTGTGTGACCCACTATAAAGTGTGCGGCCCACCTACTCGCTCGGCCCACTAGACACCCGTTATAACTGTGCTGCCCAAATGGCAATTAATCCAACATAATCATAACTAATCCTCAATCACCACTTATAATTATAATCACCTATTTTCTGTTTAGTTCGGCCCACTATTTCCCAGCCCACTCACGAAACAGCAATTCCCCAAATAATTTCATTGGCCCAAACCATCAATATTCACTCTATCGTCTAACCATTTAATTATCCATATGCACATTCCAAGGATACCTTATCATCTTAACAATCAGTTACATGCCGTTCGAATTTCAAAGACATCAAATATCAATTATTATATCGAAATCATCCATTGTTACATAACATCGAGTACCAAATAATCACATTGTTACAGCAAGTCTAGGGCATCATCGAACTGTTTAGGATCCCATAAACACCAAGATTAATTCAATCATATCTACGAAATCACTAGTACCAAATTACGTCTTACCAAAGAACTAATCGCGTCACAAGATCAGTCATATAAAACACGGAATCATATCCAAACTTATGTCACGATCAATGCACAGATTCGTCTAACACTAATCATATTAGACTATCACCCAAACTCTAAATCATAGGCAAGCATACATAAACAAGAACTACAAACATATATAAATAAACATTGTTGGAATCGCTAACCTCGAGATCAGGTATCCTAAAAAAAATGTTGGAACGATTACTAGAGGGCTTCGAGTGGAATTAAAGAGGCTGCCGTCGAGTCTTTGAGGGAAAGAAATCCGTGTTTAGGGTTTACTTAGGTGAGAGTTGAATGATTTCATTATGGCCATGCACCCCTTTAAACGAAATATACAAAACCCCTAACATAACCGGGCCTAACCTTGGGTTATTTACAAGAGAAGCTGGGCCAGACCTTGGGCCATAAGGGAATGCACATGCGGTTTAAGTGGGGAGGGGGTTTCCGGCCCAGTTGTGCAATTAACGAAGCCCACTTGGGTTATCTACTACTAGTGGTGCACAAAAAACCTGAACCCGGACCCGGACCCGAAAATAAAACCCGGAACCAGGTATTATAAAACCCGGGTTTTTTATACCCGAACCCGACCCTACCCATAGGGTAGGGGTTGGGTATGCATTTCTGTTATAAAACCCGAACCCGGAACCGGGTTTTTTTATACCCGTTTTCAACCTGGGTTTTACGAGTACCCGGTTTCAACCCGAACCCGTAACCGGGTTTTTTCAATACCCGGTCCGGGTTTCCCAATACCCTGTTCAGGTTTTTTTTGTGTTTTTTCGAGTTGTGTACCTTGGTAACGGCAATATAGCCGTTAGAAAGTTTATTATGATCATTTGTTTGGTTTACATTGTATCTCTGTACCCTATAAAAGGGGTCTTTGATGACGAACAATGAACGAAGACGATCAAGTTATTCAAAGCTATCTATGTTCATCATCTTATTCGATCTGGTTCAATGATTAATTAGGTGTCATGTATTTCTATGTTTTATGAAATAAAAAGGTTTTGCATTTTATATTTCTATGATTTATCCAAAAAAAAAAAAAATGAATACCCGAGGCATACCCGAACCCAACCCGATCCATACCCGACCTTACCCGAACCCGAAAATAGGGTATTATAATACCCGGATATTAGAAAACCCGACCCGAACCCGGGTATATAGGGTTTACATTTTTTATATAAAACCCGGACCCAGACCCGACCCGAGTATTGTCAATACCCGATTTTGTAGAACCCGATCGTACCCGAACCCGGTTTCATACCCGGAACCGGGTATTCGGAAAACCCGATTTGTGCACCACTATCTACTACGTACGTACAAATACACGACATAAATAGTCAAGCACATAAAACACATTTGTCGGTTTCACGCATAGATAACCTACCCACATAATATTTTAGCGAAAAGCGAGTATAACCTACTAAGTCTTGTATGATCGTGACATGAAATCAATTAAATGCAAGGACACACGCCAAAGGTTGTGGTCCTGTGGAGTTTGAGTAATGCAAACCTTCAATATTTGGGTTGTCACAAACAGCGTCGTCTTGCAGCGTGTTGCGTTTTACTCATTTTTTTGTCTATTTTGATACCCTGCTGTATGAAATCACCAGGAGGTGAAAGAAGGAATATTTTGAATGTATTGATAGCAGGTTTGTGGTTTTTTATGAATTGAAATATAGCTATCGTTCCCAACAGTACACTTATCCTTTAATGCTTAATTTTTTTTTGTATTTTTTCTAATATATAGTTTACTGATGAGCATAAAGATTATTATAGTGTTATAATAATGATAATTATATCATTAGGAAGTTCTTTCGTTAGTTATATATTCACTTATTACCGGAAAACGCAATTGTAGAGTTGTTCGTAAAACGCAATTTGTATTACACAACTCATTTTTTTTGTGTTTGTATTTGTCCATTCCGTTTTAGGTAGTGTTTTAGTCCATTGCGTAAAAACACAGTTTTTTATCCATTGCGTTTTACAAAAGAATGAAAAAACATACTTTTTTGGGGTTTTTTGTCCATTGCGTTTACAAAATAATAAAAAACACAATTTTTTATCCATTGCGTTTTACAAAAGTATGAAAAAACACATTTTTGTGTGTTATTTGTCCATTGCGTTTTACAAAATAATGAAACAAACACACTTTTTATCCATTGCGTTTTACAAAAAAATGAAAAAAAATCCACTTTTTGAGTGGTTTTTGTCCATTCCGTTTTACAAAATAATAAAAAAACACACTTTTTGTCAATTGCATTTTACAAAAGAATGGAAAAACCCACTTTTTGGGTGTTTTTTGTTCATTGCATTTTACAAAATAATGAAAAAAACACACTTTTTGTCCATTGCGTTTTACAAAACAATGAAAAAACCCACTTTTTTGTGTTTTTTATCCATTGCGTTTTACAAAAAACACTTTCTTTTGCGATTTTAGTCCATTGCGTTTGAAACATGATACTTCATTTGAAAAAAAATGTGTTTTTTTCCATTGCGTTTTACGCATCTGGGTTATCGAAATTTTTTTTTTTCAAAAGTATAGCAATAGGGTACTTGTTTTAAAGATAAAAAAACGCTCGTTTTTATGGTGCAATTTTTATAAAAAAATAATGTCGTATGAAAAAGTTATTAACGTTTTAAAATTGGAGGGGAATTGGAGGGAAGAGAAACTGTTGCCTTAGATGGACTAGAATACCCTTACATAAAAGTCACGCGCCTCCTCTTTTTTTCAATTCCACCTATTTAATCTTAGCCCTTGATCACTAAATAGATGACCAAGATTACTTCCTATCCTTCCTACCCATAGAAACCTCCTAGTATATCCTGACCCTAGCTCACATCCCTATAAGGGGGTTGGGGTGGTCACTAGTGATAGAATTCTATCACTTACATTATCCAATCAACTCATGCCATGTCATCAACCATTTTTCCATCACTCAGAACCTTTTTTGGTGGCAATGGTCATCACTCACCACCACACCCAACAATTACCCTCACAATAAAACCCATCACGACGTTGAAAAAATCACGGAATCGAAAACCGTGATTGTATCACGCGTTATAGAAAGAGGTGGCGATGGGAAAATGCATTGTTCCACGCGTTGAAGTTTGTTTTCGTGATGCTATCACTGACCGCCCCCTCCCCCTAATATATATTATCACTTTTTTTACGGCACATCTATCTCCTTGTCTATAAGAGGAGATTAGCCGCTGATGTAAGTTTGCATACGTGTCAACTAACTAGACATGCCACGTAGGTTTTGCTGAAGTCATAAATTACAATTAAAATCACTAATTTAATACCAAGTTGAGGGGTAAATTTGTATTCAAAATCAAATCTGCCTTCATCTTCCGCCTAAATCTATACTTTTAATACCTCTCTCTCAAATCCAGACCATCTTTCAAGATTCAAATCATCCCCCTCTCTCTCAGTTCAAATCCAACGCTAGAATTTCTCTCCAATCATCATCGATGGTAGCGACATCTTCTTCTTCAATCTCTGTTAGCATCAATATCCCACAGTATTTTAATATGCTATTTTTTTCTGTCTTCAATGTCCTTCCCATGGAACAAACCCCAATTGTCTTCTCCATCACCTTGGTTCTTTACATCCTGTTCTAAAATCTATAACCAAGATTTCCCTTCCAAATCAATGAACCAGCGATTTTCCTAAGTTTTACAAGAAATTTATACATAAACATTGATTCGTACATAGATCTGCGATTATTGTTTGCTGAATTTGAGTTTGTTTTGTATCGATCTGCTGGTGTGGTAATGATTGTTCGTTCACCATCAACGGCTATCGGCGGCAAGTAGGGCGTGGACATATGACGTTCACACAGTTTTTGTAACCCTAGATCTCGTGGCTCAGCTGTACTTGGAACTGTGTGAAAATTGCGACATAGGTTCGAATACTACGAAGGAAGTGAACGATGACGTTAGGAAGAGGTGATGATTCGCCGTTATCTCCGCAGTAGGTTTTGCAATAGGATGAAGATGATGAACCAGATCCGTATTGAGGTTTGTTTTATGATGAGCAGGCTATTTCATTTGCATAGATTTGCTTCCGTTTTTGAAACACTTTAACCTATTATCACTCTGTGTAATATTTATGCATTCAATTTTATTTATTTGTTGATTTATTTTATTCAGATTTAAAGGGCTTAGAGACAACTCTTTGAAGCTCTTCAACAGGAGATATAACTACAATATGACCATCTTCAGCAGCAAGAATAGGCTTACTGTTAGCATCCAACTTTGCCATTGCCATCTCAAACCTCGGTAACCGAATTAAACCAGCAGCAGAAAGCTGAAACAAAAACAAAGCGATTATAAATCTCTTTTAACGATTACATATTTATAGAGCAACTAAAAAGCAAGCAGTTTTGTGGTAGTTTATATCTGATAGCCAGTAAAGCTTTTGCATTGCATTCCTGAAGCAAGAAGGACCAAACGGCTTTCATGTGTGTAGATGTACCAACTCACATTCATTTTCTTCGTTTCAACTAAATCCAGCGAATTTAGCTCTGGCATGTAAGTGTAGAGGTCCAGTCCACTGTAAGTCAACTCTAATAAGTCAAGCCGAAATATGAACGAAGAAGTAAACAAATCTTATTTCCTAACAGATGAAGCAAAACAGTCATTCAAAAGTGAATCCACTGTTTTGGGATAAAACAGTGTTTTGAAACCACTGTTTTGGGTTAAAACAGTATTTTGAAACCACTTTTGGGTTAAAACAGTGTTTGAAACCACTGTTGGATTAAAACAGTGTTTAACGCACTGTTTTGGGTTAAAACAGTGTTTTGAAACCACTATTTTGGGTTAAAACAGTGTTTTGAAACCACTTTTGGGTTAAAACAGTGTTTGAAACCACTCTTGGGTTAAAACAGTGTTTAACGCACTGTTTTAACCCAACAGTGGTTTCGACCACTTTTTTAACCCAACAGTGGTATCAACCACTTTTTTTAACCCAACAGTGGTTTCAACTACTATTTTTAACCCAATAGTGGTTTAACGCACTGTTTTAACCCAACATTGGTTTCAACCATTGTTTTAACCCAATAGTGGTTGAAATCACGTGTTTTAACCCAACAGTTGCGCTCAAGATATGTTTTGGCCAATATACAGTTAATCAGTAGATTGAGTTTAGTTAGTACCTTGGGCAGCTACATGTTCCACAAATATGTTTTGCCATTGTGAAAGTGGCACTGGGAGAAGCATCTACCAAATAGCTTTAGTTACAGTTCACCGATCTACAAAAAACACAACCGCAACACCAAACATTATGTCTGCTTTATATAAAGGGTTAATACATTAAAAATGATTACAAAATCTAGAATTCAAAATTAAAACATTTTCGGGAGATGTAAGCACTAAAAACTCACGTTCAACCTGAGATTACCCTTTTCGCTACATTTTTAAATATGGCCCATTTTATGGACAAACCATCACCGGAATCAACTCGTTGACAAGTAAATGAGCCAAACCACCACCTCTATTTAGATGAAATATAGAAAGCACGAACATTTCATATCCTCCATAGCCCCACCTATAACATTTTATGGAACAAACGTTTAGTAAAATAGATCCATATCAATTAATTATCAAAACATTCTTCGTCACAACAAAACAACCAAATACGTCCAAAATCTACAGTAGATCTAAGAAAAATTTAAGCAGAGAATAAAGATTTAAACCTACCTGGAATCTCATTCCCGTCGATTGCAACCACAGTGAAACACCATTTCTCCTCTATGTTAAAATTGAATATAAGAATGATGAATGAGACCTGTCGTCATCGTGTACACTGTACAGTCTTGTCTATCAATTCAGCAAGATAAAATTGGACCACTGCCACTTAATATTTTCAGCCACCATCCCAAAACTCATCACGCATCCACTTAAGCTGCTCCTCAGTTAGCGGTTCAGAATGCTTCCACGCCTCTGATTTGGTTATTTTCTTAACAGGTTCTGCATCACAAAATGATCATCATCATTATTTACATTTTTTTTCATAGATGAAACTATATATTAAACACAAAATAAATAAATAGCAAATTTTATTCCATTTCATGGTGACAGTAGTTTCCAGATCTACAAACGACCGCACGCGGCACATGCTTTCCGGCACCGGTCTCACTGAAGTGAGTTATTCTCATTAATGGCAACCCCACTCCTGACGTTTCGACTCTCTACTCCCCTACTAAAATCCCAACATGTACCAAAAGTTACCATTGTGAGCAGTTACATATGACCAAACCACTTGACATATTTGACCAATCAATAAGCCAATTTGCCATCTCTAAAAAAAACCAATCGTATACAAAAGGTTAGGGTTTCTATAAGCATCAATCATATACGTGGTTTAAGTACATGAAATCCCAGTCATTAACACATATTTTCCATCTTTTTTATTGTTACTACCAAAAAACAGTGTATAAACATAAACTAAAAAAATGAAAAAAAGGTAAATATAGTAAGATCATTCAACATAATGAAAACGATACATCCGAATCACATATATTCTGTCGTAAATGATTAAAGTGCAAAATTACCTTGCATATAGAAGCATGTATGTTACTTTTGTCAGCACATGTTGACAATCCTTAAGATCCCTATGGATAATTTGAAGGCGGGAATCTTGATGTAGATACAGAATACCACGAGCTATCCAATGTATTATATTAAATCGTTGAGACCAGTCAAGCGTCAAACTTCTAATTTCATCTGCCAAAAGGTAACTAATAAGTTAAGTGATATTGTATAAAATCTGAAAATAACATACTATGTGAAAAGTGAAATCATAGAGAGCTATACCGAAGAGGTAAAAGTCCAAGCTTTTGTTAGTCATGTATTCATAAATCAAAATCAGTTCATTTCTACAAATGTTGTATCCAAGAAGCTTCACAAGATTCCGATGCTGAAGCTTTGCAATACAAATGACTTCATTTTTGAACTCATCAAGCCCTTGTTGTGATGTTTCTGAGAGCCGCTTAACAGCTATTTCAGTTCCATCTATCAACACAGCCTAATAAATTTAAGATTAAAAAGTTATAATACTGATAAGCAGTTCATTTTATTAAAGAAGCATTTTCAAATTACCTTGTAAACAGGACCAAAGCCACCTTCTCCAATCTTATTGGAGACGCTGAAGTTACTTGTGGCCCTGGCTACTTCTCTCAGGCTAAAAACTGTTAATTCATCAAGGTGTTCTATCTGCAGACTTGAATCATTTTCATCTAGCACATACCAGTTTCCTACAAAATCAATTTCTTTTTGTCAAGTGGTTTTCTTAAACTTGTATGCTATAAACATGACGGATGAAAAAGAGGCATACGTTCCCGTATGGAAAAATATCTTCTTCATGTTCTCTATTGTGTGATCCTCTGGAAGATTCTCTACCAGAACGGTGCACAGCTGGTATAGAAGAAAGGACTATTTTATTAGATGTCATGCCCAAGAGAACACCATTATGTTTCAATAAGAGATGAATAGTTGATTCTTTGTTTCTAAATATATGTTTTTTTTCAATTCATATTACAAAAATAATATTTAAATACAACAGAAAAATTGAAACTCTATATCGCTAGCAAAAAAAGAAGAGTATACCTCCGGATCCGAAACCTCAGTCAATGGAAAAGGATGAATGCGCTTAACCTTCTTCTCATTTGAACTTAAAGTCTGCAGGCATCAATAGAAGCTCAAGTTTTGATAATATTCAACACTATGTTAGGCATGGCAAATTGATTAACGGAATTAGGCGACAGCCAATATAGAATTAAATCACTGGCTGGTTATATTGGTGAAATGATAACAAAGTACAAACACTCTGAAATGATGACTTATGCAGCTTACCAGAAGAGAAGATTCCTTAAGTGCAACCACAATGAGTGATTTGTGATGTGTCAGCTTCTTCATTTTCTTAAAAGAAGCGATAACTGCTATAGGAACTGCAAAAAAATATGCAACTCCCTGAATCAAGATTATTTTGTCATATTTAGTCATTAGTCAGCGCCCTTATTTCATGAAGACAGAAGATCCCATTTTATATTATGAGATACCTTCATGCTCTTTTAAAAGATATCACAACTTCAACCTATTAGTTCACTCGACCTTACTAAAAAAGCTAATGTCCTTAGTTTTGTTAAAAATAGTTTAATAATTTTCTCATCCATTACATCATAGTGGATGAGTGAGGGTCAGTATAAACTATAAAGCTTTATTTCGAATTTTTGCTTAAAAGAAGTAGGCATTTCTACAAACACTTAACATGCATTCTAATCAACCAAATTAAAACATACATCACACCTCGAAACCGAATCCATATAAGCCAAATCAAAACCAGCAGACAGGTCTATCTTACCCGACAGATGACGAATCAAGCTCCTTCTTTGATAAAGTAACTGTAATCACAGACACATGACGGGTTGTTTCAGATCTATACATATATCAACGATTAACATAAGAGAGATTCAAGACGATTTTAGGTTATTAGATGAAAGGTACCTGGAATCGCAGATCTGGTTTTTGAATCGTCAGAGAAGAAAGGAAGAGGAGTAGAGAAGAAGAATTAGAAGATGTGGAGGACCCTAGGGTTGAACAACAAAATGAAAAACATATATATCAACGATTAACATAAGAGAGATTCAAGATGATTTTAGGTTATTAGATGAAAGGTACCTGGAATCGCAGATCTGGTTTTTGAATCGCCAGAGAGAAGAGAGAGAAGAGAGAGAAGAGGGAAATGAAATCTGGATCTGTTTGTAGAGACTGAGAAGCAGACAAAAGAAGAAGAGAAAGAAGGGGAAAACACGGTTGGGCGGGAAAAGGACATTCAAGGGGCTCTCTGGTGTTGACACGTAACCCAAACAGTAGCCCAAATACCTTTCATTTATTATATATAATAGAATAGATTTGAGTTTTTATTAATAAAATTTGGCTTCATCTTTTTGAATTTTGAAAAACCCTGCATTTGGCTCCATGTTTTTTACTTTGAAAAGCCATTTTCTTCTTTTCTCTACAAACAATTATAGTTGAAACAGAGAAATATGTAGAGGGAGAGACAGAGAGAAAGCGAGATTTTAGAGAGAGGGAGAGGCCGACGGAGATCCGTCAAACACCCAACTTCTTCATATTTGACCGTGGCTCTTAGTAGAAATAGAGACGTCGTTAGTTTCACAAGGATGTAGCGGACATATCGACGGAGATATAGACGACACAACGAAGTTCGCCGGTAAGGAAGGTTGCTGCTCAAGGGTTTTCCGGTGGAGGTTGATCATGGTAGGAGTTATGATATGATAGTAAAAAGCCTGCATTGAAGGAGAGGGTAAAAGAGGCTATGGCTGTAGCCGGGGAGGAGTCTCCAGCTTCGCCGGCTTCTCTAGCTCAGCCGGTTCACTCTCAAGTGCAGTAGACGAGTTCGGTGGGCAGGCCAAGGCATGGGCCGAATTAGTTATAGATGCTTTAGATTCTAAACCTAAAAGTTTCAGTTGTTGGGTATTTATCGGCATTTTTATTATTGAATCTTTATATACGATGTTGTTGAATCTTTGTTTTTGTTGTTGAATCGAAGCATGGCGCTTGGGTGCGATTACATGAATCCCCACTGCAACGTTCGGTGGGAAATAAATTAGAATCAATTGGGATGTTTCCATCCCTTTCTAACCCGTTTGTCCCTTACCAATTGCTCCAAGTATAATAAGTCTGCCATCAGCTCCATATAACAGATTCTAATTATTGTTACTAATCATGTGATATCAGGCACTATTAGCAAATCAAACTCCAGGTGAGGTGAGGAATGTGAGAGGTAGTTCCAGGGTACTGCATATGCGATTCGACAGTTTCATTGGTTGTTTCAAGTACCTGAGATGAAATATTTATGTTATTCTAGACAAACTAACATATTATTAAGAACACATAATATAACTAACTTCTGAGTCTGCAGGATGCAAGAAGCAATGATATTGAGGATGTTATCATTCTATCTAGAGATCACTTGTGTAGAATGGATTATATGAACTTTCTCCAGGTGAAATGTCCTATAAACAAATTTTATGTTAATTATAAGATATGTGCACATATATATATATATATATAGTAACTCATTTTTGTTGTGGAGCCACAAACAAAGTGTTGCAGATACTACAACTTCCTGTTTGCCCATGTATGACAGTTGGCCTCGGATTTTGGATGGATGAAGATTGATGGGAAAGGAAGAGTTGTTTCATTTAGTGAAAAGCCTAAAAGGAACAAGTTGAAAGCAATGGTAAAGGTAGTAATATTATAACTGTGTAATTTTGGGCTTCTCAAGTTTACGTTCCGTTAACTTATCTAGAATATCAATACTTTTTTTTTAAACAACTTGTTTTCAAGATTTCATTTTAAGGTTTCAAAATATAAATAATTTGTCATGATATGATGTTTTTGTAGTGAATATAGCAACAGGGTCATTGCCGACCCAAGAGAAAAGTTAGGTCGAGATGTCTTCCAACATCTTATCATTAGAAATGCGATGATTCATATATATATGTATATAAGGTCGTTTTGGAGCTCGACAAGTCGTGTACAACAACACGATCCCAACCTTGATCCTATCCTTTGACGACCCACCAAAATCCAGCAACCATATCAAACGAATTTTGCACCAAGTCTGCCATGTTCAACACCGCGAACCCAAGGTTGATACTATCCCCTTTTCAGTTGTCACTGTTTATTATTTTTAGAGTAAATTACAAAACTCGTCCTTTATGTATATATATTATTGCAAATCATGTCCTTTGTCTTCAATAATTACATTAATCATACCTAATGTTTACAAATCCTAACATGTTATATCCTTTACCCCAAACTCAGTTAATTTTCTCAGTTAATTGTAGTCACGTGGGTCCCACATGAGGGCATTAATGTCTTTTAACCTACCCATCTCTCCCCCCCTTCTAAAACCTACCCATCTCTTTCCCCCTTTTAAAACTCCTTTTAACAGTTCATTGACTCGATCTTTAAGGTTGCTGAAGATGATAACGAAAGGTTCTTAAGAAAGTCCAGAGATCGTGTTGATAAGTAAGCATTCATTCGATCTCTATAATCATTGTTTATTTGTAAGAGAAAAAAAAAACATATCTATGACAGTACGGTATTCTCATGATTCGTTTTTGGCCCAGTAGAGAGAGAGGCGACCAAAGAATAGAGAGATACAAGAAGAAAGAGAGAGAATCAAAGTGATAGAGAGAGCGAGAGCGCGTGAACGGAAGGGGATCCGGCCATGGCCTGCGGCTGGCCACCCTGTTTCGGTGACCATATCTGTTTTTTGCTCCCCTGTTCCAGCGGCAATGGGTTTGGTTGATACCAGAGGTTAACGATGATGGACTCAATCAAAGCAGACGATGATGTTGGCGACGTTACCGGTTGTGCCTAGGGTTCCAGGAGAACTCCGATGAGTCAGATTTGTTGTGCGTATCTCGTTTTGGTGTAGCTTGGCAAACATCGAATTACTGACATTCTCGTAAGTTCCCACCTTATTGCTTCAATTTTTTGACACCTTATGAAGGATTACGGCGGTTTAGCTTTTGAGCTGGTGGTTGGTGATGTTGAATTTCTGTTGGTCGGTGAGTGGAGCGGCTAGAGGTTGGTGATGGTGTGACAACTGATGGGTTTTTGCAGCTGTAACGAATTAGGGTTATTTGGGGTTTTAAAAGGGGGAAATAGATGTGTAGGTTAAAAGACATTAATGCCCTCATGCGGGCCCCACGTGACTACACTTAACTGAGAAAATTAACTGGGTTTGGGGTAAAGGATATAATATGTTACGATTTGTAAACATTATGTATGATTAATGTAATTATTGAAGACAAAGGACATGATTTGCAATAACATACATACATAAAGGACGAGTTTTGTAATTTACTCTTATTTTTATATTGTTAAATTGACCAAGCAACTTGATTATATTGGAGGTCTATATTATCATATTTCAAAGAGTCCAGCAAGCATTCACTATGTTTTTAAAGCATTCACTATGTTTTTAAAGAAACTAGGTGTACACCCGTGTGAATACACGGGTTTGTTCTAATAACGATCGGAATCAAATACTAAAAAATACTAAAAAACATATTATAATATATTATTTAAATTCTTTGTGTTTAGTTACATATCTTTATAAAACAATGTTAAAGACAGTATGTGTTAGTGTACATGTTTGATATAGAAATAAACTAAATAGTTTATAATCTGCAAAGTTTTTAGCTACATTGTTATGTAAAATATGATGTGAAATTATTTAATGAATTCACATTCGCATTATAGTTATGAATTGACAACAACATCAGGCATATAAATCATAAGTTGAGCTACAAAACATTCAGAAACAAAAGTCCTCTGTCACTGTTTCAAGCCAAATATTGACCTTGAAACCATATCTACAAGTGACACTGAATTTCTTGATCTCAATACCCAACCTACCTGAAATTGACAATTACTATCCCGTAAGTTTCAAAACCACATTGAAAAATCATATATAACAACGTAAGTTTCGAGATGTATTAAGGAAAACCATTACCTGAAATGTAAACGGAAAGAATGTGATGGCTTAATGATGGTTGCTGTCATTAGGTGCATTGAGACCTAACGTCAAGAATTTAATGGCTTAAGTATAATTATAAGCTTATTAACGAATGAGACCAAATTAATTTAAAATTTAACCTTATGATAACCAAAAGACAATCTTTGTATAGTCTGAAACATAAGTCATCCTTGAACATGGATCATCAGCCAAATCAAATAATAAAAAACAAATTATATTCCTGCATGAAAAACAAAATGGATAAATTTAGGGAAAATGGGTTTGAAAAATGATAACCCAATAGTAGAGGATCTCATTCTAAAGCTCCGATAAATGCAAGGGTATTCTCAAATAATGGTTCCTAGATATTTGAAAACCAACAAAGATCGACAAATGTTAACAACACTGCTTCTGTGGACATTTGTCGGTCTTCAAACATCTAGAAAGCATTATTTGAAAACACCCCTGAATTTATCGAGGCTATAGAATGAGATCCTCAAATAGTGGATTATCATCTTTCAATCACATTTTCACTAAATTTATCAATCTTGTTTTTCATACCTCATCGAGTCAACCTATTCGCCTGCAAACAGATGGAGAACGCTTGAAGTATAAGATGTACTTAATTATATGGCACGGATTTTCACTGATTCAAGAATCTCAACACATCAGTTCATAGTACTTTGAACCAATTTACAAACATCTTAATACCAATCCATAATTCAGATTATTAACTTCTGAATGCACTAACCAGTTTTTCCTGAAGAATTGTTGTTTGGTATGTGTGATGGTGTGTCAATTGTACTGTTATTCTGCTTCTTGGCTGTATTTATCGTGTATCAGCCAACCAAGATAATTAAAAAACAAATCAAACACTACAACAAAACAAAAATCATTACCACAAACAAAACGAATCAAAAAAGATGAAACCTTTATCAAACTATAAATTCTTGAAATTACCAATCACGACTAAGAACAAACATACCAATAGCATCTTCAGGGATGGAAAAAGTACCTTATCTTTCTGATTGAACAACAATCGAGAATTGAGAGTAACCACCTGATCTGTAGGAGACAGTTACTTCAACCTTAACATCTTCACCGTCACTGTGTATCAATGGCCACACGAACCAATTTACAAACGATGATTCAACCAAATTCACAGTAAACTGGCCAATCAAACACCTGTAAAACAAAACACGGGAATCGGTTACAAACGTCAATTTATATAACCGATCTACAAATGAAAAATTGGAAAACTTACCAACGTCATCACATACAGCTAAATAGGTATCTCAGACCAACCAAACTCCATTTATAACTTACCGGCGTCCTCACAGCGTCAGCGAAGGTCATTCATGGTGAAGTTGCAAAACATTTATATTGTCAAAATGCCAGGCTCAGATTGTGCATAAAGATGACAACACCATGGCTGCAAGAGAGGTTGCATGAACAACTGCCATCCTACGACCTTGCCATACCATAATGCTATCTTCATTCAATTTTTACTCAGATCTACAAAATCATCATAACCTCATGTTGAAAGGACAAGAAAAATGTCAACATAATGCACTTTGCATTCATTTTTATTCATCATCACAGACAACACTAAATGATTTGCTAAAGTAATACAAATGATTTGAAAATGTCAGACCTCGCGTATATTCAGGCAGACGTTTCCTTCATCATAGTTTTAGGCTCAGGTGAGAAGCATCCCATCAACATCATTGATTGAATATACCTTAGATAACATCGATCTAATTATCATCAACCAAACATCGATTACACCCAACGCTACCTAGAACAGCCACGAACGGCAGCCGGCAACGATTAGGGCATGTTGCAACAACACGCCAGATCTCACCATCATAGCCTCAAATGACAAAAGCATCTAAGGTGAACAAAACTGAACCGATCAATTTTCAAAGTCAAAAAAATCGTAATTGAATCTTAATGTAACAACAGATACAGGTTCAATCAAAACAGCTCAAAATTCAGATGATACAACTTTAGGTAATAATCTGTTTTTTAGGAGGCAAAATTTGAAATGCATAGGGAGTTGTTTTGGCCATTTAATGCACTCAGAACTAATCATATATCCTTCCAACTCTCTCTTTCTTCTCTATTCATGGTGAAGTTGCAAAACATTTATATTGTCAGACTGTCAGGCTCAGATTGTGCATAAAGATGACAACACCATAGCTGCAAGAGAGGTTGCATGAACAACTGCCATCCTACAACCTTGCCATACCATAATGCTATATTCATTCAATTTTCACACAGTTTGCAAAACCATCATAGCCTCATATTGAAAGCACAAGAAAAGTGCACCTTGAATTCATTTTTATTCATCAACACAGTCAACACTAAATGATTTGCTAAAGTAATACAAATGATTTGAAAATGTCATACCTCGCTTATATTAGGGCAGACGTTTGCTTCATCATAGTTGTAGTCTCAGGTGAGAAGCATCTCATCAACATTATTGACTGAATATCCCTTAGGTGACATCGATCTAATTATCATCAACCAAATACCGATTACACCCAACGCTACCTAGAACAGCCGCGAACAGCAGCCGGCAACGATTAGGCCATGTTGCAACAACACGCCATATCTCGCCATCATAGCCTCAGATGACAAAAGCATCTAAGGTGATAAAGTTTTACACCGATTAATTTTCAATATCAAAAAAATCCTAACTGAATCTTAATGTAACAGCACATACAGGGTCAGTCAACACAGCTGAGATGATACAGGTTCAGGTAACAAAAAGAAACCCTCTGTTGTAGAAGCAGCCAGTGAGAGTGTTTTGATGAAATTTTGTGGAGGGGTCGGTGACATTGTCGAGGGTTGTCAGGAAATGCTATCACTTAGCATTTCCTGACAACCCTCGACAACGTCACCGACCCCTCCACGTTCTCCACCAAAACACTCTCAGGGGCTGTTTGGTTGCCTCTTAATGATCATTCAGATGCTACCTCTTAATGGTTTAAAACCTCTGAATGAATAAGAGGTAACCTCAAGTCTGAATGGTTAAGAGGTAACCTCTGAATGGTAAATCATCACATGTCACATTCTTCTACCTTCTCATTGGTAAAATTCTTAATTGTTCCATTAAGAGGTAGCCTCTTAATGACCATTCAGAGGCTACCAAACAGCCCCTCACTGGTTGCTTCTACAACAGAGGGTTTCTTCTTATTACCTTGAACCTGTATCATCTTAACTGTGTTTGACACATCCTTTGTGTCTTCCTCTCTTTCTTAATAGCTAAGAACGTGACACGTAGGCAAATCGAGGTCATCCTCTAATCTCCCTTAATAGAATCCTGAATTCAAACCGTTAAATAATTAACTTCTTTAAAATATAATTTGATCAATTTAATTGATTTGACACCAATCAAAACCAAAACTGATGCATTATTTACTAAATGATTTAACTTATTAGCAACAACATTTCAAACAACGTCACCTCTAACCTGATGTAATTTAAAGGGCAACATGAGTTATCTCAAACTTACCGATTATCAATTGCTCATGGATAAAATCCATTAACTGTTGGCTTGACATGCAATCCCTAAACACATGAAAGTAAAATAATTTAGTAATGATCCAAAAGATTAAGAAAGAAAAATTGGATGGCATAAATTATAGTGCCATTTCATATAAACCCTTACTAGATACCATCACATGTCAGCACAATAAACTCATCATCCACACATAGCTCAAGCTAACAACATCGGTGGTACCAATGTTGCGCCTCGTCAAATCAACCTTTTTTCTATTTTAGCAGACAATACAACTCTGCATCTCCTATTAGGTCACCAGACATCTCCAGAGCAGAAACAGAGGCATCACTGCATAAAAATAAAATAATACCATTTTAAACATAACAGGTCTCACATCTGAATCACTATATAATAGTAAATAACATGGACAATAAGTTATTTTCTATCCTAATCAAGGCCAAAACAAACCCCGAATCATCTTTGTTGCGCCTCGTCAAATCAACCTTTTTCTATTTACACAACCAATTGATTCTTATTATACATTCTAACTGCCAAAAAAATATTGTAAAGGTGAAAATTTATAGATTACACATGGAAAAATAACTACGATGCAACGATAAAAGGACTACCTGGAAGCCATAAAAACACATCTCGGAATGATTTTGTTTTCTTGTTGTCTCTTGCTGCATTTCCAGCCAGCTCCAAAACCTAATTTCAAATTGTATAAAAAAATTATTATAAACCTTTATCCTCAAACAATAAAAACCCACTTGAAGTTATGTGGAACTTGAAGGAAGTCACCTCAAATCAACCTTTTTCTATTTTAGCAGACAATACAACTCTATATCTCCTATTAGGCCACCAGACATCTCCAGAGCAGAAACAGAGGCATAGTGATAGTCACCACAATGATAGTCACCACAGCGATAGTCAACAGTCGCACACATGCAGACGAATGGGGTTTCAGTCACCACAACGATAGTCAACAGTCGCACCCCAAGTGGTGGCCAGGGTTTTCCGTTTAAGGTATTATCAGCAGAAACCTATGGTGACGGCGGTTAGGGTTTCACCACAGTGATGAAGATGGCTTCAAGAAAGCCAAGACTCGAAAAGTACAACAAAACGATGTGGCTCAGATCTACCAGAAATCATGGCTGCAAGGTGGGTTGCAGGTCAAACCCTACCATCCGCCATCATTGCCATGCCAAAATCAACTGGTAAAAGACTTTTGAGATCATCATAGCCGAGTGACAGAAGCATCGGACTTCTTTGCCGAAGACATTCTTCAACTTGAAGCTTTTTGAATACAGAAGAAAGAGAAACCCTAGAAGTCGCCAGAAGTGAGAAGAGAGGAGAAGTCAGTTTGAAGAGAGAAGAAAGAGAGAAATGAAGCTCTTAATTTGAATCGAGAAAAAAGAGAGAGTTGATTTGATTAGCTCTGATGTGTATTAAATGGCCATACAACTCCCCATGCAATTCAAATTTGCCTCCTAAAAAATTTATTTTGTATATATTAAAAAAATCAGATTTTAATATAGATATATAATAAATAAATCGTAATTATGACATCAGCGAGGACTACGTGGCATACCTGAGAAGTTGACACGTAGGCATTTCTATGTCATCATCTAATCTTGTCACACCCCGATATTTCCACGTGTCACCGGTGGGCCCGGTGGGGAGTATCGTGACGTAGTTGATATCATCATAGTCAAACAACACAAATTTAAATGCACAGCGGAAGCAAAAGATAGATTTATATTTCAACTGAATAAATTGTAATATTAAGTATCACAAAATAGTTGAAACAGATCCACAGGCGGATCAAAATAAAGAGGAAACTATTCAACAGACTTTAAAGGCATCTAAAGCTTGCGAGACTTGAGTAATGATGCCCGGAGTAGCCAGCCTATTTCGTCTAGTACCTGCACTTAGCCTTTTTGGAAAATACGTCAGTTTACACTGGTAAATACAACTTAACTGACTCATTTTGAAAATGGTTTGAAAATTGATTTGAATGCACTTCGGCAAAAATATTTTTATAACTTGGGACAATTAAAAATAATCTTGTATACAGTTTTACTTATTTGTCGTCCATTAGGGCCGGTTTATAGGGCCGGTCTAGATTAATTGACACGCCATAGGTATAATGCCCACAAGGATTATTCCTTAAAGTGGATTACCAGTTTTTACATAATGCATCTGTCAGGAGTACGCCTACACCCCGTGCTTAGGTCGTGGCCATTTCTTTGAATGATGCCAAGGATATCCGGGACATGGTCATTTAACCCCCAAAGGCCATACCCCAAATAATACATATTAAACGAGTTATGTAAATACATTAATCACAATCCGATTTAAATGATTACACACCCGACCAAGCGGTATCATAATACCGTATCCCAAGCCCGTATAGGGAAAATAAGCTAAGAGTATTTACCTGAGCAAAGTATAAATCAAATACAGCAAATGCACGTAGCTTTTACTGGGCTCCTAGTCTGGAACGAAGGTTTTTTAATAACCTATTAGAATCCTAACGGGTCTTTAATTTAGCCTAAGCTTAGACCGGTTAGTTTTAAAGAACGAATACGGTTTAATCGCATAAATAGGCAAAGACCGTTTTAGAATGTGGTTTTGACCCAACAAGCTTGTATACTTGTTTAATATGGGTAACTTAAACACATTCTGGATTTTGAGACAAAAACGATGTGGTTTGACCCGTTTCGGCTAATATATGCAAATTAACTACCTATGCCGATCCGAACGCGAAAAGTGCGTAACGGGTAACCAAAAGAGTCATATGCAAGTTTCCTAAGTTAATATGCCTTAAATATGTTGTGACATCAGTAGGATACCTTCCATTATGCCCAAAACGAATTTAAAACCAATTTATGCCCCGCAGGGGTATTTTGGTCATTTTTGAGGTTATAAAAGAGATTAAATATCATTTTGAGTTACAGGTCTGATTTAATCGGTAAACATACTTAATTTAATAAGTTATAATAGTAGGGTATCCTATATATGTGAAATTTATTAATTATACCATACTATGCACCGTAGGGGCATTTTTGTAATTTCACATAGGCTTTAAAAGGTCAAAACTGAAAACCTGAGTTTAAAAATTTTCCTTACTGTTAAAATATAAAAATTTACTAAATATATCAGTAGGCATCAGCCCTTATATGTTTAAAATAGTTTTGATACATACTATGTGTTAAAAACGCTTAAAAAGGCGATTTGGAGCCATTTCAGGGTTTTGTATAGAAAGCTGATATTTTTATTATTTCAGAAGGCTCAAAATATTTTATTTATCATATTATATCAGTAGAAAAAGGTTCGGGGTCAAAAGGATATGTAAAACTCATTTTATAGCCCGGAAGGGCAAAACCGGTAATTACTGAATTAATGCTATAACCCTAAGTTATGCTCAGCCTAAAAATAAATAAAAATCTTCAAAAATCCCAAAATATTATTTTATATTAGTGGGTAAAAAGTTTGGTATTAAAATTTGGGTTTAGATAGGCTATACACTAATTATGCCGTTTAATTAATAAAAAGCTTTTCATTTACGCTAACGAGCATAACTCCTAATCTAGACCTCAAACTGATGTCAAATTTTAGGGACAAGTTTATAATTCAGAAGTGAAGGTTTCTATCCTCTCACATTTTCAAAAATATCGTTTTAAGGTCAAAAGGGCATAACGGTCAACATTTAGGCATTTAACGGAAACATGCATGAACTAGGATTTCTATGGAACCAAGTTGTATAACCTCGGAGGGTTATACTAACCTATAATACGGTCCTAATGGAATCCTAAGGCATATCTAAACTAAGCTAAATCGGGTCAGAACTGAAAGTCAAAGCAAAAGTCAACTTTTGCGACTTTCGGTTTCGAACCGAGCCTATACTTAGAATTTTCGGGTTGAATCATGCTTAGGCATGTTCAACTAATATTCACCAAGTTATTAAAGTGAGAAAACTGATTTTATAGCTTTTATATTAATAGTTATGTATTTTATTTAAAACTAACCCGTTTGACCTTTATTTGACCCGACAATTAAACTAAGTAAACTTGGTAATTAGGAGGTGCCCTCTTCAGGGTTAATCACCTACCTAATTACGGTCACGTAGCCATGTTTGTTGCGAACCATGGTTCAACCGTTTAAAAGTCAAAGCGTTTATCGATAATGCTTGACTTTTCGGTTTAAAATGCTAAATAATTAAACTAAGCATGAAGGGATTACTTACAAGAGTCCAAAGGACTGAAGCTCAAGATCCTCCAAGAATTCAGAGAATAAGCAAAATGGAAAGAAGGTGTGAAGGAAACAAGTGAACTCACCTCCTTTTTATACTTTTCGGGACCTCGTAGGATCGCGACAAGTGTCGGGGAGCTATAACCAGATCACAACAAGTGTTGGGTGGTTTTATTATACCATGGGCATCCCCTAGAGTCGAGTTGAGGGTATAGGAAACCAGATTGAACATGAAAACAGCAAGAAACGGGCTGTTTGCAGCTGTTATGCGTTCTGTACAGGCCTAGCGGCCCGTGTAAGTGTCTGTGTAGCCTTACGCGGCCCGCCTGACAATCCAGCCCAGCAACAGCAGTTTCAAAACTGACAGAAATGGTCCCTGTGAGCCTTTAAAGTCATTTTAGGCACGTTTAAGGCCTGTTAACCTCATTTTAAGGCTTCACTATGGTGTGTAAACATAGGGGACATGAAACATGTTCAAAAACATGTCGGATGTCGGTTCGTTTGGCCGTACGGTCACGTAGTGCGTCTAATTACGACGAAATACGAACGGATGCGAAAAACGATCCAAACTCCGCAACGAATGGAATTTTATGATGCCGAACACTAAAATAAAATGTTTTAGTGCTTACATAAATTTTTGGGTGTCCGGAGATATACAGAACGGAGGATATGCGCGAAAATGCAAACTTGTGCACTTTTTGACACTTTTAGTCCCTGGTGGACTTGAAAGTTTATTTTTTGCGCATAAAACACCTCTAAGCCTATATCTAAGCTATATAAAGAATAAATAGAGTATGTTTAACTCATGGTCATATCCCGGAAGGTCCGATACCCTACGAATTGACCTACTTTTGCAGTTTGACGCATATAGTCCTTAAATTGCGCAAAGTAGCGCGAAATGCCGTTAAATGTTATCTAAGACTTCCATGGCCCATATTTATCCTTCCCAAGCATATACTTAAATATTACAACGCTTTCATTCGCTTAGATGGTCACCGAAAGGCGTAGATTCAAAAGCTGACGCTTTAGGTCCCTCTATTGCGCAAACTTGCGCATCTCATCATTTATTAGCATTGAAGCCTCATCTAATCCATATTAGGCATCCTTGAAAGTATTATTAAACATCACGATGCTTCGGGTTCGCTAAAAGGTCATTCAGAGGTATAATTAAACATATTGACACTTTTAGTCCCTCTAACTTGCAAAGTTGCGCGTAACTTTACTTATAGGCATAAAAACCTTAGACGGCCATTATTTGGGATCCCCGAGAGTATAATCAAATATCATGAAGCTCCCGATTGGTTAAAAGTTCACTCAGAGGTAAGAATTAACATGTTGACGTTTTTAACCCTTTATTGCGCAAACTTTCAATTAATTACGCAAACGGCTACACTTGATCAACAAGTGGCTCGTTTGTAAATATAATTATCGTAAGAGGTTATTTAGAAACTTATTTTAGGTATGCTAACACTTCCAGTCCTTTCATAATCAAGGTTTTCGATTTTTCGAAAAATTAGTCCCTTAAATTCAATATTTGACTTCATTAGGGTTTATGACACGTGTCAATACATCATTGGACGTGATTTTACGAGGTGTTACATCCTCACCCCCTTAAAAGAAATCTCGACCTCGAGATTTGCTAAAATGCCAGAAGTACTTTTTGTCGCATAATGGACTTAACTTCTATAACATATCTGGAGCCTCTCCAAGTTCCCAAGTTGACCTCTATAATAGGTACATGTATCGTTTTCGAAGCTTCTTAACATGTTGATCCTCAATCGATACAGGTTTCTCATCCTATCATAAATCTGCATATCATTATGTGATAATGCTTCTCGACTCATTGGTGAAAAACATCCTTAAATCATTAGTGTGTAATATATCGCGAGCTCCTTCAAGCTCCTTAAATAGGTTTAGCTTATAAGCTATTTGATCTTGATACATTCAATTTCCTTCGAATGATTCTATATATTCAGAGCTTAACTAGCCTGATAATTTTAACAAACTGGTACACCCTTCAGGGTGATACCTTTTGTTGATCCTTATTCCTTAGCAAGAACTTAGGAGAGTTGTTACTGTAACACCCGTCCATTTAATTCATTTAATTTAAATCATACGAATTGTAAAATCGATAAAGAAAATATTTAACTAACAAAAAACTTAGTGTTAGAATTCTTAAAAATTATTGCTTAATCGAAACTACGTTTAAACCGGATTCGATTAGCTAGGATATGAGAAATTTAACAAGGATGTTTAGGTTCTACCGTAACTTACGGTATCTACCGTAAGTTACGGTAGACACTGTAATGTTCTGATCTGCCGTAAATCAGTAAAGAGCCACCGTAAGCTTTTAATCTCTACCGTAAGTTACGGTGGATACCGTAACTTACGGTAGCTACTGCAACTTTATGTTTTGGCTGTTTTGTTCAATTCAGCCAAACCCAAATCTTGAATCTCTTATTCTAACAATCCAACATGCTAAATTACCCGTATTCTAATATGTCAATTATAAATCAATAACAAAAGATCTACCAATCATATTACGACACATTATCCTTGCATCAATTGATTATTTGACCCGTTTGGCTCATCTATGGAATCTTCCATTATGATGACTACCAACGAGATCTAACCAATTCTTGACCTTTCATTCAATGTAGCGAACATTATCGCCTTAAGTCAACCCAACTTTTATTCTACAATTCAACTACACATATGCTAACTATCGAAATTTACTCAATGTAATGAATCAAGTTACATACTTGCGTAATTCATCGACATTGGTTTCTAACCATAATTACCCATTCCCGGGCTTGTCAATCTTAGCGTATCACGTCCATTCCATGGATTACGTTTTTATAACTCAATTTTAATGAGTGATGTTTTAATCACTTCAACACTACAAAATTCGACCATTATTTGACCCGTTTGGTTGTTTAATGGGAACCACCATTTTACAACATACCAAACTTGTTCTAACTAACATTTAACCCATTTACTTATCTAGTGATCTTCGTCACCTCAACTAGACATCCAAATTCATACTCTATTCTAAATTCAAGTCTATTAGTAAAATACATAACAACATAACGTAACAAAACCGTGGTTACGTACCTTTAGAGCACACCCTTCAAGCGCGTATCTCCCCCGGCGTGTCCACTTGACGTTCCGGATTCTTTGCCTAAAGAGTTCAATTCACAATAAGTTTAGAACTCTTTCACAAGCTTTAACGCATAATTCTCTACAATGATCAAATCTGCGTTTTTACCAATCTTTTAACATTTTAACCCTCACTTAGGCGTTTCATCAAACCCCTAGCGGGTCAGATTTTTACATAAACAAAACCAAGTTCATGACTTGCAATTATCATCTAAACTAACTTCAATTAGTTGATTCTACACATGTCTTATCATCAATATTTCTGAAATTTATTCTTAAATTCAGATTTATGTTAGAACAAGATCATAATTCTAGGGTTTATCAAGTTTCCTTCAAGTTTATTAATCACCTACAATGGTGATTATAAACTCTATAATTATCATCATGGTTGTAAAACAAGGTTTCCAAGTCCGAGTACTCTCCGAGTAATCGCTCCAAGGTAGGTTGCCGAGGCGACTTTCTTCAACTCCGCCTAATTACTCGGAATTGACCAAACGCGGTCAACCTCGGCCAAAATCGGATCTAGTTGGTCAATTCAGGTCGAGTTTGACTTAAAAAAAATAAAACATAATTTCTATATCTATCATATTAAAGAATATTAAAGAATGAATATCATTTTCACGTATTTTGTTAAAATTATTAGTAAATTTATGTTATTTGACATATATTTAACTTTCGAAAACTAATTTCTTTATAATTTAGCATGTCCGAGTACTCCCCGAGTACTCTTCGCCTAGACCGAGTACTTTCAACTCCCCACTCGACCGATTAGGGAGCGCCTAGCGACTTTTGCAACCATGATTATCATGCAATCTTTTAACAAGATTTCACCTAGGGTTCATCCCTAGACTGATTTTTCATTCATGCAAGACACAATCAAGCTAAATTTCGTTCATCTCTTCTAATTACATTCATGCAAGACACAATCAAGCTAAATTTCGATTTTTCATAATTAACCAAGAACTTGAGATGAATCAAAACACTAGAATTTCACATGCCTTGTGATCCCTTCAGTGAGGTGATCACTAATTCGTGCTTGAAACTTGATTTAAGACTGATTAGGAGCTTCAATTTGATGGAAATCGATTGAATTAGGGTTGTGGGGAAACCCTTATGTCGCCCCTGTGCAGAGAACGACCAGACACACACTTCTTGTGTGTGTTTGGTGTAATATCTTTTGTTTTAATATCCCAAGTTTCAAGTTTAACCATTCTAGTCCCTCAATTGTTGTTTTCTTTATGATTTAGGAGTTTTCCATCCATTTATTTGATACTACAAGACTCCTAACTAACCGGGTTATTTATCCTAGTTAGCTTATTCTCGTTTATTTTACACTTTATAATTCTAATATAAAGTTTTACATTTTTCGGGGTGTTACAGTTACTTTCATTAATCCTTGATTTTCTACCGAATATTGGCAACTTACAGATGATTATGAATTTGTATGATCTTATTCGTTGTTTCCAAGGCAACTTTCAGATCCTGATAATTGGACTTACCAAACTTCTGTTTACTAATAGATGTTTAACATTCCATCTATACAAGGTCTTCAAAGGAGCAGCCTTGATACTTATATATCAACTATTATAGAAAAGCTTAATTTAAGGTGAGATGGTTATTCCAACCATTGCTTAAAACTAATCTTAAGGAATAGCTAATCCTTGCCGTTAGTCGAACAAATCGACGATCCTGGGTAGCTGATGGAAAATTCTTAGTTGTTGCCTAATTAGGGTCGCGGTAGTCATTGTATAAGCAAAATAAACCGTCTTTCTTAATTACTATACTGAATTCTCAGAACATTGAGTTAGGCTATATGAATTCTCTATTTTAAAACTTACTTAATCAGGGTTTAGATTCATCCAATGATGGTACTAGCCGTCTTGGAGATTTCATATTAATATAGCCTTATATGGAATATAATTCTTAACTCTACTAGCCCTTCAGGAGGTAAACAGGGTAATCTTAAGAGAAGATAATCAAGATGCAAGGAGGTTGCAGAGATTTTTCCCAAATCTCAGGCTCCAGTTCATTCATCTTTGCTTGGGTCAAATAAGTGACACGTTTATGTTACAAGTCCACGAATTCCTTAATCGAGAACATTTATTTGGACAATGCCATTCTGGATATCTTCTTTGAATACCATTAGTTGACTTTAATACCATATGACCATCGGGATATCTTTGTTGTCCCATGCATTAAACCTCCATACTGATCAGGCATGGAAGCAATCTATGGAACATATTAAGATACACAAATCCTCATATGGCGCTTCTATCACACCTTCTGGTATTCGCAATCGATAGAGATTAAAGAGATATCAACTATATATGCTGACGCATTTCCTCTAAAGAGAGGATACTTCTAAAATTCTATGCCTGAAGGCTTCTGACAGGAACAAAAATGGTTCTTATGCTTTCGCCTGTAAGTTTTACCTTACACCTAACATCTGGGGTTCTTACGGGAAAAATTTCTAAAAGTTTGCTAAGCTTATGGTCTTATGGGAGACTTAGCAGCACCTGAGGCACCTGAGACCAAACGGAACTCCTAGCAATAAAATCACGATATAGGATTTATCTGGTGTCATTATTAATATGAACTGCCTTTAATCATTCTTTAGGAGGGTTAGATACCTCCATTCTTAATCCTTTTAAACTTAGCTGTAAAATCTTTGACAAACTTTAGGGCAGTCTCAGCTTTGACTGGTTATTTCTTAATCTATAAAACGTGAGTAGCTGAGGTAGATCCATAATGGACTTATAATGAGCAGGCTTTGAAATCTTAATGTGCCCTCTTATTGCCGATGCTAACCACCAATAATTATTTGCATTAAGCTTAGGTTTTTGGGTAAACTGAATAGAGCACTATCTCAGCCAAATGAATTAAAATTTGTGACATACTGTCGACAGTCTAGAACTTTTATGGTGAGAGCCAGAAAATTCTTATTCCATCTTTTTCCATTTCGTGAAGCGGATAATGGGTTTTTCTAATAAGGTCCTTAAAACTTGGACCATTCTATACTGTATAAGAGGACCTTTCTTGTTGACTTCATTAATGTCCTCATCAATTAAGGGTATTGCCATCGAACTATGGTGATGCATACCTTACCATGTCATTTCCAGCATAACCGCTGATACACCTAATGGATCCTACTTCATTCAACCATTTCCTGCAATTGATGGCCCCTTCTTACTATTATAGTCTCTTGACTTCCAAGAGACGAAGTACTTTTAAGTACATCCTGAAAATGGGGCTCCTTGCCATATACGCTTTTGTTGGGTTTATTCTTCGCATTTGAAGTATGAATAAAGCTCTTATCATGAGTAGCGACATGTGTTTTAGAGCAAACAACATTTGGCTTCTTGAATCTTCTCATGCCTTTTCTCATAACCTTTCTAACAACTGGGTTAACTTCAGTTTTGGAGATTAATTCCATTAATATTGAGGTTCACACTTGATGCACCATTAATATTTGTCGCATTTCTAGCATTGCGACTGTTGTTTGTTTCTTCTGAGTTTTCCATACTCGGAGCTTTGTTGTTAAATACCAATTTCAACAAGTGCTTAGGTAACCCATACCTAGTGTTTCCTTGAATTGTCAAAGGCTCCCCATAAGGAGTCTTGATAACTACTTGCTTCTTATCATTCTCAATATAGGCTTGACTTCTAGGACGACCAATTCATTCCTATCACTATGTCGAGTCCCTTATTATTTAAATGGAAACAAGGACATTAGAAAAGATTGATTCCTAATGGATATAAACATCCATCTAATATTGCTGGAGCAGTCTCTGAGGTACTATCGGTCAATTCTACTTTATACTTAACGCTTAGAGTTTTAACAAGCAGATTTAATGATTTACAAAATCTATTATCTATGAAAGACTTATCTGAACCTGAATAAAATATTACTCTAGCATGAGCGTTATTGATAAAGAAAGTACCTGTTGTGACATTTTCATCCTGAATAGCCTCTTGAGTATCCACTTGAGAGCTTCCATCTTCGGTCTTCTTAGACTCCTCAGGCTTCTTGATTTTATTTGGGCAATTTGTCTTGATGTGCCCTAATTCATTGCAACCATAGCAGGTTTCGTCCTTTATGTCTTGGCACTCCAAGGTCTTGTGCTCTTTCTTGTTACAAATCCCACAAGGCCTAGCTTGTGACTCCAGAGTGCATTTCCCTTTGGCTACCTTCTTTGGGCAGCGGGTATTTATGTGCCCCTTCTCGCCACAATCATAGCATGTGGCATCCGTCAAGTCCTTGCACTCATGGGTCTTGTGATCCATCTCTTTACAGATGACACATCCCCCGGTCTGCTCATAGAAACATTTTCCGAAGTGCTTCTTCTTGCAGGTTTTACATTTGGGTTTTGCCTCCTTTGGCTTGGACTGGTTATAGTTTGAACCGGTCTTACCCTTTTTGTAATCTTTATTTGGGGTATTATCGCACTTTCGCTTATGATCCTTCAATACCCGGTCCACGGCTTTGTTTACGGCTGTATCCAACATAGCCTGTAACTCGGTGCCCGTTAAGTTCGGTCTTGCATCATTATTCTGATCAACTGGATGATTGTGAGCTTCAGATGAGTCAGCCATGGTGAAGCTTCGTAGGCTACAAACCAAGTAGTAATAATTGTTTAATTATATGGTGAATTGTCGAAGTTGATGATTAAATAGCCATGGTGCAAATAAACCATATAGGCGAATAGATAGTATCAAATTTATTTGATTATGTTTTGCCTAGGTTTTTTTTTTAAATAAACCATCTTTGGCGTTTAAACGGAATATAACCCTACATATTTATTAGACAGGGGACATAAGTCACGACTGTCAATGTCGTACTGACGTTTTATATATATAGCACAAGGGCTTGTTCCCAAGGACTCTCTGATGGCATAGATGCCTTGTCACCAGGGGAATTTAAAAACATAATCGATGATTCCTTTGGATCGGAAAATTTTCATAGTTCATTGTTTTGACAAGAAGTTATGAAATAAAACTATCTTTTTATGTATACATCTTTGCCCGAAGGTATTCGTCCCAATGGATGTTTTGATGTGTTCATCATGTTCGACGTTTATTAGCCATGATTCCTCTTGATCATTTACGCGAAATAAGGGGTTTGGAAATTCCTAATATGAAGATGACAAGTGTGATTTTATCGCATCACTATTGTCGGGAGTGTTAACATGTTTTCGGGTGTTAATAAGGATTTGAATCTCTTTTAAACAGGTTTTACCATCTTAGCCAGGTCTTTAATGACATTCAAGCTAGGTTATACCCTTTAAGATTCTCTTTTAATATGTAACGCAGAACAAAGCTAAATTGAGATGTTAATAAGGATCTGAATCTAATTGAGGAACTGCCATCTTGGCCCTGTTCTTAAAATGACACATGGGCTAGGTCTTGTTCTTTTTAGATTTTGCCATTTTATTATAATGGTAGATCTTATAAAAGGAAAGTTATTTTAATTTATTTCATATATTATATTCTATACAACGATATAAATGAAATTTAGATAAAACATTCCAATGATTTTTAAAAGAGGTACAGAAATGCCCTGAACGGGACTTGAAAGAAACGTTGTCCATGAAGGGACTGAAAGATAAGTATGCTCTTATAAGGACTTACTAAGGAAACGGACTTCAGCAAAAAGGAGTTTCTTCTTCATTTCATTTCTGAATGCTTTCTCCTTGGTTGCACGTTAATCCTTGTCGCAGTACGAAGCTCGGCCTTCCCTAGGCCTCGAATGGGGAGAATTTCCATTACGGCTTCTTTGCTTGGCGACTTATCAAAATATTTAGAATTGAAAGCAATAATCCTCTGAATAGAGACAAGAGTATTCTTATGTTAAGTCTAGACTCAGAGAGTTTAAGGAATGTGCTACTGTGTCATTGAGATTAAACACAAAAGGCTACTGTTTAATTCACTTAATGTTGGCTCTGATACCAACCTGTCACACCCCGATATTTCCACGTGTCACCGGTGGGCCCGGTGGGGAGTATCGTGACGTAGTTGATATCATCATAGTCAAACAACACAAATTTAAATGCACAGCGGAAGCAAAAGATAGATTTATATTTCAACTGAATAAATTGTAATATTAAGTATCACAAAATAGTTGAAACAGATCCACAGGCGGATCAAAATAAAGAGGAAACTGTTCAACAGACTTTAAAGGCATCTAAAGCTTGCGAGACTTGAGTAATGATGCCCGGAGTAGCCAGCCTATTTCGTCTAGTACCTGCACTTAGCCTTTTTGGAAAATACGTCAGTTTACACTGGTAAATACAACTTAACTGACTCATTTTGAAAATGGTTTGAAAATTGATTTGAATGCACTTCGGCAAAAATATTTTTATAACTTGGGACAATTAAAAATAATCTTGTATACAGTTTTACTTATTTGTCGTCCATTAGGGCCGGTTTATAGGGCCGGTCTAGATTAATTGACACGCCACAGGTATAATGCCCACAAGGATTATTCCTTAAAGTGGATTACCAGTTTTTACATAATGCATCTGTCAGGTGTACGCCTACACCCCGTGCTTAGGTCGTGGCCATTTCTTTGAATGATGCCAAGGATATCCGGGACATGGTCATTTAACCCCCAAAGGCCATACCCCAAATAATACATATTAAACGAGTTATGTAAATACTTTAATCACAATCCGATTTAAATGATTACACACCCGACCAAGCGGTATTATAATACCGTATCCCAAGCCCGTATAGGGAAAATAAGCTAAGAGTATTTACCTGAGCAAAGTATAAATCAAATACAGCAAATGCACGTAGCTTTTACTGGGCTCCTAATCTGGAACGAAGGTTTTTTAATAACCTATTAGAATCCTAACGGGTCTTTAATTTAGCCTAAGCTTAGACCGGTTAGTTTTAAAGAACGAATACGGTTTAATCGCATAAATAGGCAAAGACCGTTTTAGAATGTGGTTTTGACCCAACAAGCTTGTATACTTGTTTAATATGGGTAACTTAAACACATTCTGGATTTTGAGACAAAAACGATGTGGTTTGACCCGTTTCGGCTAATATATGCAAATTAACTACCTATGCCGATCCGAACGCGAAAAGTGCGTAACGGGTAACCAAAAGAGTCATATGAAAGTTTCCTAAGTTAATGTGCCTTAAATATGTTGTGAAATCAGTAGGATACCTTCCATTATGCCCAAAACGAATTTAAAACCAATTTATGCCCCGCAGGGGTATTTTGGTCATTTTAGAGGTTATAAAAGAGATTAAATATCATTTTGAGTTACAGGTCTGATTTAATCGGTAAACATACTTAATTTAATAAGTTATAACAGTAGGGTATCCTATATATGTGAAATTTATTAATTATACCATACTATGCACCGTAGGGGCATTTTGGTAATTTCACATAGGCTTTAAAAGGTCAAAACTGAAAACCTGAGTTTAAAACTTTTCCTTACTGTTAAAATATAAAAATTTACTAAATATATCAGTAGGCATCAGCCCTTATATGTTTAAAATAGTTTTGATACATACTATGCGTTAAAAACGCTTAAAAAGGCGATTTGGAGCCATTTCAGGGTTTTGTATAGAAAGCTGATATTTTTATTATTTCAGAAGGCTCAAAATATTTTATTTATCATATTATATCAGTAGAAAAAGGTTCGGGGTCAAAAGGATTTGTAAAACTCATTTTATAGCCCGGAAGGGCAAAACCGGTAATTACCGAATTAATGCTATAACCCTAAGTTATGCTCAGCCTACAAATAAATAAAAATCTTCAAAAATCCCAAAATATTATTTTATATTAGTGGGTAAAAAGTTTGGTATTAAAATTTGGGTTTAGATAGGCTATACACTAATTATGCCGTTTAATTAATAAAAAGCTTTTCATTTACGCTAACGAGCATAACTCCTAATCTAGACCTCAAACTGATGTCAAATTTTAGGGACAAGTTTATAATTCAGAAGTGAAGGTTTCTATCCTCTCACATTTTCAAAAATATCGTTTTAAGGTTAAAAGGGCATAACGGTCAACATTTAGGCATTTAACGGAAACATGCATGAACTAGGATTTCTGTGGAACCAAGTTGTATAACCTCGGAGGGTTATACTAACCTATGATACGGTCCTAATGGAATCCTAAGGCATATCTAAACTAAGCTAAATCGGGTCAGAACTGAAAGTCAAAGCAAAAGTCAACTTTTGCGACTTTCGGTTCCGAACCGAGCCTATACTTAGAATTGTCGGGTTGAATCATGCTTAGGCATGTTCAACTAATATTCACCAAGTTATTAAAGTGAGAAAACTGATTTTATAGCTTTTATATTAATAGTTATGTATTTTATTTAAAACTAACCCGTTTGACCTTTATTTGACCCGACAATTAAACTAAGTAAACGTGGTAATTAGGAGGTGCCCTCTTCATGGTTAATCACCTACCTAATTACGGTCACGTAGCCATGTTCGTTGCGAACCATGGTTCAACCGTTTAAAAGTCAAAGCGTTTATCGATAATGCTTGACTTTTCGGTTTAAAATGCTAAATAATTAAACTAAGCATGAAGGGATTACTTACAAGAGTCCAAAGGACTGAAGGAGGTTCTCAAGAAGCTCAAGATCCTCCAAGAATTCAGAGAATAAGCAGAATGGAAAGAAGGTGTGAAGGAAACAAGTGAACTCACCTCTTTTTTATACTTTTCGGGACCTCGTAGGATCGCGACAAGTGTCGGGGAGCTATAACCAGATCACAACAAGTGTTGGGTGGTTTTATTATACCATGGGCAGCCCCTAGAGTCGAGTTGAGGGTATAGGAAACCAGATTGAACATGAAAACAGCAAGAAACTGGCTGTTTGCAGCTGTTATGCGTTCTGTACAGGCCTAGCGGCCCGCGTAAGTGTCTGTGTGGCCTTACGCGGCCCGCCTGACAATCCAGCCCAGCAACAGCAGTTTCAAAACTGACAGAAATGGTCCCTGTGAGCCTTTAAAGTCATTTTAGGCACGTTTAAGGCCCGTTAACCTCATTTTAAGGCTTCACTATGGTGTGTAAACATAGGGGACATGAAACATGTTCAAAAACATGTCGGATGTCGGTTCGTTTGGCCGTACGGTCACATTGTGCGTCTAATTACGACGAAATACGAACGGATGCGAAAAACGATCCAAACTCCGCGACGAATGGAAATTTATGATGCTGAACACTAAAATAAAATGTTTTAGTGCTTACATAAATTTTTGGGTGTCCGGAGATATACAGAACGGAGGATATGCGCGAAAATGCAAACTTGTGCACTTTTTGACACTTTTAGTCCCTGGTGGACTTGAAAGTTTATTTTTTGCGCATAAAACACCTCTAATCCTATATCTACGCTATATAAAGAATAAATAGGGTATGTTTAACTCATGGTCATATCCCGGAAGGTCCGATACCCTACGAATTGACCTACTTTTGCAGTTTGACGCATATAGTCCTTAAATTGCGCAAAGTAGCGCGAAATGCCGTTAAATGTTATCTAAGCCTTCCATGGCCCATATTTATCCTTCCCAAGCATATAATTAAATATTACAACACTTTCATTCGCTTAGATGGTCACCGAAAGGCGTAGATTCAAAAGTTGACGCTTTATGTCCCTCTATTGCGCAAACTTGCGCATCTCATCATTTATTAGCATTGAAGCCTCATCTAATCCATATTAGGCATCCTTGAAAGTATTATTAAACATCACGATGCTTCGGGTTCGCTAAAAGGTCATTCAGAGGTATAATTAAACATATTGACACTTTTAGTCCCTCTAACTTGCAAAGTTGCGCGTAACTTTACTTATAGGCATAAAAACCTTAGACGGCCACTATTTGGGATCCCGGAGAGTATAATCAAATATCATGAAGCTCCCTATTGGTTAAAAGGTCACTCAGAGGTAAGAATTAACATGTTGACGTTTTTAACCCTTTATTGCGCAAACTTTCAATTAATTACGCAAACGGCTACACTTGATCAACAAGTGGCTCGTTTGTAAATATAATTATCGTAAGAGGTTATTTAGAAACTTATTTTAGGTATGCTAACACTTCCAGTCCTTTCATAATCAAGGTTTTCGATTTTTCGAAAAATTAGTCCCTTAAATTCAATATTTGACTTCATTAGTGTTTATGACACGTGTCAATACATCATTGTACGTGATTTTACGAGGTGTTACAAATCTCCTTTAATAGTTAGTATAGATGCATACATAATTAAAACACCAACAAATTAGAAGGTTTTAAAGAAATGCATACACATTGATCTTTTATGCATATGCATTGATATGATGATGAATGTGAATAAATTTTGGTAAGTTATGTGTTATTAATGTTGTGTAGCAAATGTGTTATGGAGAATTAGAGCTTGAGAACACTCTTTTAGATGGCAGCCCTGAACCACCGCTGAAATTTTTTCAGTTTTTTGTTTATATTGTAAAAAAAGGTTATATGTGTATTTTGATATTTGTTATAATAAATTAATTTGTTTAATGATTTTTTTTTTCAGGGTTGGTTTCATAGATTTTAATGAGCTCTTGATCTTAGTGGATCTGAGGTTAGTGGAGGCACTATAGCAGCAGAGGAAGCTAGGTAAAAAGGTGAAAGGTGGTGATGGAGGGTCGCAACTGATGATATATGAGCCGTTTGTGTACTTTTATTTATCTAATTACTAACTTAATAAACCATCTTATAATCGTTTTTTTTAGTATATGATTCCGATCGTTATTAAAACTACCCGTGTGTTCACACAGGTCTTACTACTAGTTATCTTTTAAAAAGCAGATCTTGAAACCATCAACAAAATAGTAAATATGGTTCTCTCTCTCTCTCTCTTCCGGCAAGAAGCACATCGGCCAAAACCACCGTCAGCGTATAGCACCACCAACTCCACCACTTGACATTTCTTTTTTCTCTACCGGTATCAAGCAAAAGGTAAACTACCCGCTACACACATTTAAATAATTTTATTTTTGTTTGGCACAAGAACCGAAACAATTTGGGCGCCCTTGCAGTCGGATATTTCTTTTGGATCTCTCCTATTCGGATCTGCTTCAGTGCATCTGGAAACTCGGATGTATTCCACATCATCTCAGATGGATATTGCGTTGGAGATAGTCTTATGGGTTCGCATGGTGGCAGACACACACAGAGATGTTGACGGGTCGGGTCACGCATTATTTATTCGAACGGATTGTAGTCACGGAATCACGGGTTATTCGATTACAAGTTTCGCTTGTACCACCCTAAAATTTACAAACCTTATGAAACGAGTATAAGAAGTATCCGGATTTTCCCAAACTATGCGGTTGATGGTGTTTTAGATGCAAGGGGTGTGACTTAATGGGGATAACTAGTTCAAGGGTTCGAATGTCATTGTTTGAAACTATTTTATATAGATTTGGGAACAAGTTATATAAAGTGAAAGTGGAGGGGGCAAAGTGAAAACTTAGCATTTAAACCAACTAGGAGATAAATCCTAGGTCGTTAAAAAGACCCAGATGTATGTGACCGCCAGAAGAAAATAACGAGAGACTATGATGTATGTGACCCAGATGTATGTGGCCGTCCCATACATCATAGTCTCTCGTTATTTTCTTCTGGCGGTCACATACATCTGGGTCTTTTTAACGACCTAGGATTTATCATATGATGAGCGATGGAAATGGGGATGGTGCTGGTGGCGTTGGTTGTGGCGGATACGTCGTGACGGTTATGATGTGTGTACGTGGCATGACAATAAAAGTGCGTGGGAGTATGTGGTGGTGCCTGAAGGTATTATGCAGGGTGAGTATGAGTGCATATATGGTGTTTGTATGGTGAGGACAGTGGGTAACCTAAGGTTGATAATTATAAGTTGATGCATGGGCATATATGCAGATTGATGTTAGGGCTTTGCTAGTAGCTATGAGTTGGAGAAGTGCATGCATGGTTTAGTAATGATGATGAGTCACTTAGCTGAGGGTAAAATAAACCGATAATGGATTTTAAGTTGATAGGCTTTCGGTTAATTTCGGTTCGTTTTCGTCAGTTTTCGGATCGGTTTCGGTTATTAACTAAAACCAAACCTGGGCTTATAAATACATGAAATGGTTGTATAAATACATGAAATGGAGGTATAAAAAACTAGAAGTGTATGAAAATATAAATGGTTCGGTTATTAACTAAAACTAAACTTGGGCTTATAAATACATGAATAGTTGTATTAATACATGAAATGAAGGTGTAAAAAACTATAAGTGTATGAAAATGCGAATGGTTCGGTTAGTTTCGGTTAACCGTGGTGGGTAAACAAAAAACGATAATCGATTTTAAGTTGATAGGTTTTCGTTAATTTCGGTTCGGTTTCGTCAGTTTTCGGTTCGGTTTTGGTTATTAGTTTGGTTTCGGTTAACGGTTCGGTTAATAACTAAAACCAAACTTGGGCTTATAAATACATGAAATGGTGGTATAAGTACATTAAAATGGAGGTATAAAAAACTAGAAGTATATGAACGGTTAGGTTTTCGGTTTATACAATTTTTTATTAATTTCGGTTCGGTTGGTTAATTTCGGTTCAGTTTCGTTGGTTTTTGGATTGGTTTTGATTAACTTCGGTTAATACTCACCCCTGTTTATTTCGTTGGTTTTCGGTTTCATTGGTTTCGACTAATGGTTCAGTTATTAGGGGAGGGGGGTGGTCACTAGTGATAGAATTCTATCACTCACAAGCATCAATCAAGTACCGCCATGTCATCAACCATTTTTCCATCACTCACAACCTTTTTTTAGTGGGGGTGGTCATCACTCACCACCACACCCAACAATTTCCCCCAAACCAACAACTACCCTCACAAAACAAAAGAATAACGCGTGATAAAAATAACGAAAAATCGATTCCGTGATAAAATAACGCGTTGAACTTTCTTGTGGGGGTGGAATAACGCGTTGAAGTTTGGCTTTCTTGATATTATCACGTACCGCCCCGTGGGCTCTTACTCGCCCCTATTTATCACCCCCATTTAATGAATTTGTATTATTGTTATTGTTACAGTTGCTTGTTGCTGGAGGTGGGATGTACGTTGAGGTGCTCAACAGGGGAGTCATTCCACTTGCATACAGCATCAAGAAGAAAAAGAAAGCTGGAGAAACCAACACATACTTAGACGGTATTTATCTTTTGTTTACGGAATCAATCGAGGTGCTAGAGGCAACATTAAAGATGGATGATGATGTGATCAGGTCATCCACCTTCAAGGTTAGGAAAAGAAAATATTAGTTCATGTATCGGAACCAGGAAGGATTATGATGTTTTAGTACGCGTTGAATGTGTTAAGAGTACGTAAACCAACTAGGCAAAACCAGTGCCAATGTTGTTCCAAATTCTAATACCCATTTGTTTCCTTGATGTTATTCGATTATCATACATCGTTTTAGAAGTATGTCGCCTGAGGATTTTCGTTACTAAACAGGGTACAAGACATAAGCGATTACGCGCTAAAGCTATACTTGTTAATGGCGAATAGCGACGAATAACGATAAGGTTTCTATATGCTACATAGTTAATAACGATCAATAGTGGGGCGACTATTTTATAAATAGTGATACACTAGCAAAAATTTGAAAAAAATTCATAAATAGTGATACACTAGAAAAAAAAAATTTATATGTATGTTACATCAAAATACCCTGGTATATATATATGCTATTTTACATTTATATTTATTTAGCAAAAACTTTAAATCCAGCTATTTTATAGCTATATTTAATTGCTATTTATATTAAAAAAACAAAAAAATAATTAAAGAAATTGTCGTTATTAAAAATATCTATTGCTACAACCCTAATAACTAGTCTAAACCTATACACTACGTAGCGCGCTATAACGATCGCTACGCACGCTATTGACAACTATGACACAAATCCAAAGCATCATTCCTTTGTAATCACCAAGATAGAAACGAATGAAAACAGATCGTTCATTTGTAAGTTTTATGTTGATCAAATCGTTCTGAAATAAACTATGAAAGTAGACAAGACTACCGATACAACGATATGCGGTATGAAACATCAGAAGAGTGAGCCTCTGATTTGCATCAAATATGTAAGATAGTAAGTATTTCGAGAGTGTCGTATTGCCTTGTCGATAACGAACTTGAAGCACGTAATAAAGTGATATGCGATTTCCATCCCGAGGGATACATATATGACTGTATACGCAACCCGATTGAGCTTTGGAGGGATGACAAGCGCCGCAAAAACCAAGATCGGTACAAGAACAAGTACCAAGCTATTGAAAGTTAACAGGGATGACATCTTTTCTTGTTCATGATCTTCATAACATAAACATGTAACTATGATCCCAAAGATCACACACACCAACAAATACCCGACCCAGGTGAGTTTGGCGGGGAGAACTAACTCCATCGTAAGCGAGAATATAGCAAGAAACGCCGAGAAGCTACCGATAAATTTCAAAATGGTGTAACTGCCATCCGGCATTAACTCGTTTAAGCAGAAGCCCATGCTTGTAGCTATGAATTCAAGGGTCCAAAATGCGACAATGCCGGTCTTCTTAAACGCTTGGTTATTTTCAAAAAAAGATTGATGTTCGTTTCCAGGCCTCCATTTAATTCGAATCCACACGATTCCATAAATCATGCCAACGCGATGCAAAAGAAAAATATACAATAAAATCCTGAAAGCGTACAATTTCACTAGTTATTATCATCACAAAAAACAAACAAATCTTGAAAAAGAAAACTATAGATTTATGGTAGACGAACACCAAAACCTTACCGTAGCTTGGCGACACTGGAAAGCGGAGATGCTGGTGTGGGTTCGGGTTTTGGTGTTGGTGCTTGTGACAATGATGGTGCCGGTGCTGGTTGGTTATCTCCCACCAAAATGGAAACTTGGGAATTCATGGTGTGGTCTCGATCGTTTTGTTTGACAAGTTCACTAATCTTAGACCACCAAAACCGTAAATTAGACCTCCACAACGTTTGACTAAATCTTTATTTTTTTCTTTCAATAAACAATTAACTAATTAGTTGAGGAATTTAGAATACATATAAATCTCACTTCAACCGACTGCCTAACATCACTCGCGCCATACCCAGAAAAAATGACATTACACAAAAATTCCTATCGCTATCTCTATTTCATCGCTATCGCTACGTAGCATATAGGTACGTTGTCGCTATTCTCTATCGATAACTATGGTCTGAACCATTAAGTGCTGAACTGAATCATTAAGAGCCACTATAATGCTTAATCGTTCAGAGGCAAATGTTTGACCAATTAAGATTAGAGGTCTTAACCATTTAGACTTGGTATAATGCTTAACCATTCAGAGGCAAATGTCTGAATCATTCAGACATCTGCCTGCGAAACAAACAGTCTGAACCATTAAGTGTTGAACCAGCAAGGGGTCTGATCCATTAAGAGCCTCATTAAGAGGTAAACAAACAGCCAACCCAAATCCTAGCATGGTTACCAATATAAATCAATTCCGCATTCAAGTGATTCACATGTTATCACACCTATACTAACAATCTGTACACAATAGACATATTTCATGCTCTATGTCCCGCATACAGTCCACACATAAGTCCACGACTCACCAACATGTACTAGTTTAGATATCATCACTTAACCCATTGTAGACATTTATACCACATAAACATTATACTATACTACATATACATTTACCATGTTGGGGGGAATAGTGCCAGGCAGCTGCCTGGCACTCCCCCATTGGACCAACCTTTTTTTAATTTAATTTTATTCCCAGTTTAAAATTACGCTTTCGTCCTTCGTTTAAAAATACGTTTTTGCCCCAACTCAAAATAAAATTATAATTTTGCCCCTTGCTCAAAATTACGCTTTTGCCCTCGGTTCAAAAACTCATTTTTTATTTTGTTCTCAGTTTAAAATTACGGTTTTGCCCCCAGTTCAAAATAAAATGTTGGTTTTCCCTCTACCTTAAAATTACGATTCTGCCCTCAGCTCAAAATTACGTTTTTGCCCACAGTTCAAAATAAAATTATGATTCTGCCCTCAGCTCAAAATCCATGGTTCGGGTATCAATTTCACAGCCCATCATATTATTCTATATAGTGTGCGGCCCAGTCAGTCTAATGGCCCAATGTTCAAGTGTGCCATTCAATCAAGTTATTCCTTATACCTATTACACAAGTAGTACCCACACTTACTTTCATGCACGTTAATATATTTGTTCATGCAACATGATGGCCCCTTGCCATCCTGAAGCCTCATAATAGTTTGTATATATTCACACAAGTCACTCACGTAATGCACAGTAAGCATTCGGGTCACCTACAATTTCGTGTAGCATGCATACTAGACAAGCAACATATTGACAATCCATTATGGCACTCGTTATGGTGTGCAGCCCAAACAATGGTCCACTAGCCGTAGGTACAGCCCACTCAAGAATATCAAACTTTGTAACAATTCTCCACATAGTTATATCAAACCCAATTTGCATCCTATGCAGCATTACCTATCATCTACTTGTAATGTTAATATACCTAATTCATTTGTTTCATTTATTCAAATAAATACCCATCAAAATAAACATCAATGCTTTTTTATTTGTAAAAACCTGCTAATCTAGTTCTTCATTCAAACAGATTTTTAATTCATCATACCCGACATCATAGCGTGGTTTAATACACATAATACCCTTTATTCTCACTGAATATCATTATTAAAGTATGTAGCTAATCATACTCCTATGGGATCATCGACCAAACAGCGGATTATTCCTCCCTAACAAGTTCTATTATTAGCGAACCACATGTACAACAATCAATACAACTAATCAGCAAGAAGAACATCCATCGAACCAACAAAATAACCCTATGATCCCCTATACGTGCCGATATCGCTACACACACATATATATAAAAGAAACCGAGATGATATTTACTAACCAGATGATCAATACGTGAAGATGTAGATAGTCAACACACAAGAACAGGGCTGCGACGATTCCTTCCTTGTTGTCGTTCACGATAGTAGGGTTTGAAAGTATTTGATTTTGTGACAACAATTAACATGGATCGCATATAAGTGCATGCGTCCAAGTAGAGGTGCACAAACCGGTTAATTTTAATAACCGGTTCGGTTAACCAGTTATACCGGTTAATTTGACTTTTTGACTTTAACCGGTTAATGCTTTAACCGGTTATTACTTTAACCGGTTATTTTTTTAACTGATCCGGTTAATTACTTTAACCGGTTCGGTTAATTAACCGGTTATTTTCGGTTATTAACCGGTTTTTTTTGCCTTTTTTTTGAATTTTTCGGTTATTTTTTCGGTTAACCAGTCTATCGGTTAAAAAACCGGTTTAAAAAAACCGGTTAATAACCGGTTATTATACTAAACACTTATAACCGGTTACTAACCTATGGTTAAATTACCGGCTGGACCGGTTATTTCTAAATCGGTTATTAACCGGTTACGGTTTCGGTTAATAACCGGTTACGGTTAATTAACCGGTTATTTTGTGCACCTCTACGTCCAAGGGTCAGACTAAGCTTGGGCTTATTATGTGCATATGGGCCGAGATCCAATAACCCCAAGTGTTGGACTATACCCGCCCCCATAACCAATTAAGTAATCTGATTCTAAAAAATTATGAGGAACCCACAAAGAGTTGGGCTCAAGTGGTTCGGGCCTGACAGTGTCGGCCGAGAAGGTTTAAAGGTGATTGGGTGATTGTGGCCCAATGATATGTGCGGCCCATGCCCACTTACACACATAATCATAACCAATTACATTTACGTTTAATAAGTTTAACATAAGATGAAACGTTGGAGAGGAATAATGAGAAGTTAATATCACGAAACGAAACGACACTAACCCTGAAAGTTCGGGTTGTCACACTCAAAATTCAGTAATCTAAAATATTATTTAATAATTCAAAAGAACATATCCTAATAAGCTCAACCTAATACATTACAAGCAAAAATCAAGTTTAACAACACAAAATACGTTCTTCATTTCATCGAAATACAATATAAGTTCATTAGCATGGTAATCAACCCTTAAATGTGGTATAGATATCAAATTACACTCCTAATCATATGTAAATAATAATAATAATCAGTCTTTGTGATATATATTATAATGTATATAAAAATAAAATGTATTAAAAGTAAAATAATCCGAGCTTAGCCGAGCCAAGCTGGTATGCGAGCCGAGCCGAGCTAGACTCACTTTCTAACCGAGCTGAGCCAGCTCAGCTCACTTTCAAACCGAGCCACATCGAGCGAGTTTTTTCCGAGCTAAATTCGAGCGAGCTTCGAGCCGCGAGCTTTTTGGACAGCCCTAACCTCTACCTCCATTCCGTTGTGCATCTATAACCAGTGCTGGCCCAATGGGCTTACAAGGCCAAGCAATAGCTTAGAACCCCCAATTTTTTAAATTTGATTACCGTATTTTGCTAAAGATATAAGCCCATAAGTTAGCTATGTTCAACTCGATAATCAAGCCGAAAAAAAAAAAAAAAAAAAAAAAAAAAAACTAGACCCAAAACAAATCTAAATGGAGCCCAAACTTAGAACACAGTTACACAACTTTTAAATTTAATAAATAAAGTAATAAACCCCTTAGATACAAAGTAGCGGCGGAAATTGGGAGGCAGTAACTACTTTGGCTGGCATTTCGTCGTCGTCAGCAGGTAATAATACTTCCTCCAACTTTCTTTCTATCTTTACATACACAGATTCTACTTCAAACAATCAGATAGATAGGTTTACACACTTCCAGTTTTTAATTCTAGTTCATCCGCTCTCACAGAGTCCATTCGAGGGCATCTTCAAGGTATTATTAGTAGTAAAGTTAAAGGGTTTATTTTAATATGTTGTATTCAAGTTGATTTATTTTAAATGAATTGTAATAGGTTTAGGAAAGGTTTACTTGTTTTGGAATGGAAGTGTAGTAAATAGGGAGGGGTCTAGGTTATTGTTTTTATTTGTCCTGTGAGTTCATTCGATTGAATAGAAAGAGTCGTGGGTTTGTCCCTCCCAAATATTTCGTGTTCGATCTGATTGTTTGATCTGTCTGGGCCAACACATCATTGGGGAGGGATGCTGCTCACCTTCTCTCTTATCTCTCTCCTCCACGTTCTTCGTGGGCCGCCAAAAACGTCTCCGCTGGGGATGCTTGTGATATGTACATGTTTTTGTGCATATTTGATAGTTGGCTTATGATAACTTGATTTATGTGCTGGATAGTATCCTGACATTCAGACATTGTACCACTAATCGAACCTTATAGACCTTTAGGATTGTTACATGTCTAAATCATAAAGATAGACTCTATCTCAATATCATCTCTTCTGAATGTATATTGTATAGTTTTCTGTTAAGAGGTAGCAAAACAGATGCGTGAGTTGGGTTTGGTAACCTATGTTGTCAAAGGCGCAAGGCGCGCTCAAGGCGCAAAGACCTCGCCCGCAGCCTAGGTGCAAAAAAAGTGAGGGTTTTTTTAAGAAAAGCGCTATAATAAAAAAAATAAAAATATATATATATATGGTATAAAATTAATAGTTTTACGCTATATAATAGAAAAGAAATCATAATATCTTTTTAGAATATACATAATAATATCAATAATAACTAGTTTAATACCCGTCCGGTGGACGGGTTACGCTAATAGTGTAACAATGCCCCACATGTGTCATCCACTCCACCAGTATCCATTTTTAGGGCATCCACGCAGCTTACTACTACAAATCACCGTCGCTCTTCCCCAAACTTGTGTCACCTACCAACATCGACCACCACCGCTTTGCCCCAAATCGATGTCGGCGACATAACCACCACCCATTCGAAAGCGCGTAGCTTTATCTGCTCATCAACCAAAACCCAAGCGATGTTTCCGTTTGAAATTTGGGCTCCAACACCTACACTTGAACCTGGTTTTCGTGGCTTCTCTTTTTCTTTTAATTGAGGTGTCTTCTTTAGCTGGATAAATGAAAAGACTATGGTATTAATATAAGATGAACCACGAAACAAAATCAATACTTGGATAAAAATGTTTTAACAAACACAGAGTACCATTTATGAACCGGAGATTTAAGTTACTAACCAGAGATTAATGTGACATATTGGCATCCAGATGTCAACACATGCATGATGAGTAACAATCTAGATTAATCAACTTCAATGTCAAATGCTCGCTCCAACTGCAATTTGGGAATTACGAATCAAGTTCTCTTTAAATTTCAATATAGCAAATATATAAATATATACACACATATAAAATCCAAATGGTAAAAGATTAAAAGCACCTGGTCATAATCAATATAGCCAATTCGCCGGTACTCACATTCAACTTGAAAGGCATGGTCTCAACAGATATGGATACCACATATATTTTTTTGTATCAATCTAAAATGATAAAAGTATAAAAAACAGATTATAGTAGAATTGGCATTGTGTTAGATGAGAATGAGATGAAATTTTAGACTACGCGGTGTAGGGGACGTCCCCGGACCGGCCTGGTGCGGCGACGAGCCTGCACACCCCCCCCCCCCCGGGTCGTCCCCGTCTTCTCTGTCTCCAACTCAACGCTCAAGTCAGGCCACATTTCAAACTTCATAGCCGTTGTAACGGCCACAGTTAATAAAAAAATAATTTCTTTTTAAATAATAACCTTTTATCCCCATTAATCTCTTCATAAACAATAACCATTGGTCCAGTTCGGTTAATTCAGTTATGCGGCTATGCCACACACCAAAACCATAACCGAACCATAACTTTCAGTTAATCGTTACGATTCGGTTAAGTCAGTTACGATTTGGTTAATTTGGTTATTTGCTCACCCCTACTTGTCAATTGGTAACAAAAAGTACCTTCCAACTCCACTAAAGACTTCATGGAAAGAACTTGCAGTAGATCCTCAATAGCTTCATTTGATAAATCAGCCAACTTATCTCTTTCTTGATCTCCTCCATGGGTATTTTCCCCACCTTTTCCAATTAAAATAAATCATTTGAAAACAAAAACATACAAAGTGGATCTAATTTTGCATTTAAGTGCTGACACATAGGTGGTATATATCCCTGACCTTATCTATGATGATCCAAGCTTTGGCAAATGAAGTTTCTGGTATAGAGTACAAACTTAGCACTTCCTGTAGGAACTTTTTGCAAGATATATTGCACTCCCTGAAGATATCTTTAATTCAATATCAGTAGCCACATTTAATCAAACTTAAAGCTAATGTTCAACAAAAGTGTAATAATTTGTTTGAAGCTTCAGTCAAACATTTATCTTCTCTCTAATTGCCTGCCAAAAATGGGATTAAAAAAACAACCAGTAATTAGTAACTAAGTTAAGCTTAATTAATTGTACTATTTTTTGGATGATTAAGATGATTACCGGTTCCACTAAGCGATGGCTATCTGTTGCTTGACCCGCCGAGCATGAACATGAACATATAGAAGCTTGTCGTTGTTGGTGTCGTTTAAGATGTTTTTACTCTTCTTGATTTAACCTGTTTTTTTTCAAGAGTGATGAAATTAAAATTTAAATAGAATCTGGAGCAACATGTAAGTAGAAAATACTAACTTGGTGATACTAACAGACTAACTACTAACCCGGTTAGCGATATCCTAACCGTACTTGTCAATTTAGGGCTTAATAGTTAATATATTGGATGATTCTTATATAAAAGGATGACTTTTATCTAATATTAAGGATATATACTACACGAGAGAATATTGTGATGTATGATAAATAACTATGATAAAAGTGTAAGCTGGGTGAATAGATATTGTACAAATCTTAAAGTTCAAGGCACCTATTAACGATGGTCATGAAGAAAAACATATAAAAAAAGTTTCAATTGAATCGTAGAAACAGTTAAAAAAACCACAATACCAACGCATTTACAAACCTTGAGCAAAAGTTTTCCAGTCCCTAACACAAAACCAACATCTGTATTTCCAATTCCTGTAGCAAACTGGCTGAATGCTCTAGCTGTCACGTATTAGAATCAGTACCGATTAGGATTTGAAGCAAGAGTATAAAAGAGTTAATGGATCAGGTCATTTTGTAACTTAGCATTTAAAACATACCAAAATGAACGGATAACCAACTTTTTGTATGGTTTTGTTTCAGGTAATCTACTTTATATTCATTGTACGAAACTTTTCTAATTCGAGTCACCCATACAAAAAGTTTGATATATTTTGGGTGACCCGTTTGAAAAGTTGATCCTTATTACGTGATTCGTGTGAAAAGTTTGATCCTTTTTGGGTGACCTGTATGAAAATTTTGATCCTTTTCAGGTGACCCGTACGATAAGTTTGATCTTATTGGGTGATGAGTACGAAATTTTGATCCCTTTTGGATGACCCTTAGGAAAAGTTTGATCTTTTTTGACTTTTGAGTGACCCGTACAAAAAATTTTGATCTCTTTTTGGGTGACCGGTACAACTCGTGAAAGTGTATAGTGCATACCTTATGTAACCTCTGCCTCTTAACTCATACAGCGAGCTCTTCCATTTGACCCTGTTTAGCATTAAGACAGTTAAAAGCTAGAAACGAAATGAAAATAAATATAGAATGTCTAGAGAAACACCTGAGCTGCCACGTTTCCAAAATATTCGTTCTCTAAGCTTATAAGTTTCTCTTTAGCTGCATCAGGGAGATCAATTTGATGGCCCATCCCAAATTTTGAATACATTTTGCTCTATTATACCTATATTATAAAGGGTTAGTATATAATAAAAAAAACATAAACAAAGATTCCACTCGCGATGGAAGTTGTAGTATAAAAATAAAAAACTCGACAAGTAACATACTCGTAAGCCACTGGACATTGTTTATTGCGGACTACTGAAAGGTAATGAATAAGTGCCAAGAAATGATTGTTATTTTTAGTTGCTTGATTGTTTGATCGTTCCTCTTGCATCTTACTATCACTCATTAAATTAAAACATAAATAATGGATGTAAAATGGGAAAATACTAAAGGATATTATGAAATGAAGAATTACCTTAACAACGCTTGAAGATGAAGAACATGCCCATCGCATTCTTCACTGACTTGAGCAAGTAGATCATTCTACATCAAAACTAAACCAAGAAAATTGAAAAATTAAACTTCCTATAATTAAAAAACACTAGTTTTTCACTTCATTTACATTAAAGTTGCGAATTACCCTGATTCACTGCTCACAAATTCCTTGTAGAAGTTGGGTTACCTTCCGTCCACACAACTCGTTACAACCGTCCCTCAGATCTTACACAACTGCAAAAACCAAAGAAGCATTTCATCGAACATCTTACCTACATAAACATGAATATGCACACATTTCACAAATAATCGATTGGTTTGGGAGTTCAATTAGAATCATAAATTTGAAAGCTTAACCGTCTATCATGAAGGCTTGAACCAAAAGTTGAATTCAAGAAAGAAAGAGTGAAGAAAGACAGAAACCTTACCAAGACAGTAGAGACATAATCGATCCACACTGCTTAACAAAAGCTGCTCACAATCTTCCAAACCCATTGAAAAAAAGCAACATAGACTGTATTCGTTGCAAATTGAAATTCAAAATGGAAATTCATAGAGACGACATAAATGAAAAATTACCCATATGAATAACACAGCCCTGGCATCAATTAGCCCTAATTGAAACACAAAAGACAAGCTCATATAATATAAGCAATGACAAAAGAAGGTAGGCATAGAAACGGAAATGATATTACCGGCGGCGTGATTAACGGCCATGAATATTCTGGAGACAGAAAAGGGGCGGCGAATCTTGACCGGAGTGTACAGTGTAAGAAGAATCGGAGTCTATCATGATGTCTTCATCCGATATAGAAAAGACATGGAAATTGTTGATTAGGTTTTGATGCCATTGTAGCTTGGGGAAGAATAAAGGACGCCATGAGAGAAAAGGTTGGGAGAAATGAGGTACCAGAGGGTGTTGGGACTTGGGAGGTAATATAAAGGGGACACACCATAACTACTCAGAAGACGTGGGAAGAAAAAAAGTGTCTTCAAGCGGTTATATTTAATGGGAACAATAGAACATGTAATACCAAAAACGGTTAAAGGTAATATTTTAGGCGGTTGAGTCGTGGAGTGGAGATAGTGGGCAGCAAAAGGTGGAGGTAACCACCACCTGCAAAAACCGACCATAACCTTCGGTAACCGCCATTAGAGCGGTTATTTTTTGGAGTTTAAACGGCTGAGATTTCATCTCAGCATGATCCGACGGTGAATATTGATTTGCAAAGCGGTTAGACTTAATGGGTTTAATATATATATATATATATAGGGTAAGGTTATTGTAAAAAAGACCAAAAGTGTGAGAAAGGTAAGAAAGAATCTCAGCCATTAGATCTAAATTAATTGAAAAGGGTAAACAAGTAATTTTATCATTAATTCAATTAATTAAAAACTTCTCATAACCGCCACCTTAATTATAGGAAGTATATAACACCATTCAGCAAGTATATAACACCATTCAGTAAGTATATAACACCATTCAGCAAGTATATAACACCATTCAGCATCTAGCAAGTATATAACACCATTCAGCAAGTATATAACACCATTCAGTAAGTATATAAACCATTCAGCAAGTATATAACACCATTCAGCAAGTATATAACACCATTCATTGACTAAACATCTGATCGAAACATATTTTTTTCTCTATATAAGTATAGCAATATGGTACTCATATTAAAGATAAAAAACGCTCGTTATTATGGTGTAATTTTTAAAAAAAAAATTACGTATAAAAAGTTATTGACGTTTAAAAAAGAAGGGGGGAAGTTACATGTGCATTACCTAATTTCTAGTGGGTTTAAAAGACTATATTGCCCCTAGATATTTCAAATCAGTCCAAATTAATGAAAATATTTTACAATTTGGTCCCTATTGATCTCAACCATTACTAATGGCTGAGATTCTTTCTTACCCTTCTCACACTTTAGGCCTTTTTTACAAGATCCTCTACCTATATATATATATATAATTAATACTTTTAAAATTAATCAGTATTTGTAACGAACTAAAACAATTTAAAGATATTTAATTGGGCCATTCGTCTATTTTATGAAATAGTTTAGTTATTTAAAATAAAGACTGGCCCAACCTAGATTTTGACAACATAGATATGATATTCAACCTTGACTAATAGGGAATACTTTGATCGTTTAAGTTTTTAGGTCTTGAGCCAAGCAAAAGAGATAAATGTAATGGCTGAAGTACTTCAAATGCAAGAAGCTGGACAAGCCCCAAGGAAGAGAAAAATTGGGCACAAGAAGGGTAAAGGGAAGAAGAAAATGAAAGTGTTTCAAGGCAGCGGACAGAAAGTCAAAATGGACGCAAAAATTAAAAAGCTTTTCAGAAAGAAAGCAAGAGATTATAATTCAGACGATAGTGATGATGATGTAGACGAAAAGCCGATGAAGTTTGAAAAGAAGCAGTCGCATATCGAAAATAAGGACGCCGATGAAAAATCTTCAGATGAAGAAATGAACGATGAAGATGATGACGATGATGACAATGATGATGTCGGTAATGATGATGTTTCCGATGATGATGAAGAGGGGATAACTGAACATGGGATTTTGAGGTTTTCTGAAGGAAGTAAGTCTTTCAAAAAGGCGTTTAAGAAAATAGTAAACAGAAGTGGATCACGTACGACGGGTAAATAACAATCCATGGACTAGATTGCGCGGTGCTTATGGATCGTCCGATCAAAACAATCCATGGACTAGATTGCGTGGTGGCGTTTTCGTAAATAACATCAATATTAGTATGTGTGACGCGCTTCATTAAGGGTAAAAGGGTCTTTTAACCCTCATATTCAAAACGCCATCAAATGATAAAACACCATACAAAAAAACAAAACGCCAAAAATTAGTAATAAAACGCGTTGAACATTACAGGAAGATGAAACAACACAAATAACTGAATTTCAGTTATTAACATTTATTAGAAGAAATTCCCTCATAAATTACGCGCCCAAAACATCATTATATAAACAAACGTAAAACATAGCTTCCATAATCACTTCAATCTATCCATTTTCTACAAAAAAAATCGTTAACAAAAAACGCCAACTTAAACAAAACGCCAAAAATGACAACAATCGTTTCGTGGAGATACACTCTGGGGATCATGAGATACGTCATCCATTTTAACAACAGAAGGATGGTGTATGTTAAGACGGTCAGGGCAATTCTGAAGATGGAAGAAGAGATACAAAGGCAAATTTTATCCATTGGCATCGCTCTAGACAACGAATGCCATGAAACGCATATGCTTATGAAAGCATTAACCAGCAAATTTGGACCAATCAAAGGAGATGTGAAGCCAGACCCTGTCATGACATCATGGCGTTTTGATGATGAAACAGACATGGTGACGGTTACATACGACAGCGGAGAGCAGAAAGTCTACTGGCTAGAGAACATCATGACAAAGCAGCGACTGGGTTTCATGGAAGAATTGCATAACGCCACTTGTACCAACACAGAAATAGACTTAAAATTGGAGTTAATGCAAGACATGTTCAGGTGGAGGCTTCGGAATCTTCAGGAACAAGAAGGTGATGAAGGTCAATGTGATGACATGGATGAAGATCAAGATGAAGACTCCGAGGAGGAAGAAGATGACACAAGTGATGGATACTATTTGGATAAAGTACCTTCTGACGAAGGATTTTAATTTTTTTCCTCTTTTTTTTTCTTCTATGTAATCTTTTTTTTTAAGATAATTAAATGATATATTTCTATCTTTATTAGCAAAACGCCAAAATAATACTAAAAATGATTAACCCTAACAAAACGCCAAAAATAACAAAAAATATTTTTGCTGCTTAATATTTTATTTACTCCGTTATTGTATTTTGTCATGTTGGTCTGCATAACGCCATTTAAAAAAACGCCAAACTTAGAAGATGGGACGTCTATAACCTATAAAACTGATAAAAGCTGATCAACACAGTAAATACAAAAAACAGTAACTGAAAAGACAGTTACTTTATTACTATCATTTATTACAATAAAAAGTCTCGCCTAAACTACGCGCCAAAAAACTCCTATAAGAGAGGGGTCTATACACAATGAAATTAATCACACACAGAAAACACAAAAACGCCATATCATCTAGAAACCACTCCCTTTAAAACGCCACAGATGGCAAATCTTTCACTGAAATGGATCCTTTTTCTGATGGGGTTAACTCAATAATATTTTGCTGAATGAGATGGACAAATATTCAAGAAAAAGAGACTGATGACAGTGATATGCCATCATGTGAGCTTTGTTCTTGATGATTATTTGAATGGAATAAAGGGTTCAACACAAGTGTAAAATGCTATTTTGGACTCCATTATTACAAATAGCATCAAACAAGAGTTGATCTTTAATGACATGCCACCAAACAAGAATATCACACCAAAAAACGGGTTGCCACTAAGCAGCTTCTTCTGAAAAAAAAGACGGGGTTTATGAAGGAAAGTTGGCATCTAGCTAAATTATTCAAAAAAGGTTCAAAACGCCAAAAACAAATTCAAGAAGGAAGAGGCTGATGACGTTGAAGATTGGAAAGAAAAATTAGGTTACCATTTTTAATTATTTTTGTTTTCATTTTATATTGTATTGATATCAAGTTATATGTTGTTTTGTTATCTAATTCTCTATAAATAAAATACATTATTATATAAAACGCCAAAAACTACAAACACCAAAAACGCTAGTAAAATGAAAACTGGGAGAACAGCTACTGGCAAAGCACCTTATAAAGGGTATTAAAACGCCAGAAAGAAAAATTGGACTTATTTTAATCTTATGCAAATATTAATTACTCGTAGTGAATTATACAAAACGCCACAAACGCCAAAAAAATTAACCAGAAAACGATATAACGCCAAAAAATTATATATGTGACACAAAAACAATTAATTTAACGCCAAAAAGTTTAATAAATACAATTAACGCCAAAAAAAAAACTTAGACGCCATAAAATATTATATCGCGTTGTGAAAATAAAAGAAGAATGAAAAGACAAAAAAGCCTCTCTGCCCTTCTCTATGCCGCGGGACACGTGTTGGGCCAGGATGCGTTCTCACCATTCTCACACTTTTGAGCGTTTTCTCCCGAACCCGTTTCTATATATATATATAGGGTAGGGATCCTAAGAGAAGTCCACCCTATTTGAGAAACTTGAGAAGCAATCTGGACCACACATTTTCCTTAAGCAAAAAATGTGAAAAAAATGCAAAAATATATTTTTTTTTTTGAAAAATCGTTGCTTTTTCTTTAAGGATTAAAAAAATTAAAAAAATTTTTTTTTTTTTTGATTTATACACATGTGTATATTGTTAATCTTTTAACTATACATATATGTATATTGTCAATTATACATATATGTATATACATGTTTAAAATTGAAAAAATGTGTATATTGTTAATCTTAAACCATAAACACTAAAGCTAAATCTTAATGCTAAACCCTAAAATCTAAACCCTAAAGCTAAACCCTAATGCTAAACTCTAAAGCTAAACCCTAATTCTAAACCCTAAAGCTAAACCCTAATGCTAAACCCAAAAGCTAAAACTAAACACTAAAGCTAAACCCTTAATGCTAAACCCTAATACAAACCCTAAAGATAAAGCTAAACCCAAAAGTTAAAGCTAAACCCAAAAGCTAAACCCTAATGCTAAACCCTAAATACTATTGCTAAACCCTAATGCTAAACCCTAATGTTAAACCCTAAAGCTAAACCCTAAACCATAAAGCTAAACCCTAAACCCTAATGCTAAACCCTAAATACTAATGCAAAACCCTAAATAACACTTATTTTTCAATTTTAAACATGTATATACATATATGTATAATGGACAATATACATATATGTATAGTTAAAAGATTAACAATATACACATGTGTATAAATCCAAAAAAAAAAAAAATTTAAAAAAAAAAAAAATTTAATTCTTAAAGAAAAAGCTGCGATTTTTCCAAAAAAAAAAAATTTGCATTTTTTAACCTTTTTTTTGCATTTTTTTGCTTAGGGAAAATGTGTGGTCCAGAATGCTTCTCAAGTTTCTCATTTAGCCTACTACTTCTCACATGATCCTTATCATATATATATAATAAACACTGTTTTTTATTTTTAGTTGGATATTTTATTTAGAGTTAATTGCTCGGATGGTCCCTGTGGTTTCACGTTTTTTCATATTTAGTCCCCACCTTTTGAAAATAGCAGGTATGCTCCCTATGGTTTGTTATTTTGTTACTCAGATAGTCCCTTGAGTAGATGCCGGTTAGTTTGGAAATAGCAGGTATGCTCCCTATGGTTTGTCATTTTGTTACTCGGATAGTCCCTAGAGTAAATGTCAGGGGACTATCTGAGTAACAAAATGACAAACCATATGGAGCATACCTGCTATTTCCAAAAGCTGGGGACTAAACGTGAAACCACAGGGACCATCCGGGCAATTATTTGAATAGAAAACGTGAAGGACGGACGACAGCGAGAGGTGGTGGCGGCGGCGGTGGGGAAGGCAGAGGGGAAAGGGACGGTGGAGGAGATGTGAACGACCTAATTGAAACTTTTCAAAATGACAATAATGCCCCTCCGCGTTTTTTAGACTTAAAAAATTTGATCTATAATCTCAGCCCTTGATTAACTTAATCCAAGGGTGTTCCCCTGTTCCCCACTTTTTTAGTGTTCCCCAATAAACCTCACACTATATATATATATATATATTACAATTTGGGGCCATATTAGATTGGGGTCCAAATTCCTAGCTTCAAAATGCCCCCTTGAGCTAGCCCTGCGAGTAACCTGATGAATAAGTTATAGCATATATATATGTGTGTGTGATAGATTTATACAGAACACTATACATTGTGATAACATGCACAACATAAATCACGATCTGTATAGCCATAACAATTACACAACGAAGGATTATGCTTTTTGTGAATGTCGCCTGTGAATCGGTGAGGTTCATTCTACACTTGATCTTGGTCGTTTTAGTTTTAATATTGATTTCAAATTACCTTATCTGGATTTTGTAGTTTATAACGAATTCATCATAATTCTGATTGAATATCCATTGAGTTTTCTAGTTAATAAGCATTCATAGTTGTTTTACATGAATTGCCAATTTGTTTTATGTAAAAACTTTTTTTAACATGTTAAATTATGTCAAAATGAGTTTTAGTGATGCGGATTCTATATCTTACTTTGTCTTATGTAAAAACTTTTTTTTTAACATGTTAAATTTTGTTAAATGAATTTTAGGTCTTGATTTTGTGTTGTGTTGTGTTGTGTTGTGTTGTGTTGTGTTGTGTTGTGTTGTGTTGTGTTGTGTTGTGTTGTGTTGTGTTGTGTTTTGTCTAATTGTTTGAGATGATTTGAGTTTGAGGTAATTTTGCATCATGTGCATACGCCTGCCAAGTGTTTGATAAATTGCCTTAATGAACAGCTTTTGCAATTAAACTTTAATTAATTGTTCTTGGCTACTTGTTGGTTAAAGTGCTTCATAATGTTGTTTATATATACTGATTCTCACATAATCATAATACTATATATATAAACCTATAGGTATGTGATCACAGACTGCATTCATGTCACATGTTTTAATGCTTGTTCTACATTTGTCATGTCACATGTTTTAAATGTTTTCAATAGTTAGTGTAATAGGTCTGTGTTAATCTTGATTGAAGGCTTAGTCCGTGTAAGCTTTATAGAAACATTTACTTAGTTTGTGTCTGTTTATGTTTATGTTGGCTCATCTATCTCTCTCCGGTCACCAGTAGCCAGCTTGATGAACTCGCTGCGGAAACCGCCCATGCGATGACTGCTAATAGTGTATCTTTTAGGTAAAAATCCTAAAAGTTACAATTGTTTATTTCTTGTTGTTTTCTACACCTCGATGATCTGCGATTCTGCATGTCGATGATGCGAGGCCGAGAAGTTTTGGAAGTTTATTGAATTGAAAGTGTAAATATTGAATTTTACTTTTGAATTGGATGTTAATTTCAAGTAACTGAAAGAAACAAAAATTAGGAACTATTGGATCTTAATGAACCAATTTTCAGGATATTATACAGATACAATGTGCTAAGACCTTTTCTTTTTGAGGGGCTGCATATATTTTTGGTATTTTCTAGATTGTGTGAGCAAATTGGTCTCAAATGGAAGATATTTATTTCTATGAATTGGCTGGTTTTGTACGAGAGTTATACATTTCACAATCTGTATATACTATACACGAATGCCAACATGTATGATCCTGCAGTTTGAAAAAAAACTATAGATTCTAGATGTATGTAAAAATATGCAAATTTATTTTCAATATGGGAATCTTTAGGTTCAGTTTATAATGCCAATACATATTTCAACTATGTTTGATACGCTAGTTGTTTATCTAGTCTGTTTTCTGTGAAGAACTTAACTACACTTGGTTATATCATAACCTCATTATGTGATAATAATTGTTTGCAAATGATTTGAAACAGGTGATTTGCAGTTCTTATTTGCTAAAATGGGAGGTTGTTTTAGAGTCCTACATATGGTGAGACCATTTCTCTCGTTTCTACCAGAAGTCCAAAGTGCCGACAGAAAGGTTCCCTTCAGAGAAAAAGTCATATACAATGTGATCTCTCTTTTCATCTTTCTGGTTTGCAGTCAGCTTCCCCTGTATGGCATTCATTCGACAACCGGTGCAGACCCTTTTTACTGGATGCGTGTGATCCTAGCTTCAAACCGTGGAACCGTCATGGAACTCAGTATCACCCCCATTGTGACTTCTGGACTGGTCATGCAGTTGTTAGCTGGGTCGAAAATCATTGAAGTTGACAACAATGTTCGTGAGGATCGCGCACTCTTGTAAGCAACTAAACATATACCTTCCGACCCAGTATATATTTTTTTTGGTAACTTACAGTTTTCATCCTTTATGTTTATACTAAATTTCAGTGGATGTCCTTTACCTTTAAAAATGTTAGGAATCATCCTTTACGTTCTAAAAGCCTTGCATGGTTTGCCCTTTGACACTAACCCAGTTAAAACTTTTAGTTAAGTTTGGGCAGTTTAGTCATTTTATTCATTTATTTAAAAAAGTATATTAAAAAAACAAAAAGAGTAAAAAAATAAGAGATATAAACACCCTTTCTCTCTCTAAACACCATAAAAAAGACTAAACTACCCTTATATTATCAGACTTAACTGAAAGTTTTAACTGGGTTAGTGTCAAAGGACAGACCGTGCACGGTTTTTAAAACGTAAAGGACGATTCCTGACATTTTTAAAGTCTTCTTTTCTTTCTTTTTTTCTTATGAAAAAAATGAATTTATGTTACAGATGGAGAAAAGTGCCATGCTTTTTAGGCCAAAATTAATTGTAGTCGGTGCAAGTGACTATGCTCGAGTATATGATTATGCTCACATGTGTAACAACTCGTATCAAAAGTCCTAATTATTATATTATTTTGTCCAAAAGGAAACCCTAATTGAAACACCCAAGTGATTCTGCACAAACCCTAAAATTTTCAGAATAATCAGAATCAGGATCAGGGCCCCTAAAACTCAGGGGGGGGGGGGGGGTAAACCCTAGTTACGATTATCCACATAACTATCTGTCAAAATCAAATTTTACAATTCCGTCAAGTCAGCAAGGCTAGTTAGGGACGTGGCTACCCTATGGTAGAATAGGACCCCTCGCGCCACGCGACGCCCTCAGGGGTACCCCTCGCGTCACGCGAGGGGGGTCAAAATTCATGTATAAATAGTAGAGTCTGGGACTTGATTTTGGGCACTGAAATGACGAAGAAATTCGTTATACCTACTGAGATATCGTAAACACAATTCTAAAACACACACGAATCCCGAATTGCTGCCGCAAAACAGGGTAATAACTCGATCGCTGATACGATTCAATGTCCGGTCGATTAAACTATCCAATGGATGTTTAAGTGCTGCCCACATTAGGGTTTGTACTTTGTCATTCGTTGTTAATTCAATGGATGTTTAAGTATTGCACTTTGTCATTCGATGTGAGGGTTTGATCTCGTGAGTTATCGTAAATGTTGTATTGGTTACTAACCTGATTTTGTGTGCATTGTTATTTAAACTAGGTTAACAAGGCTAATCAATAGACTAGACTCTGTCCGTGTTAAATCTGCAATGTGAGTCATTCTCTTTTTATCAGAATGCTTTATAAATTCTTAAATATTTTCAAAGTTATAATTACAGTGATTAAGTTTATGTAATCACCAAAATACAGCCGGTATGTGAGGTTTTGTATACATTACTTGATAATCTTTGCCGTTGGACAAACGGGTGGCCAATGGTGATATGACCATAGTCACAGATCCGGTCGGGTGACAAATACTGTGGGTAGTTGGTTGATATCAGAAACATTGTAATCTCTCTTAATACTGTAAATTATAACAAATGTGTCGTTTTAATAAATAGAATGATTCACCAGTATTTCCCGCTGACAAAACCTTTTTCAAACATGTTTCAGGTGATCTGTTGTGATTTAGGAAAAGTGCCTTGAAGCACTGCAAGCTTAAGAAAGTGGCTCATTATAAAATAAAGAAATATGTTTTGTAAAATAAAGATTTCTCCGTGAAATCATATGATTGTAAATTACAGGGGTTTTATCCCGAGTTGTGAAATAAAATAATCAGGAAAATTTTAGCTTTAAAAAGATCCTGATGATAAACTTCCGCTGTCAATTTAATTAAATAAATACCACGGGATTTTCTGTCCCGCGGCTCCTGAAACGGGTAAAACCGGGTCGGGGGTCGTGACAGAAAAAGGTGGTATCAGAGCCACTGAGTTAAGCTAATTAAGTATTTAGAAATACTTAATTTTTTCCTGATTACTATTATGTGATTATGTGTTTTATTAACTGACTACTTGTTAGTTACAGTATGGGTAAGCAAAAGCTTTCAAACATCTATCTTAGATTAGATAGGTCATCCAACGAGAAGGGAAGTTCATCCCAATCAAAATCCTCAAATCACTCTGTAATTCCTGAAGAAGGAATATTTGTCCGAAAGGCACACTACGAGGAACCACTTTCTCCTAACAAAAGAAGTTTGATTATTACAAAAAGTCAGGAGAAATTAAAGAAATCCCGAGAAAAGAAAGTTAAACAGGAAACTCAGGAACTAATCAGTAAATCACCATGGGAAGACAATTTAGATGAAAAATGGGCGGATCTTTATATGCTAGCCACTGTAGCAGTAAATGCTAATCTTTAGAATACCATGACTCCATATTAGCAACCTTATTACTTACAAGTCAGAAATATTATATAGTAAACAAATAAAGTTACAATAAAACCTAGTATGTTTAATTGTCAATTTTCCTCTGTATTAAATTACTCACAGGGTATGCAATAATATTTGAAGGTTATATGTAAAATTTGTTATAAAATTTTAATTTATTATTTTTACATATATGTTAAACAGCATGAATGAGTTATCTGGAGCCCTAGAGAATCTCAACCTCTACCCTGTAAACATAGAAGTTTCTAAAGAGTTTACTGGATACTTTGCTGAAGTGGAACAACCTATAGAATTCAATGCTCCACCTCTGAAAAAGCCAACACCTCAGAAAAGAAAGAGATATGTATGGGGAAGGCGTGTACGTAGGAAAAAGCCAGCCAAGAGAATTCCTAAAATAAACAATCCCTTAGAAAAAGGAAAAGGAATTGAAACCGGGGAAAGTTCTAGACAGCAGGAATTGGAGACTGAAGTCGGGGAAGATTCTAGGCAGATGGGAATACAGTTTGAAGAATATTCTAAGCAAATAGAAATGGAGGTTGGAAAAGGTTCTAGACAAACCCAGAGAGAAATTAGGGAAAGCTCTAGACAGGTCGAGGAGTTACCATTTCAGGAAGAATTAGATCGAGCATTAGAGAGCTGTGAAATTCTCAGGCCCATAAATAATAACCCCTATCCTTTTCGTGCTGAAAATCAAATTCCAATGAACTTAGAACCAGCAATCCCAGAACCAATTATCCACACCCAACCTTTAGGAATGGATGAGTGGTGGACTAATGATTGGCAATTCCAAAACCTTATCAATAGTCCCTATACGTTTTTCCCTCAGTTCGATCCAGAACCTTTACCAAATCCACCGATGAGTAACGAGAATATGGCTGAACTCCGCCATTTCGGTGAAGAGCTGATGGATGCTGGGAATAGGATCCGAGAGATAGGAGGACAAATCTCATGGAAATATGATGAGAGGGAACATCGTTATTAAAAATGCAAGTTGACGAGGGAGAAATGGATTAGGAGTCTGTATTTGTATAATAACAGTAATATTAATAAAAATCAGTATGTGTAAAATAAACAATAAAACGGTTGTATATGGAAGCATAAAATAATCTATAAAATAAATGAAAATTTACAAATTTTGGTTGTATATTTGTTTACGTGATTATGTGCGATTAATTGTTATATTGGATTGTTTCTTATTCTATACTAATTATTTGTCTATAAATTAATTATCAGATGGCAAACATTGGTAATGAACCAGTAAATGAAGTAAATCAATCTGAGCAAAATCAGGAAGAACAATTGTTAAATAGGCAAGATATAGAGGATATCGTTGCACAAGGAATAGCCAATGCTATTCCAGCAATCGTTGCTGTTGTCCAGAAACCTGTTAAACCTCAATCAATCATTCCTAGTAAACGTACACAAGGCGACAATTTTAGTAATAGTATAAACGGAGGAGGCAATCAAATTAATAAAAATAATAATAATGATCTGCAAACCCCAATTTTCAAGAAAATGAAAGCTGCAACACCTGGTTGCACTTACAAAGAATTTCTTGCCTATAAACCAGTTGAGTTTGCAGGTAACGAAGGGGCTATTGCAGCAATGCGTTGGTTAGAGAAAACTGAGGCAGTGATCACCATAAGTAAATGTGCTGAGGAAGATCAAGTTATGTATGTGTAACACCCCGCACTTTTGGTGCGTTGTTACTACTCGTTACGCCTAGCACCAGAGATTCGGATCATAATGTAACTATGTCGTATATATCGCTATTCGAAGGATAATCGCATATTTTCAAGCTACAGTATACTACATTATTATCACACTAACACTCACGGAGACATTGAGTGAGGACCTACTCTACCCTCCTCAGTGGCCGTGATGTGTCGAACGTAAACAAATAACGCTAACAAGGACTCTCGGGTGAGTGCTGTAGCTCCAGTCGTCGTGACGATGATGACAATACGAGTAAACGGTACCCCGTCAGTCTTTGTGGCACTACACGAAATAACGTTCACGATGACATCAAGAAAGGGCCTATACTACCCTCATTGATGGCCGTGAAACGTCGCTGATAATCGAATACTCGAATCGAAACCGGTTGTGAATTATCGAAACTTTGGATTATGGATACGTAAATACGACCCCTAGTGATATATATATATATATATATATATATATATATATATATATATATATATATATAATAGTAACAATATAATAATAATATAAAATTAATTATGAAAGGAACGCGCTTCAAAAACCATCAAAACGATCAAAAACGGAGAAGTCCAAGCGTCAGGATAGCTATCCGGACGGATGGGCCTGCGCACGGATGGCCATCCGCACGCATGGGCCATCCGCACGGATGGACCATCCGCACGGATGGACTATCCGGGCCAGATCTCTTTCCCTCTTCTCTGTTGCCTATAAATACCCTGTCACATCACTTGAACAGTGATGTGACAGCTCCTGTTCAACCAAACGCGCACCAAGACCCTTTTCTCTCGATTTCCTCGCGATTCCGGTAAGATTTCAACCTAAAACTTGTACTTCTACAATCTACACTCGAATCTACATCATTCTATCTTTCACAACTCAAATTCTAACCGTGAAATCTACGGATTTGAGGCGTTTTGAGGTGATGTCACCAAGAGTTCTTATGAACTTCAAGTTGGGGTCTCATTTCACTATAAACGACTCAGATCCGGGTGATTTCCACATGTTTTAATGACAAATCTCACTTAAATGTGTGCGATTTCGAGTTAACCATGAAGAACCATCATGAACGGCCAGATCTGATGGAACGGGGTGATTCCTGGCCGTTAGAATGAGTCGGAATTGACGAAACTTCAGGTGTTAGTGCGAAATTACACTACTCTAGTGAAAACGAACGTTTTCCTTCCGTTAAACACTCGAAAACAGTGCGAAACAGACATGACAGCCGCACGGGCAACAGGTCAGTCCGCACGGACAACAGGTCAGTCCGCACGGATGACACAAGTCCGCACGGATGACATGTCAGTCCGCACGGATGACATGTCACCCGCACGGATGGGATGTCATCCGCACGCACCAGTTACTCGCACGGATGTTATGTCATCCGCACGCACCAGTTACTCGCACGGATGTTATGTCATCCGCACGCACCAGTCAACCGCACGGATAAGATGTCACCCGCGCGCACACTCATCCGCACGCACACCACCGTCCGCACGTACCATTATCTCAACCGCACGGACAACCTGTTATCCGCACGGATAACATGTCATCCGGACGGATAACATGTCTGATCCGCACGGATGAGGGCAATTCAACCAAATGTGTAACTTTCAAGGCAAATCTTGCTTAACCGTACATCGTTTACTCTGTTCTTCAAGGATCAACACAGACGTACTCGCAACCGACTCAATCAAGTTGTAATCTCGCTAAATACGCACTGTGAGTATACTTGACCCCTTTTTAATCGAATTTTGGGTGTAACATACGTTTCTAGCAAATCGAACTTATCAATCGAAATATTCAATCAATCGAATTATCATTTGCGAATAACTGTTATGCATAGAAATACGTGATGCTAGTTGCATATGTGCTAGGGCTTATACTCGCGACGTCCCACCACGACTAGTATAGTACTATTGCGCCCGACGGGGTCTAGTTATGCCATCGTACATTCGAGCATCGAGGACTTAGTTGGTAGTATCAGTTTTGTGAGTATATATGTCGTGTATTACGTTTGTGCATATGGAAATTCGCTACACTTTTTATCTACCATGCTATACTTATCAAACCTGTATACTCGCCAATACTTTTGTATTGAAAATTATTTTAACGTATGTTGCAGGTTAGATCGCAGACTATGTCAAATCAAGCTAGGAAGTCTAGAAACTCAACTAAAATCTAGGTTGTCGGATTTGCATTGTTCGAGAGGACAATAAATCTGTGATAACTTACGTGATTGTATTATTTGTTAGTATGGGATAACGAATGTATTAAATATTATCGCAAAATAGTTGTTATGGATTCTCTTGAGCAATCTGATTCGCCTAGTGCCGCGCCCCGATGATTCCGCCATCGGTTGGGGTGTGACAGATTGGTATCAGAGCCATAACTATAGGGAATTAGGTCAGACTCGACCTAGTCCGGGTCGACGTCTTAGAAATTGACCTAGTCTATAGTCTAAGTACCAACAGGCCGACTCGTACGAACCCCGTGGGGTTTGTATTGGGCTTACTTGATACTCTCGATCGAAATTGCTAAAAGCTACAACTTTGTGTGAACGCCGCATACTACAACTTCACACGAAGGAGCCTTTCCTAAGGCTGAAATACTACTTGGCCTTTCCTAAGGCCGACACAATACACATGTTTTCAAAAATACTCGTATAACGAAACCGAGCGATCTAGTCAAGATCAGGTGTGAAAACCAAGAACTCTCGATAGGATTGCTCACTCAGCGCATTTTTCTAGCACGAGGACCTTTCATCGAGTTAGGAGTGACATCCACATCTCGACGAAAGTCTCCATTTCGAAATCTAGTGGAACTCACGAATTTATTCGAGAGCATAACCATAATTAGGAACGAAACTGTTAAGACAGGGGTGAAACCCGTACCTTAATAAGTCATTCCACTCTCTATAAACTGGTTTACAAAAGCTCTCACCAAGGACTCGACTATTGCAATAACTCGAGCCACGCGATGACTAGGAAGACGAATGCCACGAGCTGTATCCCAGTGGAAGCATGGAGTCTTCTAGGTCAACGCGCGCGCCCGAACTTGTTAAATATAGTTGGGTTACCTTGGGTAGTCAACGCCTAAACACCCAAGGCACTCTTATCATACGACCTGCCAATCTTACAACTGGTTGGAAACTTATTTACGCTTTGAAACTTTAAGCGTTATCGATTTCTCGATTTAACAATTTTCACTCCCTACTTTATAAACACACAATTCGCACAGCTATCGCAATCTAAAACGAAAACCGAATGTTCGCAACAAAACTAATGCATAATCTATCGCATTCGCTCTCGTTTTCTCACTTCAATGCGACCTCGCTTATTCTAAATCGATCTATATGTGCGTGAATTCGAATTACATCTATATAAATATATATATATATACGTATAAACAAACAAGTCATTGTGTGAGAACTTAGGAATTTCGTGTTTCTTATGTGGCTCCTATGTGATTCGTATTACTATTATACTATCGCATTAAGTTTGAACGCGCTCAAATCGCAACGCAAACTCAAAAATCATTATGATCGAATCTCACTCCAAGTCTCCTTCTGTCTAGATGCCTTCCAACAACTCTACTTCGAGAATGATAGCAAAGAGACGAGTCAAACGAAGGAGCGAAAAGAGGATTGCTTCACTTGTGACCAGGGAAGTGGTCAAAGTCATTCCTCAGATTGCCACACGAGTTCACTCTCTCAATCATTCTCGAGCTTCGGAAGACGTTAAGACGGGAGAGCCGCAATCTACTTTTCTCTACAAGCACTTCAAAGCCTGTGACCCGATGGAATTCACGGGTGAAGGAGGTGCGACCCAACTACTCCAGTTGTTCGATTCTATCGAAGTTACCCTTCGTCAAAGTGGGTGTCCCGATAGTCTCCGCACTACTTGCGCCACCGGAGTATTTCAATCGCGAGCACTCGACTGGTGGACCGCGGAACGTAACAAACGTGGGATCTCCGCAGCTTACGCTCTCTCTTGGAACGAGCTGAAAGAGCTCATGGAGAAAGAGTACTGTCCTCCTCACGAGATTCAGAAACTGGAAAACGAATTTTGGGAAATCAAGCAAACCGAAGGTGACAATGCTGGCTACACCGCAAGGTTCAAACAGCTTAGCATAATCTGCCCAAGTCAAGTCAACACTCCGGGGAAGGCCATCGTGAAGTACATGCGTGGCTTGCCTGAGTGTGTGGGTGATTTTGTCGAAGCTGCAAGGCCTGCTACCATCGAAGAAACCTACCGCTTAGCTGCAGAAATCAACAACAAACGACTCGTGGAAGGGTTATTCTCAAAGAATCCTGTCAAACAAGCTCGTCAAGCAATCGCCAGTAATCCCTCAGGCGAACATGTTGACGAACCTTCTGATGAATCTACTGACGAATCTTTTGACAAATCTGCTGGCGATTCTTCTAATGAATCAGCTAACGATTCTTCTGACGGATCTGCTGCCGATTCATCTGACAAATCCGCAGACGAATCTTCCGACAAGTCAGTCAAAGACTCCGCAAGTGAGTCTTCAGACGAATCCTCCAACGACGACACTTCTTCGCAAAACACCGACGAACCCAGCCGCAAACGAAAGACTTCAAGCCCGAGCTCATCAACAACCGAACTGCTGCAATCGGAACCTCTTCGAACAGTTCCGATGTTTCCAAAACGAGCCTACACTGGAGCTCATCCTCAGTGTTACTCGTGTACCTATCATCATCCAGTTGGGGCTGACTGTCGCTATTGCAATCACTGCAACCGTTACGGTCACTTCACCCGCAACTGCCGCATCGAACCATGAATTTGAGTACAACAACAACAGCTCCAGCAAAAGTCTTCAGCATCAAGTATCTAGCAAGCATAGGATAAAGTTGTAATGATACGATTATCGACGTTAATTTCTAAGTTTTGAACCTACTCTACTTACTCGATGTTGCCACTACGCGTGACATTAACTCTCGTTTTCGTCTTCTCTATCACACTCTAGTCGTCGCACTTAGACTAGATCCACACACATACTATATACCATATACTATATCACGAAATAATGTGTTTTACCCTCACTACACTCTTAGAACGAGGTACGATAAACATGCAAGGAACGAATAATCACGGGTGCACACGGGATTATTTGGGTCAGTGCACGGTGATCGTAGTGAATTCTAAAAAGTGCCATAGCGTTTGACAAAAGGTGACACCAAAACACGGGATGAAAGTAGTAGGGGTCGGGCGAGGTATGCTTTATCATACTACCGAAGTTCCGTGAAGAAAGTGCCACGTGGAGTTGAACGTTATTAGACCTATTATACTATTGTGATTATTTTCAACACACTACACTCAATCGCAAGGCGTAACAAACCGTATCATCGCAAGACTTGTCGTAAGTCTGCAAACTCAATGCAATCGCCTCATCGATGGACTCTGGGGAGTCTACCTCGCAGGAAAATTGCATCGACGCAAGACTGGTCGTAAGTCTGTTGCAACGAATCTCGATCAAGCAAATAAACGTTCACGACATTGTTGAGTGAGGACCTATTCTACCCTCCTCGATAGCCGTGATGCGTCATAACGAAACGTTAAGCTTATTCGAAACAAGACTCGAACCCGACAATCGCAATCATTTATCATGAGTATCTCGCAATCTCTATCGCTTATTACGTGAATCCGTATCGTTTGCTGTGTATCAATCTATCGCTATACCGTTAGCTGTGATATTCGTGTTAAGTTAGCACACATGACCTCGCTTCACGAGATGAAGCTCATATGATTAAAGCAAGGTGTTTTAGCCATATCAGCGACCTTTCGTGGAAAAAGGCCATGTGGGGACTAATGTTAGTCAAACTCCGTGGTGTTAATCAATCGAAATCGAACCGCATACCATCATCGCTTGCACGCAACAACTACCGCTTATCGAATTTCGATTATCATCACCATCATTGCTAGTGTTGTGTCTATATTATTCGTTTAATCACCTAATCGCTGATCGCCTATCGTGTATAATCTACCGCTTATCACTCGCTTGGTGTTCATTACAGTCTATGTGGTATTAGTACACATGACACCGCTTCACGAGGTAAAACTAACCTGGTTAAGCACGGTGTTTCGCCATGTTAGCAAACTCTCGTGGAAACTTGCCATGTGGGTTTGATGTGTAACCTAATCGAAAACGCGCTATTCGCTTCTCGCTTATCAACTCACCGGGTTAATCTATTCGATCTTATCTTATGCTCGGTCCGACTTCTTATCGATTGGGCCGAGTAAACGCAAATCTATCCATGTCATATCGGCACACCTGACACTGCCTCACGAAACGGGAATAGTATGGGCAAAGCATGGTGGATACGCCGCTGGTACTTCCTATATATAAGTGTTTTAAACATATTAACAGACTTTCGTGGGAAAGTGCCAAGTGGGGCTCGGTAATTAACTACCTTTTTGTACTAATTAAAAAAAAAAAAAAACGTCTTTTTACAAAATTTTTGATTTAAAACCGGTGGACAAGTGAAATTTTCTCACGACGTGGAGCTAACATCGAATCAGCTTAACTCCATGTCCAAGGAAAGCTTCATAAGCCCAGTTTTTCCTTAAACTTTTACAACGTCAAAATAGAAATCCTTCCTTGGACATTGGTTCGACATCGAGTTCAGCTTGGATCCATGTCATAGGAGAATTTTCGTAAACCTTGTTTTCATCTCCGAGTTCCTTAAAATATTTAAAAACTCTAAACTTCCTTGCAACATCGGTTAACATCGACACTGTTGACCGCACGTTAAAAGGAAAAATTTTCAAAGATTTTATCCTCGACTCCTTTTAAACATCTAAGACGAATGTTTATTGTAACGTTGGATAACGATCGACTCAGTTAATTCAACGTCATGAGAAACCTTTCAAATTGCAATCGCATCGGACTAACGAACTCTACACAAGACAAGGTACTTTGAAATGCCAACTCGTGGGATTAATACTTTCGTCTTTACGTCGCCTTCTCACTATCGCAATCGATCCCTCTTATTCGAAACGCTCTTGTTTGTCAACTCTCGGTCAATCACTCGCTGTATCGTTACGTATACAAGATCAACTCTTAGAAGTCTACCTATTGGATTAATTTCGGGACGAAATTTCCTAAAGTAGGGGAGACTGTAACACCCCGCACTTTTGGTGCGTTGTTACTACTCGTTATACTCGTTACGCCTAGCACCAGAGATTCGGATCATAATGTAACTATGTCGTATATATCGCTATTCGAAGGATAATCGCATATTTTCAAGCTACAGTATACTACATTATTATCACACTAACACTCACGGAGACATTGAGTGAGGACCTACTCTACCCTCCTCAGTGGCCGTGATGTGTCGAACGTAAACAAATAACGCTAACAAGGACTCTCGGGTGAGTGCTGTAGCTCCAGTCGTCGTGACGATGATGACAATACGAGTAAACGGTACCCCGTCAGTCTTTGTGGCACTACACGAAATAACGTTCACGATGACATCAAGAAAGGGCCTATACTACCCTCATTGATGGCCGTGAAACGTCGCTGATAATCGAATACTCGAATCGAAACCGGTTGTGAATTATCGAAACTTTGGATTATGGATACGTAAATACGACCCCTAGTGATATATATATATATATATATATATATATATATATATAATAGTAACAATATAATAATAATATAAAATTAATTATGAAAGGAACGCGCTTCGAAAACCATCAAAACGATCAAAAACGGAGAAGTCCAAGCGTCAGGATAGCTATCCGGACGGATGGACCATCCGGACGGATGGGCCTGCGCACGGATGGCCATCCGCACGCATGGGCCATCCGCATGGATGGGCCATCCGCACGGATGGACTATCCGGGCCAGATCTCTTTCCCTCTTCTCTGTTGCCTATAAATACCCTGTCACATCACTTGAACAGTGATGTGACAGCTCCTGTTCAACCAAACGCGCACCAAGACCCTTTTCTCTCGATTTCCTCACGATTCCGGTAAGATTTCAACCTAAAACTTGTACTTCTACAATCTACACTCGAATCTACATCATTCTATCTTTCACAACTCAAATTCTAACCGTGAAATCTACGGATGTGAGGCGTTTTGAGGTGATGTCACCAAGAGTTCTTATGAACTTCAAGTTGGGGTCTCATTTCACTATAAACGACTCAGATCCGGGTGATTTCCACATGTTTTAATGACAAATCTCACTTAAATGTGTGCGATTTCGAGTTAACCATGAAGAACCATCATGAACGGCCAGATCTGATGGAACGGGGTGATTCCCGGCCGTTAGAATGAGTCGGAATTGACGGAACTTCAGGTGTTAGTGCGAAATTACACTACTCTGGTGAAAACGAACGTTTTCCTTCCGTTAAACACTCGAAAACAGTGTGAAACAGACATGACAGCCGCACGGGCAACAGGTCAGTCCGCACGGACAACAGGTCAGTCCGCACGGATGACACAAGTCCGCACGGATGACATGTCAGTCCGCACGGATGACATGTCACCCGCACGGATGGGATGTCATCCGCACGCACCAGTTACTCGCACGGATGTTATGTCATCCGCACGCACCAGTTACTCGCACGGATGTTATGTCATCCGCATGCACCAGTCAACCGCACGGATGAGATGTCACCCGCGCGCACACTCATCCGCACGCACACCACCGTCCGCACGTACCATTGTCTCAACCGCACGGACAACCTGTTATCCGCACGGATAACATGTCATCCGGACGGATGACCTGTCATCCGGACGGATAACATGTTTGATCCGCACGGATGAGGGCAATTCAACCAAATGTGTAACTTTCAAGGCAAATCTTGCTTAACCGTACATCGTTTACTCTGTTCTTCAAGGATCAACACAGACGTACTCGCAACCGACTCAATCAAGTTGTAATCTCGCTAAATACGCACTGTGAGTATACTTGACCCCTTTTTAATCGAATTTTGGGTGTAACATACGTTTCTAGCAAATCGAACTTATCAATCGAAATATTCAATCAATCGAATTATCATTTGCGAATAACTGTTATGCATAGAAATACGTGATGCTAGTTGCATATGTGCTAGGGCTTATACTCGCGACGTCCCACCACAACTAGTATAGTACTATTGCGCCCGACGAGGTCTAGTTATGCCATCGTACATTCGAGCATCGAGGACTTAGTTGGTAGTATCAGTTTTGTGAGTATATATGTCGTGTATTACGTTTGTGCATATGGAAATTCGCTACACTTTTTATCTACCATGCTGTACTTATCAAACCTGTATACTCGCCAATACTTTTGTATTGACAATTATTTTAACGTATGTTGCAGGTTAGATCGCAGACTATGTCAAATCAAGCTAGGAAGTCTAGAAACTCAACTAAAATCTAGGTTGTCGGATTTGCATTGTTCGAGAGGACAATAAATCTGTGATAACTTACGTGATTGTATTATTTGTTAGTATGGGATAACGAATGTATTAAATATTATCGCAAAATAGTTGTTATGGATTCTCTTGAGCAATCTGATTCGCCTAGTGCCGCGCCCCGATGATTCCGCCATCGGTTGGGGTGTGACAGTATGCTTCAAATCTTTTTAAAGAATGGGCGCTAGAATGGTGGAACATAGTGTTACAAGCTAAAAGAAGGATCGAGGCATATGCCATGAAATGGGAAGAATTTAAGAATCTTGTAGAAAGAAAATTCTATCCCGAGTATGAAAAAGATCAAATGGAAAATAAGTTCCTAAATCATCGAATGACGGGTGTAGATTGTCGTGGTTATACTTCGACATTCTTCGAATATGCTAGAGTGGTACCAACGCTGGCTTCGCCAGAGCCGGTACTCATTTCTCGCTATATTTGGGGATTAATTAGTGAAATCCGTAATATCGTTAAAGCTGCGAGACCTCGCACTATTGACGATGCGGTGGAATTAGCTAACACCCTAACTGACGAATTGGTACGCACAAGAGATGAAAATAGGAAAAAGGAACTGGCTCAGAAAATTACCCAAGGATTTCGTACGGGTAATAATAACAGCTTCAAGAGAAGAGGAACAGGGCAATCTTCAAATCCGCCTTTCTGCCGGAATTGCAAAAAGAAACATTATGGAAGATGTAATGTGACCTGCAACTTTTGCAAAACCATAGGACATCGTGAAGAAGACTGCAGAAGGAAAACAAGGATTTGCTATAACTGTGGAGAAAATGGGCATTTCAAAACAGAATGTCCTTAATTGGCTAAACCAGTAGACAACAAAACCAAGACAGCCGACGGAGCTACTAAGAAGAATGTTCGAGCATTCCAATTAACTACTCAAGAAGCAGAACTCATTCCAGATGTGATAGCTGGTACGTTCTTAGTTCACAACATTTACGCAGAAGTAATGAAAGGAAGAATAAAAGAGTTAGAACAAGGAACTGATGGAATTTGGAAATTCCACAAAAGAAGGATTTGGGTACCTAAGCAGGGAGATTTAAGAGATAAGATTTTAGAAGAAGCCCATAAATCTAGGTATACTATGCACCCTGGAAACAATAAGATGTACCAAGATTTAAGAAATAATTTCTGGTGGATAGGCATGAAGAAGGATATAGCTAAATATGTTTCTAAGTGTCTTACTTGTTCACAAGTTAAGGCAGAACATCAGAAACCTTCAGGTCTACTACAACAGTTAGAAATGCCTGTATGGAAATGGGAACTCATAACAATGGATTTTGTTACTAAGTTACCCAAAACCAGAAAAGGTAATGACGCGATTTGGGTAATTGTGGATCGATTAACCAAATCAGCCCACTTTCTACCTATGAAAGAAACCTTTAGCATGGAAAGATTGGCAAAGTTGTATGTAGATGAAGTAGTATCCTTACATGGAGTTCCACTCTCCATTGTATCAGATAGCGATAGTCGTTTTACTTCTCATTTCTGGACTAGTTTCCAAGAAGCAATGGGAACTCGACTAAACCAAAGCACTGCATATCATCCTCAAACAGACGGGCAAAGCGAAAGGACGATCCAAACTCTAGAAGAAATGCTCCGAGCGTATGTGATAGATTTTGGTGGAAATTGGGACGATCACTTACCTCTGATCGAATTCTCCTATAACAATAGTTATCATTCAAGTATTGAAACTGCCCCATTCGAGGCACTGTATGGAAAAAAGTGCAGAACTCCAGTTTGTTGGGAAGAAATAGGAGAAAGTCAATTGTCAGGTCCTGAAATAGTACAAGAGACGACTGACAAGATTACACAAATCAAGGAAAGACTGAAGACAGCTCGAGATCGTCAAAAGAGCTATGCCAACAATCGACGTAAGCCGTTAGAATTCCAAGTTGGAGACAGAGTACTATTGAAAGTTTCTCCTTGGAAAGGAGTTGTTCGATTCGGTAAGAAAGGAAAGCTAAGTCCAAGATACGTAGGACCATTTCCAGTGATCCAACGTATAGGACTAGTTGCTTATCGTTTACAATTACCAGAAGAGTTAGCAGGAGTACATGATGTATTTCATGTATCCAACCTCAAGAAATGTCTATCAGACGAATCTCTGGTAGTACCTCTTCAAGATATAAAGGTAAACGAAAAATTAAAATTTGTTGAGAAACCTTTTCAGATAGAAGACAGAAAAGTGAAGTTTCTCAAGCATAAACGACTAGCGCTAGTTAAAGTAAAGTGGGATTCAAAGAGAGGAGCTGAATACACTTGGGAGCTGGAATCAGAAATGAAGCGAAAGTATCCTCAATTATTCCAGTAAATCTCGAGGACGAGATTTTTATTAAGGTGGGGAGGATGTAACAACTCGTATCAAAAGTCCTAATTATTATTTTATTTTGTCCAAAAGGAAACCCTAATTGAAACACCCAAGTGATTCTGCACAAACCCTAAAATTTTCAGAATAATCAGAATCAGGATCAGGGCCCCTAAAACTCAGGGGGGGGGGGGGGGGGTAAACCCTAGTTACGATTATCCACATAACTATCTGTCAAAATCGAATTTTACAATTCCGTCAAGTCAGCAAGGCTAGTTAGGGACGTGGCTACCCTATGGTAGAATAGGACCCCTCGCGCCACGCGACGCTCCCAGGGGTACCCCTCGCGTCACGCGAGGGGGGTCAAAATTCATGTATAAATAGTAGAGTCTGGGACTTGATTTTGGGCACTGAAACGACGAAGAAATTCGTTATACCTACTGAGATATCGTAAACACAATTCTAAAACACACACGAATCCCGAATTGCTGCCGCAAAACAGGGTAATAACTCGATCGCTGATACGATTCAATGTCCGATCGATTAAACTATCCAATGGATGTTTAAGTGCTGCCCACATTAGGTTTATACTTTGTCATTCGTTGTTAATTCAATGGATGTTTAAGTATTGCACTTTGTCATTCGTTGTTAATTCAATGGATGTTTAAGTATTGCACTTTGTCATTCGATGTGAGGGTTTGATCTCGTGAGTTATCGTAAATACTGTATTGGTTACTAACCTGATTTTGTGTGCATTGTTATTTAAACTAGGTTAACAAGGCTAATCAATAGACTAGACTCTGTCCGTGTTAAATCTGCAATGTGAGTCATTCTCTTTTTATCAGAATGCTTTATAAATTCTTAAATATTTTCAAAGTTATAATTACAGTGATTAAGTTTATGTAATCACCAAATTACAGCCGGTATGTGGGGTTTTGTATACATTACTTGATAATCTTTGCCATTGGACAAACGGGTGGCCAATGGTGATATGACCATAGTCACAGATCCGGTCGAGTGACAAATACTGTGGGTAGTTGGTTGATATCAGAAACATTGTAATCTCTCTTAATACTGTAAATTATAACAAATGTGTCGTTTTAATAAATAGAATGATTCACCAGTATTTCCCGCTGACAAAACCTTTTTCAAACATGTTTCAGGTGATCTGTTGTGATTCAGGGAAAGTGCCTTGAAGCATTGCAAGCTTAAGAAAGTGGCTCATTATAAAATAAAGAAATATGTTTTGTAAAATAAAGATTTCTTCGTGAAATCACATGATTGTAAATTACAGGGGTTTTATCCCGAGTTGTGAAATAAAATAATCAGGAAAATTTTAGCTTTAAAAAGATCCTGATGATAAACTTCCGCTGTCAATTTAATTAAATAAATACCACGGGATTTTCTGTCCCGCGGCTCCTGAAACGGGTAAAACCGGGTCGGGGGTCGTGACAACATGCGCAAGGTAAATCTTTTTGTTTTAATGTAAAATGTCTATTCTAGCTTCAAGATAGCACAGTTCGTTAGGAATTTAATCATGGCCAACATAGTTCTTCTAATCTATAATATGTTATACTGCGGTGTTGTCTCATATATGTTTGGGTTTTCAACCATAGCATCTCAGTTTCCTTTTTTCCTCCCTTTTCATAGGTTTGTGACAAACAAAAAACTATTATATTAGCTGACATGGCACACATCAGTCAGTTGGTTGCTGCTGGTGTTGTACCGTCACCTTTTGAATATGCAGATGTTGTGACAACCACAACACACAAGTCACTGCATGGGCCACGTGGAGCAATGATCTTTTTCAGGAAGGGACTAAAAGAGATCAACAAAAAAAGCAAAGAAGTGAGTCTTTTATAGTTAATATGAACAAACAAAAGCTTTATCAATGTATTTGATTCATGAATTGGAATTGTAGTACGATATGAAAAGGAAGAAGCACCTTGTGATCTCTAAATGTGGCTTTTATAAGGTCAGATTTGATGTATAGCTAGTGGTGGCCTGACTGATTGATGGTGTTAAAATCTTTAATCATGTTTCTTTTGTCGAGATTAAAGGGGCAATAAACAAGTAGCATGCAGTCGCTTATTATTACAGATTTTAGTGCATGTTGATAGAAACCATTTTTTATCTGTTGGCATTTCTTTTCTAAATAAAACTTAATGAATATGCCAAAACAAGATTACGACAGTAGATAACGATAAAAATTGTGCGTGCACACCTACTCTAAGGGTTTAGGGGATGCCGCCCAGCAAAAAAAAAATAGTGTATCTTTTAGGTAAAAATTCTAATCGTTCCCTTAAAAGTTTAGATAAAAGCCTCCCGATTGCCGACCAAAAGATAAATCATGGATTCCTCCTAAAGGGTCTAAACTACCAAAGGTCACTTTAAAAACTAGGTTTTCCAGACATTTTTATGATGCATACATGCTCATAACCATAAATATATCATGTTCGCTTGCATTGGGTATTTTTTTAGGAGTTAGTTTGGTTTAAAATGAATTATAGAACGGATTATGGTATATGTTTTAAGTATATAACGATGTAGTACAATTTAAATCATGGTGTAGTTATCTATAAGTGGTCACATGTTTTCATTTTCTTAAAAAAATATTCTCACAAGAGTAAAATATGTGCAAAGGTCAATCATTCTTTGTCCATATTATCAACCAGAATAGGAGAAAGCAAGAACAATGAACATTTACTGTACTATTTTTGTACAATTTCAGTAACGTTACTTTCGGTAGTGGTACTGGTTCAATATAGTACTAGTAATAACAAATTTTACCTTCAAATAAAGTTACAGTACTATTTTTGTACTGTCCAATTTGACCATCGTGTTATTTTAGTCTAACATATTTTTTTGTAAAGTTAATTATTAAATTACTTCAACTCAACTATATATATTGAAGCTTAAGTATTCTCTTTCCTACCTTTTCTTTCAAATATACGTATTGCACTTAAAGTCTACCATTTATTATTACTTTTTCTTTCAAACATGAGTTGTAATGAAGCAACTTCAAAACCTAAAAGAGGAAGACAAAGAAAAAAAATACATATCTAGTAAGAATGTTATTATGTTTTCTATTTATGTTTTTTGGGATTATTTCTAATTTTTAATAATTTTTTTCATTTTGTACAGGAAATCGGAGGAGTAGTAGATTAAAGGAAACCACTTTAATGAGGATTAGAAAAGAAGGGACACCTATAAACAAACTTTATATAATGAAAAAGAAAATTTTATACCTGATTTAACAATGTTAAGTTTTTTGACACTAGAAGAGGTAGAATCAGATGATAATTCACTATCTTCACCTAAACAAAATGAAAAGAATTCACATGCTTTTAAAGAAATGAAGGAAAAATATATTAAAAGTTTTACAATTTCTGAATTTTTGGGAAACAAAGAAAATATTACGATGAATCACCTTATGAAAACAATCAAGTTGACGCAAAGGCATCTTTAAGCACTGAAGAGAAAAAGATAGCATATTCATTTGTTTCAAATGTGACTAAATCAAGGTAAGTTTTTAATTTGATAGCTTTTTTTAAACTTTATTAAGCTCTTATTATCATCTGTTTTGACAATTACGTTTAGTTAACCGAAGATTCTAGAGATCTAATTTAAGAGATGGTGTATATAAACCAAAATCCGCTTTAAATTAAGCTTGTTGTTTATTTAATGAATTATCTTCTCATTTTTAAATGTTGGGCTTTGTCTGTCGTATTCTAAATGTTGGGCTTTGTTTTCAGCCATGTCTGCAATAGCACAAGAACCTAAACCTAGGAACCCCTATTCTGATGTGTTCGTCACCAAGGCGAACCTGCTAGCGATACCACTCTTCCCAGTTACTGTGACGTTGGCCGTATTTCTTGGCCGAAACCTCCAGAAAGGCAAGGCTCTTCCTACCGAGGTGTATGTCTCAATTGGGCTGTATGTTTGTTGTTTTCTTGTGGGCGTCTTCCTTTGTTACAAGTTTGAAAAGGCGAAGAAGGATCCGGAAGAGAGCAGATGGATGCGGCTTCTGGTTATGTTTTTCCACCTATCTGCGGTTGACGCAACTGGCCTCCTCATGATACGCTCTTTCATTAACACTGAATTTGGCGTTTTCTTAAGATATCTGATGGTGTCAGTTACCGTCGTGTATCTGATTGGTTATACCTTCTGTGATATAATGATAAGGATGGGCGAGTTTCTTAGCAATGCGTATGACTTTGTTAAAGACCATGGTAAAGACCTTGTTAAAGTGCCTGGCGTGGTGTATGGCTGGGCTGGGAGAGTGCTATGTGGTAAACCTGGCGTTATTTCAATTTAGCAGAGGTTGTTATGTGTCAGTAGTTCTGTTTTTATATATCATAGTGGAAAGTATTGATAGCGACAGTCAACTTTTTTTGTTTCCAATTAACCCAAAATAATATTCAGTTGTATGAAAATGGTAATAATCATATGTATGCATGCACGAATCTATGAAAATGTATAATATTGCCATTCCGATTGGTAAAGTAGAGGGTGAGTTAGAATCCAAGAGGTTCTGTGGGGTGAATCGAGCGGGGTATAAAAAATGGTGGTGGGTGAATCGAGCGGGGTAAAAATGGTGGTCCGCAAAAAATACCTCATCTCTCGTTCAGCCATTTTCGGTTAACAATCCTCTTCTTGAAGAGCCGGATAAGTTAGGTTCTTTTAGTGATGGTGTGAGTGGTGCCTCATCGGCCCAAACCTATTAATGGTCGTGTGCTTCCCTCGACATGAGGTCCCCCTATTAACTATGGAATTACAACCGTCCAAAAGAAGACGCCGCGGTAAAAGCTATAGATCAAACTAAGTGGTTCCCTGCTCAACGGAAGTTTTTTGGGAGTATGACCGGGAGTATTGTATTGAAGATGTGGGGGAGGACGACGGCAAAACTCTTTACTCACCAGAGAAAATCGGCTTATCTTTTCGATAACGTAAGTAATTATGTTACCAGATAGGAGTGTCTTTTGGTGTGGCGTGGTTTTCTGGTTTTTGTTCGGCTCGAAGACCAGGTTATTGTTTGATAATTTCTCATTTCTTTTTATTGATGGTATAAAGCCCAATTTTTGTTCTTTTAATTTAGTGTTGAAGGCCCAAGTGGGGACATCTCGAAGCCTGTCTTAGCGATGCATATAATCAGCCAATATAATCGGCTGATATCTTGTGATTATTATTTAATTATCGTATTTGATTTGGTGTATAGTTGGCATGTATATTCTGTTTCCTATTTTCCAGTTGTATCATTCCCTATTTAAAGGGTTATCATATTCAATAGAAGGCATTCAGAATTTTACACCATAAAGTCTTTTATGGTATCAGAGCAATTCTGATATCCTTCTCTTCCTCCTAATCTTCCGCCGCCTTTTTTTTTTTTTTTTCTGTTCGGATACGTCCGACCAAGTTATCAAGATGAATAAAGATTCTGTCGATCAGCCTCCAAAGCCCCAATCCTTACATCCTGCATACTCTGTAACAAATATACAGAGTAAGATCCGCACCCTAGACGGTACCAATGTCACGTATTCTCAATGGATCAGGCTGTTTCGATTACATGCTGTCGCCTACAAGGTAATGGAGCATATTGACGGTACTGCCCCTCCGGCATCATCCTCTGCAGAACATGAGGCCTGGAAAGAAATCGATGCACTTGTCCTTCAATGGATATTCAGCACGATCTCTGATGACCTTCTTAAACGAGTCATGGACGGCAGTACTGCTACGGCTCATGCTGCGTGGTCCAAACTCGAGAAAATCTATCTCAGCAACAAAAAGGCACGTGCTGCATCATTGGAAGCCAAGTTCTGTAATCTGTCTTTATCAGCGTGTTCCTCTGTTGAAGACTATTGTCAGCGATTGACTGACCTTGCAAACCAACTGGCCGATGTCGATGCCTCTGTTACCGAGTCCCGCCTTGTTCTTCAACTGGTCAGGGGTCTCCCAACCGAATATAATACCACCGCTGCCCTCATTAATCAGAATGGCGTTGATTGGGATCAAGCCGTTAGTATGCTGAATGATGAAGTCCTGCGTTTAGAAGCCCAAAAAGGGTCTCATTCTACCGTTCTGGCCGCAACCTCTGCTCAAACAACCCCTCAAACCAACCAGCCGGTTCAGCCTTCAGATAACTCCTCTTCCTCTCGTGGCCGGGGCCGGGGTCGTGGATCCTGGAACGGCCGCGGTGGCAGGGGACGCGGCAGTAGCAACCGGCAGCCGTTTTCTCCCTGGTCCGGACAACAGCAGCAGTCTGGATACTCTCAACAGCCCGGGTTCCCTAACTGGGCCTGGTGGACACCTCCACCATGCCCCTATCCGACCCAGCAGCAATGGCGGCCCAACAGCAGCCCACTTCAGCAGCTGTTAGCCCAATCTCAGGCCCATTTTTCAGGGTTTCCACAGCAGCAGTTCAGCGGGTACAGTCCTTCACCACAGGGCGTATACAATGCACTGAGCCCTTCGGATCTCAGCGCAGCATTCAGCAACATGCAGATGAATCAACCGTCTTCCTCTTGGGCTTCGGACATTATGGATACAGGGGCAGAATCTCATGTAACTCATGAGCAAGGTAAGTTACTAATCCCACATTCTACTCCTGTATGTAGTAAATTATTGGTGGGCAATGGCAATTTTTTACCAATACACGGATCTGGCACGGGTTTTCATCACCTACCAAACCGAACCTATGTCCTACCCAATGTCCTTTACAGCCCACAAGTTATTAAAAATCTTATTTCTGTTAGACGTTTTACTCGTGATAATCAAGTTTCTGTGGAGTTTGACCCGTTTGGTTTTTCCTTGAAGGATCTCAAAACTAGGAGGCTCCTATCCCGTCACAACAGCACCGGAGACCTTTATCCTTTCACTCAGCCGCAACTACCTCCTCAAGCCACTTTTCTTGCTACCACCAGTCTCCCCTGGCATGATCGTCTAGGTCACCCAGGGGCTCAAGTTTTAGAACTTTTAAGTCGTACTTTCAATTTTCAATGTAATAAGAGTAAAAACTCACATGTTTGCAATTCTTGTCAACTTTCAAATAGTAAACGTTTGCCCTTTCATGCTTCTAATACTTTTACATTTGCACCCTTTGATATAATCCATTGCGACTTATGGACATCTCCTATCACGAGTAAAACAGGATACAAATATTATATGGTTCTCATTGATAATTTCTCACACTTCGTGTTGGTGTATCCTCTTAAGTATAAGTCTGACACGTTTCCTACTTTTACCAAATTTCACCGTTTAATTGAAACTCAATTTCACCGAAAAATTAAAACTTTTCAATGCGACCTAGGGGGTGAATTTGACAATTTAGCCTTTAAAGCCTTCGCAGACCAACACGGACTGCTGTTTCGGTTTGCTTGCCCCCAAACCTCCAGCCAAAACGGCCGGGCAGAACGAATGATTCATCGACTAAACGACATCATCCGTGCTCTGCTCATACACGCAAATCTCCCTCCCTCTTTTTGGGTGGAAGCATTACACACGGCCGTCTATCTGCACAACATTCTACCCACCAAACGTCTCAATTTTTATACTCCTACCTTTGCCCTCTACCTACGGCATCCTGAGTACGAACACCTACGGGTGTTCGGGTGTGCTTGTTACCCAAACACCTCTGCTACCCAACCCCATAAATTGCATGCCCGTTCCATCCGGTGCATTTTTCTCGGGTATCCACCAGATTTTCGTGGGTATAGATGTTTTGACCCAACAACGGGTAGAGTACACATCTCTCGTCACGTAACCTTTGACGAGAATGTGTTCCCTTACACCATTCCTCAAAAACCCAACGCCTATAACTTTTTGGATGACGTCGTTCCTCTAGGCTTTACTTTTCAACAACCGATCCCCAAGCCTTCCATTACGGCTCCATACCGCTTCACTTACAGCCGGCGTCCCAGACCACCCGTAGCCCAAACACCCACCGGCCCTACTCCAGCAGCCCATTCGACCATCCCAGGTCCCGGCCCACACCCACCTGCCCACCCTAACTCAACCGGCCCACCTGTTCCACACTCCACTTCGACCGCTCCCCCAGCCAACTCCCATCCCATGACCACACGTTCCAAATCTCGGTCCACTACCCAATCGGCATTTTCAGCCACCACCATCTCACCCATCCCTAATACTTATGCCAAGGCCCTATCTGATCCTAATTGGTTAAATGCTATGCAAACCGAATTTACTGCTTTACAGGACAATGAAACGTGGGAATTAGTTCCTCGACCTACGGATCGCCCGGTAATTAGATGTATGTGGCTTTTCCGTCATAAGTTTAAGGCTGATGGCTCACTTGAACGTTATAAGGCCAGGTTGGTTGTTAATGGCAATTCACAGACAGTGGGCATTGACTGCGAGGACACCTTCAGTCCGGTTGTCAAACCGGCTACCATTCGGACAGTACTATCACTCGCAGTCTCACGGTCATGGCCTATCCACCAGTTGGATGTCAAGAATGCATTCTTACATGGGGAACTAAATGAAACCGTTTTCATGCATCAACCTCCAGGTTTCTATGATCGAAGGGCACCGAACTTTGTATGTCGTCTTAAAAAGTCTCTTTATGGGCTCAAGCAAGCACCACGGGCCTGGTACACCCGCTTTGCTAACTATATTACCTCTCATGGGTTTCGTAGCAGTGCCTGCGACAACTCGTTATTTATTTATAATCAGGATTCGTCCAACACTGCTTATTTGTTATTATACGTAGACGACATTATTCTCACTGCATCTAATAACACACTTTTGCGTGATATTATTGCTACTTTGTCACGGGAGTTTGCTATGACCGATTTGGGCCGCTTACATCACTTCTTAGGTATCAAAGTCTCGCAACAATCCCATGGTATTTTTCTTTCCCAAGCTCAATATGCAAAGGATATAATTGCTCGGGCATCAATGTCGTCGTGTAAGCCTTGCATGACTCCCGTAGACCTCTCGGCCAAACTAAGCAGTACCGATGGCCCATTATTCTCGGATCCTACTTTATATCGAAGCCTCGCCGGGGCTTTGCAGTATCTCACATTTACGAGACCCGACATATCATATGCTGTTCAGCAAGTCTGCTTGTTTATGCATGAACCTCGAGATTCTCACTTTGCTTTCATGAAGAGGATCATCCGTTACATTCAAAGGACGATTGATTATGGTATACGTATCATTAAATCAGCATCTGATTTCCTGGTCCTATTCCCGTCGCTCGACTTCGGGATATTGTGTGGGGTGGTTGCCCAGACAATATTCTGATGCTGACTGGGGTGGTTGCCCAGACTCCCGAATCTCATTCATTGGTGGCCTATTCTGATGCTGACTGGGGTGGTTGCCCAGACTCCCGTCGCTCGACTTCGGGATATTGTGTTTTCTTAGGTGATAATCTGATTTCCTGGTCCTCCAAACGGCAGCCCACTGTTTCACGATCCAGCGCTGAAGCCGAATACAGGGGTGTTGCAAATGCGGTAGCTGAAGCCACATGGATACGCAATTTACTTCTTGAGCTGCACACCCCTCTTACACAGGCCTCCGCTGTGTACTGTGACAACATATCAGCAGTGTATCTTTCCAACAATCCAGTTCAGCATCAAAGGACGAAACACATCGAGATTGACATACATTTTGTTCGTGATAAAGTTCGTGTCGGTCACATTCGCGTTCTTCATGTCCCTTCCTCATTGCAATATGCGGATATTTTCACTAAGGGGCTGCCACGGCAGCTGTTCCAGTCATTTCGCTCCAGCTTGAGCGTCTGTCCACCGCCCGCTCAAACTGAGGGGTGTCTTAGCGATGCATATAATCAGCCAATATAATCGGCTGATATCTTGTGATTATTATTTAATTATTGTATTTGATTTGGTGTATAGTTGGCATGTATATTCTGTTTCCTATTTTCCAGTTGTATCATTCCCTATTTAAAGGGTTATCATATTCAATAGAAGGCATTCAGAATTTTACACCATAAAGTCTTTTAGCCTGGCCCAAGGAAAGTTTTGCTATGCATCTCTTTATGGGCGAAACCTTATTTACCCAAAAATAAATCCACAATATACACTAATTTTTTTAACATAAAGGGGACCCAATTTCATTCCATACAACACAAAGCCTCTAACAACTTACTAGAGGTACAAGCATTTAAAGACTTCTTAGATACATTACACATTTTACTCCACATCTATACCAATAATCTAAAGATAAAAAGCCTCCCCATTTTGGCTCTGCACAAAAATACACTTTTCTTCCACTATTTTAGTGTACATTCCATTGAAAACTTTATTATTTATGTGTCGCCCATATAGTAGCCCTTATTATGCATAAGGTCGCCTTTCTTTGTTTCATTGACATTGTTGGTCGTCTCACTGCCATTACCGCCTCTCTAACAATCGTGTGTGAGAACAGATCTGGCACCTCCAGCCACACGCCTATCGCCCACCAAATGGATTTCGCTAGGAGGCAAGTTACTAGGATATAGTCTGCCGTGTTGAAAACTGTTGGGTATAGCTCTTTTAAACTCGTATCTGCAGCCCACAGACAATAACTCTGTTTACAAATCCGACAATACGCATACATAAATCTCGAAGAAAATAAAGAGAATTAGTACCAAATGTATAATAGAAACAATCTCACAAAAAGGAGAGGCATAATCATCTTTAAGTAACTTGTCGGTATCCTTACCAACTTTTGTTGTTCGTCAAATCTAAAAAGATATAAATAAATAAATAAAGTTAGATTTAAACTATAGTAAAATTTATGGACATGCACCAAATCTAAATAGAAATAAATAAAAGAAAGGTTAGTTGAATAATAGACTAAGAAGAAAAAATATATATTACCCTGCTAAATATTGTGCAAGAAATTACTATTTGTTCATCTAAAGCTCGTATACTCCAAGTCCATTAAAAAAATTTAGTTAACTTAGGTGAATTTTGGTCAAACCACATTTTTCTTTCTTTTTTTGCAGGTGCGATGGTATGGGATGGTGTTGTACCGGTTTACAGTAAAGATGATGGCGGTGGTGTTGGTTGATGACGTGGGTGGCGGAAAAGTGGCCGGTGGGGGTGGAAATGGTGGGTGGGTGGGTGATGACGTTGCATGCGGGTGGTGGCGATGATAGAAGGTTGTGATGGGGTGGGTGGTGGGAGGTGGTGGTGGTCGATGAAAATGGCAAAAAATGACAAAATTCAGGGACTAAAATGACTGAAAACAAAACTATTTGGACTATAACGGCAAGAAAAAAAATTATTTGGACTAAAGTGGCAATTTTGGTCAAACCTCAGGGACTAAAATGGTAATTTACTCTATTATTTAACATTTTGAAAACCGACCTGGACACTAAACGTGACCGGTTGTTGTTTGTTTAGCTCTTAATGAGGCTTTTAATGGTTCAGACCTCGTACTGGTTAAGCAGTTAATGATTCAGACTGTTTGTTTTGCTAGCAGATGCCTAAATACTTTAGACATTTGCCTCTAAATGGTTAAGTATTATATTGAGTCTAAATGGTTAAAACCTTTTATCTGAATGGCATTTACCTATGAACGATTAAGCATCCAGGCCTTTTAAGGCCTTTTACTGATTAAACACTTAGTCATTTAGAAGTTGCAAAACACAGATAGGAATACAATTATTACTATCTATACTATCTATAATAAGAGGTTTTAAGCTGATGTAAATCTGCCTATGTGTCAACTCCTAAGCTATGCCACATGTACATGCTGATGTCATAATTCCGTTTTTAATTATTATTATTATTATATTATTATTAATATTAATATTAATATTATTATGATAAATCCTTTGTTAGGAGGGAATTTTAAAAATGCATTGGGATATGAAATGGGCATTTAATTCACCTGTGAGAAGTAATCATATCTGAAGTCTCTCTTTCTTCTTCACTCTTTCTTCTCATTTCAAACCTACAGCCGATTCTATGGTTTATTTTCTTCATCTTCTATACGAACCATGTTATCAGCAAAGAATTCCGTCCGTGAATCACCATCTTTGTCTTTCTGATCAATGAAGATGATTTTATCATCCGAGGCTACGATGGCGAGATCTGGCGGTTCCGATTGGAATTATGAGGGTCACTCGGTTTATACTTTAGATTATGACAGTGATCTCTCGATCTAAAACTTCTGATAAGGTACATCGAATTTTTTTTTAGATTTATATCTTAAATTTTTCTTCTTTGATTTTGATGTGTGACGGGTGGTCCGTAGGACAACCCTTAAGTACCTTAAAAAGATTAAAATCCCATGCTTTACACGTTTAATTGTTTGAACTTGGTAACTACTAGTTGTTTGGACGTGCAGGTGTAAATGGAGCTTAAAAGGGAAGGAATTTGGAGCATCAATAAAAAATAAAATATTGGAATTGAAGAACTAAGAATATCACATGATAGAGGATGAAATTACGAGAACGTGGGCGAAAACGGCGAAGAAAACGGAGTTGAAACGAGAAAGTTATGAAGAAAACAAGAAAACGAAATCTGGTGCCGCCGTATCCTACGGCTAACCTACGGCTCCTGGCCGTAGGTTACGGCTCTGACCTGCGTAAAAGTTGTAACTGCCCCATTTATTGGCATTTTATGATGTCTTTTGAGTACCAATGATTCCCATTCGGTTACATACACTTTAGAGACGAATTTTGGGTGTTCTTGAGGGCTTGAAACAATTTCTAAACATCTGGTTAGTGTTTTTAATCCATACCAACTCTTGAATTTTACTTTTATTGCAATTAGTGTAGTTTTAGTCAAGTTAGTTAATCTTCTAAATAACACATATTCCACAAACTCACTGTGTTCGATACCCACTTGCCACTATCTATTTAGTAGTAATTGGATTAAATTTGATTGTGACCACGACATCAATGTGGCCATGATGGGAGGTTTTTGTTTCAGTATCTCTGTTGATAATGGGGAGCACAAACTCGCCGACGCCGCGTTTGTGTTGTTCCGTGTTCGTCTTGGAACCCTTTAGGGTTTCTGGACGGTGGTTGACGATGGTGGCTCTGGTTTCAATTGGTAGTGGTCTGTGGTTTGGTTATGATGACTTAAAAATTTTTACACACAATTCATGACCATGGCGTGGCAAGAATAGTGGAAGGCAAGTTTAAACCTGCAACCCTTCTTGCAACCATGGTTTGTGAAAGTTCTGAACCATAGAAAGCACAGACCTCATGAACAACAACATTCGTCCATCCAGGTGATTGATTTACATTATCCCCTTTTGAGTTTCAGTATGATGGTACATTGTTCTTTATTTTTAGGTTTTTGGGTTTTTTGAAATTTTGGGCGTTTTTTATCGGGTGAAAGTTTGATGAAATTGGGATTGGAATCTTGTAGTGGAACTATGGAACGAGATTTCATGGGTTTGAATTTGAAACATTCGGTGGTGGTGGTGAAAGAAGAAGCTGTTGAAGTTTGTAAGGAATCAGTGCGATTTTGTTCATTTTTTTCGAATTTGTTCAGTTTTTGTCATCAGGTACAAGATCTTTGTTTTAAAATTACTGATGAAAATTGTTGATGATTAAATCTGATTCATTTATTTATGTATCAGGTGCAGATGTTTACCGTCAAGCTGGTGAAGTTTAGGTATGTTTATTACCAGATTTTGTAATGGATGCATAGGTTTCTTTAATTAGGTTTTGTGTTTATGATCATTAACCTAAATGGATTTTCAATCGTTCTAAAAATTGAAGATGCACCATACGCTCTGTACTGTTGTCGACATCTCGACAGATATATGTTTCGTTTTGATTGTGCATTCACGATTAAGAATAATTAGATGACTTCCTGTCTACTTCAATAAGACTACAACAGTTGCATTGCAATGTCAAATCACAAAAGCAGTTATATGTTTGGTATTACATTAACACGTTTATTTTTACATATGAGATCTTAAATTATATATTTTAATTTTGTTCATGACACTCCAATGCTCATGTGAAGAAGTGTTTCCAATTATGGGAATAAATGTTGATTTCTGCAACTCGAACTCTTCTTACTGGATCTCAGGTTATTTAAAACTGATGATAAGGTACATAGATTTTTTTTTTTTGTAGATTTATATCTTAAATTTTTCTTCTTTGATTTTGATGTGGCCATGATGGAAGGTTTTTCTTTCAGTATCTCTGTTGATGATGGGGAGCACAGACTCGCCGACGCCGCGTTTGTGTTGTTCCGTGTTCGTCTTGGAACCCTTTAGGGTTTCTGGACGGTGGTTGACGATGGTGGCTCTGGTTTCAATTAGTAGTGGTCTGTGGTTTGGTTATGATGACTTAAAAATATTTACACACAATTCATGACCATGGCGTGGCAAGAATAGTGGAAGGCAAGTTTAAACCTGCAACCCTTCTTGCAACCATGGTTTGTGAAAGTTCTGAACCATAGAAAGCACAGACCTCATGAACAACAACATTCGTCCATCCAGGTGATTGATTTAGATTATCCCCTTTTGAGTTTCAGTATGATGGTACATTGTTCTTCATTTTTAGGGTTTTGGGTTTTTTGAAATTTTGAGCGTTTTTGATCGGGTGAAAGTTTGATGAAATTGGGATTGGAATCTTGTAGTGGAACTATGGAACGAGATTTCATGGGTTTGAATTTGAAACATTCGGTGGTGGTGGTGAAATAAGAAGCTGTTGAAGTTTGTAAGGAATCAGGTGCGATTTTATTCGTTTTTTTTTTCAATTTGTTCAGTTTTTGTTATCAGGTACAAGATCTTTGTTTTAAAATTGCGGATGAAAATTGTTGATGATTAAATCTGATTCATTTATTTATGTATCAGGTGCAGATGTTTACCGTCAAGCTGGTGAAGTTTAGGTATGTTTATTACCATATTTTGTAATGGATGCATAGGTTTCTTTAATTAGGTTTTGTGTTTATGATCATTAACCTAAATGGATTTTCAATCGTTCTAAAAATTGAAGATGCACCATACGCTCTGTACCGTTGTCGACATCTCGACGGATATATGTTTCGTTTTGATTGTGCATTCACGATTAAGAATAATTAGATGACTTCCTGTCTACTTCAATAAGACTACAACAGTTGCATTGCAATGTCAAATCACAAAAGCAGATATATGTTTGGTATTACATTAACACGTTTATTTTTACATATGAGATCTTAAATTATAATTTTTAATTTTGTTCATGACAGCCCAATGCTCATGTGAAGAAGTGTTTCCAATTATGGGAATAAATGTTGATTTCTGCAACTCGAACTCTTCTTACTGGATCTCAGGTTATTTAATATCGATATCTATATCTATATAATCTATAATAATAGTTTAGAAGATGACCTCACATTGTTCATGGTCATGTCATAAATCTGAATTAATCGATGTTCGGTTGATGATGATGAGATCGATGTCACCTAAGGGATATTCATCAAAACGACATCAACTTCTCATCTCTTATTATAGATTATTATATTGATTATAGATGTTCGGTTGATGATTTTGAGATTGATGTCAGCTAAGGGATATTCAGTCAATGATGTTGATGAGATGCTTCTCACCTGAGACTAAAACAATGGTGTTTTTCTTGTCCTTTCAACATGAGGCTATGACGATTTTGTAGATCTGATTAAAAATTGAATGAAGATAGCATTATGGTATGGCAAGGTTGTAGGATGGTAGTTGTTCATGCAACCTCTCTTGCAGCCATGGTGTTGTCATCTTTATGCATAATCTGAGCCTGTCATTCTGACAATACGAATGTTTTGCAAGTTCACCATGAATGACCTTCGCCGACGCTGTGTTGTTGATTAAGGTTTTGAAAAGGGATCGTGTATAATCGTTGTCACATCTATACAACAAAAGGGAGTTTGGTTGGTCTGAGATGTCTATTTAGCTGTATCTGAGGACACTGGTAAGTTTTCCTATTTAGATGTGTTTTGTTTTCATGTGGTCGTGCGGCTATGGTGGTTTTACCAACAGATCTTGCTGAATTACACCCACTGTATGTGATGTTGCTACCGAGGCACTGTTATTATATACAATATTATATAGATTAAATCGGATTTATGACATCAGTATGGACAATGTGGCATATCTCAGTGATTGACACGTAAGTAAAGTGACCTCACTTTGCTTACGTTTCAACCTTTGAGATATGCCACTTTGCTTACGTTACAACAGTTGCATTGCAATGTCAAATCACAAAAGCAGTTATATGTTTGGTATTACATTAACACATTTATTTTTACATATGAGATCTTAAATTATAATTTTTAATTTTGTCATGACAGCCCAATGCTCATGTGAAGAAGTGTTTCCAATTATGGGAATAAATGTTGATTTCTGCAACTCGAACTCTTCTTACTGGATCTCGGGTTATTTAATATCGATATCTATATCTATATCTATATAATCTATAATAAGAGTTTAGAAGATGACCTCACATTGTTCATGGTCATGTCATAAATCTGAATTAATTTGGTTGATGATGATGAGATCGATGTCACCTAAGGGATATTCATCAAAACGACATCAGCTTCTCATCTCTTATTATAGATTATTATATAGATTATAGATGTTCGGTTGATGATTTTGAGATCGATGTCAGCTAAGGGATATATAGTCAATGATGTTGATGAGATGCTTCTCACCTGAGACTAAAACTATGGTGTTTTTCTTGTTCTTTCAACATGAGGCTATGATGATTTTGTAGATCTGATTAAAAATTGAATGAAGATAGCATTATGGTATGACAAGGTTGTAGGATGGCAGTTGTTCATGTAACCTCTCTTGCAGCCATGGTGTTGTCATCTTTATGCATAATCTGAGCCTGTCATTCTGACAATACGAATGTTTTGCAAGTTCACCATGAATGACCTTCCCCGAAGCTGTGTTGTTGATTAAGGTTTTGAAAAGTGATCGTGTATAATCGTTGTCACATCTATACAACAAAAGGGAGTTTGGTTGATCTGAGATGTCTATTTAGCTGTATCTGAGGACGCTGGTAAGTTTTCCTATTTAGCTGTGTTTTGTTTTCATGTGGTCGTGTGGCTATGGTGGTTTTACCTACAGATCTTGCTGAATTACACCCACTGTATGTGATGTTGCTACCGAGGCACTGTTATTATATACAATATTATATAGATTAAATCGGATTTATGACATCAGTATGGACAATGTGGCATATCTCAGTGATTGACACGTAAGTAAAGTGACCTCACTTTGCTTACGTTTCAACCTTTGAGATATGTCACATTGTCCATGCTGATGTCATAAATCCAATTTTAATCTAATTAATCTATTTATATTTATACTATCTATAATAAGAGACTTCAGCATGATGTAAATCTGCCTACGTGTCAACTCCTAAGCTATGCCACATGTACATGCTGATATCATAATTCTGTTTTTTTAATTGTAATATATAATATAACATTTTATTATTATTATTATTATTATTATTATGAGAAGAAAGAGTGAAGAAGAAAGAGAGACTTCAGATATGATTACTTCTCACATGTGAATTAAATGCACATTTCATCTCCCAATGCATTTTGTAAAGTGCATTTTTCTTGTCCTTTCAAGATGAGGCTATGATGATTTTGTAGATCTGAGTAAAAATTGAATGAAGATAGCATTATGGTATGGCAAGGTTGTAGGATGGCAGTTGTTCATGCAACCTCTCTTGCAGCCATGGTGTTGTCATCTTTATGCACAATCTGAGCCTGGCATTATGACAATACAAATGTTTTGTAAGTTCACCATGAATGACTTTCGTCGACGCTGTGTTGGTGATTAAGGTTTTGAAAAGGAATCGTGTATAATCCTTGTCACATCTATACAAGAAAATGGAGTTTGGTTGGTTTGAGATGCGTATTTAGCTGTATCTGAGGACGCTGGTAAGTTTTCTATTTTTTCGTTTGTAGATCGGTCATATAAATTGACGTTTGGACCTGGTTCCTGTGAATTTGTCACATTCTCCTACAGATCAGGGCGGTTAGTCTCAATTCTTTATTGTTGTTCACTCTGAAAGATAAGGTACTTTTACCATCGCTAAAGATGTTCTTGGTCTGTTTGTTCTTAGTCGTGATTGGTCATATTTAGTTGTATCTTTTTTGGTTGGTTTTGTTTATGGTGATGATTTTTGGGTTGTTGTAGATGATGTTTATAGATTCAATGAAGGCAATCAGGATGATGTTTATAGATTCAATGTTGTTTGTTTGTTTTTCATTCATTTTACTTTTCTCTTAAATGTGTTTTCATGATAACAGAAATTTGTTGATTACGATGACAGTTAGTTTAGTAAGCAACAAACCGGTGTACACATGTGGAGGCTGCGGTGCAACACTTCAAGGTTGGTAGCATATAACTAACTATTTGTGTTTTGTTTATTTTTTTTTTTGGAACATTTTGTTTGTTTTTATGTTTTAAGATTTTAATGTGTTAATACATCGAAGAAGCGGAATAACAGTACAATTGACACCACATTACACAAACTGGACAACAATTCTTCAGGAAAAACCAGTTAGTGCATTCAGAAGTTAATAATCTGAATTATGGATTGCTATTAAGATGTTTGTAAATTGGTTCTTTGTTGTTAGTTGTTGTTGAGATTCTTGAATCAATGAAAATCCGGTGCCATATAATTAAGTACAGGTTATACTTCAAGCTTTTTCGATCTCTTTGCAGGCGGATAGGTGGCTTTGGGAGGTATGAAAAACAGAATTGATAAATTTAGGGAAAATGTGATTGAAAGATGATTAGCCAACAGTAGAGGATCTCATTCTATAGCCTCGATAAATTCAGGGGTGTTTTCAAATAATGCTTCCTAGATGTTTGAAGACCGATAAATGTCCAAAGAAGCAGCACTGTGGACATTTGTCGTTCTTTGTCGGTTTTCAAACATCTAGGAAACCATTATTTGAGAACACCCTTGCATTTATCGGAGTTGTAGAATGAGATCCTCTATTGTTGGGTTATCATCTTTCAAACCCATTTTCCCTAAATTTATCGATTTTGTTTTTCATGCAGGGACATAATCTATTTTTTAGTATTTGATTTGGCCAATGACCCATGTTCAAAGATAACTTATGTTTCAGACTATACAAAGATTGCCTCTTGGTTATCATAAGGTTAAATTTTAAATTAATATGGTCTCATTTGTTAATAAGTTTATAATTATACTTAAGCCATTACATTCTTTTTGTTAGGTCTCAATGCACCTAATGACAGCAACCATCATTGAGCCATCACATTCTTTCCATTTACATATCAGGTAATGGTTTTCCTTAATACATCTCGAAAATTAGGTTGTTATGTATGATTTTTCAATGTGGTTTTGAAACTTATTGGATAGTAATTGTCTCCACAAAAACATAGAAATATTTTGGTTTTGTGGTGCGGATTGTTTACTACATTATCAAGCAAAGAGAAAGAAGAAGACTTTATGGCAATGAAAGGGTGTAAACTCCCTCAAAGACCTAAGAAAAAAGCCAGGATGATTCAAAGAACCTTACTTGCAATGGAGGTAGAAGACAGGTGTGTTATTACTCATGTTCAAGATAACTTCTTTCGTGTTCATGTGAGCAAGAAGAGTGGAAGACACAAAGGATGTGTCAAACACAGTTCAGATGATACAGGTTCAGGTAATAAGAAGAAACCCTTTGTTGAAGAAGCAACCAGTGATAGTGTTTTGGTGGAAAACGTGGAGGGGTCGGTGACATTGTCGAGGGTTGTCAGAAATCAAATAGCATTTCCTGACAACGCTCGACAATGTGACCGACCCCTCCACGTTTTCCACCAAAACACTATCACTGATTGCTTCTTCAACACAGGGTTTCTTCTAATTACCTGAACCTGTATCATCTGAACTGTGTTTGACACATCCTTTGTGTCTTCCTCTCTTCTTGCTCACATGAACACGAAAGAGGTTATCTTGAACATGAGTAATAACACACCTGTCTTCTACCTCCATTGCAAGTAAGGTTCTTTGAATCATCCTGGCTCTTTTCTTAGGTCTTTGAGGGAGTTTACACCCTTGGCGATAAAAAGTAACGGAAAGAAGGTGCTCATGTTCCATATTGTGATAGCAAACTTACGCGCCTCTTACATGGAATATTGTGTTTTGATCAAGTGAATAAGGCTCCGTTGAGAGTGTGAGGGTTTCTTATAATAACCTCCCTTTTACCCTTTGATCTTCTGATCATATATGAATTGATGATCTTCTTATATTGTGTTTTGATCAAGTGAATGAGGCTCTGTTTGCTTTACTTTTTTGCTGCTTTTAATTGTTTGAAAGTAGGAGGCTGTGATGATATAATGTAACATCATATTTTACATATAGATGTAGACAAAAACTTTTATCATTATACTTATAGGCAAAAGATCAAATACAAATAATCTTAACATACTAAACATACAAATTGAAGGAAAACTCAAAAAGACAAGGTGACATTTTTGTAATTACCACCAACTATCAAAGTTACTATACAAATGTGAACTCAACCAAAAATAGCTAAAAAACACAAAAAATTTTTTAATATTTTTTATAAAAAAATCGCTACATTTTGTTAGCAAAAAAAAAGTAGTGATTTTTTAATAAAAAATGTTAAAAAAAATAAATTTTTTTGTGTGTTTTTTTTTTATTTTTTTTAGATTTTTTAAGGTTTTTTGGGGGTTTAGTTTTTAGCATTTTAGCTTGGGTGGGGGGGGGGGGGTGTTAGGTTTTTGGGAGGTGGGGGGGTTTAGGTTTTTTTTTTCTTTTGGGGGGGGGGGGGGGTGGGGGGTTAGGTTTTTTTAGGTTTTTGGGGGTGCGGGGGGGGGGGGGTTAGGGTTTTTTTATATTTTTTAGGTATATTTGTAGAGTAACTTTGATAGTTATTGATAATTACAAAAATGCCACCTTGTCTTTTTTAGTTTTGTTGGTGCATACATCTGTCGACTTCGTCTTATATCGAGTCTGGGTTGCGTTGCGGATATAATCAAGCATGATGTCATCTTTATTGATGATGACATCATAATAGATGACATCATCATAATATGTCATCATCATTGCAACAGTAAACGACAAAGAAACAATTCTGTTTGAATTCATTTTTGTGTTGGCCGTTTGAAAGTGGATGACCGTTTGAAGGAGGGTGTCCGTTTGAAGGGAGCCATGACACCTTCAAACGGTCAGGTCCTTCTCTATAAATACCCTTCAAACGTTCATCATTTGTAACGATTCCAGATTTGATACCGAGGTGCTGCCGGTATTCCTTGTGAATGTAAACTTTGTTAAATCAATATACAAGAGGTTTATAGTGATATTCAAGCTGTTTTCACATCCGTTTCTCTGTTTCGGCCTCTGAAACGGACTAGAGCTCTTCCGAACGACTCATTCAGGTCGCGATTCGATCCTACAAGTTTTTCTTCAATTTGTATGTTTAGTATGTTAAGATTATTTGTACAAGAACTTTCCCCTATACTTATAATACTAACACATATTGTTTTTAACATTGTTTTATAAAGATATGTAACTAAACACAAACAATTTAAATGATGTATTATAATCTATTTTTTAATATTTGATTTTGATGGTTATTAAACCTACCCGTGTGTTCACACGGGTCCTACAACTAGGTATATTAATAAAGGAATTGAAATGAATAGTGATTTTAATATTATAATAATATATAGCTTTTTTACTACTTTTATTATTTGAATATTATAATAATAGTTATTTTGTTTACTTTTTAACTTTAATCCTTTTTTTAATATCAGAGGTTGGGATAAGCTTGGTGTCAACCGGTATCGAACCAGTACTGGTATCGAAAATACCAGGACGGTCCTGTTCGGTATCAGTACATGAAGGTAAAAACCGGCACTAATACAGAAAACGCCAAAAGTTGGTGCCGAATTGATATTGGAAATCTTTTGGTTCGGGAAATTCAGTGCTGCTACCCGGTACCATTTGCTCATCCCTGGTCATGGTTACCGTACAAACAACGGTATCGTACAACTCTTTTTTGTTGATTTTCTTCAACTTTTAATTTCTTCTTTTTTTAGTTTCAGGAGTAGGGATGAGCTCGGTGCCAACCGATATAGAATCGGTACTGATACCGAAAATACCGGTTACGGTACCGGTATATGAAGGTAAAAAACGGTAGTGAACCGGTACCAGGAAAGCCAAAAGCCGATACCGAATTGGTACTTAAGATCTTTCGGTTCGGCAAATTTGGTACCGGTATCCAGAACAATTTGCTCATCTCTGACCACGGGTTTTAAACGAACAACATCGTTACCATACAACTTTTTTTTGTTGATTTTCTTCCGGTTATCATTTAGTGTTTTTTCTACATTTTCTTTTTATTCTTGTCAGCAGTTCCGTTCGCAACACCCTCGTAGTAATTTCAAAACACATGTAAACACATACTAAATAACAAAAGAAATTTGCCGCAACGCGGCGAACTTCTTTAAACCTAGTTTGTATAAAAAGTAAAAGTAAGTAGGTTTCATGAAACCAAGCCAATAAACTAAGTAGGTTTCCAAAGACCTTCATCTTGATCTTGTATTAAACTACTAGGTTTTTACCCGGGATTGCTTCCCGGGCTCGGGAAAGTTATTTAGATTAATTACTATTTGTTATTAATACGACCACATTACATCAACCATCTCATTCGATTCAACAACAATGTCCTCAAATCACCGGATTAGATCATTAAATATTAATGTCTTCGCTATAAGAAGACTTACAAACTTTTCATTAACTTAATCACACGATGTGTTTAGGGAGCCATTACATAATAAAATGAAAATATTAATAATATTAGAATGTAAATTTAAAACACATGCATCAATGTAATGTTGAATAGTGCTAACCTTCATGGTAACGCCCACCTGAAACACATGCATCAATGTAATGTTAGAAGCTTGAATAACTCTCATCACATTATTATACAGTTGAAACTTATAATATCCTTTTCAACAGATATCATATCAGATCAGTGAAATTACCATCAATTTTCACCAATCATAGTCATAACATCCTTTTATTATAGATTAAGAACAGTTAAGCATCAAATCTAAACTTTAATATACCAAACTAACATATCCAGATCCCAATCCTATCTTAACATATCATCAACTTCCAAATTCCCTAATTCCGACTATATAGCAGCCTAAACAAAACCTAATTCTGATGAAATAAACTTATAACAAAAGAAGCTGGGCCTTCAAAAGCAGGATCCACACCCTTATCAGGGCCTTCAACAGTAGCAATTTACTAAGGCCCAAACCGCAGGACTGGGCTACAGCCTTCATCTGATCTCTCATAAATATTGCAGCTCTAACCAGGCCCAAAACTGATCTTAAATTGCTGAATAAAGACGCTGCACTGCTGATTCGATTTTTTCCCTCGACCACAGCATATTAACCCGGCCCAAATCAGCGAAATAATTATTACATTGGGTCTGAATCACATCCATCCAGTAACAAACACCCGTACAGTAAAAATAAGCCACGAGCCTCATAAATTTTATACTCGAAACAACCCAACAGTGGGCTATCTTTTTACCAAACATGTTGCAGCCGCTTTTTAACACTTGTCTAGGCTGGGACTTCAAAAATGTCGAGTAACCATAGCCCAGCTGTTGAAAGGTCTTCGTTATCAGCATGACTTCAAAAACGTCAAGTAACCATAGCAATCTGCAGCCCAAACTGCACGCCATAAGACTTCCTGTGAAACCTGTCCCAACCCAAAATGCCCAAAATACCCCTGATGCAGTACAAAGACACAACCGGATTAGTGGGACAGTAAAACTGGTACAGGGGCATAGTTGTTAATAGCGGCTATAGCGACCGCTATAGCGCGCTATGTAGCCAATTAGCCATGCGACCAAGTGTCGCTATATGGATCTTAGCGATAAATAGCGAGCTTAGCGACAGTTAGGTATTTTTTTATTTTTTTTTATTTTTTGATGTTAATATTAATTAGATATAGGTATAAAATGGCTGGATTTATAGGTTTTTGTTAAATATACATGTAAAACACTGTTTTAACCCAACAGTGTTTTGAAACCACTGTTTTGGAAAAAAAGAACCACTGTTTTCTCCACAAAACACTGTTCTAACCCAACAATGTTTGAAACCACTGTTTAACGTAACAGTCGTTTCGAAACACTGTTTAACCCAACAGTAGGTTTCAACCACTGTTTTAACCTAACAGTGGGTTTCAACCACTGTTTTCTTCACAAAACACTGTTTTAACCCAATAAACCCAATAAAATATTACCCAACAGTGGTTTCAACTATTGTTTCTCCAAGCCCAATTTGATTAGAACAGTGGGTTCAACCACTGTTTTCAAGCCCAATTTGATTACAACAGTGGGTTCAACCACTGTTTTCAACCACTATTTCCTCCGTGACGTTATCTGATCCAATCTTGTAGTTTAAGAACCCCTCAAAGTTGTTCTTGAGCAACCCTCCCAACTTCACCAGCGTCTCCCTGTGCCCCGCCTTGCCTGGCCACTGAAACGTAAATCATTTATAATCAATTCTCAGGTCTTACCATATACCAACACGTCTTTATTTATAACTAACTTACTGTGTTAGCTGGATCTCGGATCTGAGAAGGAACCCCTTCAATTTCAGTTGGGATTTCAAGCCCAAGTATCTCTGTCTTTGTGTAGTTTGCTTCCAAAAGCTTCCCACAGTGGATGGCATCAATTATTTTCCGTGTGTATGCCAATTTTATATGCTTACCTGATCCATAACTACATACCAAAGGAAAACACTAAGCATAAGAATCTGAAAAAAAAATAAGTAGTTGAATCCCAGTACTTACCTTCCACCTGACCAGCCAGTGTTAACAAACCATCCAGTTGCACCATGTTTCTTCATCTTTTCAGCTAACATGGCTGCATACTTTGTCGGATGAAGCATTATAAATGCAGCTCCAAGACAGGCAGAGAATGTTGCATGTGGCTCTTTTATTCCATCTTCTGTTCCAGCAACCTGTATGTACGTACACAATTGTTCATGATAATTATTTGGAGATTACGAGTAGAGCAAAGCATCATACCAGAGAAGTGTAGCCACTGATGAAATGGTACATCGTTTGGGCCAAGCTTAACTTGCTCACCGGTGGGAGCACACCAAACGCATCACAAGCCAACAGGATAACGTTCTTTGGGTGAGGCCCCACACATGGTATCTTAGCATTTGGTATGTATTCTATAGGATATGCAGCCCGAGTGTTCTCTACAATTAAGTTATCAATCATTAGTATAGTATTTCACTTAACATACTCTTTTAACCAAATGTTCTCTCTACCTGTTACAGACTTGTCTGAATAATCAACCTCTCGGGTATGCTCATCAAACACTACATTTTCCATCACAGCCATACATATATGAACAATAATTAATTAGTGGAGAAAAAAGGGGGAATTGAATTGAAGAGGATGTACGTACCTGTTCCGAACTTGATGGCGTTGAAGATATCAGGTTCCTTGTCCTTGGATAGATCAATACACTTGGCATAGCAGCCACCTTCAATATTGGAGACGCCATTCTCACTCCAACAGTGCTCGTCATCTCCAATTAGGTATCTGTTGTGATCCGTTGACAGTTTGGTCTTCCGAGTGCCAGATAACCCGAAGAAGAGTGCCATAATAAAATGTATAAATTATATAGTTAGGAATTAAAGCGATAGATTTGGAACCTTTTGTTCATGTTCTTAACATCTTCATCAGTAATCATGGCTCTCTAAATTTAGATTACGGTTTTCAATTACCAGTCAAATTGTCATAACACGCCATCAAGATTCATTTAAAAAAAAATAAAATGGTGTTGGATTTAATTAAAATTTCCATTCGCAGTAGTTTCAGTTTTACTATAACCTTTACCATTTGATTAAAGCCTTCTTAATCAAAAAGTAAAGCAGAATGTGGTTTAGATTACCATTAAAAAATGCACTGAAGATGAAATTTGTTATTGCAACCTATAACATGCAGCAAAAAATATATATATAACTACTTGGTAGAAAGAATAAAAAAAATGTTGCTTAGTGGATTGAAACAATCTAAAAAACGTACCATGGGAGGATCGCTATCAGAGAATGCTTCAAGGTATATGCTGCAAGCATCCCAAGCTCCACTGTTTATGGTTTGGTAGTAGCTAAAACATCAAAGGTTGCTCTGTAACACAAACCAAACGACAAAGCAGGCAAAAGAAACATAGGTAGAACCGCTAACGATCTCGTTCTCCAATCCATATCCACTGTTCTTGTTGTCATTATAGCATAACCCACTGCAACCATCTGTAACACAAATATCATAGTTATTAATGGCGAATAGCGACAAATAGCGATACGGTACCTGTTTGGCGCCTAATTTGTTTGAAACCATCGCCTCTTTGCGCCTGTGCCTGGCACCAGGCTGAGCGCCTGAGCTTCGCTTTCTTAAGAAAGTTGCAGATGATCGCTTTGGTCACCACCAGGCGCTTTACCCTTGGGTTGTCTCGACTGAGCGCCTAGGCGCGCGCCCAGAGCGCCTTTGACAACATAGAAGCTAACTGACATAAACAAAAAAAATATAAATTTCAAAGAACCAGAAGATTGTAAAGTATACCTTGACAGTAAGACATCATCGAACCAAATCCATTATAAAAAGGTTGTTGACATGGCAATTATTCCAGCGCAAACGCTAGCTCCGAGGCGTAATAGAGGGATGAGTTCAGTATCCTCTGGAACAAAAGATATAAACATACATAATTTTATTTATAATGGGTGAGTTAACTGAGTAAGCTGATTATTATAAGAAAAAACACAAGATATATTAGTACCATTTCCAGGTTGCCGTCCATATAGCCACAAGATTCCCCTGTTCATGTATAAAAGAGAAATCGCAAACAACAAACTGGAATAGCAAATCATAAACAACTCGAACACAAATAGAAACCACTTACCAAATCGCTGATGAGGTCTGTTGGACCGGTTTTGACTCCGAAACGATTGCGAAACGAACGTGAAACGTGCGGAATCCGTACACGAACGTGACCGAACACACGAGACGTAAAATAAACTGTGATTCTTTTGACAAATCTGATAACGTACAGCACCTGAATCACGAACAATAAACTTTCTCTCTCTAGCTTTCTCTCTCTAGCCTCTAGCTCTCCAAGATGTGAAAATGACAAAAGTTCTAAATGAGAAACCCTAGAGATCTATTTATAGGCCAAGGGATTAATGAGGAATCTCATTAATTACAGTTATGCCACCTTGCCTTTTTGACTAACTAATTCTAAAATAACAATGTAACTCTCGTTTTCTTCAGTTTTCTACTACGGACTAGATTGACGGAGGCGATAGACAAATAATACACTAACAGACTCCCCCTTGGATATTGCTGTAGTCAATCTGTAGTCAAGCTCGTAGCGACTTTTCTTTCTCTTTCTCTCTTTGAATCTTCTCGAACAGAATCCCGGTGGATCTGTCTTCAGCTTCAGCTTTTCCTCTTTTCTTCATCAGGCTCCCCCTTTCGTCAAGCTTCCGTGCTTTGGGATCGACACCTTGCTTTCCGTATACAAGCTCCCCCTTGCTTTGAGCTCGTCTTCAGACTCCCCCTTAGACTCAGCTTCCGGGATCGTAGTCTGGAATCTCATCTGCAATCACTCAAACATTTATAAGTAACAGCATTTCAAATTTCAGCTATCCAGGAATTGTAACCTGGCTTACTCAACATTCTAAACAAACAATTTCCATGAATTTAGCAGTTTCATCGAATGGAATCGGAAACTAGCTCTATAACAGTATAAGCATCCAAATCCCTCACAGTTAATCATCCAAGTCCAAACTAATGACCTTGGAGATATCACAAACTGTTTTTGAAATTTTTGATTTTAATTCAAGTTTCAATTTAATGAACTTGTTTTATTTTCAGAAACACAATCAGCTTACTTAGATTTTGAAACTCAGCGCTCAGACATCGGTTGTTGAAAATAAAGCAGAATCAAAAATCTTTTTGTATTTTCTGAAAATATAAAGCAGTAAAGAAATATGTACAAACATATTTACAGACAATATTTTTGATTGAGTTTGCGTCAGAGGATCATATCAGTTTATGACAAGTCACAAGTACCGTTGAGCTTAGTAACACTTTAAGTATTAAACAATTCACTTAGATTGTCGATATACTGATCCACTTAAATTTTCATACAAAGTTCAACTGATTCAGGATACGAATTAGATGTATTAAGAACTTAAACTCATTCATGTGTCCCACCTCTTGAATATACTCTCGTATCCAAATCCCAATATTCAGTCTTACAGGTAATTATAACACAAATGATATCTGTAAGGGGTTAATAAATTATGAAGAATCATGAGAGCTCAGGTCAGAACTACCGTTCAGCAGAGAGATCATGACTCAACTTGTGGGTGTGTCCCCTTTAGAGGATCTTTTTTACAACAGCATTGCTAAGCAATTTTATTGTCTTATCATATATGCTGAGGGTGATGCTATGTTTCAAGCATTTGCGGAAAGTATTATTCGAGGACTAGGTCAGAACTTCCATTCAGCAGAAGTCCCGGAATAATACCCCAGATATCATTGAGTATAAAAACCTAGTATATCAGAATACAAGACCTTTCAAACGAGATTTCAGGGGTTACCTATATATCCAAGTAGTGTTCCCCACAAAATAAGCAAGTTTGAATTTATGTTTATATCCCGAAAAAGTTTACTAAATGTATAAAAACCTATCGACACATCCACGGTGAGATCGTTTAACACATTTTAACTTTCCAATTCTTTAGCGTACTGTAACTGTCTACTGATGTACTATCATTTCCTCTTTTTACGCAAAAACTCAATTTTTGAATTTTATCATGTTTTTGACTTTTTCAAAATTTTCAAATGTTTTTGTATTTTCTGACAATATTACTCCCCCTAAAATGCAAAATCATATAAAGAAAATTTGACAACCAATACTGATAGCTTTGTCTCGCCATCCATTTTCTGCATCTCATGCTCTGTTTTGCAGAAAATATAACACTTTAAGCAGAAAATATAACATACCCCCATGATTTACAACCCACTGATCTTAACAGTTTGAAAACCGTTTTTCAATCTGATGAAAGTAATCATGTTTGTTCAGCCGTGAGAGTTTCGGCATATTCAATCAACACATATTTTTGTATTTTTCTATTTTACAAAAATTAAAAACAAACATATTTTTGGTTTTTCAAGTTTTCCAATTTTTAGGATTTTTGAAATATTGTTTATTTATTTACAGAAAACATATAAACTTCCTGTTTCAACCAACACAGGATCCAGCAGCCTCCTCTCCTTGTTGTGCCAGGCTGCTCCAACCTCCATTCTCACAATCTTTGAATTCCATGAGCACCTGCACAAACAAACTACTCAATTACTTGAACAATTTAGCCCAGGTATGTTGAACCTTAGGCATTTCAACACAATAATTTTCATTCAATGCTGGAAATTCTTTGTCATTTTTCACAAAAATTTTCTCAATTTTAACTTCAATTTTCTCATCGTTTACCAATTCAACATGTTTCTTAACACTCCATGTTTGACCTTTTGGTGTTCCTCGTTTGTAAAAATGTGAAACTTTTTGAACATTTTGATTTTGAACAACAACTCTTGGTTTCCAAAACTCTTGAGGTTTTGTCATATCAACTGTGGTTTTCCAACTCTGTGTTGTTCTGAATCTGGGTGTGTGAGAATTCCAGGTCTGTCTTGAATCGAACCTGTTCTGGTTTGATTTCCAATTTTGATTTGAAGCAAACTTATTTGTATTGAACCTCCAAGTTTGTTTCGAATCAAATTTGGTTGTCCTTTGTCTCACATTCTCAGATTTTTGTGTCTCAGCATCAAACTTCTTTTTGTCAACATCCACAGGTTTTAGATTAGAACACTTGCGTGCAAGATGTCCTTTTTGATCACATTTGAAACATGTTCTCATGGACACATCTTTGACCTGTGGTTGTTGCTTTTTCTTTTGAGCAAAAAACTCATCATTAGATTGTCTCATTTTGAGTTCTTTTTCTTTTTCTAAACTGTCTCCTTGAACAAAACTCATTTTTGCTTGAAAATTCGGCATCTCATTTTTGTTTCGATTCTGTTTCTTCTTATAACCCAACCCAGCCTTCATGTTCTTCTTTTTGAAACCAGGTTTGTTATACGAACAATTATGACTCTTACCAACAAACTTTGAAATCTCAGACTTCTCAATCTCAACCATTTTGAAAACTTTGTCGACTTTTTCTGAAATCACATTCTGAATCAGGAATACAACATCTAAGAACAATTTGTCCGATCCAATCATGGTATAAACCAATCCTTTTGAATCATCATTCAAACTTTTCTCAGATTTTATGTTTTTCAGATAACCATCATGAAGATTTCCTTCATCTTCATCCTGTGATTCAGATTTACCTGTATCAACCGACTCTTCTTTCAACACACTTTCAACGACTTTACCTACCACCTCTGAATCATGAGAATCATCAGATTTGGAATAGGTTATGTCAATGTTGTCTGGCAATTGATCAACCATGTTGAAAGCTTTTTCGACCTTTTCCTCATCATAAAATGCAAATTTTTCCGGTGGTGGAACTTGATGAAACTCTGAGCCAATGCCTTTCTTGTTCTGCTCAGACTCACCATCTCCCGGTTTTATATTGAAAATTCGTTCAAGCACATATGACGACACGTGGTAACTCTTTAACTTGTTGTTATCCTGTTCTAAATCAGCAATCTGTCGCTTCAACTTAGCAACATCCTCAATATAAGAATTAACAACATCTTGTTTTATAGCATACATTCGTTTAAGCTCTTTGGTTGTTTCAGACATATAATTCATTCTTGATTGAGCATATTTCATTTCGTCTTTTACTTTATCATATGACTCTTTTGTAATGTGATATGATAATTTCATTGAGTCATATTCCTTTTTCATTTCTTGACAAGCAATTTCCTTTTGTTCACATTCATTTGTCATTTTCAAAACATTTTCTTTCAAAACTTCATTTTCTTTCTCTAATTTGTTACATTTTTCTGAAAGTTTTTCATCATTTTCTTTAAAAACTTTTTCTTTTTCTAGCATTTCTTTGCATTTTTCTTTAAAAATCTTTTCAATTTTTGTGAACTCAAGATCTCTTGTTCTAAATTGCTCATCTTTTTCAGTACAAGCTCTGCATGATTCCATGCATTTCTTGCACTTATCAATCTGTTTTAAGTTTTCAGAATCAGAATTTACCTCAGTGATTGGCACTTCGGTGTTTTCAACAACCTCTATCTGCTCAGCAACATTCTGCTTTTCTTCAACACCGACTTCATCACCAACGTTATCAGCTTCCTCATTCTCATTCTTTTCTTCTTTTTCTTCTTTCTTCACCTCTTCTTCAATCTGCTGTTCTTTAGTAACAGCTTTCTCAACCTCTTCATTCACAACAACTTCTTCACTTTTGATTTCCTTCACAGCTTCAACTTCAACAATTTCTGTTTTAACTTCTTCAGCATCTTTCTTCAGGTCGTTCACCATTTCTTCAACACTCTTCTTCATTCTTTCTTCATCCCTTTTTCTCAGACACGATAACATGGCATATCTAATCTCTTTTTCATACCTCTTAACGTATGTGTCATCTTTCATTACATTTCTGTAGTATTCAGCTCTCAACGGGACTTTGAGAAGAACATCATCGAAGATTATGTCTTTCTTGGGAACAACCGGTTCTCCTTCTCTGTTGTAATAGCATTCTCTCTTTTTATCCCATCTTTTGCTACCGACAGCCATCTCATACTCCTCCTGCATGTCATCCATTCTGTTGTAGACCACGTTTCTTTCTCTGTAGGTCTTCTCACTCAAGATCTCTTCTCGAGTTTTCTCTTTGATCTCAACTTTTTCTTCATGGATTTCAGTAGTGTCTTTGTCTTTGTTTTCATCTTGAATCTCAGCAACAAAAACAAACTTTCTTTCTTCTGTCATAGCTCTTCCTTTAGCTGTTTTACGAACATTCTCTAAACGATCTTCTTCTGGACAAACTGTGCTCCAGTCAAATCCTTCATCAGGATAGATTACTGCATATGCTCTTGATTTTTCTCTCGGCTTATCTTCAATCAACTTTGGTTCTTCTCTGCTTCGATGGTAGATTGCCTTTCGATAATAGTCATCGTTGAAAGGACGTTCACTTCCTTCAGCAACCTCAGAATTTCTGCATTCTCTTTTGAAATGACCCTTTTGTTTGCATTTGAAGCAGGTCACTTTGGATTTGTCGAATCCAAGCTTTGTTGACGCACCTCCAAGAGATTGTTTCCCGGTAATCTCCATATACCTCTGAGCTCTTCGGATACAACTAGCTAAACACCAACGAATGTCAATGAGCTCCATCTCCTCCGGATCAATCTGGTCGTAGTCTTCTTTGGTCAATTCAGAATTTCCAATTTTTCCAGCTACAAGACCTTCATATGACTCCAGAACAGATGCAAGGAAACTCATTTGCTGCTTCGCTGCATTTATGCTCATTTCAGGAGAATTCTTCAGTTTAAGAGCAATGTTGCACATAATTTCTTCAGATTCATCAGAATTTGTCTTTGAAGATGAATGATATCCAGAATGATGACTTGTTGACGTTGTTGATGGTTCTTTCATCTTTTCACCACTAAATGCTGTTTTTGGTGAACCAACGCCTTTATCAGAAAGCACACTACTTTTGTAGTACAAACCAACGTTCTGTTGATGTGAAGAATCAGTCATCTTGTTTTGCTTTTGTAGCTCCAGATCATGACTTTCAATCTTTTCAAACAAAGCATCAAGAGCAATATTATCATATGAAGCATCATTTTTTAAGATAAAAACAAACGTTTGCCACTGATCAGCTCGTGGTAACGCTTCAATCACTTTGTCTATCAATTCCTCTCTTGTTTTATTTATCTTTAATCTCTCCAACTCAATTTTAAGATGACAGAATCTCTCAATCATTTGCCTCACCGACTCTCCTTTTATGTTATCAAACAGATCAAATTCTTTCTTTAATAAAGCGATTTTGTTCTTTTTAATCTGTTTACCCCCTTCAGCTTTAACACGTAAAGCTTCCCAGACAGACTTAGATGACCCATCATGAGTTAGTAAAGCAAAAATATCATTTCTGATTGCTGACTGGATCAATGCTATCATTCTCTGTTCAGCTCCGTATTCAGCTTTATCTTCTCTGGAAAACTTCTTGAATACAAGATCTTCGCCTTTCTCATCTTTTGGTTTTTCATATCCATACTCCAGGCAAAACCAGCTTTCATGAGCATACGCTTTCGCCCAGTTAATAAACCGTTCCTTCCACCATGTATAATCTTCAATGCTATCCAAAGTTGGTGGCTTTGAGTGAGTTCCATAAAAGTTATCATGCTTGATGTTTTCATTTAGCACCTTAGAAATGGTTTTTGGTGTAATATTTGTAGCCTCAGACGATTCAGTTGCGAACGCGTTGTAAAACGTATTGAAAAATTCTTCAGCCATGATGTAAACCTGACAACAACAAACAAACACACAATCAGTTTTAAACTTTTATCAATTATCTGAAAGAAACTGGTACTCAAACTGATGATTTTCTGTGCAGACTGAACGATCAACTATGCAGACTGAACGATCAACTGTGCAGACTAAATAACCAACTGTGCGGACCGAATGACCAACTGACTGAACTCCAAACCGTGTGAACTGGACAATTATCACGCAACTTGACCACACAAAATGACTTGACCGATCAAGCGTATTGATTAAACCGTGCTCCAAACCTTGTGACCTGATTACCGACAAGTGACAACTGACAAACTGATATATCACTACACTATTTCAGCAAACATTTTTGCAAATAATCGACAACAACAATGTATATCTAATTCTGATTGGACCTTCAACAGCACTAAACTGACACTATTTTAATCTTGCCGACAACTTTCAATAGTCACAATTCAATTTCACATGTAAACTGTCAATTATCTTGAATGATGTGCCAAGTACTCAAATCACATATACGTTGATTTTAATATCTTGATATACTCAATTCACAACCCAATGCTCATTGGACCTTTCATTTTAGTGTTCTGACACAATTTAATGATCACATGTAATATCAACTAAACCAACAATTTTATATGAGCTGATGAAAACTTGTGCCGACAACAAATCAGATTTCAACTGCAATACCCCTTGATATGATGTCACAAAAGCGAACCACACCAGCGAATCTCAAGAGCGAACCTACTGTTAATATGACAAATGAGCGGACCTCAACTATTTTGTCACTAAAAGCGGACCAGATAATGTCCGGATGAGCGGACCAGGTATTGTCCGAATGAGCGGATCAGATATTGTCCGAATGAGCGGATCACAAATGATCTTTGGAGCGGACCAGAAAGATGTGTTGTTCAAGCGAACCGGACGAGCGAACCAGCAACCAAAACTGCCATTTTGAGCGAACCAGAATTACTTGTACGTTGGAGCGGACCAGAAACGCGAACCTGCAATTTTGTCAGCGAAATCGAACTGAAAATCTTCGATTACTCCTAAACGGCTATGAATTTGGATCTGAAACTTGGTAGGGTTATAGATCAGGTGTATACGCACAACATATCAAAAAATCAGACGATTTGGACCATAAAAACCCGTTCAATTTGACGAAAATCAGTTAAAAACGTGAAAAATATGAAAAAGATGAAGAAATAGATGAAATCGGATCTGAATCTGATGATATCACGATCGGAAATGTGTGTTGGATCAGTGCAATCGAGCTCCTGCTCTGATACCACTTGTTGGACCGGTTTTGACTCCGAAACGATTGCGAAACGAACGTGAAACGTGCGGAATCCGTACACGAACGTGACCGAACACACGAGACGTAAAATAAACTGTGATTCTTTTGACAAATCTGATAACGTACAGCACCTGAATCACGAACAATAAACTTTCTCTCTCTAGCTTTCTCTCTCTAGCCTCTAGCTCTCCAAGATGTGAAAATGACAAAAGTTCTAAATGAGAAACCCTAGAGATCTATTTATAGGCCAAGGGATTAATGAGGAATCTCATTAATTACAGTTATGCCACCTTGCCTTTTTGACTAACTAATTCTAAAATAACAATGTAACTCTCGTTTTCTTCAGTTTTCTACTACGGACTAGATTGACGGAGGCGATAGACAAATAATACACTAACAAGGTCATCGGAAACTAACGGTTGCTATTCAATGTATGTCATTTCGCCCAATTCATTCAGATCCACTCTTAACAACATTCATTTCTAAAACCCTAGGTTACTAAATCGCTGATGAGGTCCTTCTCCTCTGCTTGAATCATCTCTGACCCCCTCCATAAAGAAACTAAAATCATCCGACGTAAAGAAATTTCACCATATGTAATTAACATTTCATAAACTCAACACCTTCTAAAATAGTAAAAAAAAATCATCAGATATCCAAAACTTGGACTAATAATCAAGAAAAATAAATCAATAATGTACCCTTGAATTCGTAAAATTATCTAAATTACCAAAAAGCCCCTAAAGCACCAGCTATGTAGGTTTTTCTCATGCAAGCAATCTTGTTAATCCTCCTCGGCTCCTGCAGTGGACATCATTACCAGAGTGGTCAGTTTATTCAGATGCAAACTCAAGTTATTCAAGTAAATTACAATGGTTACTATGGTCAATCTTTATATTTTCAAGTTTGGGGGAAAAAGCCATATGAACCATACTTTAAGAATCAACTGGAGTTTTCATTCATCGAACATATCTAAGTTACTGTTCTACATCTACAAATAAAAAAAAAATTAATAGGAGCAAAATTAAACATTTGATGTAGAAAAAGAAACAATAATATATGTAAAGAGATAACACATCAACTAACCAGAAACAGATTCAAGATCCAGGACACCACCGTCAACTGCCACCTCACCACCGTCTTCCCCAACCCTAACTCTACTGATCTCTTCAAATCATTCATCTAAATCTGTAATCTGTATCTATATCTTACAATACACATACAGCATTCAACTTCACCAACAATCAAAACAATAATAATAATAATAATAATAATAATAATAATAATAATAATAAAATCCAATGCACTCATCAGAACCAAAGTGCAACAAATTTAAGCAAATAACAAAACCCTAAAACATAAGAATGTAGAATAGAACTGATTACATGAATCACCTGAAGGAGACCTGCCGTTGAGTGAATCGGTTTCTGTTTGCACCTGTATAAAATAAAAACTCAAAAACAAAATCTGAATCATAAAATAAAAACTTCGATTAGGGTTTGAAGCTGAAGGAGGTGCTCTGGATTAATCAAATCCGGTTTCAAATCTCAAAAACAAAATCTGAATCATAAAATAAAAACTTACCTTGTTGAGATTAGTCAAATCCGGTTTCAAATCGTAGGGAAGAAAGATGATTGATGAAGAATCGTCTCTGTACGGATGGAGTTTTAGGGTTTGAAGCTGAAGGAGGTGCTCTGGATTTGAGGGCGTGGATTGAATTTTGAAAGTGGAGCCAGAATAACAACGTAGGTTATATATGTATCCGGTTTGAGTTTTGAATTTTGAATCTGGAGCCAAGATTTTGAATATGGGCAGTGGTTCATCAGTGGTTTGCCCTTTTGTATATGTGGGCAGACCTTTCAAAAAGTGAATGTGGGTCATCTTGTTTATGAAATCAGTGGTTTGTAAATAAAGGGAAATAAGGAGGAGAAGACACTGTTGGGCGGGAAAAAGCAAAAATGAGGCCCTAATTAAGTGACACGTGGAAAGTGGTGCCCTAATTAAGTGACAAGTGGCCCAAATCACCTTTCATTTATTATATATAATAGATAATAGATTACTACACTTTGAATTCCAGCAAGATGATTTAATTTTCTCATAAAGGGAATGCGTATTTCCCACCATTCATCACTTTTTGTTATGGCAGGTCAGTTAGTGTTTTGCTTCCTCTCCAGCACCTGATTTTTTCTGCCTGATTGATTTGAAATTGAATGTAAGGTAGATGAACTGCACAAGAATTCGACTTCCTGCTTCAACCTCTCATCTCAATCAAAGAATTCTGCATCTCAAAAATAGTTCAGGACCCACCAAGGTGAATGACGCCCTCCAAGTGTTCGATGAAATGCTTCAAAGACAACCTCCACCTTCCATCATCCAATTTACTCAGTTGATTTCTGTTATTGTAAAGGAGAAGCAATACTCCACTGCCCTTATACTTTTAAAGCAAATGAAGCTGATGGGTATTCCTACTAATCTTTATGCAATCAACATCTCTATCAACTGTCATTGTCGCCTGAATCAAGTTCCTTATGGTTTTGCCTTACTAGCAACCCTTTTCAAGCAAGGTTATTCACCCGATCAGGCCACCTATACCACTCTCATAAATGGGCTTGTTCTGGCTGATCGGGTTTTTGAAGCGGTTGAGTTGTTCAAGAAACTGCTTATAGAGAAACTTTGTGATCCTGATCAATTTATGTATGGAACCGTTATTAATGGGCTATGTAAAGCAGGTCACACTATCAAGGCCTTTGAACTGCTCAGGTACATGGAATCAGGCTCTTGTAAACCAGTTGTAGTACAGTACAATGCAGTCATTGATAGCCTTTGCAAAGATCGAATGGTTGATCATGCATTAGAACCATTTACCCAAATGACTGAAAAGGGTGTCCTTGCAGATGTTATCACTTACAGCTCTTTGATTCATGGACTGTGTAACTTCGGTCGAGAGACAGAAGCTGCAAAATTGTTGATTGATATGGAGGGGAAAGGAATATCTCCGTCAGTGGTTACCTTTAATATCTTGGTGGATTCGTTTTGCAAGAAAGGATCCGTAAAAGATGCAGAGCTTGCTGTACAAGCAATGGTACGAAGAGGTCTAAATCCAGATGTAATCACTTATAGTGCATTGATTGATGGATACTGTTTACGTGGTGAAATAGATGAAGCGGAGAAAGTTCTCGACGGCATGGTGGAGAAGGAACTTGTGCCCAATATCATCACCTATAACAGCCTGATAAACGGATACTGTAAGAAGAAGAGAATCGGAAAGGCCATGCGTCTCTTTCAGGAAATCCAAGACAAGGGTTTGATTCCGGATGTTGTTACTTACAATAGCATGTTACAAGGTTTGTTTGAATCAGGGAATCCTACAGCGGCTAGAGAACTCTTTAACGAGATGCAAGCAAAGGGCCACACTCCAACAGTATTGACTTATGGCATCTTGTTCCATGGAATGTGCAAAAACTCCCAGACAACTGATGCATTGGCTCTCTTCCGTTCGCTGGGAAGCAATGAATTGATGAAAGATATAGTGTTGTATAATATATTGATTGATGGTTGTAACAAATGTGGGAAGCCTAACTTAGCTTTGGATCTGTATGATGAACTTCTATTAAGAGGATTGAAACCAACTGTTAGGACCTATAATGCAGTGATATGTGTTTATTGCGAAGAAGGGTTATTGGTTAAAGGTAAAGAATTGCTCAGAAAGATGGAAGTGAACGGTTGTTTGCCAAATAGTTTCACATACAATATAATAGTTCGAGAGTTACTGAAGAAAAACGAGCCTGGAGAGGCTGAGATCCTTCTTGAAGAAATGATAAACTGAGGTTTTATGCCTGATCATGCTACTTTTAAGAATTTACTAGTCCGGATCCCAAACGTAGGAAAAGATTCTCGTTTGCGAACTATTGTTCTAAAGCTAACAAGTGTAGAAAGAAAAGATGGGGGAATGCCTAATATAACATCTCCATGTTAATGTTTGTCTTGTTTTTTGATGGTTTCAAGATAATAATCAAATTCTTCTCTGAAAATTGACATACTGGTTAGTGGTTTCATAATGCTCAACACTGAATAACTATAGCTGTTACTCTGTTTGATACCTGCATTAGTGCAGAAACAGAAATTATATTGATTGTAGATTTTAAAAACATCTGGTGCATTAGCGGGTAGATGCATACATTTTGAATCTTAACACTGAATAACTATAGCTGTTACTCTGTTTGATACCTGCATTAGTGCAGAAACAGAAATTATATTGATTGTAGATTTTAAAAACATCTGGTGCATTAGCGGGTAGATGCATACATTTTGAATCTTTGGAATGTCCGGTTTGTTGAGGTACAGAAACAGATTTTCTATTGGCTGAATATCCCTTTGGACTCTAAGAGCATGCGCATCCCTGAGAACTTATGTACCTTGTTCGAGTTCGAAAATATGTGCCATTCCGTAATATTTTATTATTATTATTATTATTATTATTATTATTAACTTTTTTTTTATTATTATTTTTTAAAATCAAATGGGTATTGGGTTTACTTAACCTAATGCCAATAGGCTAACTTCTAAACCATAAAAATTATTTTGTAAATGGGCCTATATCGGATTTTTTTTAACAAAACACGTGCCCCACAAAATCACGGGCCACGTGCGCACACCCTCATCACCGCCCATGCAACATAGGTTGGCAAAAGTGATCTCGCATGTAGAGGAGAACGAGTCGAGCGCCCTGTAGGGCAGCCATGGCCTCGTGAGAGTCAGCTACTCAGCTATGATGCTGGGGGTGTGAGCTTTGATTCTTTGAAAGAATTTTATTATAAATATTTTAGATGTTTAAAGTTAAAAAATATATTGTGCATGGTGGCACGACTTATATTTGGATGCGAAGCAATTTTTTAGTGTTTCTTGCTTTTTTCCGTAATTTTTATTTAGATACAAATTTTTATGCCGTAAGACTATGTGTAGTGGTTCAGTTCCAGGGGGTGACCACCATCACAACTGAAGCCACCTCGGCACAAAGTTGACGTATCCATGCCACACCTTCCCCTCCGCCCATTCATGCGTGGCTAGAACCATGCCCCACCAACGTCGTGTTCAAGTACAAAACCTGCAAAAGGGGTGCCACGTGTGTGTTGACTAGGATCGATCCACGCCCTTGGGCTTGGAAATTTACAGATGGTCTAAAGGTATGTTTAGAAAATGACTTTCCAATTACCAGTTAAACACTATTTTATTAATTTCTTGGTGGCCTTTAAACATTAGTCATGTTATCTTTTCTAAGGTTATGTGTGATGTGGGGCTTTGTCGAGAAAAAAAATGTCCGTACGTGTTGAGGTGCACAAAAAACCCGAACCCGGAAAACAACCCGGACCCGGGTATTTTAAAAACCGTGTTTTTATACCCGAACCCGACCCTACCCGTAGGGTAGGGACCAGGTATGCATATCCTTCGTAGAACCCGAACCCGTAACTGTGTTTTTTTACCCGTTCCATACCTCGGTTTTCAGAATACCCGGGTTTTCGAAATACCCATAACCGGGTTTACATAATACTTGATAGAGCCATTGGGGAGTGCGTGCTGTTTATGAAGTCAAATAACAAACAGCTACAAAAATCACTTACAAACTCGCACAACAGTTCGCTGCATGTCTTTTGTTTCTTTTCAGTGCACCGGGGTTTTTGAATACCCGGATTCTGAATTCCCTACGCGGGTTGTTTAATAGCCGAACTCGAAACCTACCCGAACCCGGGTACACAAGGTATGGATTTCCTGGCTATTACCCGGACCCGACCAGACAGATATTCTAAATCCGGTCATACCCATCCTAACACATAATCTAAGAAAGATACGAATACAATTTGTAGAAAAAGTAAATAGTTAATTGCCAAAATCGTCCTTGAAGTTTGGGCAGGTTTGCCATTTTCGTCCAAAATGACACTTTTGTACGAAATTGCCCTCAACTTTTGTAACTTTTTGTCATTTTCATCCAAACCACTAACTTAGTTTATTTTTTCTGTTAAGTTGAGGATAATTGGATAAAACTGGCAAATATAAAACCACAGGGACGATTTGGCAATTTACTCAAACTCTTTTAAATTTCTTTTATTTAATTAATTTGGTCACATATATAATAAAAAAGAACATACATGCAATTTTTATATGAAAAAAATAATAGATTTGTCACATAACTTTTATAAATTTTCATCCAACCACTAACTAAGTTATTTTTTCTATTAATGCTAAGGATGTTTATAAACTAAGACAGAAATTAATTTCTAATTTTTTATATAGATCAGTTTTATAAAAATAAAATCTACTTAAACCTCTAAATTTTATAAAACTAAAATGCTGGTGACCTTATTGAAAAATGTCAAATAAAAAAATCTTATCATATATTCATATGTACCAAGTTCGTAATTCATCTTCTACTCTTTTAAATTCGCTCCTAAGGAAAAACAGAAGACAGTGCCCCCCCCCCCCTCTATCAAACAACGTATCGTTACCAAACCTTAAAATTACCCATCAAATTGTAATTATAATGCTATGAACCAAAAGTTTCTTTACTCAAGCCACTCAGAATAAGTATTAGTTAGTTACCCTCATAATCGTAATGAAATAAATATTTTATTTCTACCAACATATTTGCTAGGTGCTCAACACATTTAAAAAATATGTAACGTTTTACAATTTTTTTCTATCTCTACAACTGATAAATATTAAAAGTTGTAATCGGTTGTTATGTGTTGCACATCAATGACGTTTTCTTTTTATAAAACTGATTTATATAAAGAAGTTGTAAATTAATTTATGTCTTAATTTATAAAAATTAAAACATCGTTCACCTTAACAGAAACCATAAACTGAGTTAGTGATTTGGATGAAAATTTATAAAAATTATGTGACAAAACTATTAATTTTTTTTTTCTAAAAACTCCATGTATATTCTTTTTTATTATATATGTAACAAAAATAATTAAATAAAAGAATTAAAAAGGGTTTGAGTAAATTGCCAAAATCGTCCCTGTGGTTTTATATTTGCCAGTTTCATCCAAATATCCTCAACTTAAAAGAAAAAATAAACTAAGTTAGTGATTTGGATGAAAATGGCAAAAAGTTACAAACGTTGGGGGCAATTTGGTATAAGAGTGTCATTTTGGACGAAAACGGCAAACGTGCTCAAACCTCAGGGACGATTTTGGCAATTAACTCAAAATTAAATGTTAAAAAGTAATAACAAAGAGTTAAGTTCCATTTACATCCCTGTGGTTTGTCCACTTTTGCCATTTTAGGCCAAATTTCAAAATTGTACCATTTTCCTTCCTAACTTATCGAAATGTGCCATGTCAGTCCAAAAATCCTAGAATAAAATGTCATTTTCATCCTTCGGCTAACTGAGTTTTTTTAAATGGAGTTGTTTTTTTGGACTGACCCGGGTATTTACATTACCCCGAAATTCTAAACCTGGTCATACCCATCCTAACACATAGTCTAAGAAAGATACGAATACAATTTGTATAAAAAGTAAATGTTAAAAAGTAATAACAAAGAGTTAAGTGTCATTTACGTCCCTGTGGTTTGTCCCCTTTTGCCATTTTAGGCCAAATTTCAAAATTGTACCATTTTCCTTCCTAATATTATCGAAACATGCCATTCCAGTCCAAAAAAATCTAGAATAAAATGTCATTTTCGTCCCTCAGCTAATTGAGTTTTTTAAAATGGAGTTTTTTTTGGACTGAAATGGCACATTTCGATAATGTTAGGGAGGAAAATGTTACAATTTTGAAATTTGACCTGAAATGGTAAAAGTGGACAAACAACAGGGATGTAAATGGCATTAACTCAATAACAAATAAAAATATGAGTAAAGTACAGTTTCAGTCCCTGAGGTTTACACCCGCTCTCAGGTTCAGTCCCTATTTAAAAAAAATCAACACTCTAGTCCCTGACGTATTCAATTGCTCACAATTAAAACCCTAGCACTAACAGACCGTTATTAATTCTGTGAAAAGACTAAATTACCCCCAAAATTTTACTTATATTTTCAGTCCCTGCAGGTTGATTTCTTAATTTTCCTCCATTTTCAAATGTTTTTCCTAATCTATTAACAAACCACATGTAACCAAAAAATTAAACAACAATATCAAGGTACTAACACAACAACAACAACAAGAGATCAACACATGTAACTAGAATTGGAATGCAACTTATAAGTTGAACTGGGTTTGACTTTTTGGAGTTGGGTTGGGTTTGACTTTCACTTGTGACATTTTTATCTAGTCAAACAGTTCATGTTATCCCTACCAAGATGTATGTTCCCTGTTCAAGTGATTGACAGTTCATAGTTTATCAGCCCTGTTCCACAGTTTGGTAAATACAGTTGTGCAAAACACAATCTATCATGCTTGTTCAACTTATAAGTAAGTTCAATTGTGCATACAATGAGAAAACAACCGGTGTGCATTTCATTTTTAAAGGCTTATGTGCATTTAACTGAATGTAATCTAATGAAGATGCTATTGACATCATCCTAATGCACAACACAACTGATTATGTGCATTTGAAAACATAATATGCATTAGTCATATGCTCCCTGCACCCTTATCAAACAAACATCAATTTAAATTATCCTATAAACCTGCCAAAGCCTTATGTGCAGCAAACATCCTAAGCACATCAAACAAACAATACCATTAACTTAAAAAGTGAACACAATGTCATTTAACCCTAAGCTTTAGTTGATCCTAATGTGCAGCAGTGCAGCTGTGAATTGATTCTTAATGTGCAGCAGTGAATAATCCTTAATGTGCAGCAGTGCAACTGTGAACGGATCCTTAATGTGAAGTAGTGAATGATCCTTAATGTGAAGCAGTGTAGCTGTGAATTGATCCTAATGTGCACCAGTGCAGCTGTCATTTGATCCTAAGCTTCAGTTGATCCTAATGTGTCATTTGACCCTAAGCTACAACTGATCCTTAACACCTAAATATCAACATTTAAGACAATGCAGTAATAGTCAAAGGCAGAGACATTTGATCCTAAAATTAGTTTAATAACTTCAAACAAAACACAGTTTAAAGACCACCATTCATACACAATAGCGTAATATCCGATATTAGATAACAATACAAGGGTAATCCTAATCATTAACTTTAAAAACCCAAAAAATGACCAGTGGCCAAAATAACCCTTTTACACTGTTCTACGTAAGATAATAGTTAGGCATCCTATGTACACCCATGCTAGCCTCCGTCTTCATGCTCAACGGCTAAAACAGAGTTCAATCCTGAACCCTCTTCTCGTCCGCAACACAACCCGATATTGGATCCGGACATGGATTGCCGGAGAAGGTGGAGTTACCGGAGCTGTGGTGGGTGTCGGGAAGACTTTGGGAAAGAGAGGGAGTGTATTGTAGCTTTTAAAGGAAGACGTGGGATTAAAATGGAGTGAAAGGAATCAACTTTGGACGAAATGACCATATTGCCCTTCACACTGTTAAATAAGTAAACGGTCAACTGACGGAAGTTAGTGCCAGGGTTTTAATTGTGAGCAATTGAATACGTCAGAGATTGGAGTGTTGATTTTTTTTTTTTTTTTGAAATAAGGACTAAACCTGAGACCGGATGTAAACCTCGAAACTATTTAAAAGATCATGTACTTTAGACAAAACTGTATCGGTTTCATGAAACCAAAAGCCAATAAACAAAGTAGGTTTCCAAAGATCTTCATCTTCATCGTTACTACACTTTGAATTCCAGCAAGATGATTAATTTTCTCAGAAAGGGAATGCGTATTTCCCACCATTCATCACTTTTTGTTATGGCAGGCCAGCTAGTGTTTTGCTTCCTCTCCAGCACCTTGTCTTTTCTGCTTGATTGATTTGAAACTGCAAGTAAGGATGAACCGCACAAGAATTGGACTTTGTTATTACTCTACTGCTTCAGCCTCAACCTCCCATTTCAATCAAAGAATCCTGCATCTCAAAAATGCTTCCGGGGCCACTAAGATCAATGATGCCCTCCAACTGTTTGATGAAATGCTTCAAAGACAACCTCCACCGAACATCATCCAATTTAATCAGCTCATCACTCTTATTGTAAAGATGAAACATTATTCAACAGCTCTTTCACTCTTTAAGCAAATGAGGTTGATGGGTGTTCCTAGTGATCTTTATACCATGACTATCTCTATTAACTGTCATTGCCGCCTGAATCAAGTTACTTACGGTTTTGCCCTACTGGCAACCATCTTCAAGCAAGGGCATCCACCCAGTTTGGCCACCTATACTACTCTCATTCATGGGCTTGTTCTTGCTGATAAGGTCTTGGAAGCTGTTGAGTTATTCAAGAAACTGCTTAGAGATAAACTTTGTGAGCCTAATCAAGTTATGTATGGAACCGTTATTAATGGGCTCTGTAAAGTAGGTCACACTACCAAGGCCCTTGAATTGCTCACGTTCATAGAATCAGGCTCTTGTAAACCTTGTGTACACCATTACAATACAGTCATTGATAGCCTCTGCAAAGATAGAATGGTTGATGATGCATTAGAATTATTTACGCGTATGACTGAAAAGGGTGTCCGTGCAGACGTTATCACTTACAACTCTTTGATTCATGGTCTATGTAACTTTGGTAGAGAGACAGAAGCCGCACAAATGTTGAGAGATATGGAGGAGGAAGGGGTATCCCCAGGAGTGCATACCTTTACTATCTTGGTGGATTCTTTTTGCAAGCAAGGATCGGTAAAAGATGCAGAACTTGCTGTACAAGCAATGGTACGAAGAGGTCTAAATCCAGATGTAATCACTTATAGTGCACTAATTGATGGATATTGTTTACGTGGTGAAATAGATAATGCAGAGAAAGTTCTCATCGTCATGGTTGAGAAGGAACTTGTGCCCAATATCATCACCTATAACAGCCTGATAAACGGATACTGTAAGAAGAAGAGAATCGGAAAGGCCATGCGTCTCTTTCAGGAAATCCAAGACAAGGGTTTGATTCCGGATGTTATTACATACAGTAGCATGTTACAAGGTTTGTTTAAATCTGGGAATCCTGCAGCAGCTAGAGAACTGTTTAACAAGATGCAAGCAAAGGGTCAGGATCCGGATATATGCACCTACCGTATCTTGTTCCATGGTATGTGCGAGAACGGTCAGTGTTCTGATGCGTTGGTTCTGTTCCGTTCTATGGGAAGCGACACACTGATGAAAGATGTCAATCTGTATACTATCTTGATCAAGGGTTGTAGAAAATATGGTAAGCTTGATTTGGCAATGGGTCTGTTTGACGAACTCACTTTAAAAGGATTGAAACCGAATGTTAGGACATATACAGTGATGATAAGTGTGCTATGCCAACAAGGTTTATTTGGTGAAGCAAAAGACTTGCTAAGAAAGATGGAGGAGAATGGTTGTTCGCCAAATAGTGTGACTTACAATGCTATTGTTCAGGAATTCTTGAAGTATAAAGAGTTTCAAGAAGCTGAGATTCTTCTTGAGGAGATGATTAACCTAGGTTTCTCACCTGATTCCGCTAATTTTGAGATGTTGCCTCACCTAATACCGACTACGGTACAAGATTCTCCTATGCGAACTATCATTCAGAAGCTAACAAACATTAAACAAATGAATGGATAAGTTATATAAAACCCCAGGCCCGTGTTTTGAAGCAGAGTGAACTTGTTAGCTAGTATATGGAATATCTCTCTTCCATGAAAATATCATGAATGCAATAAATCTTTAAATGGTATTTTGATTGGCTTAAAGAAATATGATTTTCTATTTCAGGTTGCATTTCTGGATCTGTAAAGTGTAAATATCATGAATTCAATAAATCTTATTTCAGGTTGCATTTCTGGATCTGTAAAGTGTAAATATCATGAATGGAAAATGTGCAATAAATATATTATCAAACACATTCAACACCAGTAACTTCTTGAAATTTAGTTTCCAAACTCATCTCAGATTGTTTTAATCTTAAATTGGAGTCAGAAATAGCAAGTTTAATGTCCGTCGCTTGATTCTGTAATCACCTTGGCCTTTTCATGATTGTATTTTTCAGTTGTGATATCAGATTTGCTATCTTGAACCTCAGGCTTTAGCTTAGTGTTTTTCGTTTTCTGTAAGCTTTTTGTCGAAAATAACCGATCATCTTTGACTGGTGATTTTTGAAGCTTATTGCCTTATAGACTTGAAAAATTCAGAAGCTGATAACAATGCTTTCTCATTCATTCACTGATTGTTAAGTACAATTGAAGCGCTCACAATATAACCCCCTAAACTACTTAACAATTACAACTAACCCCTTTCTACTTATTGACACGTAACAATGTCTGAGTAACTTCAGGTGAACTTGAATAAGAAGAATCAAGATGCTGGTAGTTCAACAGGGATGGACAGTTCCCGCTGACGTTTCGGATTATAACGAAAGTATTGATCAGCCAAAATCCTGCGCATGCGCGATAACTCACTTAAATGTTTTACCAAGCAGGACTTATTTTTATGATAACTTTCAGCTGTCAATTCAGAGAAATTACCATCTTGTTTTTAAAATATTTCAAGCTCAGTTAGTTTATTGATTTAAATGTTAAAAAAAATAATATAAACAAGTCTATAATTCCCAAGGTAAATACTAAAAAAACCCTGAAAAATAATAAAAAAAATACTAAATATTTCACCTTGAACAATTTTTTAGACCAACTTAACATCTAAAAAAATGCCAATGAAACAATTGCCATTATAAAAATAAAAGATTAATTTAATCATCGGAACCACTTCTTTTGCAAAACATAATCATAAAGTATAATTAGTTTGATCGATTGAGAACGAAACTAATCTTCACAACGAAACCAAATGTAAAGAGAGATTGACTAGCCTTTTTGCCTTTTGAACATGCAATGACCAAAACATTTTCAGTTCAGTTTTAACCGAAACCAAATCAAGCTTTCACTTCCAAAATCTGTTACGTATCTTATTTTTATTTTTATTACTATTGTAAGTCAAGGGATTAGTATGCTATTTTGGTTTAATGGGGGGGGGGGGGGGGTGGGGGGGGGTGTCTTATGTAAGTTTCTATCTATGTATGTTGATGTTACGTATGGAATGGAGAATAAGCAGAATTTGAGTCAAATTATTCCCTATCTCTTAGCTTCTTTCTCTACAATTTAGTTATATCCCTATCAAGGGTATCAGAGCTATCCCGAATCCTCATCGGAATTCCTTGCCGCCGCCATGACTAACACCCGCAATAATGAAATCGACAACACCCTCAAGTCCCATGGTAAGGCAATCAACGATATCCAAGCTGCGTTAGAGGCCCTGATGAAGCAACAGGAACAAACTTCGAAGCAACAGGAAGAGATTTTGAAGGCGGTGCGTGATAAAGCTGTGCAGTCGTCAGGGAGTTCCTTCGGGTCCTTCTCCGGCCCAGATGGTGACTCACGAACATCCAAACCATTCCGTATCGGTAAGATCGACTTCCCTAAATTTTCGGGGGACGATGTTAAGGGGTGGGTCTATCGCTGCGAACATTTTTTTTCGATGGATGACACCCCCGATGACTCGAAATTACGTTGTGCTGCGGTTCACTTGGAAGGCGATGCCCTCCAATGGCACCGTGCCTACTTGAAGACTCGTAATGCCACGGTTGCCGAGGTCCCATGGGCGGACTATGTTCGTTCGATCTCTACCCGTTTTTCTGATGCAATGTTTGAAGACCCTATGGAAGAGATTGCATCTCTCGTTCAACTTACTGATGACGCCAAGGGTCTACAAGAATATAATTCAGGTTTCGATCGCTTGTTTAACAAGGTTACCATTAGCGAACTTTATGCTGTTAGCTTATATTTGAAGGGTTTGAAGCCGGAAATAAAAGGGCTGGTGAAGATGTTCAAGCCTCAAACACTACGTGAGGCATGTGGGTTAGCAAGAATTCAAACTATCAACAACACATGCTTGATGAAGCGTTTGAACGCTGTGGAGGATGGGCTGCAACCCGAAGATGTCAAAATAACACCTTCCGTTAATGGTTCAAAACTACCCTTGCTGCCAAGTCCAACAACCGAGCCATCAAGTTCTACACCGGGAATCCTTAGATCGAGGCGTTTGACAAGTGATGAACTTGAGCAAAAAAGGGCAAAGGGGGAATATTTCTGGTGTACCGAAAGGTTCGTTCGGGGGCACAAGTGTAAGAAAAAACAACTCTACATACTTGAAGTGGTAGATGATGAAAAACAAGCAACGGAAGAGGATGAAGACAAGGTTCCTTGAAGTACTTTTTGAGGGCAAAAAGTAGGTTAAGGGGGGAGTATTGTTACGTATCTTATTTTTATTTTTATTACTATTGTAAGTCAAGGGATTAGTATGCTATTTTGGTTTAATGGGGGGAGGGGGGGGGTGTCTTATGTAAGTTTCTATCTATTTATGTTGATGTTACGTATGGAATGGAGAATAAGCAGAATTTGAGTCAAATTATTCTCTATCTCTTAGCTTCTTTCTCTACAATTTAGTTATATCCCTATCAAAATCTGAATTCGGTTCCAACGAAATAATGGTTATTTAAGTTTTATCATTTGATCAATCCTGTTAATAATTGTTAAAGTCAAGGAGACAAGGACAGTTAGTGCTTAGTCAAAAGTTAGAGGGTGTTATTGATAAACTTTCTTAGTTGAGGGACTGAAGCTGTACAAGTTAAAAGTTTAGGTTTCGAGCTGGCTGGTTAAATAGTCGTTTTATGTACGCTTGATCAGGTAGCCATTGTTTGAAATTGAAAGTAAGGATGAAATGCACGAGAAGAATTGGACTTCGTTATTACTCTACTGCTTCACCTTCAACTTCCCATTTCAATCAAAGAATTACATCCCTCAAAAAAGCTTCAGGACCCACCAAGGTGAATGACGCCCTCCAACTGTTTGATGAAATGCTTCAAAGACAACCTCCACCTTCCATCATCCAATTTACTCAGTTGATTTCTGTTATTGTAAAGGAGAAGCAATACTCCACTGCCCTTATACTTTTAAAGCAAATGAAGTTGATGGGTATTCCTACTGATCTTTATGCAATCAACATCTCTATTAACTGTCATTGTCGGTTGAATCAAGTTGCTTACGGCTTTGCCCTACTGGCAACCATCTTCAAGCAAGGGCATCCACCCAGTTTGGCCACCTATACTACTCTCATTCATGGACTTGTTCTTGCTGATAGGGTCTTTGAAGCTGTTGAGTTGTTCAAGAAACTGCTTAGAGAGAAAGTTTGTGAGCCTAATCAAGTTATGTATGGAAGCGTTATTAATGGGCTCTGTAAAGTAGGTCACACTAGCAAGGCCCTTGAACTGCTCAGGTTCATGGAATCAGGCTCTTGTAAATGTAAACCATATGTAGAACAGTACAATGCAGTCATCGATAGCCTTTGCAAAGATCGAATGGTTGATCATGCATTAGAACTATTTACCAAAATGACTGAAAAGGGTGTCCTTGCAAATGTTATCACTTACAGCTCTTTGATTTATGGACTGTGTAACTTTGGTCGAGAGACAGAAGCTGCAAAAATGTTGAGGGATATGGAGGACGAAGGAATATCTCCAACAGTGGAAACCTTTACTATCTTGGTAAATTCCTTTTGCAAGCAAGGATCTGTAAAAGATGCAGAGCTTGCTGTACAAGCAATGGTACGAAGAGGTCTAAATCCAGATGTAATCACTTATAGTGCATTGATTGATGGATATTGTTTACGTGGTGAAATAGATGACGCAGAGAAAGTTCTTGATGGCATGGTGAAGAGGGATATTGTGCCCGACATCATCACATATAACAGCCTGATAAACGGATACTGTAAGAAGAAGAGAATCGGAAAGGCCATGCGTCTCTTTCAGGAAATCCAAGACAAGGGTTTGATTCCGGATGTTGTTACTTACAATAGCGTGTTACAAGGTTTGTTTGAATCAGGGAATCCTGCAGCGGCTACATTTGAATACTAATATTATGATTGATGATAACTTTTGCATTTAAACATTTGAATGTTGATTAATATGATTCTCACACGTATTGACTTAATCATTTCTCAACAGTCTACAAATGAGTTTAAACAGTCAAGATTGTGTAAATCTGAAGGTAGTCTTTCGGTGGGAACCGAGACTGATGGTTCAATGAGTTGTCGGTTTTTGGCGGTTCGTCACTTAAAAATTTTGTTTGCTTGATTGTAGCCGGATTACCTGTTGAGCCATTGGTTTGAACGTTCCTTTTATTAAAGTGTTTATTTACACTTTGTAATTTGTTTAGTATATGATATTGTACTACTTCCAATCATTGAGAGCTTGATTATGGAACTAAAGCTAAAGTAAATTGCAAATCTTGCTAGAGAACGTTGCCAGAAGAAGTGATTGGTTAAAGATTAATTAATGTCCATCCAAGGTGAAGAAGATGAGAGAGAGGGGGTGTTGGATGTGCTTAACAAAATGGATGAAAAATGGCAAAATTTTGAAACCACATGGCCCATAAGCAAGAAAAAAACATTTTGAATGAAAGTGATAAATTTGACCTAGAGGTGGCAATCTTGACCCAAAGGCTTTCAAGTGTGTTAGTTTGGGTTGCTTTAAAAATTATATGGGTTAGTTTGGGTAAGATATTTTAACTAAACGGGTCACAACGGCTCAATTTAAATTCCATCTTGTTATTTTCGGGTCAAAGCGGGTCGACAACTTTAAAGAAAGGGGTCGATGTGGGTTAGCACCTTAAAGAAACGGGTCAGATTTCGGATCAGAATGGGTTTCGGGCCGGCACAAGTATCCGCACAAGACGGGTTACGGCACGAAATTGGTTTTGGATCGGAACGGTTTCAGTTCGAATTGAGTTTCGGTCCGAGACGGGTTTTAGCATGCGGCGGGTTTTGGATCGGAACGGGTCGGTTCGGATCGGGTTCGGGCCAACACGGGTTTCCGCACGGGGCGGGTTTCGGATCGCAACGGGTTTTAGGCCGACACGAGTTTCCGCATGGGACGGGTTTCGGATCACAACGGGTTTTAGGCCGACACGGGTTTCCGCACGGGATGGATTCTCATTGCCATCGCTCGCCTCTTTCCCAGTTGTTAATTCTAACAACATCACTCCAAAGTTGTAAACGTCTATCTTTTCATTCACTTTGATCGTCTAAGCATATTTTGTAAAAAAAAAAAGTTATATATATTATGTTAGCAGTATGTAAGTTTAAAAAAGGTAACATATAACATAAGCACATTATAACTTTTTGAAAATCATAAAACTATACCTAGAGCCATGTATCCAAATGAACCAGCCACCGTAGACATCGTGTTGAGCTCATTTTCATTGGCTAATATTCTTGCCAACCCGAAATCAACTCTCTTAGCATTGAAATCGCTATCTAAAAGCACATTGCATGATTTCACATCTCTATGAATTACAACTGGAACACAATCATGATGCATATAAGATAAACCATTAGCCACCCCCAATGCTATGTGCAACCTTTTAGGCCAATCAACCCGACCCGAAACCCATTCTGACCCGACCCGTTTCAACCCGAACCCGTTCCAACCCGAACCAAAACAACCCTTTTTTGTAATTGACCCGTTTTGAGCCGAACCCGTTTTGACCCATGACCCATGACCTGACCCGTTTGCCAGGTCTGATTTGACCATAAGACGGGGACGAAAATAACAGTTTAGTGTTTTATATTCCATGTATACATCATCCATATAGCCATATGCTATGAACACATACATACTCAACTTATGAATGCTCATGACATCTAGTTGAACTTCAATTGTCCGAATCAACACGATAGTTAATACTTAATACCAACATGAAATTGGACATGAGTTAGAATTTTTTATATGACACTTCACGTCTTAACTCGTATTTACTCTCATTGGTCTTTTTCTAAACATCCTTCAACGTTAACACGTCAAGATAACAAAATAACATCAAAATAGTACATTATATTTATAATAATGACGTAATACAAGACGTTTACAATGCAATAAAACGTATGAGGCATCGATCACATGCCATTTACTCTGTCTAATATGAAGTAGTTATGCTTATTATTATTTCTTTTAATCTATGACAACGATTAAGTTGAGACACATTGATTTCCATATTTAGTTTCGGCTTTGGGGAAGAATACATTAAAGTAAATGCTACTATGACGTAAACTTCATCAGTTTCTATTCTTGAGCCAAACGAGTTTTACTGGTAATTTACCGGCGTGTCTATGGGCGGGTGGGTTACTAGGTTTTCCCCGGAATTGCCATTAAAAAGATTAATTTAATCATTGGAACCACTTCTTTTGCAAAACATAATCATAAAGTATAATTAGTTTGATCGACTGAGAACAAAACTAATCTTCACAACGAAACCAAATGTAAAGAGAGATTGACTAGCCTTTTTGCCTTTCGAACATGCAATGACCAAAATATTTTCGGTTCAGTTTTAACCGAAACCAAATCAAGTTTTCACTTCCAAAATCTGAATTCGGTTCCGAGCCGGGGGTCTCACTGGAAGCAGTCTCTCTATTCCTACGGCAGTGGCGGATCTTGCCCGTTGAACGTGCCAGGGCCGAAAGACACGGGCACTAAAAAAAGCCCAGGCAAGCCCGGGCCAAACATAGTATATATAAAAAATTTCGATTGAAATGCGGGAAATTAGCACTACGGCCGAAAAACTTGCCCGGGCCGTGGCCCTGCCATTGGCCTTCTAAGAATCGCCCCTGTCCTACGGGGTAGAGGTAAGGCTGTCTACATCTTACCCTCCTCGGACCCTACCTTAGCTTTGCTGTTGGTGGGATTTACTGAGTATGAATGTATGATGATGATTTGATCAATCCTGTTAGGTCAAGGATAGTTAGTGCTTAGTCAAAAGTTAGAGGGTGATATTGATAAACTTTCTTAGTTGAGGTACTGAAGCTGTACAAGTTAAAAGTATAGGTTTCGAGCTGGTTAAATAGTCGTTTTAGTAGAGATTTGATGTTTATGTACGTACGCTTGATCAAGTAGCCATTGATTTGAAAATGAAATTGAAAGTAAGGATGAACTGCATATGAATACGACTTCGTTATTACTCTACTGCTTCACCTTCAACTTCCCATTTCAATCAAAGAATTACATCCCTCAAAAATGCTTCAGGACCCACCAAGGGGGGGGGGGGGGGGGGGGGGGGGATATTCCACGGTCCTCCCAACCGCCGAGGTGATCCCACCTCGCAGACCGCCACCCAGCAAGCCTGAGTCTGGGGGTAAATCCGCTACCGTAGGGGCATTGGGAACGAGCAAGACTCGAACCCGCCACCTCCGGGTTAGAATGCGGGCGAATGATTTGCTTAGAAAGATGGAAGATAATGGTTGTTTGCCTGATAGCGTTATGTACAATGTTATTGTTCAAGAGTTGTTGAAGAAATCTAAGTGTCAAGAGGCGGAGAACTTTCTGGAAGAAATGATTAACCGAGGTTTCATGCCTGATTCTACTACTTTTACGATGGTGCTACACCTAATTCCAAATGTAGGAAAGGAATCGCGTATGCGAACGATCATTCAAAAGCTAACTACCGTAGAAAGAAAAAACGGGAGAATACTTAATTTAACATCTAGGCTCGTTCCCTGAACATGTTAGTACCCAGTTTAGTATGTATGTATTATTTTTACTTGATTCGCAAACAACTGAATCTAATCTAACTTGAATACTAGTACTTCGGTCAGGTTGTCATCTAGTAGGTCATGTGTCGAAACCTGATTGAATACTAATCATGTGATTACAATCATAATTACGGTTTGATTGCTAATTACTAATATTAATACAAAGTTTTGGATTAGCTTAACAAAATGGATGAAAAATGGCAAAATTTTGACCATATGACGGAGACGAAAATAACAGTTTATATTCCATGCACACATTATCCATATAGCCATATGCTATGAACACATACATACTCAACTTATGAATGGTCATGACATCTAGTTGTGTGACAACTCGTATTTCAGAACCTATCCTTGTGTTTAATGTAATGTATGTGAACTTAGTGTGATTATCTGATATATTGATTTAATGGAATGTTAGTTATGTTATTTGATTATGTGTGTAATGTATATATAATTCATCGCACAAGACAACCCAACCGCACAACACTTGGCCGATCGCACAAGCCTTTGGGCTTTGATTCCACACAACTCTCGGCCCACTCCCCACTCGAAACCCATGGGCAGCCCATGCAAGGGTTCGGCCACTCCTCTATTTAAACCGATACAAAACCCTTGTGAGGTTTTGCTCCCCCATTATTTGCAAACACTCTACACACATCAAACCCTACTCCCTCTTCCTTCTCTCTCGAAGCCGACGGCAACAACATCCCGTCTTTCTCGAAGCTTTATCGTTCGGATCAACCCTCGTTCCATTCTTTAACCGGTTAGTGTATTACTTTTGATTGCATGATTGATGATGTGTTGGCTTATATGTTTTACATGATGATCTAGGGATGTTATGTGTTTGAGTATGATGAAAATTATTAAGGGTTTGTGTTCATAAAAATCGGCTCACATGTGTATTTGATAATGTTCATATGATTCGGAATTTGCATGATATTAATCAAGAACCGAATGTAGGTTACTCGACTGTGATGTGTTTATGTTTAGATGAATTGTTGTGATGTCATGATAGAATGCATACTAGTGATAAAGAACATGAACCATGTTAATATGTTTAAGTGTTGTGTTTACAGTTTATGCTTGATAAATGGTTAGGGTTCATGAGAAAATAATAAAAAATTGCTTGATTTGATCGATGATAACATGATTTGGAAACTGTTTGATTGTTTTGACTGATTTAATGCATGGTTGGAAACTTTCGATTTTCTATAACTGATTCGCATGATTTTAGGGAATTAGATAACCAATCGCACAAGTCACACAAATCATGAGTCGCAAAAGCTTGCATAAACCACACGAAACCTGTTTCGTGTAAGGGATTGATCGCACAAGATAGAGTACAATTAAACAAGGCACACAGTACAACTAGATTATGCTTGATCGCACAAGATTTGTGGATCGCACAAGGCAGTGTCGATCGCACAAGTCTTGGGCCTTACACAGTGATTGGACTTAATTTATGTTATTGGGCCGGATGGCCCAACCCAGTCACACAACTTAATTGGATCGCACAACCCATTGTGGATCACACAAGTGGTGCTGATCGCACAATAGGTTGGGCCGGTTTTTCATATTGGGCTTTTTTCATAATTTTGTCTGATATTGCTCTACCCGTATGTCGTGTATACTATGTGTTGTAACTTGCTATCTCTGTGTAAACATACATGCACTACTTGAACCTAGACCTGACTTGTGTGGTAACCATGTTAGGACGTGGTTAACCCCTAGCAGCTCGATTGACCTCTCGTTTACCTGCCGAGCTAACCTAAGGTGAGTTCACACTTTCTACAAAGCATGGTAATTCCCGGTGGGTTGGGAATGGGTTAAGGAATATGGATTCCTCGTCCTTCTTGGGTAGGACAATACGGGTTAAGGAATTTAATTCCTCGTCCTCTTGGACAGTTTAAATTTCACTAGACCAAAACTCTATCATGAAGTCCCTCCTTTATATCGACTTAATCGCCGGGCCAATGGCGAGCAGGTCATTAGTTAGATAGCGCTATTTAGGTCTAACAAGCCTCACACCGTGCCGTAGAGGACGGGCGTGAACTAATGGATCTGGGCACGTCAATGATGATAGACATTGATGCTAAGGGCACATAAACATGACTAAAGTCAGTGGTCGATATGGTAACAAGTCTAGTAGTGTAAACATGGGGTAGCCCCCACGGCTGGATTGCCAGAGTAAACGAGATTAAACAAAACACGTTTTCAACTATGGGGTAGCCCCACAGCAAGGGTGCCAGTTAAAGGAAACTATGTTTTTAAAATAACTTAAACAAACACCCAACTGTGAACTCGCTCAACTTTGTTGTTGACTCGTTACTACATGCTTTGCAGGTCATTAGGTTCTTAGCAGGAGTTTGCATGGGGAAGAGTCGTTGTGGGACATGGACTGTTGAGTTCCATGTTAAACACTTAAACTTTATGAACTTATTATTTATGTTTGGGTTTTACATTTTATGCTTCCGCTGTTGACTTAAAGTTGGTTACTTTCTTTTGGACACCAATTATATTGTGGTTGGTTTTATTAATTAATTATATTGTTCAATATGATTGGTGGCTTGATCCTGGTTGGTTTTCATATTGGGCTTTTTCATAATTTTGTCTGATATTGCTCTACGTGTATGTTATGTATACTATGTGTTCGTAACTTGCTATCTCTGTGTAAACATACGTGCACTACTTGAACCTAGACATGACTTGTGTGGTAACCATGTTAGGACGTGGTTGACCCCTAGCATCTCGATTGACCTTTTGTTTACCTGCCGAGCTAACCTAAGGTGAGTTCACACTTTCTACAAAGCATGGTAATTCCCGGTGGGTTGGGAATGGGTTAAGGAATATGGATTCCTCGTCCTTCTTGGGTAGGACAGTACGGGTTAAGGAATGTAATTCCTCGTCCTCTTGGACAGTTTAAATTTCACTAGACCAAAACTCTATCACGAAGTCCCTCCTTTTATATCGACTTAATCGCCGGGCCAATGGCGAGCGGGTCATTAGTTAGATAGCGCTATTTAGTTCTGACAAGCCTCACACCGTGCCGCAGAGGACGGGCGTGAACTAATGGATCTGGGCACGTCAATGATGATAGACATTGACGCTAAGGGCACATAAACATGACTAAATTCAGTGGTCGATATGGTAACGAGTCTAGTAGTGTAAACATGGGGTAGCCCCCATGGCTGGATTGCCAGAGTAAATGAGATTAAACAAAACACGTTTTCAACTATGGGGTAGCCCCACGGCAAGGGTACCAGTTAAAGGAAACTATGTTTTTGAAATAACTTAAACAAACACCCAACTGTGAACTCGCTCAACTTTGTTGTTGACTCGTTACTACATGCTTTACAGGTCATTAGGTTCTTAGCAGGAGCTTGCATGGGGAAGAGTCGTTGTGGGACATGGACTATTGAGTTCCATGTTAAACACTTAAACTTTATGAACTTATTATTTATGTTTGGGTTTTACATTTTATGCTTCCGCTGTTGACTTAAAGTTGGTTACTTTTTTTTGGACACCAATTATATTGTGGTTGGCTTTATTAATTAATTATATTGTTCAATATGATTGGTGGCTTGATCCTGGTCATGTCATGCCTCCATGCGGTGATACTTCGCGTGTGGATTTTGGGGGTGTGATAGATTGGTATCAGAGCCATTGGTTATAGTGAACTTGGTTTTAAAAAGGGAAAAAGTTTTGATAAAACCAGACTATAACCTGTACAGTGCTCAACGATCCACAACGACGCTTCGCTCCACATGCAAGGCTCGACACTATAGGTGATATGATTTACATTTATATTGCCTGCTTGTTAGTTTACATAGAACATTGTTCATGGTACGCTTAGATAACATAGTAACGATTGCCTGCAACATTGCGTGTTTACTCTCTTCTGTCACTCCACACGTACGCATTATCGTGACACTTTTCTCACTTATGCTCTCTTTATTGTGAAGATAATGAGTGGACATATTAACCTAACACAAGCCCAGCTGACGACTTTGATCAATGAACAAGTTGCTGCGGCACTTGCAGCCGCTCAGGCAGGAGGTATACCCTGCCATTTAAACTCACTCTAGGATCTCTAGGTCCTACTCTCGTGAACCAACCTTTGTGTTAAACTTTTTCCTTTCTTACTCTCACGGCAGGTCAACCTGCACAGCCTCCCGTGTGCACTTTCAAGACCTTTATGGACTGTCGACCTAGTACCTTCAATGGTACTGAAGGAGCTGTAGGCCTCCTCCACTGGTTCGAGAAACTCGAATATGTTTTCGAGATGTGTGAATGCCCTGAGGCTCGTAGGGTGAAGTATGCTACTGGTACTCTCGAGGGTGTAGCGCCATGGTGAAACGCTCAGGTCCAAATGCTGGGGTTGGTTGCTGCTAATGCCACCCCATGGAACGATTTCAAGGAATTGATCAAGGAAGAGTACTGTAATCGTGATGACATTCACAAACTGGAGGTAGAGTTCTTCAACTTAAAGATGTCAGGGTCAGAAATTGAAGCGTACACGAAAAGATCGAGCGAGCTGGCTATCTTGTGTCCTACTATGGTGGATCCTCCCATCAAACGTATCGAACTGTACCTTAAAGGTTTAGTGCCAGAGATTCAAAGTTATGTGACTTCAGCTAACCTCGCCACCATCCAGCAAGTTGTTCGATTGGCTCATCGTCTCACTGATCAGGCGGTGGAGCAGAACAGGTTACCAAAGCATATTAGTGCTACTACTTCTGATACTCCCAGCGACAACAAGCGTAAATGGGATGGAGCTTCAAGCAAAGGTTCAACTTCTGTTCAGTCTCAGTCTCAGCAAAGAAGGACTGACGTCTACAAGAGCCCTAGTCAGCAATCACCTGGTAGCCAAAGTCAAGGTGGGTACAGGGGAATTCACCCCAAATGCAATCGCTGTAACCTACACCACAGCGGGCCATGCACCAGGAGTAACTGTCATCGGTGCAACAAGCCAGGCCACGCCACAAAGGATTGCAGAAGTTTACGCCCCGCGAATCAGAATCGTCAGCAACAACAAGCCCCACAAAATCAACATCAGCAACATCAGCAACAACAGGGCAACAACAAAGGGTGCTTTCAGTGTGGTGCTGAAGGCCACTTCAAAAGAGACTGCCCACAGCTGAACCGGAAACCAGAACAACAACAACAACAATAATCAAGGTAATGGTAACAACGGGGGCAACAACGATGGCAATGGTGCCAGGGGGCGTGTATTCGTTATTGGCCAGGGTGAAGCGAGGAATGATCCCAATGTTGTGACGGGTAAGTTCTTACTGGATGACTTTTATGTTACTGTTTTATTTGATTCGGGTGCCGATACTAGCTACGTGTCCTTAAAAATTAGTCAAATGCTTAAGCGTACCCCAACACTTTTGAACACCAAGCACACTGTAGAGCTAGCTAATGGTAAAAGTTTAAAGGCCACACACGTAGTCAAGGGTTGTAATCTTGTTCTTGCTAATCAGACCTTCTCTATCGACCTCATTCATATCGTTCTGGGTAGTTTCGACGTTGTCATTGGGATGGATTGGTTATCCCAACATCAAGCAGAGATTCTTTGCAACGAGAAGATTGTCCGTATTCCTCGTTCAGGTGATGAACCTCTCATGATTCGTGGCGACAAGAGTGGTGCTGTGGTGAGCATCATCTCTTTCCTTAAGGCCCAGAAGTGTTTGCGGAAGGGCCAAACTGCTATTTTGGCTCTCGTTACTGATACCTCGACAAAGGAGAAGAAGATAAAAGATATTCCTATTGTACGCGACTATCCTGAGGTACTTCCTGAGGAACTACCTGGTCTTCCGCCTCATCGCCAGGTCGAGTTTCAAATCGAGTTAGTTCCTGGAGCAGCGCCAATAGCTCGTGCACCTTGTCGTTTAGCTCCATCAGAACTAGAAGAGCTGACTACGCAACTACAAGAGCTTTTGGACAAGGGTTTCATTCGTCCTAGCTCTTCGCCCTGGGGAGCTCCAGTCTTGTTTGTGAAGAAGAAAGACGGTACCTTCAGAATGTGTATTGACTACCGCGAACTCAACAAGGTGACGGTGAAGAATCGCTACCCTCTTCCACGCATTGATGACTTATTCGACCAGTTGCAAGGGTCGAGTTTCTACTCAAAGATTGACCTGAGGTCAGGCTACAATCAACTGAGAGTCCGAGACGAGGATATCACTAAAATAGCATTCAGGACTCGTTATGGGCATTACGAGTTTCTGGTTATGCCTTTTGGATTGACGAATGCACATGCGGTCTTCATGGATCTTATGAATAGAGTGTACAAGCCTTACCTGGATAAGTTTGTCATTGTATTCATCGACGACATCATGATCTATTCGAAGAGTCAGGACGAACATGAGCAACACCTAAGGCTTATTTTGGAACTCCATCGAACAGAGCAGTTGTATGCCAAATTTTCGAAGTGTGACTTCTGGCTTCGCGAAGTCCATTTTCTAGGCCACGTGGTGAATGAGGATGGGATCCATGTTGATCCATCCAAGGTTGATTCAATCAGGAACTGGCCTGCACCCCGTACACCAACAGAAATTCGCCAATTCTTGGGTTTGGCGGGCTACTACAGAAGGTTTATCAAGGATTTCTCCAAGATTGCGCAACCACTCACTTTGCTAACACAGAAAGGTGTCACCTATCGTTGGGGTGATGCCCAGGAAACTGTGTTTCAGCACTTAAAGGGTAGACTTTGTAGCGCACCTATCCTCTCATTGCCTGAGGGCACAGACGATTTCGTAGTTTATTGCGATGCGTCCATCCAAGGACTTGGTTGCGTGTTGATGCAACGTGACAAGGTCATTGCTTACGCGTCACGTCAACTTAAGGTCCACGAAAGGAACTACACTACGCACGACTTGGAGTTAGGAGCAGTGGTTTTTGCTCTTAAGATATGGAGACATTACCTGTACGGTACCAAGTGCACCATTTACACCGATCACAGGAGTCTCGAGCATATCTTCAAGCAAAAGGAGTTAAACATGCGACAACGACTATGGGTTGAGCTCTTGAATGATTACGAATGCGCGATCAAGTACCATCCAGGCAAAGCCAATGTTGTGGCTGACGCCCTCAGTCGAAAAGATACTACACCTAAGCGTGTGCGAGCGTTACAACTTACCATCCAATCTAGTCTTCCTACTCTGATACGAGATGCTCAGGTTGAAGCATTGAAAGCAGAGAACATCAGGGCTGAGTCCTTATGAGGATCAAAGAAACGGTTAGAACAAAAGGAAGACGACGCTTACTACGTAACAGGGCGCATCTAGGTCCCACTTTATGGAAACTTACGCGAGCTTGTGATGGATGAAGCGCACAAGTCTCGTTACTCGGTACATCCTGGTTCGGATAAGATGTACCACGACTTGAAAACTACGTATTGGTGGCCTAGCATGGAAGTCCACATAGCAACCTACGTCAGTAAATGTTTGACCTGTGCCAGAGTCAAGAGTGAATATCAGAAACCATCAGGCCTACTGCAACAACCAGAGATCCCGACATGGAAATGGGAGCAAATTTCTTTGGATTTCATTACTGGCCTGCCTAGATCTCAACACGGAAATGACACTATTTGGGTGATAGTGGATCGATTAACTAAGTCTGCACACTTCTTGGCTATCAAAGAAACTGACAAGTTCTCTACTTTAGCAGACGTTTACTTGAAGGAAGTGGTTTCGAGGCACGGGGTGCCAACCTCCATTATCTCTGATCGTGATGCGCGTTTTAACTCTGAACTGTGGCAAGCAATGCACAAGTCCTTTGGCTCACGTCTAGACATGAGCACCGCTTATCATCCACAGACAGATGGGCAGTCTGAGCGCACCATCCAAACCCTTGAAGACATGCTTCGAGCATGTGTAATCGATTTTGGCAATGGCTGGGAAAAGCATCTCCCGTTAGTCGAGTTCTCGTATAATAACAGTTACCACACCAGTATTCAGGCCGCTCCGTTTGAGGCATTGTACGAGCGTAAATGCCGATCACCTCTTTGTTGGGCAGAGATTGGCGACAGCCAGATCACTGGCCCAGAACTTGTGGTAGACACAACAGAAAGGATTGCTTAGATACGGCAATGAATGGCGGCAGCTCGTGACCGACAGAAAAGCTACGCTGATAAGCACAGGAAACCACTCGAGTTCCAGGTTGGGGATCGAGTGCTACTCAAAGTCTCACCATGGAAAGGTGTTGTTCATTTTGGCAAACGAGGCAAACTTAACCAGCGATACGTTGGACCTTTCAAAATCATAGAGAAAATAGGCAAAGTGGCCTACAAACTAAACTTGCCAGCAGAACTCAGTAGAGTTCACAACGTTTTCCACGTGTCAAATTTGAAAAAGTGTCTGTCAGATGAGACCCTCATAGTTCCTTTGAAGGAGCTCACTATCGACGATCAGTTGCGATTCGTCGAGGAACCAGTAGAGATTACTGACCGAGATGTTAAGGTTCTCAAGCGTACCAGAATACCTCTTGTTCGAGTTCGTTGGAACTCCCGTCGTGGCCCAGAGTTCACCTGGGAACACGAAGACCAAATGAAGCACAGGTATCCCCAGTTATTCGAGAAAAGCAAAACCACTACTGAGGCTGAAGCTACTGCGGAATTTTGGGATGAAATTCCAAACCAACGGGGGAAGGATGTGACACCCCAGGAAAACCATGCAACTTAACTAGCTTCCTCAGTGAGTACGTGCTAAATTTCGGGACGAAATTTCTTTCAACTTGGGGATAGCGTGACAACTCGTATTTCAGAACCTATCCATGTGTTTAATGTAATGTATGTGAACTTAGTGTGATTATCTGATATATTGATTTAATGGAATGCTAGTTATGTTATTTGATTATGTGTGTAATGTATATATAATGTCATCGCACAACACAACCCAACCGCACAACACTTGGCCGATCGCACAAGCCTTTGGGCTTTGATTCCACACAACTCTCGGCCCACTCCCCACTCGAAACCCATGGGCAGCCCATGCAAGGGTTCGGCCACTCCCCTATTTAAACCGATACAAAACCCTTGTGAGGTTTTGCTCCCCCATTATTTGCAAACACTCTACACATATCAAACCCTATTCCCTCTTCCTTCTCTCTCGAAGCCGACGACAACAACATCCCATCTCTCCCGACCCGGTTTGACCCGTTTCAGGAGCCGCGGGAAATCCCGTGGTATTTTAATTAACAGCGGAAGTTTCTTCAGGATCTTTTTAAAACTGAAATATTTCCCGATTATTTTATTTCACAACTTGGGATAAAACCCGATAATTTACAATCATAAGATTTCACGAAGAAATCTTTTATTTTACAAAACATGTTTCTTTATTTTATACTGAGCCACTTTCTTAAGCTTGTAGTGCTTCTCGGCACTTTTCCTGGATCACAACAGATTACCTGAAACATGTTTGAAAAAGGTTTTGTCAGCGGGAAATACTGAGTGAATCATTCTTTTTACTAAAACGACTCATTTGTTATAATTTACAGTATTAAGAGCGATTACAATGTTTCTGATATCAAACCAACTACCCACGGTATTTGTCACTCGACCGGATCTGTGACTATGGTCATATCCCCCATTGGCTGCCCCAATGGTGACGATTATCAAGTAATGTATACAAAACCCCACATACCGGCTGTAATTTGGTGATTACAAAGAATTAATCCCTGTAATTATAACTTTGAAAATAAACATGCTTTTTGAAAGTAATTTGATAAAAAGAGAATGACTCACATTGTAGATTTAATTTGAGCAGAGCCTAGCCTACTGATTAGCCTTTCAACCTAAATTAATAACAATGCACACAAAACTGGGTTAGTAATCAATACAGCATTTACGATAACTCACGAGATCAAACCCTCACAACGAATGACAAAGTGTGATACTTAAACATCCATCGAATTAACGACGAATGACAAAGCATAACCCTAATGTGGGCAGCACTTAAACATCCATTGGATATTTTGATCAATCGGACATTGAATCGTAGCAGCGATCGAGTTATTACCCTGTTTTGCGGCAGCAATTAGTGATCCGTGTGTGTTTTAGAAGTGTTTCTGCGATATCTCAGTCTACGTAACGAGAATTTACGTCGTTCAAGTGCCAAACTTCGATTGCCAATGTCTGCTATTTATAGTGAAATTTTACCCTTGCTTACAGACCGTAAGACTCATCCCTTACGGTCCGTAAGGAACACCTAATGACCATAGGGTGGCCACGTCCTGGACTAGCCTAGCTGAGTTGACAACTTCGTAAAATTCGAATTTGACAACGTTTTATTTAGATAATCGTAAGTAGGGTTTACCCCCCTTGAGTTTTAGGGGCCCTGATCCTGATTCCGATTGTTCTGAAAATTTTAGGGTTTGTGCAGAATCACTTGGGTGTCTCAATTAGGGTTTCCTATTGGACAACTAAAATAACAAATATGACTTTTGATGAGAGTTGTTACATTCTCCCCACCTTAATAAAAATCTCATCCTCGAGATTTACTGGAATAATTGAGGATACTTTCGCTTCATTTCTGATTCCAGTTCCCAAGTGTATTCGGGTCCTTGTTTCGAATCCCACTTGACTTTAACTAGCACTAGTCGTTTGTGCTTGAGAGACTTCACTTTTCTGTCTTCTATCTGAAGAGGTTTCTCAACAAATTTTAGCTTTTCGTTTACCTCTATATCTTGAAGAGGTACTACTAAAGATTCGTCTGATAGACATTTCTTGAGATTGGATACATGAAATACGTCATGTACTCCTGCCAGTTCCTCTGGTAATTGTAAACGATAAGCAACTGGTCCTATACATTGGATCACTGGAAATGGTCCTACGTACCTTGGACTTAGCTTTCCTTTCTTACTGAATCTAACAACTCCTTTCCAAGGAGAAACTTTCAACAGTACTCTGTCTCCAACTTGGAATTCTAACGGCTTACATCTATTGTCTGCATAACTCTTCTGGCGATCTCGAGCCGTCTTCAGCCTTTCCTTGATTTGAGTAATCTTGTCGGTCGTCTCTTGCACTATTTCAGGACCTGACAATTGACTTTCTCCTATTTCTGCCCAACAAACCGGAGTTCTGCACTTTCTTCCATACAGTGCTTCAAATGGGGCAGTTTCGATGCTTGAATGATAACTATTGTTATAGGAGAATTCGATCAGAGGTAAGTGATCGTCTCAATTTCCACCAAAATCTATTACACATGCTCGGAGCATGTCTTCTAGAGTTTGGATCGTCCTTTCACTTTGCCCGTCTGTTTGTGGATGATATGCCGTGCTTAAGTTTAGTCGAGTTCCCATTGCTTCTTGGAAACTTTTCCAGAAATGAGAAGTGAAACGACTATCCCTATCTGATACAATGGAGAGTGGAACTCCATGTAGAGATATGACTTCATCTACATACAACTTTGCCAGTCTTTCCATGCTAAAGGTTTCTTTTATTGGTAGAAAGTGAGCAAATTTGGTTAATCGATCCACAATTACCCAAATCGCATCATTACCTTTTCTGGTTTTGGGTAACTTAGTAACAAAATCCATTGTTATGAGTTCCCATTTCCATACAGGCATTTCTAACTGTTGTAGTAGACCTGAAGGTTTCTGGTGTTTTGCCTTAACTTGTGAACAAGTAAGACACTTAGAAACATATCGGGCTATATCCTTTTTCATGCCTATCCACCAAAAATTCTTTCTTAAATCTTGGTACATCTTATTGTTTCCTGGATGAATTGTATACCTTGACTTATGGGCTTCTTCTAAAATCTTATTTCTTAATTCTCCCTGCTTAGGTACCCAAATCCTGCTTTTGTGGAATCTCCAAATTCCATCAGCTCCTTGCTCTAATTCTTTTATTCGTCCCTTCATTCCTTCAGCATCATCCTTGATTGTTGTTTCCTGAACATTCTTTATTTGTTCCATTAAATCTATCTGTAGATTTAATCTAAGAGCACGAACTAGTCGTTGCTTCTCATGATACTTACGACTTAAGGCATCTGCAACTACATTTGCCTTTCCTTCGTGATACTGAATATCATAGTCGTAATCACTTAGGATTTCCATCCATCTTCTTTGTCTCATGTTTAATTCTTTTTGCCCAAATATATATCTTAAACTCTTATGATCTATATAGATAGTAAACTTACTTCCATACAGATAATGTCTCCAGATTTTCAGGGCAAAAATTACGGCTCCTAATTCTAAGTCATGAGTCGTATAATTTTCTTCGTGCTTTTTCAATTGCCTAGATGCATACGCAATTACCTTCTTGCGTTGCATTAGTACACATCCCAATCCTAGTTTTGAAGCATCACAATATACTTCAAAATCTTCAGTTCCTTCTGGTAAAGCTAGGATTGGAGCATTGGTTAATTTATGTTTCAAGATTCTAAAAGCTTCTTCTTGTTTAGGTCCCCAATCAAACTTAACTGCTTTACAGGTTAGCTTAGTTAATGGTACAGCTATCTTGGAAAAATCCTTAATAAACCGTCTATAGTAGCCAGCTAAACCTATAAAACTTCTAATTTCCATTGTAGTTTGTGGAACCTTCCAATTGGTAATCGCCTCTATCGTAGCAGGATCTACATGAATACCTTCGTGATTCACCATGTGTCCTAAGAATTGCACTTCTTGCAACCAAAATTCACACTTCGAGAATTTGGCATAAAGCTTTTCTTTTCTTAACAAAGTTAAGAGTGCATGCAAGTGCTGACAATGTTCGTCCTGACTTTTTGAATAAATAAGTATATCATCTATGAAGACAATTACAAATTTATCCAAATACGGTTTACAGATCCTATTCATCATGTCCATGAATGCTGCAGGTGCATTCGTTAATCCGTAGGGCATGACTGTAAACTCGTAATGACCATACCTAGTTCTGAAAGCAGTCTTAGGTATGTCTTCTTCTTGTACCTTCAATTGATGATATACGGAACATAAGTCAATCTTAGAAAAATATCTAGCTCCTTGAAGTTGATCGAAAAGATCATCAATCCTAGGTAATGGGTATCGATTCTTAATTGTAACTTTATTCAATTCTCTATAATCAATACACATTCTCATTGAACCATCCTTTTTCTTAACAAACAACACGGGTGCTCCCCACGGGGATGAACTAGGTTGTATGAATTCTTTACTTAGTAATTCATCTAATTGCTTTTTCAATTCTATCATTTCTGTGGGTGCTAACCGATAAGGTGCTTTGGCTATCGGTGTAGTTCCTGGGATTAGATGAATCCTAAATTCTACTTCCCTATCTGGTGGTAATCCAGGTAAATCTTCTGGAAATACATCTGAGTATTCTGAGACTACTGGTATTTCCTTAAGATCTTTACCCTTAGTGCCAATGATTACCGAAATCATATATACTATTCCTTGCTTTCGTTCATAACTAGCAACTTTCATTACTGATATGAACTTCATGGGCTTACGTGGTTTATCTCCTGTAATCATAATTACTTCTCCAGTAGGTGCTTGAATTTCTATGGAATTCTTATCACAAAGAATTCAAGCATGGTTGGCTACTAACCAATCCATTCCTAACACAACATCAAACTCAACTAATTTCATAGGTAATAGGTTTGCAGAAAATTTATGACCTAAAAGTCCTATTTCTATATTTTGCAAAACCTTATCTATTTTAACTGAATTCCCATCAGCCGTTTCGACTATAAAAATCTGCCTAATGTTGGTTAAGGGTATATTAAGAGCTTGGCAGAATGAAGTATTGATAAAACTTTGGTTTGCACCAGAGTCAAATAATACTTTGGCGTAAATGTTGTGAATTAAGAACGTACCAGCTATTACATCTGGAATTAACTCGGCCTCCTGAGTTGTTAACTGAAAGGCTCGAACATTCTTCTTGGTAGCTCCGTCAGCTGTCTTGGCTTTGTGGTCTGCTGGTTTGACTAATTTAGGACATTCTGTTTTGAAATGCCCTGTTTCTCCACAATTGTAACAAATTGTAGATTTCTTCCTGCAATTTTCTTCACGATGTCCTACAGTTTTGCAAAAATTGCAGGTTATATCGCACCTTCCATAATGTTTCTTTTTGCATTTCTTGCAGAATGACGGAGTTGGAGATTGCCCTGTTCTCTTTTCTTGAAGCTGTTATTATTACCCGTACGAAATCCTTGGGTAATTTTCTGAGCCAGTTCCTTCTTCCTGTTTTCATCTTGCGTGCGTACCAGTTCGTCGGTTAGGGTATTAGCTAATTCCACCGCATCATCAATAGTGCGAGGTCTTGCAGCTTTAACGATGTTACGGATTTCACTAATCAGTCCCCAAATATAGCGAGAAATGAGTACCGGTTCTGGCGAAGCCAGTGTTGGTACCACTCTAGCATATTCAAAGAATGTCGAAGTATAACCGCGACAATCTACACCCATCATTCGATGGTTTAATAACTTATTCGCCATTTGATCTCTTTCATATTCGGGACATAATTTTCTTTCTACAAGAATCTTAAATTCTTCCCAGGTCATGGCATAAGCCCTATCTCTTCCTTTGGCTTGTAACACCGTGTTCCACCATTCTAGCGCCCCTTCTTTGAAAAGATTTGACGCGTACATGACCTTGTCATCCTTAGCACATTTACTGATTGTAATCACTGCCTCGGTTTTCTCTAACCAACGCAGTGATGCAGTCGCTCCTTCATTGCCTGCAAATTCAGTAGGTTTACATGCAAGAAATTCTTTATAAGTGCAACCAGGTGTTGCAGCTTTCATTTTCTTAGGGAGCGGAGCTTGCCGTGGTTCATTATCATGATTAACATGATCATTGCCTCCGTTTACGCTATTACTGAAGTTATCTTCAGAAATACGTTTGCTAGGAACGATTTGTTGCGGTTCTATTGGATTTTTAACAGCAGCAACGATTGCTGGAATAGCATTGGCTATCCCTTGAGCAACGATATTTTCTATATCCTGCCTAGTCATATATTGATCCCCCGGTTGTTGCTCAGATTGATTTACCTCATTAACTGGTTCATTATTAGCATTTTCCATCTGATAATTAATATATATAATTTATTAGTATCAAATAAATAACAATTACACAACACAATTATACAGAGTTCATAACACCAATATAGCCAAAACTATCGATTTCTCAATTTCCATTTATATTTAATAGTATGCATCAATACACCCCATTATCTTACAAAGTTTTATTTTAGGTTATTTCACATGATTATATTATTATTGCTAATTTACAACCACTGTCTCACAACCCATTGTCCTTTTGTCAGTTGGTATTTTAGTAACGACGTCCCCTCTCGTCGTATTTTCAGGAGATCTGTTCTCCTACTTCCCTAATCCTATTTCCAGCATCTATTAACTCCTCGCCAAAGTGGCGTAGTTCAGCTAAATTCTCATTGCTCATAGGTGGATTAGGTATAGGTTCTGGGATTACTGGGTCCAAGTTTATTGGTAGTTGTGTTTCAAGAGAATGAATAAAAACATTTTCATTAACAGGCTTAATAGTATTATAGCTTGCCAATATAAAATCTAGCTCTTCCTGAGATGGTAACCCCTCAATTTGTCTAGAGCTTTCCCCAATTTCCATTTTCTTAGGCTTGGGTTTCTCGAGAGGTGAAGCGTTGAATTCTATAGGTTCTTCTATGTCTGGTATATACCTATTGAAATCTCTGGAAACCTCTATTCTTACTGGATAGAGATTTAAATTCTGAAGGGCGTCAGACAAGTCACTCATGCTGTTTAGCAAAATACACACAATTACTAAGTTAAAAATCATAACAAAATTTTATAGAAAAACTTTTAAATATTATTTCATACTGGGTAACTACCAAAACAACTGAATATTTAAAACACACTAAGGTTTACTTATTTATTTACTGGGTAAGGTTTCTAGACTGTAGGTAATCCGGGTGCTAAAACTTTGAGTCAGATTATTTTAAAGATTTGTATTTATTGCTATAGTGGCTAGCATATAGAGATCTTCCCATACTGTACACAATTAGTCAGATAATAAAACACATAATCACAAAATAGTAATTAATAAAAATTAAGTATTTTCTAAATACTTAATGAGCCCCTGGCTCATTTCGTAGAGAGTTTTTGATCTCCTGGTTCAGACAATTCACAGACAAAACATACCCTGGTTTAATGCGTTTTAGAGAGAACACTTTCTTTTGTGTTTTCAGTCCATTTTGTTTTAGAAAAAAGACATTTTTAAGTCCTTTCTGGCCATTGAGTTTTAGAAAATCACATTTTTGAAGTGTTTTTAGTCATTGCGTTTTAGGTAAAACACATTTTTATGTGTTTTCAGTCGATTGCGTTTTAGAGAGAACAATTTCTTTTGTGTTTTTAGACCATTGCGGTTTAGAAATAAGACATTTTTATGTGTTTTCTGGCCATTGCGTTTTTAAAAAAAACACATTTTTGAAGTGTTTTAGAAAAATTCAAAATTCGATTAAATTTGATTCGATTATCAAGAATTCGTTTCGATTATAAGAATTTGAATTAGACTTTGATTCAATTCGAGTCAAGTAAATTTACTACGAATCGAATACGAATTATAGTTTCAAATTCGATTCGATTCGAAATTTGAATAAAAATTATACATTTTTATATATTAATTTTATATATAATACATATATAACTTTCATTGGGCTATACCATAAATTATTTTCAAAATTTATTTCAAGTATTAAAATTACCCATTACTAACAAATCTATCAATAGATTTTTAACCCTAAAAATATAAACTTGTAATTGAGGAGTGGTTAGTCCCGACTTCTTGTTTTGAATTTAATTCTTATGGTACTTTATTTGGAACTTTTTTTAATGTGATATCGTGTTTTATGGTTGATTTAAAATTTATGTTTCATCTTAATAGTTTTTTACATGTTTTAAAACAATTTGAATCAAATCGAATTTATTCGAATTCGAATATTTAATCGAATACGAATTGGGTTTTTTATTCGAATACGAATTCGAATCGAATTCGGTATGTTTTAATCGAATTCGATATGAATTCTATTTCAAAGGAAAATAAAAATTATTCGAATAATTCGAAAATTTGATATTCGATTCGATGAACACCCCTGTCTGATTTCATAGTTCTGTTGTTCATCGATTGATAATAAAGAGAGTTTTTTCTGTGATATATGTTGTTTTTGACACGATTTTACCTTTATAGTACTTGTACGAGTACTCAAAAACTAAAATAAAAACAAAGTGGTACTAAAGCGGGTATTGTACCAATACCCGTACTCATATCCGTACCATACCAATATATTCGGTACCAAAATACATGTACCATACCAATTGGTGGAGGGTTTCGCGGATTAACCGTTGATCTAATCGAAAGTACAATGCCCTTTAGTTACATTTTCTATAAATTCTTTTTCCGAACTTAAACACCCCCTAGTAAAACCCAAAATCATACAACAAACCAAACAAAAAGGTACACCACCCAATTGCACAACAAAACAGCAAAGCCAAGGATGCTAACACCCCACAACATGAACCACTTACTAATTAAGATATTATAGATATAAATTATAAATGAGGTATGACACTATGCCAAGCTAGAAGTTTGTAAGGGAGAGACTTGGTGTTCTAAGGGACCCAAGTTCGATTCCTGCCCTCCCCATTATTTTCTGCGGCACCTGGTGATGATGGGAGACTAGGCGAATAAGTGAAGATCGCTAGTTCGATCCTTGAACTGAGCGGGTTTTACCTCACCGCACTGTCGTGCCTTCGGGTGAATGTTCACGGGCTTCGGCCCAAGGTGAGGGTTTTCCCTGGTTCGGAGGCGAGTGTATCCCGATATGGTAAATTTCGCTAGTAGCCCATTTGAATGATTTGTTCGTCGTTATAAAAAAATAAGTTTGTGATAAAGTTTACGAAAAATAAATATTTACAAAGAATATAATGAATTGAGAGATTCGTTGATTCTTCAACCGGTAATTAGTTAAAGAAAGTATAATGAAAAAAAATTATTAGATCGATCTATACAACTGTGATGATGTTTTGATTTTTGTTAAGTGTTTTTTAATAAAACTTATGATGATATTAACTTATTAAGATACTGGGAAGGAGAGGATCAAATATGAAGTTTATTTTGACTAGAAAGGATAGGAAGCAATAGGATTATGACATGTGTCAAAATTTAAAATAAAGAGAAAGGGTATTTTAATCAATTTTATCCAATCTTCTCCCTTCTTCTTCTCTCTGTAACTTCAAAACCCATCATTTTCAAAACCCACCATTTTCAATCTTTTCTTCACTTTCTATCTCAATAATCACTATATTATAGCGCGATTTTTGTCACCAATCAATGATTCAAACACCCAATCAACATGTTCTTCAACTTTTTTGAAAAAACCCAGTTTAATTTCATACAATATCTCATTTTTTTTCCTGTGATTTTGAAGCAAATCACTCGATTCGATCGCTGATAAGTGTTTCTAACATTCAAATTTCGTCAATCGGTTAAGAAATCTGAAGCAATCGGCTTCGATCTATGTAAGAATTTTTTGAATTGCATTTTTACGATTTGGGTTTTTGAATTGAGTTATTGCGTTTTACAAAGTAATCTTGGCGGGGGTTCGGGGGCAGCGCCCATGGGAGCAGGGTCCAAGGGGCAGAGCCCCTGGCTGGGGTCGACTGAAGCCCCGCCTAAGAAGAAATATAGTGAAGTCTTCATGGAGAAGACTAAGAGCCAGGTGGTGCCTATGTTTCCCGTTTCAATGGCGATGGAAGTTTTCCTTCACAAACATGAAAATATCCACATTCACAAGTTTGAATTTTATCTCTCTCTGGCTCTTCATTTGTACTGTTTCAACGTGCTAAGAAGGACCCCGAATTGAGTCCGTGGATCACCGCTTTTCTGGTTTGGCTGCAACATCAATATTGATGATCACCACCTTCATCCCATCAGAATTAGGGGATTTTCTGGAATATATGGTATTAGCAGTGGGGATTTTCTATGTAATTGGTTCTCTGCTTAGTGATTATCTCAGACGCCTTCCTCGCTTTCTTTCCGTTTTGTATGATATAATGATATGTATCGCCATAGGGCCGGCGGGTCAACTTTTGAGGGAAGTCTGCGCTTAATGTTACAAGACATTTAGGTTGAGCAACGGTGGGTTTAATTATTGGTTCGGAATTCAGCTATGCGTCCTTTAGTAGTAATGTAATTGTCTTTTACAGTGAGTTTAGCATTTTCTAATATTTTGTAGTATATGAATATGAATACATGGTTTTCTAATCTTTTGTTTCTAACGTGAACAGTAGGTATTCAGGAATACCTTGTCTTTTTATTATATTGTAACAACTTAGTAAAATATACATCTATACAAGATCCAAGAATCGAGGAACCAAACATTAAATAAATAAAAGGGAAAATCACGAGAATAGCCAACACTTGGTCAAAGTTTCAAAATTAGCCAATTGATACCCCATAAAATGGGCTTTCACGAATTCCCACGCGGCTCAAATTAAAAGTTAAGAACTTTCCTCATGACCAATCACCTTTTTCCACGTGTGCTGCTGTCATCACCATGTTCCCTCAGTCTCTCTCTCTCTCTCTCTCATCTTGTCTGCACAAAGCCGTTTCAGCACATTGTAGATCATAAATGCAGACCCTTTCTCTCTCTTTTTTAATTAATTATGGCAGAAGTTGGTGGAGTCTGACGATGGACATGGACATCTCGGAGAAACAAGATGAAGAAGATTGTCATCAGAGACCATGGACATCCTGGAGGGAATCGAAATCAAGATCAAGGCCAAGGTAATCAAGGTCACAAGACCCAGAAGAACCCTTACTCGCAACTTCAAGCATCTCAACCTCGATTTCCAGCTCATCACCGACGCTGAATCCGGTGAACAGAAGCTCAAGGTTGACGCGTGGTTCGGATCCCGCAGAACCACTGCTACTATCTGTACTGCACTCAAATATCTTCAGGTAGTTCTTTAGACTTTTCATCATGTTGTTTGAATCTGTGATAGATCTCGAGGAAGAGGAAGATAATGTGGTTTTGAAAATGAACATAATGTGAGTTTCCGATGAAGATGATCGGAGATGGTGTGCCGGCTGAATAACATGGTGTGCCGGCTAGGATTAGAAAGAGGAGAGAGAAAGAGATGAGAGATGAGGGGTGTATTCCTTACTGTCAGAACTCTGCATTTATGATAAAAAGAGGAGAGGGTGGTGGTTGGTTGCAGGGTGGTGGTGGATTACGGTGGTGGTTATGGTGGATGGAGGGTGGTGGTGCTCGGTGAGGGTGGTGGTTGCAGGCGTGACGTAGATTCGACGATGGTGCTGCTACCGTTGAATCTGTAGATGCAGCCATTAACGGCGGAAATGAAGGTTTGGTGTGTGTGTGTTCTGAGTGGGTAGTGATTTCGTTTGAGTCAATCGAAGAAGACAAAAGAGAAGACTTTTGGTCTTTTTACTTTTTTGCCCTTGATGTGCAGACAAGATGACAGAGAGAGAAAGAGACTGGGGGAACATGGTGATGACAGCAGCACACGTGGCAAAAGGTGATTGGTCATGAGGAAAGTTCTTAACTTTTAATTTGAGCCGCGTGTGAATTCGTGAAAGCCCATTTTATGGGGTGTCAACTGGCTATTTTTGAAACTTACCCCAAGTCTTGGCTATTCTCGTGATTAGCCCTAAATAAAACCTTATTGTTATCCACTTCAACCGATTTATTTGTGAGTCTGAATTGAACGAACACCCTTTTGCTAATCATTACTCGTAGAAACATTCAATCATCAATTAGGCTGGACGGTATGGCACCGTCCCAGCTTCGTCGTGGCCCGACGCCGCCCAGGAGACCATTTCCGGAGGACCGGCGTCCCAGCTTCAGCGTCGAATTCGTCGACCTGTTGACGTTGAAGACGGGGCAGATAAGGATAAAACCAACTCACATACACACACACCTATACATACAATATATACATATATATTAGGTCCATCCCTCCATTTCCTTAGCTTCATCCTCTTTGCCCAATCCTCACACCCGATCTACGTGGTGGATCATCCTCCAAGGAAGGATCATCACCATACCGCATAGCCTTATAATTTGATCTTTTAGTTGCGATGAACATTTTAATAATAATTACATCGACTTTGCAAAGAGCTAGAGTCAAGGATTAGACCATAGGGTGTGGTTTGGGTAGTCCCTTTGGGGACTATCCGTCACGTAGGTGCCACGTCACATGAGGTGGAGGACCATCCCCTTGTGGACTACCCAAGGGTGTGGAGGATGGTCCCCACCCCCTTTTTATTATTATTTTTTTGATTTAGTAAAATAATTAAAACAAAATAAATAAGAATAAAAAGTTACATTTAAATAAAAACCTAAAGTTACATTTAAAAAAAAGGAGAGTATCAAATTGGAAGTTTATTTTGGCTAGGAAGGATAGGAAACAATAGGATTACGACATGTGCCAAAATTTAAAATAAAGAGGAAGGGTATTTTAGTTAATTTTATCCAATCTTCTTCCTTTTTCTCCCCCAGTAACTTCAAAACCCACCATTTTCAAAACCCACCATCTTCAGCCTTTTCTTCACTTTCTATCTCAATAATCACTACATTCTAGTGCGATTTTCGTGACTAATCAATGATTCAAACACCAAATCAACGTTTTCTTCAACTTTTTTGAAGAAACCCATTTTAACTTCATCAAATTTTTCATTTTTTCCCATGATTTTGAAGCGAATCACTCGATCCGTTCGATTCGATCGCTGATAAGTGTTTCTATCATTCAAATTTCGTCAATCGTTGAAGAAATCGGCTTCGATCCATGTAAGAAATTCTTGAATTGCATTTTGACGATCTGGGTTTTTGAATTGAGTCATTGTGTTCCACGGGGGTTCCAAGGGGGCAACGCCCCCTTGGCGGGGGTCCGGGGGCAGTGCCCTTGGGAGCAAGGTCCAAGGGGCGGCAGCCCCTGGCGGGGTCCAAGGGGTAGAGCCCCTAGCTGGGGTCGAGCTGCATCAGAATTTTTTTTTGATTAAATTGCTTTAATAAAACTGCATCAGAAAATTTAATTTTCTGGAAATTACCTCATTTCATAGACAAAAATTCGTAGACAGTTTTTGATCTCCTACTTCCTGGTTCAGACAATTCACAGACAAAACATACCCTGGTTCAATGCGTTTTAGAGAGAACACTTTCTTTTGTGTTTTTAGGCCATTGCGTTTTAGAAAAAAAAAAAAAAAGACATTTTTATGTGTTTTCTGGTCCATTGCGTTTTAGAAAAACACATTTTGAAGTGTTTTTAGTCCATTGCGTTTTAGAAAGAACACTTACTTTTGTGTTTTTAGGCCATTGCGTTTTTGAAATAAGACATTTTTATGTGTTTTCTGGCCATTGCGTTTTAGAAAAACACATTTTTGAAGTGTTTTTAGTCCATTGCATTTTAGGTAAAACACATTTTTATATGTTTTCAGTCCATTGCGTTTTAGAAAAAAGACATTTTTAAGTGTTTTCTGGCCATTGCGTTTTAGAAATAAGACATTTCTTTGTGTTTTTGGTGCATTGCGTTTTAGGTCAAAACACATTTTGAAGTATTTTTAGTCCATTGCGTTTTAGAAAGAACACTTACTTTTGTGTTTTTAGGCCATTGCGTTTTAGAAATAAGACATTTTTATGTGTTTTCTCGCCATTGCGTTTTAGAAAAACACATTTTTGAAGTGTTTTTAGTCCATTGCGTTTTAGGTAAAACACATTTTTATATGTTTTCAATCCATTGCGTTTTAGAAAAAAGACATTTTTAAGTGTTTTCTGGCCATTGCGCTTTAGAAATAAGACATTTCTTTGTGTTTTTGGTGCATTGCGTTTTAGGTAAAAACACATTTTTGAGGTGTTTTCAGTCCATTGCGTTTTATAAAGTACACTTTCTTTTGTGTTTTTAGGCTATTGCGTTTTAGAAATAAGACATTTCTTTGTGTTTTCTGGCCATTGCGTTTTATAAATAAGACATTTCTTTGTGTTTTTGGTGCATTGCGTTTTAGAAAAAAGTCAATTTTTTACGTTTTTTTTCCATTACGTTTTACGCAACTGGGTTTTCTTCCATTGCGTTTTACGCAGCTGGGTTTTCGAAATTTTTTTCCGAAAATATAGCAATAGTATACTCGTTTTAAAGATAAAGAAACGCTTATTTTTTTGGTGCAATTTTTATAAAAAATAATGTCGTATGAAAAAGTTATTAACGTTTAAAATGAGGGGGAATTGTGTCACACCCCGAAATTCCTCGTATTACCGGTGGGCCCGGTGGGGAGTATCGTGACGTAGTTGATATCATCATAGTCAAATAATCACAGTTCAATGCACAGCGGAAGTCTAAAGTAATAATAATACAAACCGATTCGAAAATATAATAAAGTACTACATAACGGTTGTATATGGATCCACTTGCGGATCTTTAAAACAGAAAATAAACACTGTTCAACAGATTTTAGACGTTTAAAACTTGCAAGATTCCTTATTCACGCCCTGAGCTCCCAGCCAATTACGTACAGTACCTGTCACTTAATCTTTTTGGAAAATACATCAGTTTACACTGTTAAATACAATTAAGTGACTCTTTTGAAAAGTTGTTTAAGAAAATTAATTTAAATGCACAAGGCACAAATATCCTTTTATAACTTGGGACAATTATATAAAAATAATCTTGTATATAGATTTACATGTTCGTTATACATTCAGGGCCCGATATAGAAATCGAGTCAAGATTAACAAACACACCACAAGTATAGGCCCACAAGAAAGTGAGATACCGTTTTTCTTACGCAACTGTCAGGTGTATGCCTACACCCCGTGCTTAAGACGTGGCCATTTCTTAATAATGATGCCAAGGATATCCGGGACATGGTCATTAACCCCCAAAGGCTTTATTTCAAACAAGACAGATTAAAACGGGTTACCTCAATAATTTAATCACAATCCAATTAAACATTCAGTACCCGACCAAACGGTATTATTATAATACCGTATCCCAAGCCCGTATAGGGAAAATAAGTTAAAAGTATTTACCTGAGCTAAAATGTAATTTTATTCTCAGCCGTATATTCAAATCAGCAAGTACAAGTACCTCTACTAGGGCTCTCAATTTGGAACGAAGGTTTTAATAACCAATTAGATTTCTAACGGGTCTTATTTAAGTCTTAACTTAGACCGGTTAGTTTTAAGGAAATGTTTACGGCTCAAAACGCAAGTTTAAGCGAAGACCGAATTAGAATGTGATACCAATGTTGGCTCTGATACCAACCTGTCACACCCCGAAATTCCAAGTATTACCGGTGGGCCCGGTGGGGAGTATCGTGACGTAGTTGATATCATCATAGTCAAATAATCACAGTTCAATGCACAGCGGAAGTCTAAAGTAATAATAATACAAACCGATTCGAAAGTATAATAAAGTATTACATAACGGTTGTATATAGATCCACAGGTGGATCTTTAAAACAGAAAATAAACACTGTTCAACAGACTTTAGACGTTTAGAACTTGCAAGATTCCTTATTCACGCCCTGAGCTCCTAGCCAATTACGTACAGTACCTGTCACTTAATCTTTTTGGAAAATACGTCAGTTTACACTGGTAAATACAATTAAGTGACTCTTTTGAAAAGTTGTTTAAGAAAATTAATTTAAATGCACAAGGCACAAATATCCTTTTATAACTTGGGACAATTATATAAAAATAATCTTGTATATAGATTTACATGTTTGTTATACATTCAGGGCCCGATATAGAAACCGAGTCAAGATTAATAGACACACCACAAGTATAGGCCCACAAGGGAGTGAGATACCGTTTTTCCTACGCAACTGTCAGGTGTATGCCTACACCCGGTGCTTAAGACGTGGCTATTTCTTAATAATGATGCCAAGGATATCCGGGACATGGTCATTAACCCCCAAAGGCTTTATTTCAAACAAGACAGATTAAAACGGGTTACCTCAATAATTTAATCACAATCCAATTAAACATTCAGTACCCGACCAAGCGGTATTATTATAATACCGTATCCCAAGCCCGTATAGGGAAAATAAGTTAAAAGTATTTACCTGAGCTAAAATGTAATTTTATTCTCAGCCGTATATTCAAATCAGCAAGTACAAGTACCTCTACTGGGGCTCTCAATCTGGAACGAAGGTTTTAATAACCTATTAGATTTCTAACGGGTCTTATTTAAGTCTTAACTTAGACCGGTTAGTTTTAAGGAAAGGTTTACGGCTCAAAACGCAAGATTAAGCGAAGACCGGATTAGAATGTGATTTAGACCCGAAAAAGTATGGAGACTTGTATAATATGGGTAAACTAAACACATTCTGAATTTTGAAGTGAAAATGATAAGGTTTGACCCGTTTCGGTTAATTTATGCAAACTAGTTACATAAACCGTACCGAACGCGAAAAATGCATAACGAGTGACCAAATGAGTCATGAGCAAGTTCCAAGGGTTAATATGCTTTTAATATGTTGTGATATCCGTATGATACCTTCCATTATGCCCAAAACGAATTTAAAATCAATTTAAGCCCCGTAGGGGTATTTTGGTCATTTTAAAGATTATAAAAGAGGTTAAATGACAATCTGAGGTTCTGGTCTAAGATGATCAGAAAAAAAATTTATTTTAATAAGTTATATCAGCAGGATATCATATATATGTTAAATTTATCATTTATGGCCAAATTATGTACTGCAGGGGCATTTTGGTCATTTCACATATGTTAAAAGGGCCAAATTTGGAAAATCTGAGTTCAAAACTTTTAATTACTATTTAAGTATAAAAATTTATTCATAACATCAGTAGGTAACAAGCCTTAGGTGCCAAATATGGTTTTAAACCATACTATGCGCCTAAATCGCATAAAAGTCGGTATTTGACGGTATTCGGGTTAGATAAGTAAATCTGAGATTTTGAACAGCCTTTACTATTTAAAATAATTTATTTAATATATAAAATCAATAGAAAAAGGTTTGATATGTAAAGGATGTGTAAAACTCATTTTATTAGCAAAAAGGGTATAACCGTCAATTACAGAATCAATGCAAGAACCCTATGTTATGATCAGTTTAAAATCCAACAAAAATCTTCAAAAATCCCTAAATATTATATTATATCAGTGGGTAAAAGGTTTGGTGTCAAAATTTGGGTTTAAATAGGTTTTATGCCAAAAATGCCGTTTAATTAATAAAAAGACTTCAATTTACGATATCGAGCATATCTCCTAATTTAGACCTCAAACTGATGTCAAATTTTTAGGACATGTTTATAAATCAGTAATAAAGGTTTTTGTTCTCTCACATTTTCAAAATCTCATTTTAATATCAAAAGGGCATAATGGTCAACTTTTAAGCATTTAACGGAAACATGCAATGAACTAGGATTTCTATGGAACCATGTAGTATAACCTTGGAGGGTTATACTAACATATAATATGGTCCTAAAAGAATCCTAAGGCATAACTAAACTAAGCTAAATCGGGTCAGAACTGAAAGTAAAAGCAAAAGTCAAATTTTGCGACTTTCTGTTCCGAGCCAAGCCTAAACTCATAGTGGTCGGGTTGAACATGCCTAGACATGTTCAATTAATATTTACCAAGTTATTAAAGTGACAAAACTGATTTTATTGCCTTTACATCATTAGTTATGAATTTTATTTAAAAACCGACTCGTTTGACTTTTATTTTAATTACTTTGACCCGACAATTAACTAAGCAAACGTGGTAATTAGGAGGTGCCCTTTTGAGGGTTTAATACCTGCCTAATTATGATCACGTGGCCATGTTCGTTGCGAACAATGGCTCGACCGTTTAAAAGTCAAAGCGTTTATCGCAAACGCTTGACTTTTCGGCTTTAATCGCCAAATAAATCAAACTAGCCATAAGAGGGCACTTACAAAGGGTCCAATGGACTGAAAAGAACTCAAAAGGAGGTTCCCAATGATCAGCATCCTCATATTTGAGTTAGAGAGCAAGGACTTCAAGAAAATGGGTGAAATGAAATGAATGAACAAGGCCCTATATATAGTTTTTGGGATCACATAGGATCGTGACAAGTGTCGGAGAGTATAACCAGATCAAAACATGTGTAATATGGTTTTATAAATCAGGTAGCAAGCCCCTAGATTGAGTTATGAGTGTATGGAAACCAGGTTTGATGAAAACCATCAACAAAACAAGTTTTCTGCTGCTGTTCTGATCACGCGGCCCGCGTAGGAGGCCCAGGAGGGCTTCGCGGCCCGCCTAGAATGGCCCATTTCAGCAAAAGTTTGGCAGAATTACATAATCAGCCCCTGCATATGTTAAATGCTATTTTCGACACATTTAAGGCCCGTTAAGCCATGTTTAAGGCTCTAAAATGATGCCTAAACATAGGGGACATAAAACATGTTCAAAAATATCTCGGATGTCAGTTCGTTTGGTCGTACGGTCACGTTGTTCGGCTAATTACGACGAAACACGAACGGACGCTAAAAACGATCCAAATTACGCGACGAATGTAATTTTATCATGCCAATCACTAAAATAAAATATTTTAATGGTTACATAAATTTTTGGATGTACGGATTTATTCAGAACGTAAGATATGCGCGAAAATGCAAACTTATGCACTTTTTGACGCTTTTAGTCCCTGTTTGACTTAAAAGTTTATTTTTTTGCATGTCGGACCCCTCAAAGCCTATTTCTAACCTATGTAAAGGATATTTATGGTATTTTAACTTATAGTCAAGTTCTGGAATGTTCTCTACCATTCGATTTGATATACTTTTGCAGTTTGACGCAAATAGTCCTTTAATCGCACAAAGTAGCGCGAAATCTCGTTTAATGATATCCAAGCCTTCCATGGCCCATAATGGGTATTCCAAAGCATGTGTTTAAGTATTACTACACTCTTGTTCGCTTAAATGGTCACCAAAAGGCGTAAATTCAAAAGTTGACGCTTTTGGTCCCTCTAATGCGCAAACTTGCGCATATCATCGTTTAATAGTATCGAAGCCTTATCTAATCCATATTAGGAATTCTTGAGAGTATTATTAAACATCACGATGCTTCGGGTTTGTAAAAAGGTCAGTCAGAGGTATAATTAAACATATTGACGCTTTTAACCCCTTAAACTTGCGAAGTTGCGCGTAACGTTACTAAAAGGCACAAAAGCCTTAAACGGCCAATAATTGGCATTCCCGAGAGTATATTCAAATATCATGAAGCTCTCGGTTTGTTAAAAGGTCACTCAGAGGTAAGAATTAACATGTTGACGCTTTTAACCCTTCGACGTGCAAACTTTCAATTAATTATGTAAACGACCATTCTCGATCAACAAGTGGCCCATTTGTGAATATGATTACCATGTAATGTTATTCAGAGGCTTATAATAAGCATGTTAACATTTCCAGTCCTTCTTTAATCAAAGTTTTTGATTTTTCATAAAATTAGTCCCTCAAATTCAACGTTTGACTTTATTGGGGTTTATTACACGTGTCAATACATCATTGGACGTGATTTTACGAGGTGTTACATCCTCACCCCCTTAAAAGAAATCTCGACCTCAAGATTTGCTAAAGTAATGGAACCACTTTCTGGTGTATCATGGACTTAACCTCCATAGCATATTTGGGCCTCTAAGGGCATCTCAGTTGACCTATATAATAGGTAGATACTCCCTTTCGGAGCTTCTTAACTTGTCGATCCTTAATCTATACAGGTTTCTCATCAACCCATAAATTTTCATTAGTCTGTATATAATTGTGTGATAATGCTTCTTGTCTTATCGGTGAAGCATATCCTTAAATCACTAGTGTGGGACACATTGATTTCCATCAAGCTCCTCAGGTAAGTTTTAGCTTATAGGCTATCAATTTTGATATATTCGATTTCCTCGAATGATCCTATATATCCAGAGCTTAACTAGCCCGTAGTACTAAAATTTCAGCACACCCTTCTTAGGGCGATACTTTCAATTGAACTTTATTCCTTATTAAGGACTTATGAGGGTTGCGACTTTCATCAATCCTTGATTTTTTGCCGATTACTGGCAACTTTCAGACGATTACTAATTCGTATGATCTTATTCGTTGTTCCCAAGAAATTTTCAGGTCTTACTAATTCGGACTTACCAAACTTCTGTCCAACAACAGATGTTTGACATCCCATCCATTCAAAGTCCCCAAGGGAGCAGCCTTGATACTTATATAGCAACTATTATAGAAAAGCTTATTTAAGGTGAGATGGTTATTCCAACTACTGCTTAAAACCAATCTTAAGGAATAGCTAATCCTTACTGATAGTCGAACAAATCAACGATCCTAGGCAGCTGATGGCGATTCTTATTTGTTGCCTAAATAGGGTTGCGGTAATCAATGCATAAGCAGAATGAACCGTCTTTCTTAATTAATAATACCGCAATTCTCAGAATAATGAATTAGGCTTTATGAACCTTTATCTTAAAACTCACTTAATCAGGGCTTCGATTCTTCCAATAATGATGGTACTAATCGTCATGGAGATTTCACAATAATGCAGCCCTATGTGGGATGTATATCTTAACTCTACTTGTCTCAGGAGGTAAACAGGGTAGTATTTGGAGAAGATAATCAAGACACAAGGAGATTATAGAGATTTTTACAAATCTCAGGCTCTAGTTCATTTATCATTGCCTGTGTCAGATAAGCGACACATTTGCTTTACAAATCCATGGATACCTTATTCAGTGACACTTATTTGGACATTTCCCTTCTGGATATCTTCTTTGAATACCATTAGCTGACTTTAGTACAATATGACCATTGGGATATCCCAGTGGTTCCATGCATTAAACCTCCATACTGATCAGGCATGGAAGCAATCTATGGGATATATTAAGATACACCAATCCTCATATGGCACTTTCATCATACAGTCTGGTATTTGCAATTGATAGAAATCAAAGAGATATCGAATTATCATATACCGACGTACTCCATCTGGAGAGAGTACTCTAGAATTTTATGACTGAAGATTTCTGACAGGAACAGAAGAAATGGTTCCTATGATTTTCGTCTGTAAGTTTTACCTTACACTTAATCTCTGGGGTTCCTATGGAAGATTTTAAAAGTTTGCTATAATTACAATTTATGAAGGATTTATTGGTACCCGAATCAAAACGGAACACTTAGCATTTATAATACTGTTAAATGATAAGGAATGTACCTGATATTATTATGGATATGAACTACCTCTGGCATCAGTCAGGAGAGTTTAAGCGCTTTCATTCTTAGGCTTTCTATCCTTAGCCATACCTCACTTGACAGATGTAGGGCATGTGGTCTTGATGTGGCCTTTCTCACCACAGCCGAAACAGACTGCATTCTTTATGTCCTTGCAATCCAACGTTTTATGCTCTCTTGATTTGCAAATCCCACAAGCCCTAGGCTGCGATTGGGATTTTGATTCGAACCTGCACCTCCCTAGATGGCGCTTCTTGCAGGTTTTGCATACAGGTTTCTTATTGGACTCTTGCTTACCCTTTTTCTTAGAACTCTGAGAGTTATCTTCCTTCCTTTTCCTTTTTAGTTCATCCTTTGCATTCGAGGCATGAACAAGATCCTTCCCGTGAGTAAGGAAGTGCGGTTTTAATTGGGATTTGGAGCAAGTAGGATTGGGCTCCTTGAACTTTTTCATGACCTTTCTCACAGCTTTTCCAATAGCTGCGTTAATCATAGCTTGGAGAACATCTTTGTTAATTCTGAGGTTCACAATTGTAGCATCATTAGCATGTGTCGCATCATCAATGGCGCGATTGACGGTTGTCTTATCCGAGTTTGTCATATTCGAGACTTGGTTCCTAACACCAAATGAAATAATTACTTAGTTGCAATCCAACAACCGCTACTCATCATCCTGATGACCTAACATATACTAACCATGGTATCATTAAACCATACAGGCTAATATCATACGAACATTCTTAATGAATGTTATTTAAATATATAAATCAATTATATCTAGCCTACGCCATAAAAATACCATCAATGGCATTTAAGGTTTGGACCTAGTCCATCACCCTTTTTGATAGAGGATCAAAATGTCACATCTGTCTTGATCATATTGATTGTTTTGGTCAAAAATCAAGCAAGGATAATACAACCAAATCTTTTGTTGTGAGGTGTGATGCTTGAATCTATGAACAAATGTATGAACGAAAAATCAACGATGAACACCGAGATTTATACGAGGAAAAAGCCATTGATCTTTAGAAGATCTCCGGCATAAAAAACCTCGGGTGATGGAAACTACCGATCACCAAATATATTGCAAAAACAATAATGATCATTGTACAACTTCAGAAGAAAACAAGCTCAATACAATGAATTGCTAGTATAAGTGTGTGTGTTTTTGCTAAGTGTTTGCAGAGAATTCGAGTGTTGTGCGTTTTTTTTTTGTGGTGTGTTCGACTTATGCCTCAAATGAGCTCGTTTTCCCCTTAAAAGATAAGAAAAATCTCAAGTAACCAACTTTCCTAAAAAGGTGGAGGTCACCCATGTTCTCCAAAACGGTTATTTCTTCAATAAGCATGTGCCTATAAAGCATATTCCATGAGATTCCAGCAAAGACTAAGCCCATGTCGTCCATTACCTGCATATAAACATTAAAAACGTGACAATTGTTAGAAATTATAAGTTTTGTTAAGGATCCTGGATCCTTAGACTCTCTGCATCATCCATTAAGGATCCGTGATCCATGCCCAGTCTCAGGATAGATGATCCTTAGCATAAAATCCATGCCCTAACAATTGCCCCCAATATGGCAGTTGTGATAAGGATTCACAGCTGTCATATTTCCGTTAAAAGTGGACTAGCCGTTGTTGCTGGTATCTAGTCGTTGCACTACTTGTCGTCACTGATAAGACCTGCTATAATCATCATTGCAAAATATAGAGTTAGAGATAACTCCTCAAGTGCCTTTACAGATCAGAAGATCCTTCTGTTTGTGGAGAATGAATCCTTCTACACCATTCGCTATTAACGTTCCTGCACTTTAATTTCTGCATAGACACTTTAACTGTTAGATAGCCTTGTCCGGCCTGGGTGGATGGTCCACAGTTTTACTGGTGAAATTCAGGCCAGATGATTTTGATACACAATGAATGGGTAATAACATTAAACTACTTTAGCTACATTTGTTATTTCTTCCCTCTTTATTTTTTATGTATGCTTTCTATTTTCAAAGATATCATCGCCAAACAACTGAAAAGTTATTGGAAATCTGATGATAATGTTCAACTTTTTACAGAAAACTTGAAGTGTTTAGACAAATGTGGATCAATGATCCTTAACCAAAAAGGATAAGAGACAACTTGCAGCTTAGAAAAAGTTAGAATATAACATACCAGTGAATCCAAGTTAGGATTCTATATCCTTGTAAATTAATACTGAATAAACAAACTGTGAAAAGTAAAGTTTCAAGGATCCAGGATCCTTATTATCAGAACTTGTATAACTTTAGAGCTCCAAGATCCTGTAAGAAAAACAAACTTGGGACCAAGCTAAATAATTGGGAATGAACCCATAATAACTGGGGACAAGCCCAACAACCTGGGGACAAGCCCAAATAACTGGGGACAAGCCCAAATAAACTGGGGACAAGCCCAACAAACTGGGGTCAAGCCCAAATAACTGGGGACAAGCCCAAATAACTTGTGTAAACTGGAGTATGGCCCTCACTGGCGACTATCCAAACTTAGTGACATGAAAATGCCAAAACCTTAGCTAACGTGAAAACGTTAGAAACCTTAGGAACAGATGTATGGTACGTCTACCATTATACGTAGGATCCCGAATACAGCCAGTACAATGAAATTGTCAGTCCTAAAGCGGGTACTGGTCCCACTGCCTTGAACTGCACCAGGATCATCGTGCGTTACTGGCGAAACTGGGGACAGGCCCAAAAACTGGGGACAAGCCCAAAAACTGGGGACAAGCCCAAATAACTGGGGACAAGCCCATAAACTTTGGAGAGTTGGCCAACCACTTTGATCTTCTGTAAAATGATAACAACTCTGCAAAAGCTTATACTTTGTGAAAATAGATGTTAACTGATTAACATCTTTAACTTATGATAAGTAATAAGAATAAAATGAATGAAAATGAAAGTAATATTTTACCAAATGTAGAATCATATATCCTTTGAGGATCCCGGATCCTTAATCAGAATACTGGTATCGCTGAGGATCCCTGATCCTTCTTACATAGAGTACTTTTTGAGATGAACAGCATTCCAAACTCTTGGTAGGAGATCACCATCCAATGTCAGTAAATGATATGCCCCCTTTCCAGATTGAGCTTCAATTAGATAGGGGCCTTCCCACTTTGGTGCTAGCTTGCCATCATAAGGATTCATGGTATTTTGGAATGCTTTCCTTAATACCAAGTCACTAACTTGAAACTCTCTGACCCTGACATTTTTGTTGTATGCTGCAGCTATTATTTGTTGATAACTGGCCATCTTTTCTCTGACTTTGAGCAAAAGCTTTTGCTTAGGATGTAGATGTTATGCTGGTTGGTGTAGGATATTGATATGTCTTTGACAAGCATCACATTTCTTTGCATAATCCACATCATCCTTCTTCATAGTAGGCTAATATTATCCTGTTATGAGGATCCTTGAGAGCAGTGCTCTGCCCCCAGTGTGGTTTCCAAAGTCTCCTTCATGGAAATCCTTTAGGACTTCTTGGATTTCAGGATCCTCGATGCACCTTAGATATGGACCTGCAAGAGATCATTTATATAACCTGTTATTTAATATTGTAAATTGAGATATCTTGACTTTGAAAGCTCTGGGATTTTCCCCTGTGGGAATTTCTCCACTCTGGATATAGTTCAGAATTGGAAGGATCCAGGATCCTGAATTTGACTGCACATCATCACTAGGTACAATTGCAGCGTCCTCCACTATCTCCATTACTTCAGTTTCCTTAATTGCAGGAGACAAAACATGGATGATAAGTATCTTCACATCCTCTGGCATCTTTAGGGATGATCCAAGGTTAGTTAAGGCATCGACTTCTGCATTTTCTTCCCTGGATACCTGTATTAGACTGAAAAAAGCAAAAGAATCTGCCAATTTCTTAACTATTTCTAAGTACTTGATTAGTTTTTCACCTTTAACAATATAGGGAATTTATGAACACTTGAAGATACCTGATCCTCATATTCTTAGCTAATTGCAAACCTGCTATCAAGGCCTCATACTCTACCTCATTATTAGTGGTTTTGAATTCACATGCAATGGATTAGGGTATAATATCCCCCTATGGCGATTTTAGTAGTGTGCTTTGTCCAGTTCCTTTAACATTTGAAGCTCCTTCCATGAAGAGTGTCCAAGGATCCTTGGTCTTCTCAAGTTGTTGAACTTCTAATTCAGCTTCCCTTTGTAGATCACTACTGAAATCAGCCACAAAGTCAGCTAAAACTTGGGACTTGATGGCAGTCCTGGGTTCATACTTAATGTCATATGCAATAAGCTTGATTGCCCACTTTGCCATTCTACCTGACATTTGAAGTTTCCTAAGAACATTCTTGATAGGAAGGTTAGTTTTCACAATAATGGTGTGAGTTTCGAAATAATGTCTATGTTTAGCGGAAAGCATAATTAAATCAAGAATTAATTTCTCTAAATGAGAATACCTGGCCTCAGCATCAAGTAGAATTTTACTTACATAGTATACCGGATGTTGAGAGCCTTGATGATCCTTAACTAGGATCGAACTTACTACTTTAGCTGAAACAACTAAGTATAAGGATAATGATTCTCCATTTTCTGGATTCATCAGGGCTGGTGCCGAGGATAGATAATCCTTAAGAACCTGCCTTTAGCAATTTGTCTACCTCTTCTTGGATAATGGCATTTCTTTCGAGTGCAAACTTTCTCCTTTTTTGGTGTATTGGCTTGAAAGACTAAATCCTGCTCAATACTGTCTAGGATCCCGGATCCTATAAAAATTTTGGATTCAGGATCCGCTGGGTTCAACAGAATATCCTTGACGTCTTGCTCTCTTGCCTCCATGACGTCTTGCTCCTTGGAAGTTGGCTTCATTGAAGAAGTGTAACAGTTCTTTGCCTCCTGCTGATCACTTTCTATCTTTACCTCATCCCATAGAGTTAGGAGCTTGACACATAAATGATTTTTTGAGGGGGACTGCCTTCATATCGTGTATCCATGGCCTGCCAAGGATTACATTACAGCAAGATAAGCAATCAATAACATAGAATATTTGAATAGAATTCACTCCCTCTATATAAATAGGAAGTTTGATGTCCCCCAATGTAATCTTTGTCTCTCCACTGAATCCCACAGGGACAGATGATCTTGGGACGATATCAGATTCAAGGATGTTCCTTCTTTTTAGGACATCCAACTGGATTATGTTCACTGAGCTTCTCCCATCAATGAGAATCCCACGAACAAAATGGTTAGATATAAATAATGTAATAACCAAACCGTCATGATGAGGATCCTGTATGTCCACACGATCATCCCCATCAAGATATGACTTTTCCTGGGTAAGAATGGAAGTTTGAACAGGTCTGCCCCCATTCTCCATCTTTGTTTCCTTTGCATGTCTCTTAGCTGCTGAAAAGGAAGTACCATAAATGTCTGATCCACCCGAAATGAAGTTTATAACTTGTGCATCTGCTGGAGGAGCAGGAGCTCTTTCTGGGATCTTCTCAGGATCCTGGATCATTGACTTCTTCCTTCCCAAAAGTTCCTTTAAGTGCCCCTTGCTTAACAAGTAACCAATTTCTTTTCTAAGTGCAATACACTCTTCAGTGAGATGTCCGAAATCCTCATGATATGCACACCATTTAGACTTGTCTTTTGTTGCGGCTGGTTTATCACTTTTCCTTGGCCATCTTGCTTTCTCACCTAGATTCTGCATTGCAAGAATTAGTTCATTGTTATCAACACAAAAATAGTAATCAGAAATTGGAGGATAATCCTCATCATCCTCTTCTTGTTCTACTGCATGCACATTCTGGTTATCAGACTTGTTGTAGGACTTGAACTTGTTATTCTTGAAGTAGGATCCTTGCTTTTCCTGTTTCGAAGATCCTGCCAATCTCTCCTGGATCCTTTTATCATCCTCTAATCGGATGAATCTAAGGGCCCTGGTTCTCACTTCATCAAGATTCCTGCATGGGGTCATAACAAGATCATCATAGAATAATGAATCCCTAAGCAAACCCATTTTGAAGGCTTCCACAGCCGTAGCTATATCCAGATTAGGGATATCTAAGGATTCTTTACTAAACTTAGTGATGTAATCTCTAAGTGATTCATTTTGACCTTGTGTTACCCTATATAAATCACTAGTTAAACGTTCAAATTTTCTGCTACATGAGAATTGACTATTAAACAGATTAACTAGATTAGCAAATGAAGTAATAGAGTAAGGGGGAAGACTTAGCAGCCATTTAAGAGCAGATCCTGTGAGTGTGGATCCGAAACCCTTGCATAGACATGCTTCTTTTAACCTCTCTGGGATGGGGTTGATCTCCATCCTTTCTCTATATTGAGCTACATGTTCTTCTGGATCCGTTGAACCATCATACAGCTTCATAGTTGGTATTTGGAACCTTTTGGGTATCTCAGCATCACAAATGGGTGGTGCAAAACGAGATATCCTATGGCTCCCATCTGCAATTTCAGGGATGTGCTTAACCACTCCTGGAACGCTGGATATCATATCCTTCAGCTTCTGTAATTCCCTAGCCATAGCTTGATTGATACCTGTATCCTGCATAGAGCCATGGTTAGTGTTATAAGAATGATTAAAAGTGTTACCTCCCAGAGGATTCAAGTTTGGAATTCCAGATGTGAATCTATATTGACGGGATTCTGGTATGATTGAAGGACCAGAAGAGGCAATGGTCTGCATTGGAATGAAGTCTCCTTGATGAACATTTGTGCTTGAGGGTTGTACACTTCTTAAGAATCCTTGATCCTGAAAGATGTTGGATCCTTGAACCTGGAAGGAGGATCCTTGAACCTGAGAGGATCCTAGAACCTGAGAGGATCCTTGGACCTGAGAGGGTCCTTGGACCTGAGAGGGTCCTTGGACCTGAGAGGGTCCTTGGACCTGAGAGGGTCCTTGGACCTGAGAGGGTCCTTGGACCTGAGAGGGTCCTTGGACCTGAGAGGATCCCTGAACCTGAGAGGATCCTTGGACTGTGTGCGTCCCCAAATATCCTCCTGAGCTGACAAAGGATCCCTGATGCTGGAAAGAGGATCCCGAAGGCTGAAAATAGGATCCTGAAGGCTGGAAGTGAGACCCTAAAGCCTGACTCATAGTTGTTGTTCCATAATGCCTTCCCAATAGTTCAGTTTGGTACTGGATATCCGGAGCTGCAGATTGCTGGGCAGTTATAGCTGGAGTGTCGAAATCCAGTGACCTTGGTATCAGAGGAGAGTGATCCTCCCCCGATCGCTTCTGTTTCTTGATGTCACCAATTTCCCGGAGGATCCTTTCGTTGGTTTTGTCCTGCTCTTATATGTGATCCCTCATTTGCAAAATCAAAGTAAAAAGATCACTAGTAGTAGGATTAGAAGAAACAGAAGAAGTTGGTGGTTTCGGAAAAATGGGGCGTTGTCTCTTTGCAGCATTTTCAGCATTCTTCTAGGATCCAAAAGGTGGTGGAGGCAAAGGTGGAATGCCCTGTGAAGAAGTGACTGCCGGCATTGAACTTGAAGTGTTCTTCGCTGAGGAAGCCATATGGTTGAAGATGATGAACCGAAATGACCGAAATGAACAAAATTTCTCAGAAATGAAGCACCAATTGCCCCACGGTGGGCGCCAAACTGTTTTGGTCAACAATCAAGCAAGGATAATGCAACCAAATCTTTTGTTGTGAGGTGTGATGTTTGAATCTATGAACAAATGTATGAACGAAAAATCAACGATGAACACCGAGATTTATACGAGGAAAAAGCCATTGATCTTTAGAAGATCTCCGGCATAAAAAACCTCGGGTGATGGAAACTACCGATCACCAAATACATTGCAAAAACAATAATGATCCTTGTACAACTTCGGAAGAAAACAAGCTCAATACAATGAATTGCTAGTATAAGTGTGTGTTTTTGCTAAGTGTTTGCAGAGAATTCGAGTGTTGTGTGTTTTTTTTGTGGTGTGTTCGACTTATGCCTCAAATGAGCTCGTTTTCCCCTTAAAAGATAAGAAAAATCTTAAGTAACCAACTTTCCTAAAAAGGTGGAGGTCACCCATGTTCTCCAAAACGGTTATTTCTTCAATAAGCACGTGCCTATAAAGCATATTCCACTAGATTCCAGCAAAGACTAAGCCCATGTCGTCCATTACCTGCATATAAACATTAAAAACGTGACAATTGTTAGAAATCATAAGTTCTGTTACGGATCCGGGATCCTCAGACTCTGTATCCTCAGACTCTCTGCATTATCCATTAAGGATCTATGATCCATGCCCAGTCTCAGGATAGATAATCCTTAGCATAAAATCCATGCCCTAACATTGATGATTTTGGATAGCTTGAAAGCTTGCCATAAGGATATTGGAGAAGAGTGATTCCTAATGGATATAAAGCATCCATCTAATATTGTTGAAACAGTCTCTAAAGTATCATTGGCCAATTCTACCTCGCGTTATATGTCTAGAGTCCTAACAGGCGAATACAATAGCTTACAACATTTATTGTCCATAATAGACTTTTCTGCGCCAAAATCAAACAAATTCCCGCATAAACATCATTGATAAGGAAAGGTACTTGTTATGATGTTATCATTCTGTACTGGCTCCTGGGTGTTCGTCTGGAAGACTCACGCGTTTGTTTTCTTGACCTCTTCAGGCTTCTTCTTATTCTTAGGGCAATTAGTCTTGATATGCCCCTTCTCGTTGCAACCATAACAGGTTGCATCTTTCAACTTCTTGCAATCCAAGGTTTTATGTTCCTTAGACTTGCAGATCCCACAAGGTAGAGGCTGAGATTCAAATCTGCATTTCCCGAGCTGGTATTTCCTACAGGTTTTGCACCTGGTCTTTTCACCCGACTGCTGGTTTTTCTTCTTAAACCCGAAACTCTTCTTATGATCAGAGTCCCTCTTTTTCTTCTTATCGGAGCGATGAGAATTCTCATCCTCCCTTTTACACTTTCCTTCATCTGAAGCTCGGGCAGCCTTGTTTCTGACCACATCAAGTGTGAGAGATAGTGATAGATCTGCCGCTGACCTGAACGTGGTAGGTCTCGATGCTTTTACACTTGCCTTGATTTCTGGGGCTAGACCCCCAATAAAACGAGTTATACGCTTCGGTTCCGGTGTGATCAAGTAAGGAACCAATCAAGACATGGTATTGAAACTTGTAAGGTATGCCTGACAATCTAAGTTCTTCATGACCAATGTCAAGAAATCAGTCTTAATTTTCTCAACTTCATGTTGAGGACAGTAATTTTCTTTGATAAGAGCAACAAACTGATCCCAAGTCAAGTTGTACAACAGGATCTTCCCTGTAGCTTGGATCAGTGACCTCCACCAAGCTAGAGCTTCTCCTTTAAAAGATTGTGAAACAAGCTTCACAATGTCTTGCTCTGCACATCCACTAATATCAACAACGGTGGCCATCTCATCAAGCCACGTCATGCAATCGATGGCTCCCTTTTCTCCTGTGAAGTCTCTGGGCTTGCAGGAGACAAAATATTTATATGAACAGGTTTTAACACATGGTTCTTGATTAAGCACAACCTGTCTAGACGAAACACTCCTCTGATTCGATGAGTGATGAGAATCTTCCTTATGAGATACATGCGTTTGGGAAGGTGGCTTTGTATGAGGTACAGACTGGGTCTTGGTGCGTGTACCACTTGATTCATTATACTGTCTGTCAAGAGCTCGAGTAACGGCATTATCTATTAATGCCTGCAGTTCTGCACCAGCTATATTAACTCTGGTAGTATCATTATTCTCCCTTGGGTGGCTGTTAACTTCATCTGATCCAGCCATGTAGCTTGATTGCTACATAAATATTGACAATGATTTATTCAGAAGTCTATTATGGAATTGTCATTTAGGGCAATTCATTAACCATGGAAATTTTAAGCCATATTGGTTAATTTGATTTATTTAAATTTTTATTATATTTTAACCCAATTATAAACTATTAAGGATATTGAAATGGCACAAAAGGCCTCGTCACGAGGATAGTTTTGAATTTATAAGCCATGACCTTATAGGATCGAGGCATTAAGGTTTGAACACAGTTCATTACTGTTTTGGTCAAAAATCTGATGAAGATATTGCAACCAAACTCTCTGTTACGGGGAATGATGCTTTAAATATGTAACAATGATGAGGATCACTTCAATGTAAATTGCATAAATGACACAAGGATTTATACGGGGAAAAAGCCCTTGATCAAGAATTGATCTCCGGCACAAAAAACCCCGGGTGATGGAAACTACCGATCACCAAGCTCAAATAAATCAATAAGTGTTTACAACTTCGGATAGTAACGAGCTAGGTACAAGGATCACTAGAGTGTAACGTGTAAAAAGTGTATGAAATTGCTAAGTGTTTGAACGAGAGCTGGTATGAGCGTTTGTACGAGTGTGTGTGTAACTGAAAAATGACTAAGTGTTCTAATTCTAGCTCGTTACCCCTTTTAAAATAGAAGTTAACTACAATAACTAACTATCCGACTTTTGTGCCAAGCTCCCACGTTCTCCACAACGTCCATTTTTGGCCAAGCACGTGCGAGATAATCTGGGAATATTCTCCAGGAATGTCGCCAAGACTAAGTCCGAGTTGAACTTCCTGCAAAATAATACAAAACACAAGTGAACAATTGTTAGTATGAGGATCCTTAAGGTGATCCATGATCCTGATCCTGAAGTTCTTCTGAGGATCACTATCTGCCACAGAAGTAAGGATCATTAATTAGGATAATAACCGAGGATCACGGGTCATTTAGAAATCCACCCCTAACAATTGCCCCCAAAATATAAGGAGTTAAATTGTAAATATGTGAGTTATATTTTCTTGATCTTATCCGCAACTACCTAACGGATATATAGCAGTTAAAATAGAACTAGCCGTTGCGATCATGACGTCACAGAAGTGACAATCCTGCAGAATCATAATTATAAATAGAGATATAGATAGGATCAATATGCATTCAAATTCGAAAGAAACTCCCTTTAAATTCTCAGTCGAAGATCAATCAGGTATTTCTTTCTCCTCTTTCTCCCTTTCTTACTCTGTTTTTCTTTCTTTAACCTCATCGCTTTGAGAATGATGCTCCGAAGCTCACCAGGCAAGGATCACAAGAAGGATAGCCCTTTGAAGAGTCAAAAGATCATCAAAGACTCAACGAATGAGAGGTGTTGTTTTAACGATGCACAAGTAGATAAATCATTCACTGTTTTCCGGCGAATGCCTTTTTCAAACCCTTTGATCCCACTGTTCTGAGCGACTATGTTTCTGAAACGTGGGTTGCCTTTCCAGTTACTCCATTCGCTATAGGGTACACCTATCCTTTCCCAGAATTCACACAATCCTTCTTTTCCCTTACCGGCATATCTTACATCCAAGCCATGCCGATGATTTGGAGGGTTTTATATACCCTAGAGAGGATCATCGAGCAGGAAGGCGTTGATTTAGGAATGTCGGAACTGGCGGAGCTGTATGATCTTACTACCTTTGGTTCCCATCGTTATTTGTTCAAACGAAAACCCGGTGCAGAACATCCCCTTCTTAAAGTCACCAAGAACGACAAAGATTGGAAACGTCGCTTCTTCTTTGTAAGAAGGGATACCATTCCAAATGGAAAGCATTTACCAAGGGAGTGGTCCACCAATGGTAGGACAGAGGATCCTGAGAAGGATCACCAGGTAGTCTTGTTTTTGTAATAGGATCACTAACCCTTTTTGTCTTGTGTCATGCAGCTATCTCTTTTTCGCATCTCATCACAACATCCGCAACCAGGGAAAGGCTTGCTGCTTTCTGGAAACTCGATCCTGAAACTAGAACTTTCAAGACAACAACCCAAGAATCTCAGGAAGTATCCTCAGGCTCTGTTACGATGTCAAGTAAGTATCTTTGTTTTAAAATTTATATAAATAGTGAAATATAAGTTAAGTGAAGATACTTATCTTGTTTTGGTTATGTAGGTGCTGGAAAATCTGCCAAAGCTGCTTCAAGGTTCAGTGTCACCAATCTTACCACTGTCAAATCCTCCAAAAGAAAGGTTCCTGCCAGCCCGACAGCCTCAATCCCCAAGGCACCCCTCAAAGGAAAAGGAATCAAGAAGAGAAAGGCCTCTGAGGCTGAGGATTTGCAGGGTCTGCCTCTAATCCGCCACCAATTCCTCGAGTACTTCAATGATGTAAGGATCACCAACTCTGCCTTGGTATCCTACTTGTAAGAGGATCACCTGATCTTGAACTGCTTTATCCTTTTCTTTTGCAGAAATTTGCTGAGATTGAGGATTATGTGGGGAATGTCGAGAAGCTGGACAAAAAGATTGCTGACCTCCAACAGGTTGCCGTGCTCAAGGATCTTGCACTTGCTGATCTTCGGAAGGAACTCCAGGATACCAAACAGGAAATGGCCAAGGTACTGGTTAATTTTGACTATGAAAAGCAGGAGATCACAGATGATGCCAAAGTCTCTGCCGCCATAGCAATGTACAAAACCAAGCTGCAAATGGCCTTGGAAGCTCAGGATCCTGCCTTCGACAAAAGCAGCTGGGATATTGAAGAATGGAAGGCAAGGCTGGCTGAATTGGGTGATGAAGAGGAGGCTGAAGAGATCCTGACAATTGAGGCTGGAAGCAAGGGTGAAGCTGGTGAAGCAAGTGGAGCCGGAGGTGGTGATGCAGCAAAGGTTTAGGCTGCTTGATTGGGCAGTGATGGACATTTCTAGACGTAGCCGGAGCCCAATTTTTTAAATCTGGTAGTAGTTTTTTGTGGTTGTGATGTTTTAAACAATGATGGTCTGTACTGAACAATAGTTTTTAGGATTAAGGATCATGTATGATCCTTTGGACAATAGGCAGGATTGCAATTGGTGGAGGGATCCTCTGTTTGGGGGATGAAGCCATTGTGATCCTGCCGCCTTTATATTCCTGCACTACTTTTGAACTTATTATCATGGACACCCTTTACCTACCCCAGCGGACGGGCCACGTTTTGCTGGTAGATGCTCGGGGTAGGTAATTTTGACAACCTTTTAAGGGTTAGTCTTTTGTTTATAAATAAAATCTTAACCTTTTGTCGTTTATCTTGTGTTGTTATCCTTTTTAATATCTTGCTTTCCAATTGTTGCAATGTTTATTCCATTTATACTTATCAATCCTTGAAAAATTAAAAAAGATATCCAAAAAGTTTAGGATATGAACAAGAGTCACATCTCCTATAACTGATAAGTTCCAAAAAGTGATATAGTTTAAGAATCACAAGTTCAGTTGTCAAATTTCAAGGGTTATTCAAGTAAATAATGAATATAATTAATAATAGTTAAGGATCATACGTGAGGATCCAAGTTAGGATCCTAACCATAATAAGGACAACTATAAGATAAACCTTAGAAAGAAGTAAGGATCAAGGATCCATAGTGGCTTGTCTTCAAGGACCTGAAATATATCATAACTTGGGACTAAGCCAATATAATAAGATAAGAGTTAGCAACTGGGGACAAGCCCAAGGATAACTGGGGACAAGCCCAAGGATAATTGGGGACAAGCCCAAGGATAACTAGGGACAAGCCCAAGGATAACTGGGGACAAGCCCAAGGATCGTATGTAAACTGGAGTATGGCCCTAACTGGCGACTATCCAAACTTAGTGACACGAAAATGCCAAAACCTTAGCTAACGTGAAGACGTTAGAAACCTTAGCTAACGTGAAAACGTTAGAAACCTTAGGAACGGATGTATGGTACGTCTACCATTATACTTAGGATCCTAGGCATAGCCAGTACAATGGAATTATCAGCCCCTGAAACGAGTACTGGTCCCAATGCCTTGAACTATACCAGGATCATCATGCGCTACAGGCGGAACTGGGGTCAAGCCCAAGGATAACTGGGGTTAAACCCAAGGAACGGATTGCTTCTGCAGATAACCAATGTTATGCAAAGGATACCTGAACTTTCAAAACTTAAACTCACGTGAGAGACGGATAAAGGACACACGATCCTTATCCTTATACGAGAAAATAAAGAAATGAAATTGTTCAAGTTTAGGATATTACCTAAGTAAGGATCACCGATACTTTGAGGATCCTTTGAGGATATCCCTATCGCGAGGATCATCTATGCCATGAGGATCCTGCTCACATGAAATATTTCTTCAAGTGGACAGCATTCCAAGCTCTTGGTAGCAAATCACCTTCCATGGTTAGCAATCTATATGCCCCCTTTCCTGCTTCAACTTCAATCAAATAAGGGCCTTCCCATTTTGGAGCCAATTTTCCATCAGCAGGATTCGTGGTATTCTGAAATGCTTTCCTCAATACCATATCTCCAACTTGAAACCTCCTGATCCTGACGTTTTTGTTGTAAGCACCAGCCATTCTTTGTTGATAACTGGCCATCCTTATTCTAGCCATATCCCTGATTTCTTCAATAGTATCCAGGTCTTGAGCCAAGTTCTCATTATTCTCTTCAGGATCACGGGTACTTGTTCTAGCAGTTGGAACCACCATTTCTGTTGGGATCACTGATTCCGCTCCAAATACCAAAGAGAATGGTGTTTGACCTGTAGCATTCTTAGGGGTTGTCCTATCAGCCCAAAGCACATAGGGTAGTTCTTCTGCCCATTTCCCTTTCTTGGATCCAAGCTTCTTCTTCAAATTGTTGATGATGATCTTGTTGGATGATTCTGCCTGACCATTAGCTTGTGGGTGGACTGGTGTTGATGTTATCATCTTAATCCCCCAGCTGTCACAAAAGTTAGTGGTTCTGCCCCCAATAAATTGGGAACCATTATCACATATAATCTCAGAAGGAATTCCAAATCTAGTTATAATATTTCTTTTAATGAAGGATATAACTTCCTTTTCTCTGACTTGGGCAAAAGCTTCAGCCTCTATCCACTTGGAGAAGTAATCAGTCATAGCAAGCATGAAAACTTTTCCACCAGGTGCCTTAGGGAGCTTACCAACTATATCCATACCCCATCTCATAAATGGCCAAGAGGAGGATATAGGATGCAATAATTCAGCTGGTTGATGAAGGATATTGATGTGTCTCTGACAAGGATCACATCTCTTAGCATACTCCACAACATCTCTTTTCATGGTTGGCCAGTAGTATCCTGTCCTCAGGATTCTTGAGAATAATGCCCTGCCCCCAGTGTGATTTCCACAATCTCCTTCATGGAAGTCTTTTAAAACTTCTTGGATTTCAGGATCCTCAATGCATCTCAAGTATGGTCCTGCAAGAGATCGTCTATACAACATATTATTCAAAATTGTGAATTGAGATACCTTAAATTTGAAAGCCCTAGGGTTTTCTCCTGTAGGAATCTCTCCATGTTGTAAGTATTTTATAATTGGTGAGATCCATGATCCTGATCCTGAATGGGATTGAGTATCCTCACTAGGGACAATTACAGAATCATTTCCTATCTCCATAGCCGCATGATCCTCTATTGCCGGGGTCAGGATATGGATAATATGGATTTTGATATCCTCCGGGATCTTTAAGGATGATCCTAAGTTGGCCAATGCATCAGCTTCTGTATTTTCTTCCCTTGGTACCTGTGTCAAACTAAAGGAAACAAAAGAGAGTGCCAAATTCTTGACTATCTCTAAATATTTGGTTAGCTTTTCACCTTTAACAGCGTAGGATCCATTAAAGTGGTTTGTAATTAACAAAGAATCTACATGTACCTCAAGATACCTGATTCCCATATGCTTAGCAATTTGCAAACCAGCAATTAAGGCTTCATATTCAGCCTCATTGTTGGTGGTTTGGAACTCACAGGCTATAGAGTGGGGTATTATGTCCCCCTGTGGCGATTTTAGTAGTATTCCAAGCCCTGTGCCTTTGACATTTGAGGATCCATCAGTGTGGAGTATCCAAGGATCCTTGGTCTCCTCTAGCTGCTGGACTTCTAACTCAGCTTCTTTTTGTAAATCACTACTGAAATCAGCCACAAAGTCAGCTAATGCTTGGGATTTGATGGCTGTCCTAGGCTCATATCTTATATCATATGCACTTAGCTTCACTGCCCACTTAGCCATCCTTCCTGACATCTCTGGTTTCCTGAGGACATTCTTAATTGGAAAATTAGTTTTAACAATGATAACATGAGTTTCAAAATAATGTCTTAATTTAGTAGATGCCATAATTAATGCAAGAATAAGCTTTTCAAGGTGTGAATACCTGGATTCGGCATCAAGTAAACTTTTACTTACATAATAGACAGGATGTTGTGTACCTTCATGATCCTTAACAAGGACCGCACTTACTGCTTTTGAGGATACTGCAAGATATAAGGATAGCACATCGCCTTTTTCTGGTTTCATCAAGGATGGGGCTGAGGATAGGTGATCTTTGAGAGCTTTTAAAGCATTTTCATGCTTTTCAGTCCACTCAAATTTCTTGTTCTTCCTTAGGATATCATAGAATTCTTTGCACTTCTCTGAGGATTTGGATATGAATCTGTTCAAAGCTGCAATCCTGCCTGTTAACCTTTGGACATCCTTAGCATTGGCCGGGGATTTGATATTCACCAAGGCTTTGATTTGTTCCGGGCTAGCTTCAATGCCTCTCTTGGTCACCATGTATCCTAAGAATTCACCTGCTTTAACACCAAAGTGACATTTTGAAGGATTAAGCTTCATATTATATTTGCCAAGGATATCAAATGCTTCCTCCAAATCCTTTAGGTGATCCTCAGCTTTTAAGGATTTTACCACCATATCATCTATGTAAACCTCCATAGTTTGTCCAATCTGATCCTTGAACATCATATTCACCAGCCTTTGATATGTTGCACCTGCATTTCTTAATCCGAACGGCATAGCAATATAACAGTATATACCAGTTGGAGTCATGAAGGCTGTATCCTCTTGATCGGATGGTTCCATTTGGATTTGTTGAAATCCAGATGAGGCATCCATAAAAGTTAACAGTTCATGACCCGCAGTTGCATCCACCATGGAGTCAATGTGGGGTAATGGGAAAGGATCCTTGGGACATGCCTTATTTAATTCGGTAAAATCGACACATACCCTCCACTTTCCGTTTTTCTTTTGAACAACAACCACATTGGCCAACCATCTTGGATACTTGACCTCCCTAATCATACCTGCCCGGAGCAACTTCTCTACCTCTTCCTGGATAATGATATTCCTTTCCGGTGCAAACTTTCTTCTCCTTTGATGGATTGGTTTGAAGGACCTGTCAATGCCGAGTTTGTGAGTGATTACATCTTTGGATATACCAGTCATGTCTTCGTGTTTCCATGCAAAGGTAGTCTTTCTGCTTTTTAGGAAGGATACGAGGTCTTCTTTCATTTCGCCAAGGATCCCTGATCCGATATAGATTTTGGATTCAGGATCATCAGGATCCATGAGGATTTCTACCACATCTTGCTCTCTTGCCTCCAAGACATCCCTTGGAGGGTAGCTTGATTGCTATTGCTCCCTAGACTTTGATGCTGGTTTCATTGATGAAGTGTAGCAGTTCTTAGCCTCCTGCTGATCACTATCAATCTTGACTATTCCCCAAGGACTAGGGAGCTTCACACATTGATGGTAAGTAGATGGGACTGCCTTCATATCGTGTATCCAAGGCCTGCCAAGGATCACATTACAACAAGATAAACAGTCAATAACACAAAACTTTTGGTAAGAATATAAGCCTTCAATGTATATTGGGAGTTTAATGTCCCCCAGGGTATTCTTAGTTTCGCCACTAAATCCAATGAGCACGGAGGATCTTGGTATGATGTCGGATTCAGGAATACCCATCTTCTTTAGAACATCAAGCTGGATAATGTTCACTGAGCTTCCTCCGTCTATAAGGATCCTGCGGACAAAATGGTTAGAAATGAAAAGAGTAATAACCAAACCATCATGATGAGGATCTTGGATGTCAACACGATCACCCTCATCGAAAGTTATAACTTTTCCTTCGGATACACTGGATGTTCAAATGGGTTTATCTCCACTGTCAATCTTAGCTTCCTTTGCATGCCTTTTAGCTGCTGAGAAGGATGTGCCGCAGATGTCTGATCCTCCAGAAATAAAGTTGATCACTTGTGCATCTGCTGGAGGGGCCGGAGCTTTCTCAGGGATCCTTTCAGGATCCTGAGTCCTTGACTTTTTTCTACCCAATAATTCTTTTAGATGCCCCTTGCTTAGCAAGTATCCAATTTCCTTTCTTAATGCAATGCATTCTTCTGTGAGATGCCCAAAATCTTCGTGATATGCACACCACTTTGATTTATCTTTGGTTACAGCTGGTCTGTCATTTTTCCGGGGCCATCTAGCTTTATCGCCTAGATCCTGCATTGCTAAGATTAGTTCATTGTTATCAACTGAAAAACAATATTCAGATATTGGAGGGTAGTCCTCATCATCCTCCTCTTGTTCAACAGCATGCACATTCCAGTTATCAGATTTATTATAGGATCTGAACTTATTCTTGAATGAGGATCCTTGCTTATCTTGCTTTGAGGATCTTGTTAACCTCTCCTGGATCCTTTTGTCATCCTCTAACCGGATGAACCTAAGGGCCCGAGTTCTCACCTCGTCTAGGTTCCTGCATGGTGTCATAACAAGATCATCATAAAATAACGAATCCCTAAGCAATCCCATTTTAAAGGCCTCAACAGCCGTGGCTATATCCAAGTTGGGAATGTCTAAGGATTCTTTACTGAATTTGGTAATGTAATCCCTTAATGATTCATTATGACCCCGAGTTATCCTATACAGATCACTAGTTAACCGTTCAAATTTCCTACTGCATGAGAATTGATTATTAAACAAATTAACTAGATTGGCAAACGAGGTAATAGAGTAAGGAGGAAGACTTAGCAGCCACTTGAGAGCTGATCCAGTAAGGGTGGATCCGAATCCTTTGCACAAGCATGCTTCCTTCAACCTTTCTGGGATTGGGTTGATTTCCATTCTCTCCCTGTATTGTGCTATATGCTCTTCAGGATCCGTCGATCCATCGTACAGCTTCATTGTTGGCACATGGAACCTCTTGGGTATCTCAGCATCACAAATTGGTGGTGCGAAACGAGATATCTTGTGGCTCCCATCTGCAATCTCTGGGATAGGTTTGACCACTCCCGGAACACTTGATATCATATCCTTTAGCTTTTGCAATTCTCTGGCCATGGCATGATTGATACCTGGATCCTGCATAAGACCATGGTTAGTAGTATAAGAACTATTAAAGGTGTTACCTCCCATTGGATTCGAGTTAGGCAGAATGGATGTTAATCCATATTGTTGGGGCTCTGGAATGATCGAGGGACCAGTAGAAGCATTGGTCTGCATTGGAATAAAATCTCCCTGATGGACATCTGAACTTCCTGTTTACAAACTTCTCAAGGATCCTGGCATCTGGAAGGATCCCTGAAACTGGGACGATCCTGGGACAAAGGAGGATCCTTGAACCTGGGATGATCCTGGAACAAAGGAGGATCCTTGAACCTGGGATGATCCTGGAACAAAGGAGGATCCTTGAACCTGGGATGATCCTGGAACAAAGGAGGATCCTTGAACCTGGGAGGATCCTTGAACATAGGAGGATCCCTGAAACGGCCAGTATCCTTGAATATGTTGTGCTCCTGAGTATCCTCCTGAACTTGCGAAGGGTCCTAAATGCTGAGGAAGGGATCCTGATGGTTGAAGGTGTAACCCTGAAGCCTGAGTCATTGCTGATGACCCATAATGCACTCCTTTTGGTCCTCCAACATATTGAATGTCTGGAACCACTAGTGGCTGAGAAGTAATCACCGGAGTATCAAAATTCAAAGATCTGGGTATCAGTGGGGAGCGATCTTCTGCCGTTTTCTTCTGTTTCTTAATTTCGTCAATCTCCCGGAGGATTCTTTCGTTGGTTTTATCCTGCTCTTGTGCATGATTCCTCATCTGCAAAATCAAGGCATAGAGATCATTAGTAGTAGGATTAGTTGAAACAGAAGAAGTAGGTGGTTTTGAGAAAATGGGAGTTGGTTTCTTCGCAGCATTCTCAGTATTCTTCTGGGATCCAAAAGGTGGTGGAGGCAAAGGAGGAACGTCTTGTGAAGAAGTGAATGAGGGCATCAAGTTTGAAGCATTCTTCGCTGAGGAAGCCATTTGCTCGGTTGTATTGAACTGAAATGAGCACAGAAATGCGAATTTTTCTAAGGATGAAGCACCAATTGCCCCACGGTGGGCGCCAAACTGTTTTGGTCAAAAATCTGATGAAGATATTGCAACCAAACTCTCTGTTACGGGGAATGATGCTTTAAATATGTAAAAATGATGAGGATCACTTCAATGTAAATTGCATAAATGACACAAGGATTTATACGAGGAAAAAGCCCTTGATCAAGAATTGATCTCCGGCACAAAAAACCCCGGGTGATGGAAACTACCGATCACCAAGCTCAAATAAATCAATAAGTGTTTACAACTTCGGATAGTAACGAGCTAGGTACAAGGATCACTAGAGTGTAACGTGTAAAAAGTGTATGAAATTGCTAAGTGTTTGAACGAGAGCTGGTATGAGCGTTTGTACGAGTGTGTGTGTAACTGAAAAATGACTAAGTGTTCTAATTCTAGCTCGTTAACCCTTTTAAAATAGAAGTTAACTACAATAACTAACTATCCGACTTTTGTGCCAAGCTCCCACGTTCTCCACAACGTCCATTTTTGGCCAAGCACGTGCGAGATAATCTGGGAATATTCTCCAGGAATGTCGCCAAGACTAAGTCCGAGTTGAACTTCCTGCAAAATAATACAAAACACAAGTGAACAATTGTTAGTATGAGGATCCTTAAGGTGATCCATGATCCTGATCCTGAAGTTCTTCTGAGGATCACTATCTGTCACAGAAGTAAGGATCATTAATTAGGATAATAACCGAGGATCACGGGTCATTTAGAAATCCACCCCTAACAATTACCTTTCTTGACAGAGTGTCAAAGACTACAACTGTTGTTATGGGTCATTTTCTGCATATATATCCTGACTAATATTCTGGCTTTGATTGTTTGTGATCAGGATACCGGATCAGGATATTGGTAACATCCTAATATGATATCCTGGTGCTAATCAATTGATCACGTGCAGATTAATGTAACAAGTCTCCAACGGTAAGGAGGACTTCTTCCCCTCAAGACTCGGGAAAATCGGTTGGGTTATAGACGTTGAACCCGGAAGAAGTGGACTACAACGTTTACTTGAAAAATATTCAAAGTATCCCAGTTTAATAGGATAGTTAGTTATTTTCGTTTTACTATAAATAGATTGATCAGATCAGGTTAAGGCACACATTCTTACGCACACTTTTACTCTCCTGTTGCAAACAATCACTACACTCAAACACTTGTACTTGAATTACATTGTAACACCTAGTTGATCCGCATCATATCTTGCACTGTATCCTGATATTTGAAGTAATAGAAGAACAAGGCAGCTACAATTGTCAGCTCCCGAGGTTTTGTGCCGGCGATCTAGATTGATCAAGGGCTTTCCTCGTATATCCTGTGTCATCCTTTACATTTTCGCTCATTGTTTGATCATAGATACAACTCTATATCCTGAGCCGTATCCAGAAACTGTTTTTGCAAATAACTTAACTAGCATATTTTCAACACATATTTCTAGCACACTACCTCACTTAACTAATTTGATCACTAAATTGCTTCGGTAATTTTTTACCAAAACAATATGGCGCCCACCGTGGGGCAAGTGGTGCTATTTCTACTAAAAACTTTTGCAAAATCATTACTTGGTTTTCTATTTTCAAAACTTTTTGCTACACTATTTTCAAAGGCCTCGAGATCAAACATGAGCTCTTCCACCATGTCTGCTACGACCTCAGCAACAATTGGTTCAGTGCTTTCACCACCTCCTTCGAGAATGCAAGCCTCTTCACAAGGAACTGAAAGTCATGTGGCTCGGGATGTTATCCCCGCTCGCAATATCCAGGGATCTGGTCATATTTTGGCTTCTAATGAAGAAATTCTAACTTTGTTTGGTAGTGTACAGGAACAGATGAGGCAGCAGCAGGAAACTAATCAGATGCTGATAAGAGAGATACAACTCTTGAAATCTGGCTCGAGTAGGCCTGCTGAAGATACTATCACTCCCTTGCAAACCCAGGGCTTTGAACTTCAGTTCTGCAGTTTATACTGAGGATAACCAGGGGAATATTGTGCCTAGCCATTCCCAGAATCATACTCCTGAGATACCTTCTTCAGTAAGAGTATCAACTGTGAGAAGCACAGGATATGCTTCAGGATATGGCCAGAATCCCCAAGCTGGTAATGTATCTAATAATAATATTACTATTGCTACTAATGGTGTTGGATCTTTGTAGGATGCAGGTATGACATCAGCATTTTTCAGGGAAATTCAAAAACTGAAGGACGTGATATCCAGTGTACCTGGGGTGGTTCAGCCAATTCCTGAAGTGTCCCAGGATAGCCACCGGATATCCCGGTTTGCATATCCCATTTGTGATGCTGAAATACCAAAAAGATTTCAAACCCCCAACATGAAACTCTGTGACGGGACTACGGATCCTGAGGAGCATATTGCCTAGTATAGGGAAAGGATGGAAATCAACCCTATCCCTCCAGATCTCAAAGAAGCATGCTTGTGCAAGGGTTTTGGTTCTACCTTAACAGGATCAGCCTTGAAATGGCTCTTAAATGTTCCTCCTCACTCAATTACTTCATTTGCTCATTTAGTTAATTTGTTTAATAGTCAATTTTCTTGCAACCGGAGTTTTGAGAAACTAACCAGCGATCTTTACAGGATAACTCAAGGACCTCAGGAATCCTTGAGGGATTATGTGAACAAGTTTAGTCAGGAATCCTTAGATATCCCACATCTTGATGTTGCGACAGCTGTGCAGGCTTTTAAGATGGGATTACAAAAAGATTCTCAGTTTTACCAGGATCTTGTAATGAATCCCTGCAGGAATCTGGACGAAGCTCGTAACAGGGCTTTGAGATATATTCGCCTGGAGGATGATAAAAGATGCAAGAGAGGATGAATTCATCCACAACCTATGAGTCAACCAACAGGAAAACAGAATCCTCGTATAAATCATATCGCTCTAAACCGTATGGCAGAAATGATGGCAAAAAAGTGAATGCTGTTGAATACGAGGATCCTGAGTAGTATCCTAAGTTGTCTGAATATTGTTTTTCTGTTAACATACCTGAACTGATGTATGCTATGCAGGGTTTAGGAGACAAAGCAAGGTGGCCCCGAAAGAATCAACAAAAGGCTGATTGGAAGGACAAGTCCAAGTGGTGTGCCTTCCATGAGGATTTCGGTCATGTTACTGAAGATTGTATCGCTTTGAGAAAGGAAATAAGCTATCTCTTGAGTAAGGGATATCTGAAGGACCTCTTGGGAAGAAAGAAGAATAAGGGCCAGGATCCTGAGAAGGATCCTGAGTGTGTAGCATCACCTCCTACGGATGCAAAAATAATTAGCTTTATTTCAGGAGGATCCGACATCTGCGGCACATCGTATTCTACGGCAAAAAGACATGCGAAGGAAGCCAAGGCAGAGAGGGGAGATAAGCCATCAAGAATGTCAACCCTTACGACTGACAAAGTCATCACCTTCGACAATGATGACAGGGATACTGTCCAGGATCCCCACCATGATGCTTTAGTAATAACGTTATATGTTGCTAACCATTTTGTACGCAGGATATTGGTAGATAATGGCAGCTCAGTCAACATAATTCAGCTGGAAACATTGAAGAGGATGAATGTATCCCCAATGGATATTACTTCAAAGTCCACTGTGCTCGTTGGTTTCAGCGGAGAAGCTAGGAATACCGTAGGAGAGATAAGGTTGCCCGTGTATATTCAAGGGGTCAGCTCAATGCAGCGCTTTTGTGTCATGGACTCTCTATCCTGCTATAATATTATACTAGGTAGGCCTTGGATCCATTATATGAAGGCTGTTCCTTCAACCTACCATCAATGCATCAAGATCCCTTCTACTTGGGGAGTTGTCAAGGTGGAAAGTGATCAACAGGAAGCAAAGGAGTGTTATTCTTCTTCGATGAAATCCTCAACAAAGTCTAGTGCAGCATAGCAATTAAAGATTCGAGCCCAGGATATCATAGAGGCTTCAGAGCAGGATGTAAAGAAAGTTATCCTGGATCAGAATAATCCGGATATGTCGGTGCTCGTGGGAACCAATATCCCTCAGGATATTGAAGATCGATTGACTAATTTTTTGAAATGCAGGATGTCAACATTTGCGTGGAAGCACGAGGATATGACTGGTATTTCCAAGGATATTATAACACATAAGCTCGGTATTAACAGGTCATTCAAGCCTGTCCAACAAAAGAGAAGGAAATTTGCTCCGGAGCAAAATGTGATCATCCAAGAGGAAGTTGAAAGACTACTAAGGAGCAAGATGATTAGGGAAGTGAAGGTTCCTAAATGGCTGGCGAATGTAGTTGTGGTGCAAAAGAAAAATGGGAAATGGAGAGTTTGTGTAGATTACACAGACTTAAACAAAGCTTGTCCCAAAGACCCATTTCCTCTTCCTCATATTGACTCAATGGTGGATGCTACTGCCGGCCATGAGATGTTAACTTTCATGGATGCATCTTCAGGATTCCAGCAGATCCAAATAGAACCTTCAGACCAGGAGGATACTGCCTTCATGACACCAACAGGTATATATTGTTACACTGCTATGCCCTTTGGTTTGAAAAATGTAGGTGCAACATATCAAAGATTGGTGAACATGATGTTCAAAGAAAAGCTGGGGGACACCATGGAGGTGTACATCGATGATATGGTAGTAAAATCTAAAAAGGCGGAGGATCACCTCCGGGATATTGAGGGAGCATTTGATATCCTGGATCAGTATAACATGAAGCTAAATCCTGCTAAGTGTCATTTTGGAGTGGGGGCAGGAAAGTTTCTAGGATATATGGTGACTAAAAGAGGGATAGAAGTGAGCCCGGAGCAGATTAAAGCTATCTTGGATATTAAATCACCTTCAAATATGAAGGATTTTCAACGGTTAACAGGGTGAGTAGCAGCATTAAACAGATTTATTTCAAGATCCTCGGAGAAATGCAAGGAATTTTATGATATCCTGAAGAAGAATAAAAAGTTTGAATGGGGGGCAAAGCATGAAGCAGCCTTGCAGGATTTGAAGCGGTATCTTTCAACTGCACCTCTATTGATGAAGCCTGAGGATGGTGAACCATTATCCCTGTATCTTACGGTATCGGGGAATGCAGTAAGTGCTGTCCTTGTAAAGTTGTAAAGGATCATGAAGGTCAGCAATATCCTGTTTATTATGTTAGTAAAAGTTTATTAGATGCTGAAACTAGGTATTCTCACTTAGAGAAATTGATATTAGCCCTAGTTATGGCATCAACAAAACTTAGACATTATTTTGAAACACATAGGATTCACGTTAAAACCAACTATCCTGTTAAAAATGTGCTTAGGAAACCCGAGATGTCAGGTAGGATGGCTAAGTGGTCAGTGAAATTAAGTGCCTTTGACTTTGTGGCTGATTTCAGTAGTGATATTCAAAATGAAGTAGACCTAGAAGTACAACAGCTAAGAGAAAACTTAGAATCCTGGACGTTATATACTGATGGTGCGTCTGATGTAAGAGGTGTAGGTTTGGGTATACTACTAAAATCGCCACAGGGGGACATATTACCCCAGGCTGTTAGATGTGAGTTTCCTGCCACTAATAATGAAGCAGAATATGAGGCTTTAATTGCAGGATTAGAATTGGCTAAAAGTATGAATATCAAGAGTTTGCAAGTATATGTTGATTCTTTGTTAATTACTAATCATTTTAATGGAACCTATGTAGTTAAAGGTGAGAAGTTAATCGAGTATCTCAAAATTCTCAAAAAATTAGCAGGATATTTCGATAGTTTTACACTTGAACAGGTACCAATAGAGGATAATGCTGAAGCCGATGCCTTGGCAAATCTAGGATCATCAGTCAGGATACCGGAAGGAACCCGAATACCAATATTACATATCCTATATCCTGCGATGGATCCTCAGGATAAGGAAGTAGTAAGTGTTCAGGATCCTGATGATGGGTATCCTAACAAGGATCCTAAGTCTTGGATGGCTCCAATCATAAGATATCTCAAGGAAGGACACATCCCAAAGGATGAGAATCCTAAGGCCTTTAGAATGAAGGTATCACGATTCACTATTATAAATAATGTCTTGTATAAGAAATCTCTTGCAGGACCATATCTGAGGTGCTTGGAGGATCCCGAAACCAAAGAAGTGCTTCAGGATATACACGAAGGGGATTGTGGTAACCATACTGGGGGCAGGTCATTATTCTCAAAGGTATTAAGAACAGGATATTATTGGCCGACGATGAGAAAAGATGCTGCAGAATATGCTCGAAGATGTGATGCTTGTCAAAGACACAGTAATATATTACATCAGCCGGCTGAGCCACTTTATCCTATAGCTTCACCTTGGCCATTCATGAAGTGGGGAATTGATATAGTAGGAAAATTGTCGAAGGCTCCAAGAGGAAAGGTCTTCATGCTGGCAATGACTGATTATTTCTCTAAGTGGGTCGAAGCTGAAGCATTTGTTCAAGTCAGAGATCAAGAAGTAGTATCATTCATAAAAAGGAATATCCTGACTAGGTTTGGAGTACCAGCTGAGATAATTTGTGACAATGGATCTTAATTTATAAGTAAGAGGACTACTGACTTTTGCAAGAGTTGGGGAATCATAATGATCACATCCACCCCAGTACATCCTCAAGCAAATGGACAAGCAGAATCCTCAAACAAGATAATTGTCAACAATTTGAGGAAAAGGCTTGGAGCTAAGAAGGGAAGATGGGCAGAAGAATTACCCTTTGTTTTATGGGCTGATAGGACGACAGTGAAGAGTGCAACTGGCCAAACCCCATTTTCCTTGGTATTTGGAGCGGAAGCGGTGATCCCGACAGAAATGGTAATACCTACAGCAAGATCCAATCTCCGGGATCCTGAGCAGAATCCTGAAGTTCTATGCCAGGAATTGGATACTATTGATGAGACAAGAGACGCAGCAAGGCTAAGGATGGCAGCATATCAACAGAGGATATCTAAGGCATATAACAATAATATAAGTACTAGAAGGTTCCAGGTTGGAGATTGGGTATTGAGAAAGGCTTTTCAGAATACTACTAATCCTGCCGATGGAAAGTTGGCTCCGAAATGGGAAGGACCCTATGAGATTGAATCAGAATCAGGAAAAGGAGCATACCGACTCAAGAATATGGATGGGGATATGCTACCAAGATCCTGGAATGCTATACACCTAAAGCTCTATTTCAAGTGAGTTTAGAATTTAATTTCTAACTCAGGATGGTATGAATTATATCTCTTTTAATATGTTTTGATATTATTTATTGTTTTAAACCCATTACTGACTTAAGCATCGGAGGGGTGTTAGCCAGGCTAACACCCACCTTAGCTTACAGTTGTTTTGCAGTATATGCTTCGGGATATAGCTCCAGGATACACACTCAGGATATTTCGAAAGACTAGAGGATTGGCCCCCTCTCTCACGTTTAAGGGATCCTGATCCCTTCACAGGTTTAAAGGTATTAACCTTTCTCTCGAATTGGGTTTAAACACCCCGCCTGGAGCGCAAGTTATCCAGGGATAGTTCTGTTATGGGTCATTTTCTGAGCATACATATCTTGACTAATATCCTGCTTTCAATTGTTTATTTGTGACCAAGATACTGGACTGGGATATTGCTAACATCCTGAGCGATATCCTGACGTTGATTGAATTAACCACGTGCAGGTTAAAGGTTGTGGGTTACTAACGGTCAGATGGACTTCTTCTCCACAAGACTCGGGCGTATCTGTTATGTGAGAGACGTTGAACCCGAAAGACCAGGTCTACAACGTTCGAGTGGGGAATATTCGCCGGATCTCGGTGAATTAGGATAGTTTGTTACACTTCTTTTACTATAAATAGATGAGGGCGGATCAGATTAAGGCACGCAACTTTCACACTTTCAAACACTTTTGCTCTCTAGCTCACTACAAACACTACACACAACACTTGTATTCGAATCACATTGTAACACATAGTTGATCCGCACCACATCCTGCACTGTATCCTGATATTTAAAGCAATAGAAGAACAAGGCAGCTGCGATTGTCAGCTCCCGAGGTTTTGTGCCGGCGATCTAGATTGATCAAGGGCTTTCCTCGTACATCACGTGTCAACCTTTACCTTTTTGCTCATTGTTTGATCACAGATACAGCTCTATATCCTGAGCCGTATCCTGAAACTGTTTTTATAATCAACTTGGTTAACATATTTTTCGTACATATTTCTAGCACACTACCTCACTTAACTAATTTGATCACTTAATTGCTTCGGTAATTTTTGACCAAAACAATTTGGCGCCCACCGTGGGGCAAGTGGTGCTATTTTTGCTAAAAACTTTAGTAAAATCATTACTCGGTTTTCTATTGTTAAAACTTTTTTCTAAATTGTTTTCAATGGCCTCGAGATCAAACATGAGCTCTTCCACCATGTCTGCTACAACCTCTGCAACAATTGGTTCAGTGCTTCCGCCTCCTCCTCCGAGAATGCAAGCTTCATCACACGGAGCTGAAAGTCATGTAGCTCGGGATGTTATCCCCGCTCCCAGTACCCAGGGATCCGGTCCTGTTTTGGCATCTAATGATGAAATTCTAAATTTGTTTGGTAGTGTACAGGAACAGATGAGGTAGCAGCAGGAAACTAATCGGATGCTGATGAGAGAAATACAACTCTTGAAATCTGGCCCAAGTAGACCTGCTGAAGAGACTGTCACTCCTATACAGCCTAGGGCTTTGAACTTCAGTTCCGCAGTTTACACTGAGGATAACAGGGGGAATATCGTCCCAAGCCATTCTCAGAATCATACCCCTCAGATACCCTCCTCGGTCAGGATGTCAACTGTGAGGAGTTCAGGATATGCTTCAGGATATGGCCAGAATCCTCAGACCGGTAATGTGTCAAATAATAATATTCTTGCTACTAACAACAATGGGTCTTTGCAGGATGCAGGTATGACGTCAACATTTACCAGGGAGCTTCAGAAATTGAAGGACATGATATCCAGTGTACCTGGAGTGGTCCAGCCAATTCTGGAAGTATCTCAAGACAGCCACAGGATATCCCGCTTTGCATATCCTATCTGTGATGCTGAAATCCCAAAAAGATTTCAGACCCCCAACATGAAACTGTATGATGGGACTACGGATCCTGAAGAGCATATTGCCCAGTATAGGGAAAGGATGGAAATCAATCCTATCCCTCCAGATCTCAAGGAAGCATGCTTATGCAAGGGTTTCGGTTCTACCCTGACAGGAACAGCCTTAAAATGGCTGTTGAATGTTCCTCCTCACTCAATTACTTCGTTTGCTCATTTGGTTAATTTATTTAACAGTCAGTTTTCTTGTAGTCGGAGTTTTGAGAAACTAACCAGTGACCTTTACAGGATAACTCAAGGACCTCAGGAATCCTTGAGGGATTATGTGAACAAGTTCAGTCGAGAATCCTTGGATATCCCACATCTTGATGTTGCAACAGCTGTGCAGGCTTTTAAGATGGGGTTACAAAAGGATTCTCAGTTTTATCAGGATCTTGTGATGAATCCTTGCAGGAATCTCGACGAAGCTCGTAACAGGGCTTTGAGATATATCCGCTTGGAAGATGACAAAAAGATGCAAGAGAGGATGAATTCTACCTCAACCTACGAATCAACCAACAGGAAATCAGAATCCTCGTATAAACCATATCGCTCCAAGCCATATGGTAGAAATGATAACAAGAAAGTGAATGCTTTCGATTCTTCCAATAATGATGGTACTAATCGTCATGGAGATTTCACAATAATGCAGCCCTATGTGGCATGTATGTCTTAACTCTACTTGTCTCAGGAGGTAAACAGGGTAGTCTTTGGAGAAGATAATCAAGACACAAGGAGATTACAGAGATTTTTCCAAATCTCAGGCTCTGGTTCATTTATCATTGCCTGTGTCAGATAAGCGACACATTTGCTTTACAAATCCATGGATACCTTATTCAGTGACACTTATTTAGACATTTCCCTTCGGGATATCTTCTTTGAATACCATTAGCTGACTTTAGTACAATATGACCATTGGGATATCCCAGTGGTTCCATGCATTAAACCTCCATACTGATCAGGCATGGAAGCAATCTATGGGACATATTAAGATACACCAATCCTCATATGGCACTTTCATCATACAGTCTGGTATTTGCAATTGATAGAAATCAAAGAGATATCGAATTATCATATACCGTTACACTATACGTCCTTTTACTCTAACCTCGTAAAAATTTTCAGTTAAGTCTAACTAGTTAAGGATAATTTAGTAATTTTACTTACTTAATTAAAGAAAAAAATAAAAGATAATTTAAAAAATCCACTAGTCATCTTTTTCTTTTTACATTCTTTCATTTTTCTTTGTTCTTTCACCGTCACCATAACCCCTCTCTCTCCAACAACCACCACCACCCCCTCTCTCTCTCCAACCAACCCCCATCCTATCACCACCACCAAATCTGTTGTCGCCACCATCACCACCAAATCCGCCACTGCCACCACCACCAAAGCTGCCGCCACCACCACCAAATCCGCTGCCGCCACCATCACCACCAAATCCGCCGCCGGCACCACCACAACCTCCATCTAGCTCGTGACTAATTTTACTGTAGAACAGATCTTGTTCAAGTTCCTTCCAGTCAACATCAGCCTCAACCGCAGTACGTTGGGTATTCACAGGTTCACCACCCGCCTCAGTCTGTTGCTAGTTCTGCTTCTGGTGGTGGGCCTGGGGCTAACTATGGATATGAGTTTGCTGATCCCACACATGGACAACCTATATACTATGCGGCCCAGCCATTGCTACCTCAATCGGCTGCGCAGTATCAAACAGTGACTGCTGAATCGGTTTCGTATCTTACTCAAACAATAACAGGGGATAACTCAACAACAGCCTTGAGAGGTTAGATTCTGGTAAGTTTTGCAGTAAAATTGGTTTTGTTTTTATTCGTGTTCATGATCATCTACATTCTACTGTCTATCTTTTTTCAAGATTGTGGAAGGGATCTTACTGTAGAACAGATCTTGAAGATCTGAATCAGCTGGATTGTTTTGATTTTTTGGAATATTGGAAGTATGAGATGAGAATTTGAGATTTAGGGGTGTTTGGGATTAGAGAGGGAAAGAAATGGTGTTTAGAGAGAGAACAGGGTGTTTATATGTTTTATTTTTAGTTTACTTTTTTAAATTTATTGATAAAATGACTGAATTATCCTCATGGGCAAAACACATACTATATTTAACTGAAAATTTTAACTAGGTTAGTGCTAAAGGACTTAGAGTGTAACGAGTTTTGCAAATAAAGGATTGTGACTGTAATTATTGAAGTTAAATGCCATCGTTGCAATCTGGTACAAACATAAAGGACGAAAAGTGTAATTTACCCTAAAAAAAGTTTCACTTTTTTATGAACGGTAAAAAAAAGTTTCACTTTACGATTTAGATTTGAATTATATACATATTAATAACACAATGAAATGAACAGTGATGAAGGGCATTTCAGGGATTTCACAGAAACACGTGGGTGTCTCTCCAACCTCCACCGTTTCCCATCCCATTAATTTATACAGTATCAAATATTATTATTTATAATAGAATAACTAGTATGACTTTTGAGTTTTCTGAACTTTGAAAATGAAGAAAAACATTAACTAACTAATTAAAGGACTATTTTTTAACGACAAATTTCTTTTTTTCTTTGCTGTTTGAGGGACTTGAACCCAAAATCTACCCTCTCAAGGTGTTTAAAGGCTTTGTTTTTGCCAATGGACCACCACCCATTGGTAAATGACTATTTATTTATTTGACATACTTCTTCTCCACTTTTATTTTTCCATTTTCACAGCAACTACTTCGCCGGCGCAGCCTTTCATCACGAAAGAAAATGACAGGTTTCCCTCTCTTAAAAACCACAAGATCTACACTTCCTTTTCTAGCTTCATTTCAACTGCCTTTACCACCCTTCTTTATTTGACATTTTAAGTCTGCAACTCCGCAAGTCTCTACTCCGGTCAACTTCTAAAGGTCAAGAAGGTTGGTTTCGAAAGTTCAAGGGGGGCGATTGCAAAATTTTATGGGATGCGCTCGGAATTTTCACTTACGTATAACACTAATTTTTTTAAGGGGGGCGCCTGCACCCCTTGCCGGAACAGTAGGTCCGCCCCTGATCCCACGAGCCATACCCAGAAAAAAATAACATTACAAAAAATACAAAAAAAATCATGCCCTTCTTAATCTTCATTATTTTACATAGGGCTGACAATTTTGACACGAACACGATAACACGACACGAACCTACACGAAATTATCATGTTTGTGTTTGACCTTAACATGTTTCGTGTCTAAACAAGTTAAAGCCCGTTAACCTGTTAAGACCCGTTAAGTACATGTTAATAATTAAAAATTAAAATATTATATTTGGGTGTGGACATGGGGTCATCAGTCGTGGGACTTAGGATGAATTATACACAAACACATGCGGTTCTTTTTCCACAATCGAAACCCTAATTTTTAAATTTCTCTCACAAACACCACCATTCCTAATTCGGTTCACAGCTTCCCCAATTCGGTCGTGTTCGTGTTATAAACATGTCGTGTTCGTGTCTTAAACAGGTCGTACGATACATTGGTAATTTTTTCGTGTCTTAACAGGTCGTTTCATGTAACCTGTTTATTAACAGGTTCGTGTTCGTGTTTCGAAAAAATGACACGATAAGATTTCGTGTCGTGTTCGTGTTTACGTGTTTTGGGTCCGTGTCTTAACAGATCGGGTTGACCCGTTATGCCAGCCCAAATTTTATAATAGTTTTCCTCCAAAAGCTAATCCATTATCCGCAGATCCCCTTATTTTTCAATTCCGATGCTAAAGATTTCTAGTCGTGTTTGTGTTTACTTGTGGATTAGTGATCCGTGTATCAAGGATATGTTATCCTCATATAGTGTGGCGGAACTACCGGAAGAATCAAGGATCTTAGTGCTTGTAACGGTATCTAATAATTGCCTTCGGTATTAACACCAACTTTAAGATGGTAGACCGAAATATCTATAATACTTTATAATAATAGAAACTGGATAGCCTGAATGGTAAATTAACACCAACTTTAAAATGGCATACCGAAAGCCTCAAAGAACAAATACCTAATTTTTTACCCTTTTCTTCCCTTACTGCCCCTACCCCTGCACCAACTTATTATCCTCCAAGTTTATCTCCCATTTTAGAAAATCTTCACATCCCATTCTCCATACATATCTCTGTATTATTTCTCTGCTCCTTTTTTCTTTATTATTATTATTATTATTATTATTATTATATGTGTATGTGACAAAAATGATATAGAGAGTAGTAGTTTTTACATTTGAGGGGAGAGTGTGGCTTTTCTACAAAAATTAGGGGATGGGAATAGAGATAGAGAGTGGGATGTAGTGATTCTTTGTTGATTTTTTTTTGGATTTTGAAGATGGGGATAAGAATGGTGGAGGGGATGTGAATACTCAATAGTTTTCGGTTAACAAGCCCACTGATTATTTTAAGGAATTTAGCATTAATTAATAAATAATACATATTTTAACAAAACAAAAGTACAATAAATAAAAAAACATATTTTTAACAAACAAAAGTACAATAAATTAAAAAAACATTACATTGAATTAAAATAAATTAAACTAAATAAAATTACTACTCTTCAATCAGATACTCAGATTCCACCAATAGATTGGGTAAATCTAGTCTTTTGAGATGTTCCACAAGATAATGTTTTAGTCTCCAATGCGTATCTTCATCTATAAGCTCGTTTAACACACTGTCATCGAGAGCGGACTGGACTGGAGGATCCCGAATGTGTACCGGTGCTATTGCGTTTCCGTCGTCTTTTAAAATCATGTTATGTAAAATAATACACGTATACACCACATACCGAATGTTTTTCACACTTCTAGCACGCATTAGCTGATTCATTATACCCCATTTTGACTTCAAAACACCAAAAGTCTGTTCCACGTCTTTTCTTGCTGCCTCGTGTTGCTTCTTGAACTTCTTTTCGTCTAGTAGGTGAGGATATGGAAATGATTTGAAAAACACGGACCATGTAGGGTAGATTCCATCCACGAGATAGTAACCACGTTTGTATAAGTGGTTGTTAACGTAAAATGGACATTTTGGCGCGTTCCATTTCGTTCAGTAAGAAATAATAATGGAGATTGCTGAAGCACATTAATGTTGTTTTGTGCACCTGGAGGACCGCAAAAAGCATGCCAACCCCACAAATCTTGAGAGGTCACCGCTTCGAGCATAACTGTCGGGTATTGGTGGTGATCTCCTCTCATATATTGGCCCCGAAACTCTGTGGGACACATTCTCTAAACGAAATGGGTGCAATCAAGGCTACCGACCATTCTAGGAAGTGATGTTTCTTCTCATGAGCTTGGTACAAAGGTGTCATGTCGTGGCTTGTTGGTCTACGTAAGAACTTGGGAGGTGTATATTTTACATACCGTTTTGCAGAAATATTCTAGACACTCGCAGGAAGTCCTTTCCGCCATATGTAAATACTCGGCGTTCTCGTCTGCAGTGGCGGATCTTGCCCGTTGAACCTGCCAGGGCCGAAAGACACGGGCACTAAAATTAGCACTACGGCCGAAAAACTTGCCAGGGCCGAACATAGTATATATACAAAATTTCGATCGAAATGCGGAAAATTAGCACTACGGCCGAAAAACTTGTCAGGGCCGTGGCCCTGCCACCTCTCCACTAAGATCCGCCCCTGCTCGTCTGGAGGGTTACCGGTTGCAGGTTGTTTAATAGCCGATGTAACTTTTTGCAACAGTGTAAAACCCTTCTTCATTCTCGCATCCACGTCCTTTTCAAACCATGGGTTATTATTCGCTTCCACGTCGATCACAATTTTTAGAAACAAACTTTTTGTCATACGGAACCTATGATGAAAAATGTCATCGTTGTATTTAGGGTCCTCGACAAAATAATCCGCCATAAGGGTTTCGTGGCCACTCTCACGATCACGACAAACATATCGTTTTTTTGCTAGATGTGCTCGTGTCTTTTAGTTCGGCTTGCTCGATGAGATTTTTGGAAAAAAAATATTATGCTAATATCGGTTGAAGCTAACTCGTCGTCACTGCTATCGGGTGGAAAAAACAATGGTATTTCATCCGCCATTTTAATAGGGGTAGAGATTAGTTTTGGAGAAATGAGAAAATGGGTTGGGGATGATTTGGTATAAATTGGGTTGGGTTTGTATAGTGTACAAATATGTAAATTTATTTTTATTTTTATACAAAAACGGCTACAAAGCCGTTGCCTTCCTCCCTCAAACAGCTATAATTCATTCAAACGGTCAAATACATGTGCGGTGAGTAGTCACCCAAATAACATCACCGCACCGTGTTCCCCGCCGGTAAAACCAGTTACCGTTGGGTTCACCGCACCCACCCCGTTCACCCAAAGGGCTTGTTTTGTTGTTTACTCATTATATGTTGTCTAGATAAAGTCTGATTGGATAAAATGAGGTTAGGATGGAGCTGTTTGTTGTTTGTTTAATTGTTTTATATTTTAGCATGAGCAATGACTGCTTTACTTCTTTTCCCTAAAATTATATTTATGGCGCTTGATAATTCTTTTGAATTGAATACTTCAAATTTTATTTCCCAAAACTATTATTTAACTATTGGTTTTTGTTGCTACGAAATAAACATTATGGTTTTTGAAGATTCTTTCAGTTGGTTCCAATCCATTAGATTTATAGAATTTGAACCAATAATATTTGCGTCCACATGTAAAGCGGGCCATGATTCGGGCCCAAAAGAAGCTGAGCAACAAGAAGGTGGTAAGGTTACAAGCAAAGGTAAAAAAGGAGAAGAAACAGTATTGACCACCTGAATTTCTTTGATCAAGCAAACTTAAACCCTGCGAATTGCGAGCCGTAGTCGAATCTTGTTTTAGCTTTTGTTTTCAGTTGGTGAGCGTTTTGAATTGTTAACAAGTTTTAATGTAGTCATGGTAATTTGAATTTTGCGCGGTATGTTATTCCTCAAAGTTGGTTGTAGTTTGAAAACGGGTCAATTGGATTAAAAAATAGTTAAACAGGAAACAGGCCGAAAGGTTTAGAAGTTGTCCCAGGTATTACGCGTTGGATTGTTTGGTAACCTAGGGGTGCAAACCAGTCGAGCTACTCGAGCTCGACTTGAAAAAAAAATCGAGCTGAGCTTAAACAAGCTCGTTTAGTAAACGAGTCCAAGCCCGAGCTTCGCTTATCTTGAGCTGGCTCGCGAGCCTAAACGAGCCTAGTGTTTTTATCATTATTTACTAATATATTTAAATATTGATAATTAATATTTATAAAATTATGAATAAATAACTAAATCATATATAAAACATATAAACTATAATTAATATAAATTAATTAATAAATGTAACGAGCCGAGCCCGTGCCAAGCTCAAGCTTGAAAAATTACATACGAGCCGAGCTCGAGCTTTAGAAACAAAACTCGGCTCGGCTCGTTTCCACCCCTAAGTATACCTGATCACATTGGTTATCAGGGTAGATCAACAAAACAAATACTTGCGGATGCTTCATTTTAATAACCAAAATGAAGCACACAGTGGCAGAACAACAAACAGAAACCAGTCAACCAGTCCATAACAAGAAGTAACACAAATCTTAAATATTGTACCAACAACCTAGGATTCAACATAAATAAAAACAAAAAACGACCATGATTCTAGTCACTTGAAGACCCATCATCATCATTTTCAAGCTGTGATATCACTTTCTCGATAAACCTCTTCCTCACGCCTTCAAGAACAGCTTCTCTAGACGCTTCACCTACATATTGCCCATCGTTAAGCACAGGATCCGACTGGCACAGAACCATCGCAACACCTACACAAACAAATAAATATTACAAAAAAAAAAAAAAAAAAAATTAGCAATCTAAACACAACAATAACCTAACAAACTGTAAAAAAAATGAACCTTCAGGCGTGCATCTCCGACCAAAAGTATATAAACCGACATAATTCGCCTTCACAGCACGATTATTATAAACCAACACAGTGGGGAGATTACGATCTGGGTAATTCGGAATGCAATCAGTCGATATCATTTTAACAAATTTTGTGGCGGGATACATCGTTGCCAGTTCTTCCAGACATTGCATTAGGACACCACATTCAGGGTACCTATTTAATGACCCTATTAATCAATTGCTAATAACAAACAAGATAAACCAATTTTAACTAGAACACGAGAAAATTAGTAGTAATTACTAAATACCCGTCTTTGTATAAAATAACCACCACCCACACATCCGTTGGTGCTTGTGACACCTCACGCACAAAATCCGATCCGGAAATCGGTATGATTGACCCGAACTTTGCGATTTTCACTACTTTCTTTATCTCTGCAAATCTATTTCTCCTGCAAGAGTGATGAACTATAAGAATAAATAATTAAAAGCCCAAATGCAATGCTTCAGTTGTTCAAAACTAGTGAGATTCACCTGCGCTACGCAGCAGAAATTAGGTCTGTATCGGTTTGGTTCATTACGGTACCGGCTCTTGTTATTACAACCGAAAGAGAATACCCAAAACATAAAGTCGTTATATGCCCAAAATGATATCGACACGAATTTTACACCGATCAAAAACCATAAAAACGAATCCCGGTACTGGTTCCGTTAATACCGGTCCCTATATTGTTCGGTTGAAATCAGTTTGGTTTGTCGTATTATCAGCACTCGTATAGCCTATGCTACCAAAAAAAACTATGAATACAGCTATGTTTTCAATAAAATTTATATCGGAATGTCGAGGATAAGAATGAACACAATTGTATTCAGTTTTTTTTTAAATAACGAACGCAAGTTATCAAATTAAATACAAATTAAATGGGTTAAACGCGTACACTATAATTAATAGTATAAAGGGTTAATATAAAAATTTAAAAAAGCTTAAAATAAAGCCAAGTGACCAATCAAAATTAATTACTATTCACAAAACTTGCAAATGTTATACAGATATAATTGTATGATTTTTAGTCCTTGTGTAATGGGGCTTTATATCACGGGGAGAAGGGCCATAGCGCCGCCCCACACCACTACGGGGCGCTATGGGGGTGAATTTTCTTGGAGCCAGTGGCGGATCTAGGATTCGCGCCAAGCGGTAACGTTTTATAAATAAGCGGTAACGAAATCGAAAAAACGTCAAATTTTTCCAAAATTTACACTAATTTTACACTACCGCCGAAGCGCCAAGCCGTAGCGGAGGCTACCCCTTATATCTATGTACATCCGCCCCTGCTTGGAGCCGCTATGTGTATCGCGGCGTGAGAGGGAGGAGTTTTCAAAAAAGGACCATTGCCAACTCACACACACATATACATACATATGTATGTATATTGAAGAGGTTATATAACCCCCTTACCACTACACCCTCTTGTGATATAAAGCCCCTCTCTTACGCGTTTCGCCACTTGTCGCATAACGCCCCACAAGGGCTTTATGACTACATATGGCCTTAAGCTCAAAATTGTATGATGTTTAGCACCAACCCGTATTCTTGGAAGAATGGATCGTCATCTAGATCATCTTCAAGATCTTCAAGTTGTTCTTCGGTCTTGTTATCGATCCAATTCTTGTCTTTAGGTTTGGAATCTTCGTCTTCTGCGGGAGTAAAGGGGTCGGGCTTGAATGCAGGGGGTTTGGGAGGCAAATTTCCGAGTTTTCGTTGGATATCGTCCCATTGAGTTGATGATCCTTCAACGTCTTTGTACACAAAGTGATAGTCTGCCATTGTTGTGTGCTATAAACCTGTTAAAAAACATAAAAGGGCTCAGGTTTATTTCAGATCCGAATTCCATCAAGAGGGATTTCTCACACTACAAATGCTTTCATTGGAGATTTTTATCGAACACTTGGTGATCAGAAAATAACCTGCGATTTGTAAGTGATGTGAGATTCTGACCGAGAGATCCACGACAACAACAGTGTAAGATTCAGATCAATGCAAGAAACCAGAAGCCAGAAATCGCCATTGGATTAGATGAAACAGAGAACTTGGATGAAAGGAAAAAAGAACACAGCACATTATCACCCTTACATATTTTACCCAGGCGGCTCGACTTTTTTGAAGCATAAAGCGGATTTTAAATTCGGGGCCCTTTTTTAAAAAATAAAAAATTGCATAAGCTTCTAACACATGGGAATATGATGCATGTTTTTTATAAGATGAAGGAAATTATAATGAAATTATGACTAATAAGTTAGATTAGACATTCGTGTAATAATACTTTCTTACTCATCGAGTGATCTAATTTCTTCCCAAATTGAACGCTTTAACTTAATTTTCCTAATAGCATTGAAGGAGATTTCTAAATGAATAAATTGCCATTTAAGTCCCTGAGCTTGACTAGAATTGCCACTTTAGTCCAAATACTTTTTTTCTTGCCATTTTAGTCCAAATAGTTTTGTTTTCTGCCATTTTAGTCCCTGACTTTTGTCATTTTTTGTCATTTTCATCGATCTTTACTATAAACCGGCACAACACCATCCCCATACCATCGCACCTGCAAAAAAAAAGAAAGAAAAATGTGGTTTGGCCAAAATTCACCTAAGTTAACTAAATTATTTGAATGGTGTTAGTGGGTCGGATGACAGTGGCAAAAAATGACATAAGTCAGGGACTAAAATGGGAGAAAACAAAACTATTTGTACTAAAATCACAAGACAAAAACTATTTGGACTAAAGTGGCAATTTTGGTCAATCCTCATGGACTAAAATGATAATTTACTCTTTCTAAGTATATAAAAATTCAATGATTGTCGCCACCCCTTTCGCATTTCCAAAAACCTTAATGAGGATTTAGTCATTAGTTCTAACCTTAACTAAATCAACTGATGCTTAACTATGACATGATAAAATCTATTAAAATACCTTTTAGATGGAAAAAAACTCAGGTACCATTGTTTAAGTGCTCTGGCGATGGTAACACCCAACACAATTATAAATCCAAAAAGATAGCAACAAAACATACGGAAAATTGTTAATTTTTAACTGATCATATGGAATAGAATTATTTTAAATGTTTAATGAAAAAAAAAGAGAAATTAAGAATAACAACATCAGACTATACTGGTCGCATTGTTTAGCAATTCCAAAATGAAAAGCCCAAATTAACATATACATGAAAAACAAAGCCTACTAATGGGGGGCCTTTCAAGAGTAGAGGCCTAAAGCAGAGGCTTGACTTTACTCCCTAATGAGCCGGCTTTTTTACATACACATCTTTTTGACCTGCTGAAATATTTGTCTACAACCTACATAAACCCACATGTTATGACAAATTACCCGCTTGTAAATGAACCGATCGAATAAGAACGGAGTATGCTCATGTTTGTTCGTTTAAATTCAATGAGCAAATGATCAGACATGAACAATTAAACGAACAGAGTTTTCTTGTTCGTGTTCGTTTTACGCCCCGCTTGCGGTATGCGCATATAATAATGTATATGTGTGGGTGCTTAGAGGCAAAAGTGAAAGTGTACTAGTTTTAACGTTATTTTACTAATTTCGTAAGAATCACGTTAAAAGAGAAGGATGGTTAATCATGCATCATGTGGTGGCGTTGAGAGCCGAAAGATAAGGAAGTGCATGCACTAATTGGCTTTTGTCTCAATTGCTGAGTGTTATGTGCCTTATGTCCAAGGCTTGATGCAAAACTACTATCGAGCCTGGGTCTCACTGTAAGCAGTCTCTCTATTTCTACGAGGTAGAGGTAAGACTCTCTATATCTTACACTTACCCTATCTTAGCTTTGCTATTTTTAATCTCCGATGAGAAAATCAAGATTGTGCAGGAATCAAGGTAAAATCCAGTTTTGACCGATATGCGGTAGCAAAATAGAATTTAGAGGTTCAGATGTAGATGAATCGGATCGAGGGAAACAAAACTTACCCAGATCAAGTGAAGCAAAGCGCAACCGAGAGCTGCAGATGGAAAAATATGGGCGTGGGTCGATCTGTTTTGGGGATTGGGTTTACGTTTATATGTTTTATTTAGGACATGATAGTTAGCTATTTTTATGAGTTTATCACTTTTGTGGCGTTGGTTCGGAAATTATTTTTTAAAAGATGAAGCATCGTAAGAGAGAGAGGAACGACTTGAATCGACGTAGTTGAATATGGAGAGAAAACAGAGAGTTAGAAAGAAATTGGGGTTTGTAGTATGATTAGTTGATATATAAAGGATGTGATTTTGTGGGTCAGGTAGACTAATTCGGGGCTTCGCCTTAAGAAAAAATGACACGGAAGTTTTGGAGCCAAAACACAAGATTTAGAAGCTCTCGTTGAGTGCCACATCAGCCTCTAAGGCTACGGGGTGTGGATGGGGCTCCATGGGGCTTTATAGGTGACACGTAGGATCCAAGTGTACCATGGAGCCCCTCTTTAATTTGGAGGGTGTGGATGGAACCCCTGTTAAACAAAATTTAAAAAAAAGTGGAGGGGGGCGCTATACAAGTCTAGGTGGCAGAAGGGTGGCGCCCCACACCCTCCAGCCTAAGGGCTTTATCACGCTACGTCAGCGCCACGTCAGATCTATGTCAGCCAGGGGGCTTTATCACGCTTTCCCTTAACTTGCAGGGTGTGGGATCTTGACCAACTTACCTCGATCAAGCCAAAATCGCCCGTTGGCACCCCTCTTTAAATTGCCCGGTATAGGTGGTGGCGCCCCTCCAACGCTATCGATGGTGATGTGACAGGGGTGGTGCCCTTCGCACCCTCGGACAGTCCTCCAGTTCACAAGTGCAGCTGGTATTTTATCGTTAAATTTACTCGGGTGATACGCTTTTAAGTTTTGTCAGTCGTATGCAAAACCCTCTCTCTCTCTTCACTAAAACCCAACACGATGATCTCTTCTTCTTCTTTCCTCACACCACGTCCTCTACTCCAAACCCTAACTCCATTCACCACCAACAAGCTCACAATTTTCGTCTACAACCACCCCCATCATCATTCCAAACGAAACCCCTTTTCGATCAAGGCCCAAACCCTAGATTTCTCCGGAACATTCTTCGAAGGAGGCCTCGGAAACGAAGATGACTCCAACAACTCATCCATGGCTGCCGTTGAAGAACAACAGGAGCCCCAGTGCCCACCGGGTCTAAGACAGTATGAAACCATGGTTGTTTTACGACCTGATATGTCTGAAGACGAACGTCTCTCTTTAACCCACAAGTACGAAGAGGTATTTCACAATTCTCTATGCATTTCCTGTTGGTGATTAGCCTCAGTTGAAACCGAATTCAGTAGGTAATCTATTTTATTAACCAATCGATTTAGTTTATTCAGTTAGTTTGTTGATTTTCGGTTCAATTAATAACCAAAATCAAATTTGGGCTAAATTTTTGTTTGGCTACAAATGTATGAAAATATGAATTGTTCGGTTAACCCATGGGAAAAAACCGATAATCGATTTTCAGTTAATTTTGGTTCGGTTTTGTTAGTTTTTACAGTTCCCTTAATAACTAAAACCAAACTTGGGCTTATAAATACATGAAATGGAGGCATAATTGTCAATAGCTATTATAGAGGTCGCTATAATGCGCTATATAGCGAACGGATGTAGTGTCACATTTGACATCTCATGTAGAGAAATAGCGAGAATAGCGACACCTTAACTTTTTTTTTTTTAATATAGATAACAATTAAATATAGCTATAAAATAGCTAGATGTTAGGTTTTTGTTAAATATACATGTAAAATAGCATGTATACCAGGGTATTTTGATATAATTTATACATATAAAAAACTTTAAAATTCTTTTTCTAGTGTATCGCTATTTATAAAATAGCATATAGGTACCTTATCGCTATTCGCCATTAACAACTATGAATGGAGGTATAAAAAACTAAGTATATGAAAATATGAATGGGTCGGTTAGTTTCGGTTAACCAAGGGTTAAAAAAAACCGATAACCGATGTTCGGTTAATTCCGGTTCGGTTTCGTTGGTTTTCGGTCGATTCCGGTTTGGTTTAGTTGGTTTTTGGTTTGGTTTGGATTAATGGTTTAGTTATTACTCACTCCTATATGTTACCCTCAATTTTGCAACTATTTGATGAATTTGTGTTGTTACAGTTGCTTGTTGCTGGAGGTGGGATGTACGTTGAGGTGTTCAACAGGGGAGTTATTCCACTTGCATACAGCATCAAGAAGAAGAACAAAGCTGGTGAAACCAACACGTACTTAGACGGTATTTATCTTTTGTTTACATATTTCACGAAACCCGAATCGCTTGAGGTGCTTGAGGCAACGTTAAAGATGGATGATGATGTGATCAGGTCTTCCACCTTCAAGGTTAGGAAAAGAAAGTATTAGTTCATGTAGAATAACTTAAGATCCAGGGAAGATTATCATGTTTTAGTGATCCTTGAATGTGTTAGAATATGTAATACCCCTTGTTTCCTTGATGTTATTCGGTTATCATAGAGTTATACATCGTTTCAGAAGTATGTCGCCTGGGGATTTTCGTTACTAAACAGGGTACAAGACATAAGCGATTACGCGCTAAAGCTGTTTGCTAAAATGCCATGGAGAACCCAAAGCAACACACTTGGATTTGACATCTTTGTAGGCATCATTCCTTTGATAGGGGTGTGCATGGGTCGGTTTTGGCTCAAAACCATAACCATAACTGCAAAAACCTTACCCCTTACCGTATCTTGGCGGCGCTGGAAAGCGGAGATGCTGGTGCGGGTTCTGGTGCAGGTGCCCTTGCCGTTGTGGGTTCGGGTTTTGGTGCTGGTCCTTGTGACAATAATGGTGCAGGTGCCGGTGCTCATGATGGTTGGTTATCTCTCACCAAAAAGGCAACCTGTGAATTCATTATAGTTGCATACTCTACAGATTTACATTCGGTAATATTCAACGTGTTTTATATTGGTCATTTAAAACCAGTTAAAAATAACGTAAGTTAAAACTTTTAACGAATTAAAAATACTAAGCGTCACTATTATTATGTGTAACAATGGTCTACATGAACGATCAGAAAATAGAAGAATATTAATTAATATTGTTAACGCATAATATAAGGCCACCCGGGGCGTTCACTAGATTCTTCTAAAGGGGTCGGCGGGTTCGACTAGAACACCGTCACGACCATTTTGATCTAGTTAGATGGCGGATTGCTCCATCTCTAGATGGGAGAAGGAAGAGAAAGACAACGTGGAATATTTGAAATTAATGCATTAGGAAGCGTGGGAGTTTGCTAGAACACCACCACAAGCCATTTGATCTTGTGGGGGGTTCATGTGATAAGATGAAGTGTCACAATAGGATTGTTTAGTGGTAAGGGTTCAGAAGGGTTGTTGGTCTTTAAACGTCTCATACCCCCTAACATACATTTTACACACAATCCAACTAAGCAATAATGAAAATTTAGAAAACATCAAAAGTAAACAAACACAAATGCCAAAACAAATACCCAGTGGCTTGTAACCTAGTAATATTAAGGTGTTGAAAAAATGTCACTTCGCATATGGGTTAAGTATCATAGTTGACATAATATATAGATTTCGAAGTAGATTTACCAAGCGTGTAAATGTAAAATTTTCAGTAACAATAGAAAAAATTACATAAGTATCATTGAGGGGATGGTATAGCCTTCTATTTATGTTCCTATGTGACGATATAGGCATACAACTTCATTTTTCATTTTTCTTATTTTTTTATGTTGGCTAGAATCTTATATAAATAGACATGGATCGATCCCAACCAAAAAACAGAAATAAAAATATAAAACCACAAACCTTTAATTCGGTCTTTTTTTTCGGTATACTTTCTTTTAGCTTTCAATTTAAATTAGCCTATCTTCCATTAAAAATCTTTTATCATGACATATTTTACTTGGATGTCTGATTTTCTTTGAAATGTTATCTCGGCCTCGTGCTTTAATTGATGGATGGTCCCTTACTTCGATTGGTGGAGAAAATGAGAAGTTTGATTTGCCTTCTTCATGTTAATTGATTTCTTTTTTTTTTTTGATGTTTAGCCAGCGGGCTATATTTTGTATGTAGGGCGTGGGCATTGTAGTCATTTGGTGATTCTTATCAATCCATACATTGTTTTTCTAGTAGTGGAAGCTTTCGATCAATATCAGTTTGGTTTATTACAATAGTAGTATGACATCAGAACTTGGCACCACAATTGATACGTGTTTTGGATCGAATGAAAATCATAAAAACAAATACTCGTACTAGTGTTGTTCGGTTGATATCGGTTCGTTATGGTACCGACACTCTATACAGTTTATGATACCAAATAAATACTTTATTGCAAATATAGGGTTGTGTTCAATGAATTTTTTATACATCCATGGTGAGAAAACTATAAAAACGAATACGGTACCGGTAACGATGTTATTTGATTAGTATATGTCGGGTTTGTAATGATAAAAAATAAATTATATTTGACCCATTTTGAATAAAACTTTTATCGAATTTTAGATAATAATAAGCACATTACGACGATGTATTTGGAGTTTTATAGAATGTTATATTATTAATAAAAATTAATTTAAACTCATATAGACTTAGTACAATATAAATATATTTTAAATAACTTATGACATGACTTGACCCGACCCATTTATTTCGCCAGTCTTAGCTAATCGGTTGCGTTTATTAAAGACCTTTTGTGAGTTCACATGTTCGATTAAAATATAATGTATAATAAAGTAAATCATTTGGTGACACATGACGCTTTATGAGGTGATCTTAATTGTCTTTTCCTGCCAAAATAAATAGATATTATATGGTTGAAAACACAAATTTTAGAGATAAGAATAACCCCACATGGTGCTTAGGGTGATCTTAATTGTCTTTTCCTGCCAAAATAAATAGATATTATGACTACTAATGATCTTAATTGTCTTGACAAGTTGGTCTACTGGTTAGTCACTTGGTTTATCTCCTTGAGGTCCCAAGTTCAACTCCTACTAGCATCACTTTGAAGGACATTGGTGGTGGCAATGAAGTTTAGAATTAGGCCTCTTTGGAGGTCACCAGTTCGAAACCGAGCCGAACCGGGTTTTACCGCAGTGGGCCTTCGGGCGGCGGGTTTTCCCCGGAACTGGTGGCTTGGTGGCTCGGGTATGCATCCAACTCTGACCGTTATGGAGGAGGGGATGCATTTGCTAGATTGAGGGCATCCCAGGATGCTTATCCGGTGATTTAGTTGGCCGTTAAAAAAATAATAAAAATATTAAAGTTAAGAAAAAAAATAAAGGAAATAATAATTATTATTATAATATTAGAATAATAATAAAAGTGTTAAAAAAGCTATATATTATTATTATAGTAATAAAAACACTATTCATTAAGTTTGTTTATTAATATATAGATATAGATAATGAAAGTGGAGACGATGACAAGAGTGGAGAGGGTGACCGAAGTGATTTGAAAATACGACCAGATAAATAGTTATATTTGTTTTTGTTTTCTTTTTATATACGATACCACAAATTTTACTAGTTAATAATTGATGTGAAAGTGAACCACATTTTATAAACATCCGCTAGCTTTTAATTTCTAAAACTCTTCCTTAAACTTTATATTATACAATAATGTGACATAATAGTTTATAGATTTAATAAAAATTAATTTCTCTCCCCCCACCCCTCCCTTTAAAGCAGGGGTGTGAATTTCTGACCAGACCCGAAAACACGACACGAACCTAATACGAAATTCGTGGGTTTGGGTTTAGTCTAAACGGGTTCGGATCAGTTTCAGGTTGAACCCGCGAACCCGTTTAGCTAAATGGGTCAGGTTTGGGTCAACCCAGTCGGGTTGGCGGGTTGACCCATTTAACCCATTTCTATTATATTATATTTTTCTAAATATGTTTTATGTCATAAATTAAATTAGGTGTGTATTTTATGCTATAAATATAACTTTAAAATGGAAGTTGACATAAATTATTATGATTTTGATGTAATTTTATTATATAAATTTGTCTTTTTTTTTGTAGTAGTGTTAATTTTAATATATTAATTTGCTGGAAAAAATAAAAAAATAAAATATTCGGGTTGAATGGGTCGGGTTCGGGTTCATATGTATGACATAATTTTCGGGTTCGGGTCGGGTTCGGGTTCGTCTAAAATTTTCGGGTTTGGGTCAGGTTGAACTGCCAACCCGCAAACACGACCCGTTTAGCACCCCTACTTTAAAGCTCATGATGGAACCTTAGATCTGTATAGTGGATGGTAAAAATGTTTCTTACGTCACTTTCTCGTAGGCAATGAGCTCTTACTAACTAATTCTATAAAAGTATAGTAGTATCGTAGTTTAACTAAATAAAGAAAAAAATAAAAATAAATAAATACATGTGTGTGCATGTGATTGATGGATTGTATCACCACCTGTAGACAATGAACTCTTACTAACTAAACACATTGAAATGCAGTAGTTAAGCGGTTTAACCGTTTAACTAAATAAAAAAATATCTATCTAATATACTAAAAGAATACATCTTAGCCACATGACCTATTCTTAGCCAATCATTTTGTTGATGTGGACACCCTCTTAGGCCAAAGAATTCCTCTTGGGCGTCAATCTCTTTTCCTCTATGCTCCTTCAGTCCTTCTCACGTAAGTTTCTTCAAACCGCCATCTCTCTCTCTCTTCTTTCCCATTTTTATTTCATCTTCCATACACGCGCGTTATTCACATTCATTTTCCACCGCTTTCTCTCTCATCTTGATTTTCAGAAAATATTGATTCCAATTTTAGGGTTTTTCCATTCCATTATTGTTGATTGCATCTATAGCGATTTTCAGAAAACCCTCATTCCTTTGGTTTAGGCGTTAAAAATCTATTCCTTTTATCACACGCTTTTGACTGGATGATCTCTGTAACCATGTTAGGTCCCGGTTTTGACTCCGTTTCGATTGCGAACCGAACGTGTAACGTGCGGAATCCGTACACGAACATGACCGAACACACGAGACGTAATATAATCAGTGATTCTATTGATATGTATGAAATCGTACAAAGCACCTGAATCACGATGTCACTTTCTCTCTCTAGCTTCTCTCTCTAACCTTCAAAGCTCCAAGTCTCAAATGTGACAAAAGTGACAAAAGTTCTAAACCTAACACCTTAGGTTCCTATTTATAGGCCAAGGGATATAAGGAGATTCTCCTTATTTACAATAATGCCACCTTGCCTTTTACTAACTAGATACAACATAAAGCCTAGAATTTAACAATTTCAGCTACGATTTGAGATGACAGAGGCGATAGACATACTGCACTAACAGACTCCCCCTTGGATATTGCCGCAGTCATTCTCAAACATTTAGTCAGACTCGTAGCGTCTGGTCTTTTTCTCTCTCTGGGTCTTCTTGAAGGTTTTACGACTTTAGAAACCTAGACTCCCTCTTGCTCGAACAGAATCCCGGTGGATCTGTTTTCAGCTTTAGCTTCCCTTTCGGTAAACTCTTCAGGCTCCCCCTTTCGTCAAGCTTCCGTGCTTTGGGATCGACACCTGGCTTTCCGTATACAAGCTCCTTCAGGATAGTTTCCTGGCTCATTGAATCCACGCTTCCTCTTGCGTTGAGCTCGTCTTCAGACTCCCCCTTAGACTCAGCTGTCGGGATCGTAATCTGGAATACCATCTGCAAATCTTATACATTCATAAGTAACATCATTATGAACATCCAGGATTGATGACCTGGCTTTCTCAACATAAGCAAAAATATATATATTTTTTTTTTTTTTTACAGTGAAAGCATTTTTAGTTGTCTAGGAACCGTAACCTGGCACTTTTAAAAACATTTCAACTTCCTCTATCAACAAACTTCAAAGATTTGACGATTTAAGGAACCAAGAACTAAACATAGCTCTGATTTTAACAATTAAGAATCCAAATCCCTCACAATTAATCATCCAAGTCCAACTTAATGACCTTGGAGATATCACAAACTATTTTTGATTTTTGAAAATTTCAAGTTTCAACTTAATGAACTTGTTTATTTTCAGAAACACGATTAGCATACTTAGATTTTGAAACTCAACTTTCAGACATCGGTTGTCGAAAATAAAGCAGAAATCAAAATCTTTTTGTAGTTTTCTGAAATATAAAGCAATAAAGAAATATTTACAGACAATATTTTTGTTTGAGTTCATGTCAGAGGATCATATCAGTTTATGACAAATCACTAGCACCGTTGAGCTTTAAAACACTTTAAGTTTTAAACAATTCACATAGATTGACGATATTGTTGTCCACTTAAACTCAATCTAAAAACTTTCGAAATGCTTACCGATACGTTAAGGTATATTAATTTTGCACTAAATTTTTATGGACCCGACGATCTCAGCATATCCCCTCATCATGCAATACACTAACTCAAGTAATGCTTTTAAACTTTCATCAACTGTGATATGTGCGAAAACAACTTAGAATGTTTAAACATTAACAATCAGGTCGATACTTGCGTATACGCAGAGAAAGTCCAATGTTTAAACAAAATAAGAAAATAAAACAAGTTGAAGTTGTTTAGGCTTTAACCACCAGGTCGATACTCCCGTATACGCAGAGGTGATCCAAAGCTTAAATGAAACACCAAAGAAAATAAAGCAGAACGTTTAGGCAATAACATCCAGGTCGATACTCACGTATACGCAGAGGATGTCCAATGCTTAAACAAAATAAAGAAATAAAACAAGTTTAAATCTTTGCAAAATGAAATGCACAATCACAGTGACTTTTCAGCAAAGTTGTGAAAGCTCACAGACTTAACCGGTTTTATGTCTTTTGACAATCAGCGATTACCGAGCAGGCACACCGTCAAGAAGGATAAAACTAAGTACTATGCTTTCGACCGCGTTTCCCACTAGAACTAGGCTTTTTCATTTAAGTTTGTATCGTTATCGCAAATCTACTAGTCTAGCTGAGCCTATCGTCACATCTTTAGTGGGATTGTTTATCGCTTTTTAACTTTCCATTTCTTTAGCGTACTGTGACAGTCTACTGATGTACTATCATTTCCTCTTTTTACACAAAACTCATTTTTGAATTTTATCATGTTTTTGGCTTTTTCAAATTTTCTAATGTTTTTGGATTTTCTGAAAATTCTTACTCCCCCTAAAATGCAAAATCATTTAAAGAAAATTTGACAACCCGATGCAGATAGCTTTGTCTCGCCATCCATTTTCTGCTATTCGTGCTCTGTTTTGCATAAAATATAAAGTAAAGCAGTAATTACCCCCATGATTTACAACACATTGATATTTTACAGTTTGAAAACCGTTTTTCAATCTTGTGAAATTAATCATGTTTGTTCAGCCGTGAGGGTTTCGGCGTATTCAAGCAACATATTTTTTTTTTATTTTTGAATTTTTTTGACAAAATTTAAAAACAAACATATTTTTTATTTTTAAATTTTTTAAATTTTTAGGGTTTTTGAAATATTGTTTATTTATGTACAAAAACTGATAAACTCCCTGTACAAAAACATCTTTTGAACATTTTGTTTTTCAAACCTTTTATTTTGATTCTGTTTCTTTTTATAACCCAACCCTGCTTTCATATTCTTCCTTTTGTAACCGGGTTTGTTATAAAAAGTTTTCTTGCTCTTCCCAGCAAATTTTGAAATTTCTGACTTTTCGATCTCAACCAGTTTAAATACTTTGTCAATTTTATCTGAAATCACATTTTGAATCGGGAATACAATATCTAAGAATAATTTGTCCGATCCAATCATGGTATAAACCAATCCTCTTGAATCATCATTCAAATTTTTCTCGGATTTTGTCTGTTTAAGATAGCCATCATGAAAATTTCCCTCATTTTCATCATGTGATTCAGACTTACCTTTGTTTGACTCATCTTTCAGAACGCTTTCAACAACCTTACTTACCACCTCTGAATCATTAGCTTCATCAGATTTGGAGTAAGTCACATCGATACTTTCAGGTAATTGGTCAACTATGTTCAACCCTTTTGCCACCTTTTCCTCATCATAAAAAGTATAATTGTTTCTCAATGGTGGTGGAACCTGATGAAACTCTGAACCAATACCCTTTTTACTCTTGTTAGTATCTTTATCATCTGGTGTGATGTTGAAAATGCGTTCGAGAATATACGAAGAGTTATGATAACTTTGAAGTTTGGTAACAATCTTTTCTTTTTCCGCCAGAACTTGTTTGAGATTAGCAACTTCATCAACACACTTGTTTAATTCAAGTTGCTTTTCTTTAAACTTTCTCTCATACAGTTCTTTGGTTGTTAAAGTTGCAGACAATCTTTCATCAAAACATTTAACTTGTTTCTTCGAAGTATCATAAGCCTCTTGTACTCTCTGACTTGACCACTTCAAATTATCATACTCCTTTTGAAAATCTTGAAACTTTTTATCTTTCTCCACACAACCAACACATTTAGCTGTACACATTTCTTTCAAAATCTTATTTTCTTCTTCAAGACCATGACATTTATGTGTTAGCTTTTCAACATTTAGTTTCAAAATTTCTTCTTTTTCAATCATTTCTTTACATTTTATTTTGAAAACATTTTCAATTTTATTTGTTTCAATATCTTTTGTTTTGATTATTTCATCTTTTTCAATACAGGCTTTGCACATTTCTATGCAATTCCTGCACTTGTTCTCATTTTTATCAACAATTTTAGCATTTGACAAGTCAGAAGATTCATTTACCTCAGTCTCTTTCAGCACCGATGATTCTTCTGTCTCAACTTTCTGATCTTCTTTTTTCTTCTCTTCTTCTTCCATCTTTTGTTCCTCTTCTATCTTATGTTCTTCTTCAATCTTCTGTTCCTCTTCTACATCATTTTTTGCCATAATCTTCATTTCTTCAACCAGCTTTTTCAACTCTTCTTCTTTCCTTTTCTTCATTTCTACCACCCTTGGTAGGCTTGCTTCACAGATTTCTTTTATTTTGTTCAACAGATCTGGCAAATATCCTTTATCAGATAGCCTTCTTGTATTGAAAGTACCCTGATTTGGAATCAAATCTGTTACTGCATCAAAATCCACCTTTGATGGGTCAACAACCAGATTACCCTGTGGATCCATGTAACATTCCAATTCGTCATTCCATCTTTTGGCTCTCTGGGCTTCTTTGAATGGTTCTCTGAATTTTTCAATTTCCCATCTCGCATAATCTCTTCTCCACCAAATATCATGATCAACATCAGCAACAAATGCATATCCAACACAATCTTCTTCAGGGAGAACTTGACTCCAGTCATAACCTTCATCGTCATGGATAACTGCAAGAGCTCTTGATTTTTCTTCAAGCTGCTTCATTCTAGGAGGTTCAGGTTTGTTCTGATGATAAATCGCTTTCTTATAGTAATCTTCTCTGAACGGATTTTCAGAATCATCAGCATAAGCATTTCGGCACTCTCTTTTGAAATGACCTTTCTGTTTACACTTGAAGCATGTGACTTTTGATTTGTCAAAGCCTAACTTGGTAGATGGTCCACCAATAGACTTTCTTCCTGTAATCTCCATGAAACGCTGAGCTCTCCTCACTGCACTGGCCATACACCACCTTATGTCGATCAATTCCATCTCCTCAGGATCTATTTGATCGTAGTCTTCCTTTGTCAGGTTGGTGTTGCCTATCTTGCCTGCCACAAGGCTCTCATACGACTCTAATACAGAGGCCAAAAACATCATCTGTTGTTTTGCTGACTCTTCACTGAAATTCTGACCATTCTTCAAATCCACTACGATATTACACTGAAATAAATTCTTTGAAGCAAATTGGTTTGAATTTGTTGAAGAAGATCCACTGTGAAAACCACTGTGAGGAGTTTCATGATTCACAGTATTTGAGCTCTCTGCAGAAAATATTGTTCTTGGAGACCCAGCCTTTGGAAGTTCTCCTCTGTAATACAGCTCCACATTCTGCTGATAAGCTGAATTGTTGACTTTAGATTTCTTGATCTCCAACTCATGGCTTTCTAGTCTTTCGATTAGCAAATCCACTGTCAACTCTTCAGACTTGATTGTGTTCTTCAACATCAAGGCAAAGTATTGCCAATCTTGCTCATTTGGCAACGAATCAAACAATTTATCGACCAACTCCTCTTGAGTGTATGTGATTTTGTGTCTTGCCAGCTCCATCTTTAGATGCCCAAATCTCTCGATCATTTTACAAACAGATTCATTCTTCATACAACTAAACAAATCAAACTCTTTACGTAACAATTTCTTTTTGTTTTTCACAATCTCAGCACTACCTACACACTTTACCTCTAAAGCTTCCCATAAACTTTTCGATGTTTTTTCTTGTTCAAGTAGCGAAATAATATCTTCTCTCACTGACTGTTTTATCAATGTAATAATTTTGTATTCAGCTACAACATTTTTTACATCCATTTCTGTGAACTCTTTTTCATCTAATAACTCTCCTCCTTCTTTTACTGGTTCTATATATCCATATTTCAATTTTAACCAACTTTCAGGAGCAAAAGCTTTTACCCAACCCTCAAATCGATTTTTCCACCAGTTATAATCTTCAATCCTCATTAGTTTCGGTGGTTTCTATTGGCTTCCATACATATTGTCATATTTCAAATTATCTGAAATCTCTTTCGAATACTCTCTTGTTTCAGATCTTCTTTCGGATGATTCAGAAGTAAAGGCATTGTAGAACGTGTTGTAAAATTCTTCACCGCTGCTTGACATCTTCAAATTGTGTCTTGATTTTTGCACCTTGTATATCTTGAATCACCTTGCCACTTTCTCTCTCTAGCTCCAAAGCTCTCTAACTAGAAAATGTGGCAAAAGTTGCAAAAGTTCTAAACCTAACACCTTAGGTTCCTATTTATAGGCCAAGGGATATAAGGAGTTTCTCCTTATTTACAATAATGCCACCTTGCCTTTTACTAACTAGATACAACATAAAGCCTAGAATTTAACAATTTCAGCTACGATTTGAGATGACGGAGGCGATAGACATACTGCACTAACAAACCAGACTTTCTTTTTTTACTTCTCCCCTTTTCTTTCCATCATCTTACAATCACCAAATCTAAATCTCAGCCGTATCCTACTTTGGCGCCTTCATATGACAATTTCAGATACATCGATTTCATCTTCAAAGAAACCAGGTAAGTTTATAAATGAAATCTTGAATATGTTCAGAAATTAGGGTTTTTTTTTTATGATGGTGATGATTATGATAATATGAGAACTTGGAATTTGATTCTTCAATCTTGATTCGTCTTATTTTGTTTATCTTTCATGGGCTTTAAACTGAGTTTGACGGGTCTGGTACTGGTAGTCGCCGGTGTGTTTGGTTTTGTTTGTCGGCTATTGTTCTGATTGAAGAAGGATGAAGAGAAAGAAACACTTTGGTAGTTGCACCATTAGAAATTGCAAGTCAGTGAAAATTGGGAAGTTGGTTTTCTATTACTCTATGTTGTACACAACCTTTGGATGTGGATACTTGGAAATGTCTAATATTTAAGAATGGTATACAAGCTAACTGTATATGTTATTGCCGTGATGCATATGATGTTATGTAATTGGGCAAAATATGCACAAATGTAAAAGCTGATTTTATGGTTTAATCAATTTGAATATGTTTATAAATTAGCATTGTAATTGTTTTTATGGATTGTTTTCACTCTAATTCTAAATGGAATGTTGTATACACTCAGAATTCAACACATTTATGGATAGGGGCTGGTACCCTCTATTCTAATTTTCACCATTGTTATGGACAGGGGCTCGTGCATCATACTGCAAGTTGTTTGTATGAGAATGTGTCATTAGTTGGTTGCTGATGGTTTTGCTCATGCTGGTGCATTTTCTTAGGATATACTTGGTGCTTTTGGCTACATTATGATTTTAGGCTAATTGCTGCTCTTTGTTTAAGTTTTAGGTTTATTGCTTTTTTCTACATATGTAATACAATAATATCATGTTGGCTTTTTTTGATATATGTAATACGATAATATCATGTCAATTCGAAATCAAGAGAATGAATATGGCCATTCATAAAGGTCTCAAACTCAGACGAAGAAAGAGGGTTGTAACTAATAATCTTTCATGAAAGTCCCCACTTAGTGTATGCGTGTGGTGTTGATTGTTTCTCGTGTATGTATTTCTGTACATATCAATTTGGGGTTTGTTTTATCTGCATTTATATCTCCAGCCAATTGGGTTGGGTTGGAAACTCGGAATACAAACACTTTTTTTGTTAATTGTTCATTTTTTTCTTCTTTTTTCTTAATAATTAATGCAGGTTAGAGCAATTTGTTATGGGACAACCACATTGAAGGATGCTGCATCAGAAGCCATAAGGGACTGGGTGACAAATGTTGAAACAACCCATTACTTATTGGGTTCTGTTGCAGGCCCACATTGCTACCACATTATGCTACACAAGTTCTATGTTGTAATCGCTGAAGAAACAAGAAAGCAAGCCTTACGAAAATGGGGTGGAAAGCCTGGTGTGTTGGTAGCGCATGTTGGTGGCGGGTCACATGGTCTTGTTTCATGAGTTTGTTGACAATAAAGATGTGGCATTGATTAGTGTAGAGGTTGTGGGGTTCGGGCTAGATAGTGGTAAACATGCAGCCACCTTGACAAAAGGTGAAGTTGGTGTGTTGCATGGTGCCATGAGATATTTGTTACAGGATGACCTCATTCTATCAGTGCAAGGTAAACAAGAATAGTCCTGCTGCATGGTTAGTATATTTTTTAGTGTTTTTAGTCATTAAACTTTTATGTCGTTGTGTTGGACCTGAGTATAGCTTTCTGAAAGATCTAGGTGGTGTCGAATATTATAGCATCACTGATGAAGAAACATATTAAACAAAAGCGTTGTGGTTCTTAGCTTTGCCCAAGAAAAACTTTTCCTGAAAAATTCTGCCCCCCTATTTATTCTTATTGTTAGGTCATGTGTTATGGTTCTGAGGGGGGGGGGTGAGGGGATGCTTGCAAAGGGGAACAACATCTATCTACTATACTAAAAGAATACATCTTAGCCACATGACATATTCTTAGCCAACCATTTTGATGATGTGGATACCCTCTTAGGCCAGAGAATTAATCTTTGGGCGGCAATCCTTTTCCCTCACGCGTACTGTACAATCATTCTATTCTAAATCCTATTAAACCCTAATTTCATTCCTTCATCTACGCTTCTTTTCTCTCTCGTTCTCTGTCTAAAAGTCTCACAATTTTTCAAATCCATCTCTAATAGAACCCTAATTAGCCGTTCCTCTCCATTGATCGTTCCTAGAACCCTAATTTGGTTATGTGTATAAATTTGCAGGATTCATGGGAGCAATGATTTCTCTCTGGTTCTCTCTCTAAACGTCTCTTGCTGCTGGATCCCTTATTATGTTGATTTCTTGGGCTACAAAAGTTGCTGAAGCACCTATTACTGATATGGAGTTCTGGAAATCTTTGTTCCCTGTAAGTAAAGTTAGGGTTTTTAGGGTTTAGTTTTGTTATATATATGTTTTTTATATGGGGTTTGTGAAATTTTGTGTTTTTATACATGGGTTTTGTTTAAGGAATTATATCCAATTTTGGGTTTGTAAAATTTTGTGTTTTATACATGGGTTTTGTATAAAGATTGATGTTCAATATGGGTTTTGCGAAATTTTGTGTTTTTATACATGGGTTTTGTTTAAAGATTGATTTCCAATTTATGTCCAATATTGGTTTTATTTAAAGATTGATATCTTATCTGGGTTTTAAGTAATTCTGGGTGTGTTTCTGAATCTTGAATTTTGATGTGTTTAGGTTGCATTGGCTCATAAAATTGGTCATGTAGCAACAACTGTGAGTATGTCAAAGCTTGCTGTTTCTTTCACACGCATAATCAAAAGTGGTGAGCCTGCTTTCAGTGTTCTGGTTTCAAGGTTCATTTTGGGCGATTCAATGTACAATAGACTATGGTGATTCAATTCGATTACAAACCCTAATTCAAAGATTTCCTTATAAACTTGAAAACTAACCAGAAAATTAGGATTGAAATGGGTCGGCACCACTCAATTCAATATAACGATTTCAAAGTGTAAAAAGAAATATACACTACTTCAAATGATATTTATTCATCTTGAATTTTTAATACCGATTGTTGTCTTGACTTTGTGGAGGAGGGGTCGTATGGTGAAACTGGTGGTTGAAGAGGGTGCGGATATGGATTATGTGTGGAAGGCTATTAAGTATTTTGAGTTTGATTAGTTTTGAGTTTTGCGAGTACTCGATTATGTTCGCACTGGTATGATTATCATTATTATTTATGTGAATTGAGATTGATTATTTAGTTATTGAACTCATAATTTGGTTTTTGAGACTAAAAACTCTAGAAATCACTGTAGTTTGTCTGTTCAATGTTGGAATGTTAGATTGGTTAGTGTTTTTGAAAGTTTATTGTTGAATTCGTGGTATAAATGTAACAACCCTCATTAAAAGTCCTATTTATTTTATTATTTTATCTAATAGGAAACCCTAATTGAGACACCCAAGTGATTCTGCACAAACCCTAAAATTTTCAGAATCATCAGAATCAGGATCAGGGCCCCTAAAACTCAGGGGGGGTATTTCCTATTTTACGCTTATCCACATAATTTGCTGTCAAAATCTAAAATATCAGTTCCGTCGACTCAGCTAGGCTAGAAACACACGTGGCAAGCCTATGGTGACTTCGTGTCCCTTACGGACCGTAAGGGATAAGGCTTACGGTCCGTAAGCCAGGTCAAATTCGTGTATAAATAGCAGGCAGTGGGACTTGATACTGTGCGTTCGTTCGACGATCAAATTCAATTTGTACGTTGAGTTATAGTAGAAACAGTCTCAAAATCACTAATTAGTATAGCGGGGTGCTGCTACGATAACGGGTATTAACTCGATCGCTGCTACGATTCAATGTCCGATCGATTTAAACTATCCGACCGGATGTTTAAGCGCTATCCTTTGTCATTAGTCGTGATTCCGACAGGATGTTTGAGTACCACCTGAACTCGGGGAATACTCTGTCATTCGTTGTGAGGGTTTTAATCTCGTGAGTTATCGTAATTGCTGTATTAAGTTACCTACCTAGTTCGTGTGCACTAGGTTACAAGGCTAAATCAATAGGCTAAGCTCTGCCTGTATAAATCTGCAATATATCAAGGCTTATCTGTAGATTAAACTTTGCCCATATGAATCTGCATGCTTATAATGTGAGTCATTCTCTTTTTATCAAATTACTTTCAAAAGCATGTTTATTTTCAAGTCTTTGTAATCACCAATTTACAGCCGGTATGTGGGGTATTGTGCACAATATTAATTTCTCACGGGGTTAGGCAAATAAGCCTTAACAGTGAATTATCACAGGGTTAGGCTAATAAGCCCTAACACAGGTTAGGCAAATAAGCCCTAACAATGATATACGTCATCATTGGGGCAGCCAATGGTGATATGACCATAGTCACAGATCCGGTCGAGTGACAAATACTGTGGGTAGTTGGTTTGATATCAGAAACATTGTAATCGCTCTTAATACTGTAAATTATAACAAATGCGTCGTTTTAGTAAAAAGAATGAACTCACTCAGTATTTCCCGCTGACAAAACCTTTTTAAAACACGTTTCAGGTAATTACAGTAGATTGGAGTAAGAATTGGATCCGGCACTGAAGGGTTTCAAGAAGTGGCTTATTTTATTAATTAATTCAAATTAAGAAATATTGTTTTATGTAATCAAATTTATCTTTATCACTACAAGAAATTTGGTTCTTTACCAACATAAAATATATGTGGGAAAAAGCATATAATGCGTTGTTAGTTTTCTTTACCTACACATAAAACAAGTGTAATGATGTGTAGGCTCATGACTGTGGATGTAGGTCATTATCCACACATAAGTTATATGTAGGCATATAGCAAGCTATACCTACACATATATGTGTGGCTAAAAGCCATTTATATGTGTGGTTAAAAGTACAACAATTTGTTTAGAAGACATCTGACGTGGAATCCGACGTGGCAGCTGACTTGGCAGATGACATGGCATCCGACGTGGCAGTTGACGTGGCATCCGACATGGCAGTTGACGTGGCATGAATATATGTGTGGGTAAAAGTAATCTTATGTGTAGGTAAAGGTAATATTATGTGCAGGTAAATGTTGAAGATGTGTAGGTATTGATCTCAATTTGTTTTGAAAAAAAACGTTGATGTGTTGGTAAATATATTTTAAAGTGTGGACATTAACCACACTATATGTAGATAAAAATGTTCAATATGTACAAACAAATACCTAAGCATTATGGAAACATACGTGAACAAATTAAGATTCTTAATTAAACTAATAAACATTAATCTTACAAACAACCAAATAAAAGTACTAGTTATAGAAATTTAAATACTAAAACAACTAAAACAACCAAAACTAAAAGTGTTTGTAAGTTACTAGCGAGTTAGAGAATCTACTAAATTGCCTTCACTCATCAATGTTTTCAACTCCCTCTAATCTATCACATTGAGATTGTTCCGGTGTGCTTGATGGACGAGGCATGATGTTATTCTCAATCAACGCTTGTTCCATAATTGCACATTTACCTTTTACCGTTCCAAGTTCTTCCACTAGATTATCGTATGCATCCACCAGCTCTTCATAAGGAAGACGCTTTGATTTTTTAGTAGCACCCATTGTGCTACTAGAACTAACTGGATCACGTCCCCACCCGTGCAAACGAACAGAGCTTCTTCCAAGTACAGTCTCAATAATCGACTTATCGCTCATTGATTCCACAGGATGCTCATTTCTCAGCTTCATCATTTTTTCCTTTAGAAAGAAAAAAAATTAGAAGACATGTACACTAAATTAATTAGGGGTGTTCACGGTTCGATTTTCACGCTTTTAAGGTCAAAGCTTAACCGAACCGTTAGTTAACGGTTTTTTATTTGTGTAAACCAAAACCAAACTATAAAACTCTTAAACCGAACCATTAACGGTTTGGGCTCTTTGGAATTTTATAAAAGATGACCAAAATATATGATATATATAAATAAAGTTGTCCAGAATTTTATAAAAGATGACCAAAATATAATATATAAGCAACACAATTTGTTCGAAATTTGCAAAAACAAAAAAACAAGCTGCTATATAAAAGTTGCCCAGAACTTAAAATCATGCTTAATACTTCAATAAACAGACAAAATCAGCAACTAATGTAAGAAAATAAGGGGCTGTTTGTTTCATTCAGATTTGACCAGTCAGATCTGATTGATTCAGACCCAATTTTAACCATTCGTAAGAAAATAAGGGGCTGATTGTTTCATTCAGATTTGACCAGTCAGATATGATTGATTCAGACCCAATTTTAACCATTCGTAAGAAAATAAGGGGCTGATTGTTTCATTCAGATTTGACCAGCAGATGTTTTTTTTTGAACCAAACAGCCTCAAGTCTGACTGAATCAGATGTTTCCCTCTTAATGGTTCAGTTCAGATGCAAACAAACAGCCCCTAACTCTAATTTTGACTAATTTTTATATGATTGGAATATTTGAAACACAAAAGGACTGAAGAGTTTGTAACTGGTTAGAGATTTAAACCAAAACGATAAACGGCTTAGACAATTTCACGGTTTGAAACCAAACCGTGAACACCGATAAAATAAAATTATATACCTAATAATTGATATTTAGCGTAGAACCGAACAAGTAAACTTACATATTTTGCAGCCGCATCAGTAGAAATCCAACCTTTTTTTGCGTCCCAATGAGTTAGTCGCCATGTCTCAATTTGCCCGGTTGAAGATTCCAAATCTAGTCCACGCTCAATATGGTAGCGTATTGTACTTTTCGAGCCATTTTTGCTATTTATTTTTCGTTGTGCACGTGCCTTAACTTTCTTTTCTGCATTTTCCTTCAACGACATACAACAAAACAAAAAATAAAATATTAGACCAAATTCATAAATTATTAACAAAAAATATAGAATATTGTTAAAACATTACCTTGTATTTTGTCTCGGACCACATATCACAAAGATATTCCCAATCTTCTTTGCTAACATTAGAAGGAGGTGTAGTCTTTGCCTTAGTCGGATCTTCCAATCCTCCAATCTGTTTGAAGTCTTCATGCAACTTACTTTTGTAACCTCTCCATGCCTTCGCCAAATAGCTATCAATAACTTTGCAAACATTTGAGTTCTCCACATCAATTTCAAAAAGTGTCTTCAAGTAACAAATGTAACAAACATAAATAACTCATTAGTAAATATGAATATTAAAAATCATATTGAATTATAAAAAAAACTTACGGTTAGCTTGTGGCGTAATGGCAACCTAACTTCAATCGGTACGTGTCTCCATTCTTTATATTGTAAGCTACAATTGTTACGCAAAATGTAGCCACATTCATGCATGAAAGATGAGGCATTTTCACATATTACTTCCATTGCATCAAAATTGAACTCCACTGGCAATTTCTTCTTAGCAGCCTTCATTGCCTTTCGAGCTCCTTTACCACATGTAATGCCACGTTTTCTACATGTCATACTATCACCAATTTCTTCCTCGGGCTCATAAGTTGTGTCTACAAACAAGAAGAACATTTACATTAACAACAATACCTACAAAAAAAATTAACATGTTCTTTGTACTTGTCATACCATTAACAATTTCTTTCTCAAGTTCTTGAGATTGCTTTGCATTAATAACCAAGTTTCTTGGAGATGGATCTGTGTACAATGCAGTTTACAAAGAGTGAGTTAATGGTGTGTCGTATAAAGTTCAGAAGTTGGGGAGTGCATATAATGAAAGCTATTGAACACAAAAACAGATCAAATGTAAGCTAATTAATTAATAAACTGTTGTTGGAAAGCTATATCATGTTAATTTACTAATATATTACAATACAAAAATTAGTGTACTCAATAATAATAAAAAAAGCAAAGCTATATATACGCATACAATCACATACCAACACGTCGTCCATCGTCTCTAGGTTGCCCCGCTCGGACACTTTGTCTTCTACCTTGGCCACCTTGACTTGTCATTATGCTCTTTAAGAATATAAATAAAAAGAAAAAGAAAGTATTTTACACATCAATATATGAGATGGGAATCTTGGATACCAATTAAAGTGAACCTTTTTATATGGAGAGCGGAAAAGAATAGTATTCCAACTAGAGAGGCGTTGATTCGAAGGAGGATAAATATTCAAAATGACTCGTGTCCGCTATGTAGTGGTGCACAAAAAACCCGAATCCGGACCCGGACCCGGACCCGAAAAAAAAACCCGGAACCGGGTATTATAAAACCCGGGTTTTTTATACCCGAACCCGAACCCGACCCTACCCGTAGGGTAGGGACCGGGTATGCATATTTGATCTAAAACCCGAACCTGGAACCGGTTTTTTTTATACCCGGTTTATACCCGAAACCCGGTTTTATAAATACCCGAACCCGAACCCGGAACCGGTTTATACCCGAAACCCGGTTTAAAAAAACCCGATTTTGATGTAATCTTGTTTAATTATGTATGCATTAAGACTTCTAGTTCTTATGATTTTACAAAATTATGTATGCACTTTGATGTAATGAATCTTGTTTAAGTATTAGGTTTCTAGTTCTTATGATAAAAAAAATTATGTAATCCACATATTTCTTTTCAAAGCCCAAAAGAACTAAACCAAAACCCCACTAAATCTCGTGACAATGCATGGCTGGTCCTGGTTGTTCTCATTTGATTTTTTTCGGCTCAACATGCAATTGCTTGAGCCACCTGCATCACTCGTCTAGCCTTCTCCAGCCACCTGCATCACTCGTCTAGCCTTCTCCAGCCACAACCGCACTACCCGATGCGGTTTTTTCCCAACCCGATGCGAGTTTTTTAATACCCGGTGCGGGTTTTTTCCCAACCCGATGCATACCCGAACCCTACCCGATGAATACCCGAACCGGACCCGAACCCGGAAATAAGGTATTATAATACCCGGGTTTTATAAAACCCGACCCGAACCCTACCCGAACCCGGGTATATAGGGTATACATTTTTGGTAGAGAACCCGGACCCGGACCCGGACCCGACCCGGTTTTTTAAAAAACCCGATTTTGTAAAACCCGATCCTACCCGAACCCGATCCTACCCGAAACCCGGTTTTTAAAAAAACCCGATTTGTGCACCACTACCGCTATGTGGTACAGGAGGGGAAAGTGTTATGCACTTGTTTACCGGTTGCTTTTTCGCGAGTGGCTTGTGGTTGGCTGTTGAGCAGTGGTGTAGAGTCGGGCCGATTATAGCCTTTGATTTTAAGGATCTTCTGGAGATTCAAGAGCATGCGCAAGGAGCTAAATGGGCTAAAAAGATCATTCGAGGTATAGTTTATGTTACCTGTTGGGTGTTATGGAAATTAAGGAATGGGAAAGTGTTTCAGAATTGTAATCCTAAGATGATAGAAGCGGTTGCGTTGGTTAAGTCTTGGTCTTTCTTATGGTTAAAATATAGGACGAAGTTTGGTAGTATTGAGTGGAAAGAATGGTCTCGTAACCCGTTGTATATGTTGTTAGTGGTTTTGTGGCGGTCCTTGTTTTGTGGGCTCGCCCGTTTGTTTTTTAATGATATGCTCTGTTCAAAAAAAAAAAAAATATATATATATATATATATATGGCCATATTTATTGTCCATTCAAGTCAATTTATGAATTATTGACTAAAATAAGAACAAACTATAAATTACCTGCTACATACTTGAACAAGAAAAACTCAAAACTACAAATGAACTTCATCAACATACACCAAGCACTCACTTTAGTGCTTGATGTCCATATCATCTGGTACCCAAACAAATGTCCGGTAATACAACATACACATTGGTAGTTACAAAGTAATGACACACCATCCGACAGACACAACATTACTAAAGAATATTGTAATAATTATTGAGAAAACATCTCAGCAATTCGGTTGCAACTTGATGCGCTAAATAACTCATGTATATACAAGCATCCATCAGCAGCTGTTTATATGATCTTGTTGACTTCCATTTGACTTGAAACATATCTTAATTGGCTTTTGTCGGTTGTGAAACCTTGCTATTTGAGCTCCCAACACCTTTCCCTGTTTTGCATGTCCATATGTTTTGACCCATTAACCTAAGAGCGAGTCGAATCGGATTATGTTTTATTTATAACGGATCAAATAGACGAAGCTTAAGAGACATGTCAAATGGGTTGAGCGTAAAATAAAGGTACTGAAACAAATACAATCATATCGAATAGATCTGACCACTTCTATTTCAGCCTCTAATTGGCTTGTGCCTATTGGTCAAATAATTTCATCAAGTCCAACTTGTTTCGTTTTAAAAGAATAACTGAACATAACATCTTTTTTAATAAGATTAATTGTGTGCTCATGTAGCTACACTGAAACAAAATAACAGTATAAGGCTAGAGGGTATGGTGATGGTCCTCCCTTGGAGGATGATCCGCCACGTAGGCGCCACATCATAGTCCTCCCAAGGATGGTCCATCCCACAAAACTAGAGGGTATGGAGGATGGTCCTAGATGATCCTACCCCACCACTTTTATGTTTTTTATTTTTTTAATCTTCTACTTTTTTTTAACATTTAACAAATAAATTAACAAAATATTTTCATGACCTCAAATATCACCAACGTGTTTTGGACGCAATGGGTGTGGATGAGGGCAAAATGTTGTGATCCACGATACGAGTCCAAACCTGAACTGGAAAGTGACGACTGAGTTGGCAACTAGATTCGACTAGCCAAAGTAGATACCTGCATAAATATGACCAACACCTCAAAAACTTCACACACCATTGCTTGCATATCACATTTTGAAGCACTGAATGCCTTCACCAACTACGATTCGCGGACAAGGATATTAACTGCACAAATTAGAAATGTAATCGTTAAGTTTAGTTTAAATTTGAAATGAAAAAAAAAAAACTTCTATTGACAAGTTAGATGGAAATCACACCCGTTGGCCCCAAAATGTTGGAGATTCTATACTTCAATCTAATTATAGTCATTAAATGGATTGAATGTTAAGTCTATCTAGTTCTGACCATAAAACGGATTGTGCACCAGGCAATCAGAGGACAAGACTTGAGGCCCGAAACTATACTGGTCAAAATATGCTATTCTTATCACACAAATTTATAAGAATCCCAGCAATGAACATTATGGTGCATCTGATCATCGATTCTAAAACATATGACTTACTTTAAGGGGTGAATAACTTCAATTATGGTGTTGAAAGAAATTTGGTGAAGAGAAAACTAACCTGGCAAGCAATGTCCATCATGTTTTGGCTATCGCTAGATGAATCTTCAATCAGATCAGGCTTCTTGTTTTCATGGTTACAACTGTTTCCATGAGAAGAATAGTTCTCAGATTTAGATGATAAAACCTTCTTATGCCGCCTGCTGAACGTATACGTCAGACACCTGTTGTTATATGTATTACAAGCAACTCCATCAGATTCTTTTGCAGCACTTTCATGTTTTTCAACCAGTGAATCACTCGCTACGTTGGTGTCCTCAGACTTGGTTTCTTCAAACTTCACACCGTCGTTGACCAAGTGTTTCTTGCAATGGGAAAGTGAGGCACGTGACTTGAACAATGAAGATATTTCATCCCAACACCTAACTTTCCTTTTTCTAATGCTTCTACGGAGAGTACTTGCACTATTTTCACTAGTTTCTGTCAGTTTTGCATCATTACCGCTATATTTATCTTTGAGATTCAACTTCTCACGACCAAAGCGAGAAAGTTTGTGGCTTGATTGCACATACCCAACACTCTTTGGAAGTCTTTTAACAGTTTGATCTTTGGAAACATCAATTCCAGTAGAACACGCAACCTAAATTAAGCTTCATTTCAACTCGCATAAACAATCAAACAACGAAACACATCATAATCACGTTCACAAACACAAATCTCAGTACAACACTGAACCTAAATCTCTAATTTCATATCAGAAACAAACAATTAAGCTTCAATTAGTGCTTTCATACTCAATTATTACAAAAAAAAGTAAACAAATCTCTTTTCAGAAACAGAAATTCCAGTAGAACACATAACCTAAATTTATGTTTTTGATTAGAAACAAACAATTGAGCTTCATTTCATATCATATAAACAAGCAAAAACAATGAATCAGATCATAATCACGTCCGATTCACGTTCACAAACACAAAACTTCAATAGAACACATGAGAAACAGATCATAATCACGCTCAATTCACGTTCAGAACATCAATTCCAGTAGAACACGTAACCTAAATTTCTGTTTTCTGATAAAAAACAAGCAATTAAACTTCATTTCAACTCGTGTAAATAAGCAAACAAAGAAACACATCACAGTTACGTCCAATTCACGTTCACAAACACAAATCTCAGTACCATACTCAACTTAAATCTCTGTTTTCGGATCAGAAACAAACAATTAAGCTTCATTACGCTCGATTCACCTTCAAAAACAGAAACTACAGCACAACATGTAACCCTAGCTTGTGTTTTCAGGATACAAGACTTCACTGCAGATTCATAAAACCATGAACTGACCTAACTGATTAGGGCATCTAAGAATTCCAAAAATTGGGGTTTCTGCAAAGAACACAAACAAAGAAAAGGAATGGAAAAAAAATTGGACCATTGACTCAAATTAGTCCATCAACAGATTAATTACGTGAAGATGTATGCATCCATATTTGTAAGTAAACAGATTCAGCTGACAACACAACAAAGAACGGGTATATCGGAACCTCACCGGAATTCCTTGAGTGTTGCCGGAACCCAATGTATAGCCTAAATCTGAATAGACACCAGTGTTAACACCATATCTAGCCAAAAAGGGGCCATATGCCACCAATCTAAACAAAACCGAGGCATGCAAAGATGACATTTTCTGCTGGACTTACCTGTGTGGCCGGAAATCGCCTGAACCCTAACCAACTTCGTCGGAAAATTCGATTCACCAACCCTAGACATCGATACCGCACCCCAGAACCATAGCCACTGATCTCTGTATCCCTGGAACATATACATCAAGTTTAAAAATCGTCGGTGTTCTTTGTGGAGAGATGAAATCTAACAAAACACCCTAGGTCTGGTCGGAATCTAAAAAGACACCGGTGGGAATATATATTTAGGCGATGGTGGCGAGCAGAATCGATGAACCGAAAGATGAAAGAATTCATTGTGTGAGAGAGAGAAAGACGAAGAACAATGAGATAGAGAATTGAGAGTACAGATTCTTTCCCCATGTGTGATAAATTTGAAAATTAGAAACTTGTGTGAATGGACGGTGGATGAGATGTTTGGGATTGGTATCTGTGTGCTTTGTTGGCTAATTATCTCAATTGCATTTCTCTTGAAAGATGCAGGTTTGACTCTCACTTGGTGCAGAGTGAGGTACTGGTGGACAGTGATAGGAGACCCAGGGAAACTTAGGTTGGATCCTTGAGCCAAACGGGTTTTACCGGTAATTTCACCGTCATGCCTACGGGCGGATGGGTTACCGGGTTTTCCTTGGAATTGGTGGTGGACTCGGGTTACTCTCGGAGTACTCCGTTTGTCCAGTGGATGCCCCGAGAGTGCTCGGGATTGAGTTTGTTGGTCGTTCAAAAAAAAAAAGAAACTTGTGTGAAGGGAGAATGATAGCCGTCTAATTGTGATTTGAATGGACGGTGGATGAGATGTTTGGGATTGGTATCCGTGTGCTTTGTTTTCTGGCTGAGTTATGTTGATGGGAGTTGCACCAAAAGCTTTATGTATAGATGTGCATAATGAGTTTGAGTTTGTACATTATGCGTTAAGGGGCTGTTTGGTAGCCTCTTAATGATCATTCAGATGCTACCCCTTAAGGCTGGAGGGGATGGGCCGCCACGTCACCGCCACGTAGGAGGGGCTTGAAGGGGATAGACCTAGGGGTGGGGGATGAACCCCCCTTATTGTGAGAACCTTGAGAACCAATGTGAACACAACCTAAAATAGCTAAAAAAACCTAAAAAAACCTAACCCCCACCCCCCCCCCCCCCCCAAGCTAAAAAAAACCTAAAAAAACCTACCCCCCCCCCCCAAAAAAAAAAAAAACCTAAACCCCCCTCCCCCAAGCTAAAATGCTAAAAACTAAACCCCCAAAAAACCTAAAAAAATCTAAAAAAAATCTAAAATTTTTTTTTTTAATTTTTTAATATTTTTTATGTTAAAATCGCTACTTTTAGAAGCAAAAAAAAAAAAAAAAAAATTTAAAAAAAAAATTTAAAAAAAAAAATTTTTTTTTTTGGCTTCGAAAAGTAGCGATTTTTTTATAAAAAATTCAAAAATTTTTTTTTTTTGTGATTTTTAGCTATTTTTAGGCATTTTTTGTGTGTTCACATTGGTTCTCGCGGTTCTCACAATAAGAGGTGGTTCTCGCATGATCTTCTCCCTATATATATATATATATATATATGTATATATATGTATATATATGTATGTATGTATAGGTATATGTGAGAGAAGGGAGGCACGGCGAGACCGGCGAGTGGGAGCCGAAAAGGACTAGCCGGGCCGAGGGGGGCGGTGTGGGGGACCGGCGCCAGGCCTAAGCCGGCCCCCATACCGTCTGGTCTAATGGTTTAAAACTTCTGAATGAATAAGATGTAACCTCAAGTCTGAATTGTTAAGAGGTAACCTCTGAATGGTAAATCATCACATGTCACATTCTTCTACCTTCTCATTGGTAAAATTCTTAATGATTCCATTAAGAGATAGCATCTTAATGAGCATTCAGAGGCTACCAAACAGTCCCCAAATGAATTCTAAGGGAAGTAAATGACCTAAATTGCCCTTCTAATATGTATATTATATATAGTATATAGTATAGATATATAAAAGTTTGAAAAATATATAATTATAATTAATATAAATTAATAAATCAAATAGGAGCCAAGTCGAAGCCTAGCTTGAAAATTTACCAACAAACCAAGCTTAAGCTTTAGATGAAGCTTGGAGCCTTCATAAGTTATTTTATATGTATCCAATGTCAATACATATTGTACATTTCTAAATATGTGTAGGTATTTGTTTTGCCACATCACCTTATAAAAAAGAGTTAAATATGTATTTTATATGCATTCAATATCTACACATATTGTACATTTCTAAATATATGTATATATTTGTTTTGCCACGTCATAAAAAATATATATTTACTTATTTTATATATATCCAATACCTACACATATTGTACATTTAAACATGTGTAGGCATTTAATTTGCCACGTCATTTAAAAAAAATACATATTAACTTAGTTTATCTACATATTTTTTTTTAAATTATGTGTTGGCAAACATAATCATTTACCTACACATATATTAGTTTTTTACATATGTGTAGATAATTTACCTACACATGAAGAAAATTTGTCAAATGTGTAGGTAATTTAATATTTAATCGATTGTCAATTTTGGGGGGAAATTTTCCCACCAACACCAAGTGTGGCTAAAATCCATTACCAACACATATTAAGTGTTAATCATTATGAAAATATATTATCAACCATTACCCACACATATACAAACATGTGTAGGTAAATTATGTGTGGGTAAACACCCTAATTTCTTGTAGTGTATTAAAGCTACCATTGTAAAACATGGGTTTATCCCACCTATTTAATAAATAAAATCCGGTGTTTTCTAAACTCTGATATTTTTTTTTTCCTAACTCACGGTCCTGATGAAATTTCCGCTGCAATATTTTTCAAAAATAATCACCGGTACCACTGAGCTGTTCGCGACTCCCGATTCCATCCAGGGTGGGTTGGGGGCCGTGACAATAAACTAACCTCGTATGTGCTTGACTCACTTTCAGATGTTAATTACTGATAATCCCTAAATTCCCGATCTAAATAACGGTCGGTGTATGAACTCGACAAAATTTCTCTCTCCATCGCAAGCATAATCTTCATCGTCGCCCCGAGGTAAGATCTATACCGCGTTCATGTTATACGTAATTTGTTAGCACCAGATTTGTAGATTCGATCGATCCAAGTATGTTAGATGATTTGCAATTTATTTTTTGATTTGAGTTTTCATTGATGCAATAAGTAGTTTTTTAGAATTTAGATATAGTTTAGATTTAGCAGGTTTTGGTGGTTTGAGTGTCGTTGTAAACAGAGATGCATCTTTGTTTTTGAGTGTTGCTCGGGCTGTAGACCTAATTGGATCAATTTGTTTGCCAGTAGATTGCTTAATTTGTCATTTTAAAAGAATTTGATCTTCATTCTTAGAGCATAACAGAATTTTATTATTTGTCATGTTTGTATGTTGAGCTTCCTCCTGTGAGTTAGGTTGTAAAAAGTTGAACTGTTTATATTACATGTTACTTTCAGCAGTAAAATCTGTATGTTTGAGCATATTTATCTACTTGGAAGAAAGGTCTAAGTGAGAAGGCTATCGTTCAATAATTCATAATGTAAAGGCTAGGTACTTTCTATGTTATCAAAAGCCCTTCGGGTGAGTGAGGCGCTGGGAAAACGCCTTACTACCAACCAGGCGCTGGGCGAGATCTTTTAGCCTAGCGTGGCAACCCGGATGGTTCTTTATGACACTATACATAGTCATGCCATGTTACTGTTGAAAAAATATGTTATTTTGCAAGTTGGGTTTGTGAGTGTGTAGTGGGCACTGTAGCTATTTGTACAATCTCTCTTAGTCTGCAGGAATTGATCATCTACCGGTGTATTTCCATCGATGATATAAGGGCTCAAACGAGGCAGTCACCAAACGGGATATGGTGGCGGCTAGGGTGAACTGTTGGCATACTGAAGACGATAGTGACGACCGGGTCTTTGGTTCCCCGAGCATTCGCTGATGTGCCGTATTCAAACATATTTTCTATGAGCTTTAAAAATTGTCTGGTTCGGTTTTTGTAATTTTTTATTTATTATTATTATTATTTTGATTTTGATGCTTGAAGAGTAAATATTGGAGTTGTTCGCCACCCTATTCTTATGGACATTCGGTATAGATCCTAAACCTACATGGCGTGAATTATGTGAAATGCATTTTAGTTTTTGTGGTTTTTGTTTTCATTAGTGGAATATCTTCATTTATTTCGCTAGCTCTTGAATTTCAATTTCTATAGTTGTTTAATAGCATTGCTTTAATCAGTTATTAGTATGAATTTTTATAAACAATGGTTGTAGGTTTTCAGAAAAGTGGCTCCAGATAGATGGGAATTTGCAAGTGATGGGTTTTTTTGAAGGTCAGAGGCATCTCTTGAAGACATTCAGGAGAAAAACTGTGGTGCAGCATGTATCGAAGCAGGCTAATACGGGATCGAGGAAGAACTTGAAGGACTGAAAAGAGGCAGAAATTTGCTAACGGCAGAAATAGTAATGCTAAGGCAGCTACATCAGCATTCAGAAGCGTTAAGCAACCTTGAGTTCCTACGGAGGTACATGGATAACTATGCACAGAATGAACATGAACATATTGAGATTTGTTGTAAAAAACAGTTAATGATGGCATCATAATATTTATGTCAACGGCGATAATGAATATATTTTCTTTTAGCAACCCGTGAAATTCACGGAATCTTAAGCTAGTAAATAAATAAATAAATAAATGTGGGCTTCTACTATTTTGACACCCCTAAATTTTATTTCACTTATCTTTTCACTCTATCTCTCGGACTTCCTGTATATCTATGTATGTATAGAGTGAGATACGATGGAGGGAGGGTACGCGTGATAGACTGATGTGGATTCTGAGTTGGCCCACACCTTATTCCCATGTGGCTTGTTACCATGCAATCATCAATGACGCATGATAAATTGGATGTAATGAGATAAATGTTGCTGAGGTGGATTGGCGTGGGACCCACCACACTATCTTAAAAATAAAAACCCATGTGAAGATGTGAAGCAACATGAATTCTAGAACACACAAAATGATCATGCGGAAAGAAGAACCACCTCTTAACACTAGCAAACCCTCACCTCTGAGATGGTTCAACCGACTTTACGCACTCGTGCACCTGATCGCGATTTTCGCACTCGTTTATCGCCATTGTTGTAACCTTATCACCTCTCCTTCTTTCACCACCATCTTGCTACTTGTAGCTGATCTTGTGTTGGCTTTCTTATGGACAACATGGCAAACTTTCTTCATGAACCCGGTTCACCATCAGGTTTTCCCGCAAAACCTGCCTCCAGAGAGCGAGTACCCGGGGCTAGATGTGTTTGTTTGCACCGCGGATCCGTTCAAGGAGCCGCCAATTGGGGTGGTTAACACCGTGTTGTCTGTGTTGGCTTATGACTACCCACCAGAAAAACTGTCAGTATATTTGTCGGACGACGGTGGGTCCCAGTTGACGCTTTTTGCGTTCATGGAGGCTGCTAAGTTTGCGAGACATTGGCTGCCATATTGCAGGAAGTATGATATAATGGATAGGTCTCCTGAAGTTTATTTTGGAAATGATCCATCTTTGTTTCCAGAAACAAGTGATATCCAGGTCCATTAATTACCTCATATTTATTTTAATGCTAATACATATATCATATTTACAGATTTTTATTTCAATTTCTTTCAAAAACGATTATGAGATGCGGCGGAAAATAACATAAGACGCGGTTTTTGAATGCGTGTAACACATAGCGTCTTAAAATTAAAAGGAATGATGGAATTTAATAATCCCAACTTTCACCAGTTGGCCGACAACGGACCCAACTTCAAAAATAACCACTGGCGGTCCCAACTTTTGACATTTTGTAAAACATTGGACCCTTGCTGGGAGAGGAGGAGAGGGTGGTCCCAACTTCAAACATTGGACCACTGGCGGTCACCACTAACATCCCTTGGACGGTGTTAGCAAGGGTCCAATGTTTTACAAAATGTCAAAAGTTGGGACCGCCAGTGGCTATTTTTGAAGTTGGGTCCGTTACCGGCCAACTGGTGAAAGTTGGAATTATTAAATTCCATTATTCCATATTAAAATTGTTTTATTATCCGCGAGTTAATGTTAGAAGGTGTAGATCTGAAAATCTGGCTGCCAAATGTGTGTGTGTGTGTTTTTTAACACTTGAAGATAAACTGATACTTTGTTGCACCTTGTTTTTTTTTTTTTTTTTTTTCACTCAAGAAAGCACGAAATTAGCTGTAACGAATTTATCTTCACATGTACAACCTGCGTGAATAAATTTTAATACGCTTTTTTTTTTTTTTTTATAATTATTAGGATTATTAGGATGAAGTTTAAATTTTTATAATTTTTCCAAGCTTATAGACATAAGCTTTTAGGGTAAGTTTATTGTAAAAAAGGTTAAAAGTGTGAGAAATGTGAGAAATATTGTGTAGATGACATGTGTCCTAAATTTAAATTAATTTAAAAGGGTAAACAAGTAATTTTATCATTAATTCAATTAATTAAAAACTTTCCATAACCGCCACCTTAATTATAGGAACTAGATTTTTTTTAAAAGATCTCTATAAACACCATTCAGCAAGTATATAACACCATTCAGCAAGTATATAACACCATTCAGCGAGTATATAGCACCATTCAGCAAGTATATAGCACCATTCAGTAAGTATATAACACCATTCATTAAGTATATAACAACAATAATGGACCAAACATCTGATCGAAACATATTTTTTTCTCTATATAAGTATAGCAATATGGTACTACTCATATTAAAGATAAAAAAACGCTCGTTATTATGGTATAATTTTTTTTTAAAAATGTTACGTATAAAAAGTTATTGACGTTTAAAAAAGACGGGGGAAGTTACATGTGCATTAATGTTAGTTTCTTAATTTAAAAATGTTAAATTTACCTATATACTCTTAATCTAGAAAATTAATATGTTTAAAAGTAAACATTATTTACAATTTTGTCATTTTGATCTCATTTGATCAAAGATCTAATGATGTAGATTCTTTCTTACATTTCTTACAAAAAACCATTTTTTTTACCAGAACCTCTACCTAAGCTTTTAATACCTATGTTTTAAAGGTGTGTAAATACTAAATAGAAGTACGTGCGAATGATACATTTGTTTCGTGACAGGAAAGGTTTGTAAATAGAAGTACGTGCAAATGATAAATTTGTTATCATGACAGCTAATCATAAGTAAAATTAAAAAAATAATGTAACCAAATGAGTATTCTATTAATCAAATATTAAAGTGATTATCATATGTACATTTAAATATTTAATATAATCTAGGGTGATGATCAGATTAGAAGGTTAGTCTCATTACATCCCCTCTTTACTAATTTGGCTATGCAGTGTGGGGATGGCGGAGAGCCATCAAGCCCCGTGGAGGCTAGTTCACACCGCCCCCTTGGTTCGTCCCGTCTCCAGCATCCTCCCCAAGCCGTGATCTACGAGCCAACTTTCTCATCCAACACACACACATACATATGTATATATATAAGGGCTCATCACCACATCCTTAGTCCATCCCTTGGGGCTCATCCCTCACACTCGATTATGTGGCCGTCTACGTGGCGGATCATCCCCAAAGAACTGCACCCATCCACATCCACTGGCCTTAGGGTATAAGGAGTGGTTAATCACTTGAGAGTGATAAACTTAAAAATCAACAAATCAGAGTGTGCCACGTCAATCAGTGAAAATTGTTTAAACTATGCTGAAAAGTGTTGGCAATGGTTAGACACTTGCTGAAGTGGTAAACTTTTTTTTTTATTTTTTGTTTTTTTAATTTAAGAAAAAATGGAAAAAACATCAAACTTTTATAAATAAAAATAAAGCATTACATTAAAATCTAAGTTTAAAAAAACTAAAAATTACAAGGCCATCCATATTCTTTTGCGATCTCACGTTTTCTAGCGAGTGTAATTTCCAACATCGAAGGGTGAACATTGTCGGTAGGCCGATTAAACGTCTCCAAGTCCTTGTCGTACATTGTTTGTCGCAACGCCTCTCGTTGCTCATCCGCCAAGGTCAAGTATTTTCTTATCGTATACGTTTGATATCCATTAACTCTTTTTTCATGGCCTTGTATTCTTCGAATCTACCAGTTATATCTCTTGGATCTTCGTTTCTTGAAGACGACCCTATGTCCTTTTTCTCCTTTCTCTTTTGTCGTCTTGGCGAGGGATCCTCCTTTATGTCGGGAATACCGAATCCGCTCGAGACTTCGACATTCGGTGTATCCGCTCTATAATTTCCCGAATCCGAAGACTTTCTTTTTTGACTCGAGCCGGAGCTTTCTTCACCCAACAAGGGTACCGACGACCACTTTTGATTTGTTCTAACAACCTCTCAAGCCGCAATATGAGCAAAGTCATATCCTTCTTTGCTTTTGTAATCCTTTAGCGCTTGCTTCATTACAAAAGCATCGTCACTCCCGCTAGGACGTAAACGATCATGCAATTATAAATTATTAACAACTTAATCCAAATACTTCATTAAAAAATAAACCGTGCATAAATAATAAAGTATACCGCTTGATGATATAAACCGTTGAATGTGTTCAATTTTGTTTGCATCGCGAGCCATTTTGATCGAACTTGGTGGTGGGTTCGGTTACTTCCTCCGACCGTTTGATTGAAGTGGTTTAGAACTTGCTTCCAAAAACCATCCACCTTTTTGTTGATTGCCTTTCTTTTTATTCAAAGTGCAATGAACATAAGCCTTTGCCAATGCCTCTTCTTGTTTAGGCGTCCAATTTTCCCTTTTCGCTTTTCCTCTTCTTTCCGGTGCGGCTTCATTTTGGTTCACGGGATTTTCTTGAACCGCAACATCTTCATCCTCATCATAATGTTGCTCTTGGGTATCCGACACGAACTCTTCATCGGAGTCATCTTGTTTGTCTCTCGGTGACTGTGAGCTTGGGGTTTGAAAAGCTCTCGGTGATTGTGAGCTTGAGGTTTGAAAAGCAAACGGGCCAAAAACATTTTGGGCGTCTAGGGAGTAATCATAATAACCGGGTCGAAGCATCGTCGGACCGTGTTGCATCCAATTTTGGAGGGGTTGGCTATCATAACCGAAATTTGGATGCATGGGTTGGTTAAAAAAAATTGGAGGTTGGGTTTGATTCGCAAACCCAAGTTGGGGATGAAACGGCACACTAGAACCACCGCGTTTATCCTGAGCCCTCGCCTTCGAACCGGACCCTACATTTTTTTTCTTGCCTTCACCTTTGTTTGAGCCTTCCATTTTTTTGAAAAGATTTGAAAGATTGAGTGTGAAATGTAGCGAATATGGAGGTTGAGTTTCTTTGGTGAAAATGGAAATGAATTTGTTTAATTTATAAAGTTAAAAATTGATTTTTTTTATTAATGTCAACGGCTATATAGCCGTTTTAATCATCTTTCCCGAGCGGCATTTGGTCCCCGATCGACATTAACATCGAGCGGCAAGGGGGGTAGGCGGCAGTGTTCCCACGCGGCAAACCTCTTTGCCGCACCACTCTGTATCCTCTTATACCTACATCTATAAAAACATCAAATCAATCTATGAGTCTGTTTTATTTTTAGTCTATTTTGTTTAATAATGGTTAGCTGAATGATTGATTAAGGGGCTGTTTGTTTGCCTCTGAATGATTTCATTAAGAGGTGCACCTCTGAATCGGTCAGAGGCATATGTGTTTGGTTCACTAAAGAGCCCACCTCTTAATGGTTCCATTCAGACTGAATGATTCAGCAACTTTTAAACACTGAATGAAACTTTTGACACTCATACCCCTTTCTTGCCATGACAAAACAAGCAGCCTCCTTTGCACCACCAACCCTTTCAACGTACTGCTTTTCAAACTCAAATTCAGAACCTGACCCATCGGCCCGAATCCACAGTGGAAGCATCGGATTCGTCACACTCCGGAATCGTTGCTGGTGGAATACGGTGGCGACGAGTAGGGCTCGACGGAGCAGAGGCGGCAAAAAGGTGGGGGTTTGGTTGTCGGGTGATGTTCGGTGACGATGGTGTAGGTCGGAGGAGGTGCGGGTTTGGTTCAGGTTGCTGTTGGTGAGGGTGGATGTTTAATGGTGGTGGAGGGCAGGTATGGCGGTTAGAGGTGAGTGGTGAGGGTGGATGTTTAATGGTGGTGGAGGGCAGGTATGCGGGTTTGGTTCAGAAGCATATGAAGAAGAAGAGGAGAATTAGGGTTAAAGTGAAGAAGAAGAAGCAGTTGGGTATTTTGTTTTGTTCAGGGGTAAAAATGTCATTTTACACATTATTCAGATGTGCAACCAAACAACGTTTTATTGGTTCAGCACTTACTGGTTCAGACCCTCTTACCCATTCAGACCTCTTATTCATTCAGCACTTATTGGTTCAGATGTTGCCAAACAGCCCCTAAGTATAACCAAATTTTGTCGGTTCTTATGTTGTAAGCAGTCAAAGTACGAAGACATGAAAACAACAATTCAATATGTAATGGACCAAGGAAGCATTAATATCGACCAAATAAAGGATGCCCGTACGATCAAAGCTTTAAGAAAATGGACCGCTGGGTTTACACGTCAACAACATCCTACGGTCATAGAGGTTTGCAATCAAATATATTATAGATATTTTGGGTTGAAATAAAAATAGGATTTTTTAGTGGTTTATTGAAACTAAACATTTTTTTACACTTGCATATAGGTTGTGCTTAAAGGTGATGAAGATGAAGATGTTACCGGTCACTATATGCCTAATCTCATATATTTAGCACGAGAAAAGAATAAAGCCATCCCGCACAATTTTAAAGCGGGTGCCCTTAATGCTTTGGTATGTTAACTATTTAGTTATTTTTTTTCTAATGGAAAATGTTACTTGTACTTTATTTTAGAAAAATAAGAGTTGAGATCCTGTACAAACAGTGCTAATTATAAGAACCGTAAGAACAGATCTGAATCATTGATAATTTAAATCAAGGGTTGATATTGATTATAAATAAAACCCTTATAATTAAAAATTACTACTAACAAATTAGGGGTAATTTTGTAAAATTGCTAGTCATTTGACCATTTTCCATTAAATACAAATTCCACCAAGTTTTTTAAACTAAAATGACTTTTATATACTTCATTATTTAAAAAAAAAATATATACCATAAAATCAAGTATTTTTTTATCTTTAATATGAGTACCATATTGCTATACCTTTTTTGTATTTATAAAAGTGATTTTTAAAAAAGTTAACAAAAGGTGTTTTATAATTGTGCTGATAACGTGCTGATTATATGTTAATTACAAAATAATACAAACAAACATCGAAAGTAGATATAATCAGCACATCTGGTGTGCTGTGCTGATAATGGAGAACGATTGAGGACGATGTGCTGATAATGAAGAACAATTAAGGATGTTATGCTAATTATATAGTGTTGTGCTGATTATATTTTTTGTAATTATTTTTAATTAGTTATAAATAAATATGGTCAAAGGGTCTAAATTACCCCTAAACTAACTTTTATTGATGGACACTTGTCAATTATGTGTTGGTTCTTACGGTTCTTACAAACTTAAGTGTTTGTATTTGATCCCATTCCTAGAATAAATCTAAACTACTTCTTTTGCCTATGTTTATAATTATACGTAAGTGTTTTATGGCCGGATATAAGCACGGTGAAAAAGTTTATTGGTTGGACTGGATACAAAAAGGTGTTGAGCTTTAATGTATTTATAAGATTTAAAATTAAAACCTCTTAACACATTACACATATGATGGTCTTGACCAACTAATCTAAGAATAAAGTAAATTACAAGTTTTGTCCTTTATCTATATACCTTTTCAGGTCTCATTTGACGTAAAAATTGACGAGTTAAGTACTTAATGTTTCAACATCTTGTACGGTATGTTATTTGAGCCTAATTCAGTTAAATTTGGTCACTCAAGGGCATTTTAAAATGCCTAGCCGAAACGAAACTCCGGCTCCTCATATCTGAGCAATGGAGGTGATGGTGGTGCGAAGTGGGATGTGGCGACTAAAGGTGACTCGGATCTCAGCAGTGGTTGCAATGTTGGTTGGGTGTTGGCGGTGGGAAGTTACGGTGCTGGTTGGGTGTTGGTGGTGGAATGTGGGAGGTGGTGGTAGTGGGTGGAGAGAGAGGAAGTTACGGCACTGGTTGGGTGTAATGTGTGTGTATATATATACACACACATTTGTTTTTTTTTGTTTAAATACTTTAAATAAATGAGTGAGTAAAACTACCCTTGTGTGATTTAACCGAAAAATTTAACTGGTTAGGCTTAAAGGACATATTGTGCTTGATATTGAAAAATTAAGCCCAGAACACGTCAATTTTTACGTCAAAAGACACCGTCTGAAAAAAAATATATAGATAAATGACAAAACTTGTAATTTATTCCTAAGAATATATTTTATGTTATATCTCTGAGTATTAAAATTAGATATTGTGTTCATTCCTCTAATCACCCTTATTCTTAAAAGAGAATAAGTATTATTTATTTACATTTTTTTCTTAAATTCCTGTAATCTCCGTTATTCTTAAAAAAACTATTAGTTATTTATTTTTTATTTTTATAGTTTTAAAAATAATCAATGAAACAACATAGTGTTATTAGATTTTCAAGTTAATACACTATTTAATTTTATTTAATTCAACTAATCATGACATCATCTAATTCTTCAGTTAGTCAACCGATCCTAGTGATTAGAGTAGAACCAGTAGTGTTATGACACATTCGGTTTCTCAAACATTGCTTGATATTTTTGACCAGTAAAATCTTTTTTTTTTTGGGTAAAGTTGACCAGTAAAATCTTGATTCTTTAGTTTTTTAATTAGCTGATTTACCATTTTTATATATAGATTCGAGTATCAACAATCATGACTAATGCACCTATATTCCTTACCTTGGATTGTGACATGTTCTCCAATGATCCAAAAACACCACGTCGGGCGTTATGTCATTTCATGGACTCTAATAGTGATTCAAAGCTTGCATTCGTTCAATTTCCTCAACGCTACCACAACCTCAATCAAAACGACATTTACGCTGGTCAATATGTGGCTGAAGTACGAAATTGCCCTTTAGGGATGGATGGTTTGAGTGGCGTATTTTTCATGGGAACCGGTGGCTTCTTTAGAAGACGAGCTCTCATCGAGTACCCTACGAAACCATACGGGCTATGGAATGAGCCAGATAAAGATGGAGATAGTATGGCATTAGCGCACCGTGTCACAAGTTGTAGTTACGAGGACAATACTAAATGGGGTTCAGAGGTACGTACACCTATGACCTGTTCTTGAAAATGTGTCACGATTATTTTTAACTTGTTAATGTATGCTACTTGCAGATTGGATTTCGATATGGTGTTTTGGTTGAGGATATCTACACGGGTTATCATTTGCAATGCTTAGGTTGGAGATCGGTCGCCTGTACTCCAACTAGAGCTGCATTTCTAGGCAAAGTGGCGACAACCTTTAACGATGTACTAAGTCAATCGAATAGATGGTACATGGGCTTGTTACAGATAGGATTTTGCAAGTTTAGTTCGATGACATATGGAATTAGGTTTTTAAACCCTTTCCAAGCTATGTGTTATTCGCACTTTTACTTCCGTGCTTTATGGTCTTTTCCGGTCATCATCTACGCCTTTTTGCCCCCGCTAACGCTCATAAATTCTTTACCAATATTTCCAAAGGTGAGTCCACACTTACAAGTATACACGAATGTTCAATACATAACAAATTTTAATTAGTAAAATGTGAGAACCACTCAGTAACATGCAATTAGTGTTTAAATGTTATACATGTATAAAAATTGACAAACTATATATAAAATGATTTTTTTTGGTACAGGTTTCCGACCCTTGGTTTTCTCTGTACGCATTTCTTTTCCTTGGATCACACGCGAAAGATTTTCTTGATCATGTGTTGGCAGGTTCAGTGTTCAAAAAATGGTGGAATTCGAGAAGAATGTGGTTGATATTGGGGTGCTCAAGTTACGCATTTTCTATATTAGATTGGTTTCTCACATCCATTGGCATGTCAACATGTGAATTTAACGTGACAAGCAAGGTATCAGACAGTGAGCTAACCAAGCGTTATGAGAAAGGAGTTTTTGAATTTGGAGTAGAATCACCATTGTTATTAATGGTTAGTACAACAACTATGGTCAATTTATTCGCCTTTCTTGTTGGAATTAAGAGAGTGATGACAAATGGTGAGAAGTTTGAAGATATGTTTGTGCAGTTGTTTATAGCAGGGCTTGGTGTCGCATATAGTTGGCCGGTGTATGAGGGCATGGTTTTAAGGAGTGATAAAGGAAAGATGCCTTCAAAGACTACCTTAAAATCTATATGTCTTGCTTTGGTTATTTGCTTTGGGTTCTCCTCATCATTTTAGCAAACAATTTATGCGCTTATTTATTGTACCCAATTTAATTAGTAACAAAAAGCCACATGCAACATATTGCCAAAATGATGTATAACTATGTGATAATTGCATTGTGTCAAGGAATTAAGGGGTGTGTGAATTTGGAATGGCATTGCCAATGTTGTTTTATATATTCTAGCTAGGTGTGTAAACAAGCCTAGAGGCTCGAGAGTTACTCGTGATCGGCTCGGTTAAAAGCTCGAACGAGTCGAGCCTTAACAAGCCCGAGCCTGAGCTCGAGCCTGAAATAGAGCTCGTTTAGTTATCGAGCCCGAGCTCGAGCCTGAAATACAAAGCTCGTTTAGGCTCACGAGCCCAAACGAGCCTAAACAAAATTTTAGTTTTATATATATATATATATATATATATAATATAATAATGATGATAACATTGGTGGGCCGAGCTTTGGCTCACTTAATCGCTGTTGAAACGAGCTCGAGCCGAGCTTTTAGCTTATTTAAGGTTGTTCTCAAAATAGCTCGAGCCGAGTCGAGCCGAGCTCGAGCTTTAGGTTTTACTCGCGAGCCGAGCTCGAGCTTCATAAAAACATAACGAGCCGAGCTCGAGCGGGCTCGGCTCGGCTCGTTTACACCCCTAATTCTAGCACATTCATTGTGTTTTGCATCCTTAAAATATCATAATCCCTTATGTTTCCTATCTCCGTATCTTACTCTACATGAGGTAATACTTTCTTCTCTTGATTTTGAAGGTAATTAACCTAATGACATCATCATCCATCTTTAATATTGTCTCGAGCACCTCTATTGATTTGGGTTTTGTGAAATATGTAAATAAGAGATAAAATACCGTCTAAGTATGTGTTATTTTCTCCGTTTTTTGTGTTTTTTTATGTTGTATACAAGTTGTATACCTCAATACACATCCTACCTCCAACAACGAGCATCTGTAAAAAAAAACGAAAAAAATCATAAATGAGTTTAAGAAATAGATGATGCTTCATAAGTCTATGAATATCTTATTTAATGAATATAATTGTTTGTCGTGCTCGGCCGAAAGAAGATAGGCTTGTGTTTACTGTTATTTACGCAAAATTCATAAGAAAATTTAATAAGTTAACTAGATACATAAATAATAGGAATAATGGATTTTAATAATCTTGATTATTAACTATTGGTCGACAACGGTTTCAACTTCAAAAATAACCAGTGGTTGTCCCATCTTTTCATATATTGTAAACCAATGAACCTTTACTAACAGAACCTTAATTTCTTTTTGTCCCCTTTTCCTTTTCGGTTAACAAAGGTCGATTTGTTTACAATATGTGAAAATATGAGACCACCACGGGTTATTTTAACAGTTGGGACCATAGCTGACTAGGGGTGTTCAAAAAACTCGTGGCTCGCAGCTCGCTCGAAACTCGCTCGAAAAAAGCTCGGCTCGAAATTGGCTCGGTTGTAGACGAGCCAGCTCGGCTTGGCTCGGTTTGTAAACGAGCCGAGCTCGAGCATGGCCTGGCTCGGCTCGTAAGCTCGTGAGCCGGCTTGATAAAGTTTACATCTTTCATTTTTTTGTCCCACATCGCTCAGAAGACAAAAATCAAGGGAGTATCACCCCTATAAAAGAAGGTAAAGACAATGCACAAAGTGAGCTAACTATTTATATTTGCATATTTAGCCATTTGGTTAAATTAAATTGCAATCATGGCCCTAAGTCTATGAAGCGATTCATTTTTAGAGCTTTTTAAGTAGTAAATTTTGTGGTTCTTTATTAGTTCGAGCTAGATCGAGCCGAGCCGAGCCAACTCGAATTTTAATCGAGTCAAGCTCGAGCCTTAAATCTCAGCTCGATTTGAAATTCGAGCTCGAGCCGAGCCAGCTCGAATTGAGTTCGAGCCGAGCTCGAGCTGGGTCGAGCTCGGCTCGACTCGGCTCGTTTACAGCCCTATTGCTGACCAATGACTAATAGTTGGGATTATTACAATCCATTATTCCTAAATAATAATTAAAAATTCATAAGAAAATTTAATAAGTTAACTATATACAGAAATAATGATAAAAAAAATATATAATTTAAACTTTCTATATTGTGTTGAAGTAATAAAAAATGACGTTCAAGAAATATACATAAATATATATTGCATATTTTTCTAGAGATGAGTTAAAATGAGAACCACCTTGAATTGTGAGAACCCTGAAACTAGGTCATCCAAAAGGTTTTTCCGAAACTTTTTTTTCTCAAAAGTCATAAAAAATCACTTGTTTCAGCAAAAAAAAAATATAAAAATAAAAATGCCGCATACCCACATTTACATTAAGCGTAAAAAATAGTTGCATCAGTCAAAACTACCGACTCGACAGTTTTTTTTTACTTTTTTTACAGATGTGTTTATAATATTTTCATCTACGTTTGTGCAAATTTTTTTTGGCCCAACTCGCGCGGGAAGAAAAAGTTCTCACGGTTCTCACAACTCGTAGTGGTTCTCATTTGAACGGAGCCCTGTTTTTCTATACTGTATTCTTAAGGATTTTATTGCATATTTTTCTTTTGCATCACGTCGGCATAATTTATGGAACCGTGCGGATCGGAACTAAATGGACGCCTGGAAACGAACATCAATCTTTTTTTGAAAATAACCAAACGTTTAAGAAGACTGGCATTGTTGCATTTTGCACCCTTGAATTGATAGCTACAAGCATGGGCTTCTACTTGATGGAGTTAATGCCAGATCGCAGCTACACCATTTTGAAATTTATCGGCATCTTCTCGGCATTTCTTGCTATATTCTCGATTATGATGGAGTTAGTTCTCCCCTACCAACCTCACTTGGGTCGGGTATTTGCTGGTGTGTGTAATCTTTAGGGATGCTAGATTCACAAGGCTTGATTATAGAACCCCTTTAGATATAAACTTTTCTTGTCTACCTTAAGAATGAAAACACTATCATTAAAATTCTTGAAATAGGTAACTGGTAGGAATTTTCTGTTTCTTTTTTTTTTGACCATGAGTACAAGTGAAAATGTATTTGTTTTTAATTTTCAATTTCATTGTTCCATGTAATAGTATGAAATTTCTTTAACATCAAGATCACCGTGATTCTTATTCAATTACAGTCACAACCCCGACCCTACCCTGGACGGGAGGCGTGAACAATACAAATGGTACCGGTGTTTATTAAAATTATTGCAACAGAAATTTTATCAAGAACGAGTGTCAGGAATAATATCAAAGTTTTCGAATACCGTAGTTTTCATTTCATAATCTCTGGGATAAAACCCATATTTACATAAAAATGTTTTCACAGGGATAAACCCTGTAATTACAAAACACGTTTTATTCAGGTTACATAGCCACTTATTTAAGCTCTAATGCCTCATAGCACGTTTTCCTTTCCTTCACAGTAAATCACCTGAAACGCGTTTGAAAACATTTGACTAACAGAAAATACTGGTGAGTTCATTCATTTGTATAAAAAGACACTTTCTTATAATTGCAACATTAAGAGTTTTTACATTTGTTTATATCTTACTACCACCCAAAGGTATTTGTCACTCGGCAATTTATGTGTCTGTGGTCATATCACTTTTGATCATTCTCTCAACTAGTGAAGCTTATCAAGTAGTGTACACAAAACCCCACATACTGACAATAGTATTTCCATGTGAAAATACAAAGACTTAATCACTGTAATATAAGTAACAATTGGAAAACATTTAGGGTTTTGAAAGCATTTCTACTATTTGGAAATGACATTCCAACCATGGAAAGTGTAAAAACCTGGCTTGGAAGTTATTTTTTCATTAAGGATCTTGGTGAAGTCGCCTACATTTTGGGAATAAAGATCTATAGGGATAGATCCAGGCGCTTGATAGGTTTAAACCAAAGTGCATACATTGACAAAGTCTTGAAAAGGTTCCAGATGGAGAACTCTAAGAGAGGTTTGGTACCTATTCAAAAGGGGACAATATTGAATGTGTCTCAATGTCCAAGCTCACAAGATGAGCAAGAGAAAATGAAAGGAATCCCATATGTGTTTGCTATAGGATCCATCATGTATGCAATGATATGCACTAGACCGGACGTGTCATGCGCTTTAAGCATGACGAGTAGATACCAGCAAAATCCAGGTAACAGTCATTGGAAGGCTGTTAAGAGCATATTAAAATACCTTAGAAGGACTAAGGATATGTTTTTAATATATGGAGGAACTCGTTGTAAAGGGTTACACGGACGCGAGTTTCCAAACCGATCGAAGTGATTCTTGATCGCAATCGGGGTATGTCTTCATTTTAAATGGAGGAGCGGTCTCTTGGAAGAGCTCAAAACAAGATGTGGTAGCATTGTCCACTACAGAATCAGAATACATCGCCGCTTCATTGGCAGCCCAAGAAGCTGCATGGTTGAAGAAATTCATTGCCGACCTAGGGGTGGTCCCTACCATTCAAGACCCCCTAGAGATCTTTTGTGATAATGAGGGTGCGATTGCTCAAATCAAGGAACCTTGTGCGCACCAAAAGACTAGACATATCGAGCGGAGATTCAACTACATATGGGATGAAGTTGAAAAGGGAAAGATATGTATCCGCAAAGTTCACACCGATCAAAATATTGCGGATCCTCTCACGAAGCTCCTTGAACAGCCAAAACATGAGGGTCATACATGTGCCTTAGGAATTCGATATTCTAGTGATTGGATTTGATCTATTTTGTATTTGGATATTGGAACAATTGTTATTTTAACTCTTTTATGGTATTTTGAGTTATGTTCCATTTTAGCATGTTTAAATCCATGAATAAGTTAATTATTCTAAATGTCCGTAGTCGATCATACTTGTGGGAACAAATATGAATGTAAGACTATTATGAACTTGGATTGGTGGATATTCATTTGGCATGAATATAGAGCAAAGTGTTGCTAAAAAAGTTCATAGATATTTATGGGATACAAATATTGGACTGACCTGCTCTCAAATATTACTGCATGGAATCATTTGTGATTGATCATAAGTAAATTTGAGTAAAGGCGAATATCATAGTATCCTCTGACCTAAGATACATATTGGGTCTTGATATTCACCAAATATTATATCTTGACCTAGTTCTTCGTTGTTAGTAATATGACAGTACATAAGGCTAAGCTCAGGTGTGGTACAAGGTGATTGTGAGAGACGTATGTAGTCAAGAAGGGATTTGTTCCTCTTATTCATTGAGAGTAAGATGTCTAAGGCCTACTAAAGTTAAATCAACAGAGAGTGATCACTCTATGTCTCTGGATTTAACATGACATCTGAAACAAAAGGATAAATGATAGATTCACCTAAATCATATTCAAGTAAGGGACTTGAAAGGGATGATGTTATTGAATGGCACTTAGTCATACGTATTAGGGGAAGTAAACTGTTGTTAGGTGGTATTTACTGCTTGCATCAATCTTCTATGTATCTTGTGCAAGTGGGAGATTGTTGGACTTTGTATGCCCAAGACACATATTAAATTGATGTGGCTAGTACGTTATGATCCAAGTCGGGTTATACCCAATAACAAGCTAGACAAACACTTATAATATTTATTTATGATATGATCAAGCAAATAAATATTAACACTTAGAATATTTAGAAATTGGTTTTCTAAATAATTGCACTTGAGAAACTAATAAATTATATGGATAATTTATTTTGAGACAATATTTTATTTTGTTATTTAATGGGTTAAATAACATTTTAAAAAGTTACATAAGTCTTATAAGATGTTATGTTATATTTTATAAAAGTTATAAAATATAAACTAGACTTAAAAATTTGAATGGAAATTTTTTTTGATTGGTTGCAAATGGTGGCAAAGGGGGCCGGCCCATGGGGGATTTCCAAGGTGGTTCCACCACTAATTTTTCATGCAAAAATCCCTTACAAGATCATATAGGATTTAATCATTCTCTCACCTAATTTTATATACACTTTCTCATAACATTTTTCAAGTGGAAGGACTTGAAAAATCCTCTCAAAATTTCGGCCAAGAGTGGGTTTCCAAGAGGGGTTCAAGTTTGATTTTAAGTGTAGAAATCCTAGCAAAATCAAAGTGTTTGTTGGAAGGCTTGGGTATATGTAACAATCCTCAATAAAACCGACACCCTCATAATATTTCCGACACCCTAGTATATTTTAAAATATCCCAATATGTCCCAAAATACACCCCATACATGAAAACGGGCCCCAAATACATTAAATAGTATTAAAAATAATTAAAAACTGAATTTTTAAGTTGAGGCGGGCCGTGTAAGGTAACCCATAACCCTTACGCAGGACGCGAGAGGCTCAAAAGGTGGCGCAGCCCGGTGCGGCCACGTGGCCCAACACATGTCGAGCCTAGTTGCTGATCCGGATGGGCTACACGTTGACCTGGAGTCAACGCGGGACGCGTAGGCCCTGCTCTTGTGTTACGCGGGTCGTGAGAGAACCAGACTCAGCAACTATATAAGCAGGCCATCGGACTTCATTCGAATTCGCTCACAAATCATTTCTTTCTCTAAATTTCTGATAATAGGCATAATACTCGGGTATTATACCCCCTAATTAGCGAAGTTCTACTCCGTTGTAAGTATTATAACCCCTGGATACGTATTAGATACACTGCCCGATTGATCTAGGGTTCCGTAACGGCTGTCGTGGTTCTGCCCGACGTAGTCGTTGGAATGCCGTCTCGGGGAGGGTATTACTAATGTTAAAATGGGTTATTATACTAACGCGTGTACATTTGTGTAAATTATAGATAATTCTCAGGAAACCCTTACGGAAAATCTAAGAAAGCAATGTGAGTAATCTCCTTTTTGTAAACAGTTTTTACAAAACCTTAACCATTTTACAATGCAATTTAGCAGTGATTGAGTCTTTGTAATTCTACGATTACTGCCGGTATGTTGGGGTTTTGTATACAAAATGTGAGTAACGTTACCATTGGACGAAGAGTTAGCCAATGTGTAATATGACCCACCAGTCAGGATTGACAGTACTGAATGAGTAATTGGGTAGATATAAACATTGTAATCGCCCTCAATACTGTTAAGTTTAAATTAAATTAATAATTCTTGATTAAACTGGGATTCACTCACCAGTATTTCCCACTGACAAATATTTTAAAACGCGTTTCAGGTAACACAATGTGAAAGCCAATTAGAAGCCAGCTGGACAACACTGAAGGCTTGGAAAAGTGGCTATAAAGTTACCTAAATAAAGACGGCGTTTTAATTCAAATAAAATGTGATTTATTCCTATAAATCAGCTTGTAATAAAAACTTGGGTTTCATCCCAATATGTTTATTTATATATAAATGGTGGTTTTACTCTGATAAACATTTCCTAACTACGGTCCTGATGAAAATTCCGCTGCCAAAATTAGACAATACACGATACCACCGAAACTGGTTCGCGGCCCGTTCCCGGGACAGATAAGGGATCGGGGGTTGCGATAGGAGGTGGTATCAGAGCTAAGCCACTGATTCAGCCACAGAAGTGTTCCACTGACATCAAAATTCAATCTGTTAGGAAATAAATTACGGAAATACGTGCATAATTGTATTTAATTATTATGTGTTATTTGACTAATTGTTAGTTTACAGTATGAGCGACCAAGGACCATCTGACGCGTACCGTCAATTGTCTGGTTCGCCTAGAAGCGAAGGCACCTCCTCTTCTCAGCCTGCCCTCTCAGGGTACTCTGCTGATACAGAAGAAGGAATCTTTGTGTTTAAGGCTCAGTCAGAAGAGCCATTTCCTCAGAAAAAGAGGGGATGGTTCAGTCGTGGGGCACACGAACGTAGGAAGCGTATGAAAAAGTTACAAGACCAGAGAGTACTAGCCACAGCCAAGAGAGAGATAGATGCCTATGCCCAGGATATGATAAATAGGGGTATAGCCAATATCCACATCTTAGCAACCAGTGCAGCTGACCCTAATCTGGAGCAAATAATAGCACCCCAACCACAGCCACCAATCCCTGACTAACCGATGGAGATAGAAAACCCTGAAAACCAAGTAGAGATGCATGACTTCAATCCGGAGGAAATACCTAGGGTACCAGCACCAAACCCCCTAGATCTAAATTACGATCCCTGGTGGGATGAAGTTAGGGACTATGTGCAACGCTACCAGATACATGAAGACACACCCATGCAGAACCTAGGAGCCTACCCAGGTATGGACCCTTTAGATCCCTATTACCACGATGAATACATTAGGGAGATCTTAGAAGATCCTTACCGATTTCAGGAACCTACACCCCCATATCAAGAACCCGCACCCCAGATTCCGAACCCAGTCCTAGAACCTGCACCCCCAATGAGTGCAGAAAACGTACAAGAACTTAGGACTTTTGGTGAGGAAATTTTAGAAAGTAGTGAACGGATGAGACAGGTGGGAGAGCGACTCGTCTGGAAGTATGACGAGCGCAATATGGATTTTTGGATAAATCCATATCCGTGAATGAGATGGTGGAGATGGTAATAGTAATAATAATATAATAAAATAAATAATACAATAATAATAATATATGTGTGTACGGATGCCTACTACTATTTATTTCAGTTGGTATTGTAATTTTTATTTCAGTACTGGTGTGTAATAGATAGTATATGAATAGAGTAAGTTGCAATGATCGACGCTTTTGGCTAAATTGCGTGTCATGTGATTGACTATATTAAATATTATTTTGTGATATTAATATGGGGTAAATGTTTAAAATTCAGATGGCCGACGAAGGAAATCAAGGAAATTTGAATAACGATAACCAGAGTAACATTAACTTGGTTAATGAGAATCCAAGTGTCAATAACAATGGAAACCAAGTGGATAATAGTGCTATCCAACACATAGTGGCACAAGGAATCATAGATGCAATGCCATTTATTCTTCAAACGGTTCAAGAAGCGAATAATAAAAGTAAACATAGCAGTAAGCGACCAATTGAACCAGAACACAGCATAAACAATGGCCCTGTACTTCAAGTGCCCATTCCCAAAAGAAGAAGAACCGTGTCTTACGGTTGTTCTTACAAAGAATTCTGGTCCTGTAAACCGATAGAATTCTCGGGAAATGAAGAACCTATTGCAGCTCTACGCTGGATAGAAAAGACCGAGGCTGTTTTGAAAATAAGTAAATGTGAGGAAGAGGACAAGATAATGTTTGCTTCCAATCTATTTAAGAACTCATCCTTAGAATGGTGGAACACTATCCTCCAGTCAAAAGGAAGTGATAGGGTATACAATATGGAATGGGAAGAATTTAGGAACATGGTAGAAAGGAAGTTATGCCCTCCTAATGAAAAAGAACAAATAGCAAACAAATTCCTAAACCTTAGGATGAATGGAGTGGATAGTAAGGGGTACACCAAGTTATTCTTTGAATATGCTAGAATAGTACCAACCCTTGCATCACCAGAGCAGGTATTAATCTCCCGTTACATTTGGGGATTAATTGGAGAGATTAGACATGTAGTCAAGGCAGCTAGACCTCAAACCATAGAAGAAGCTGTAGAACTAACAAACACCTTGACAGATGAACTAGTCCGTACCAAAGAAGAAGACCAGAGGAAAAACCTAGCCCAAAGACTTACCCAAGAATTCCGTTCTGGGAATTACAACCGTAGGAATATGGGTTCTACATCTGCACCTTATTGCAAGTATTGCAAAAGGAAGCATTCTGGAAAATGCTCTATATATTGCAATTTCTGCAAAATATCAGGTCACAAGGAAGAAGACTGCAGAAGAAAAGCCAACAATAGAGTATGCTACAATTGTGGGGAACAAGGTCATATTAAGCCAAACTGTCCAAAATTGGCTCCAGCTGTGAACAATAAGAACACTAAAAATGCTAGAGCATTTGTTCTGACTGCAGATGAAGCCAAGATGATTCCAGACATGATAGCTGGTACGTTTTTAGTTAATGATGTTTTTGCTAAAGTATTATTTGACTCTGGTGCAAACCAAAGTTTTATTAATACTTCATTTTACAAACTTCTAAATCAGTCATTAACTAAACTACCACAAGAATGTCTAGTAGAGACAGCTAATGGAGAAACCGTTAGGATTTCTGAAATCTTGCAGGGAGCAAGAATAGAATTTTTAAATCACAAGTTTATGGCAAACCTTTACCCAATGAATCTGGCATGATTTGACATTGTATTAGGAATGGATTGGTTAATAGCCAATAAAGCCAGTATTTTATGTGATCAAAAGTCAATTCAAGTAAATTCACCAAAAGGTGAAAAGATCACAATTGAAGGAGATAAACCATCTAGATCCACAAAATTCATCTCTGTGATGAAAACTGCAAGTTATTTAAGAAAAGGATCTATAGTGTATTTGATTTCTATAATCACTAACACTAAAGGAAAAGAACTAAAAGACATTCCAGTAGTGTCTCAGTTTTCAGATGTATTTCCAGAAGAATTACCAGGACTACCGCCGGACAGAGAGGTGGAATTCAGAATCCATCTACTACCAGGAACGTCCCCGATTGCCAAAGCACCCTACCGTTTGGCACCTGCCGAAATGCAGGAACTGAAGAAACAATTGGATGAATTGCTGGAAAACGGATTCATACAGCCAAGCTCATCACCGTGGGGAGCACCGATTTTATTTGTTAAAAAGAAAGACGGATCGATGCGTATGTGCATTGACTACCGTGAATTAAACAAGGTCACGATTAAAAACCGGTACCCATTACCAAGAATCGACGATCTGTTCGATCAACTGCAAGGAGCTCGATTTTTCTCTAAAATCGATTTAAGGTCAGGATATCATCAATTAAAGGTACAGGAAGAGGATATTCCTAAAACCGCATTTAGAACGAGGTATGGTCATTATGAATTTACTGTCTTGTCATTTGGTTTAACCAATGCCCCAGCCGCATTTATGGACATGATGAACCGAATATGTAAGCCATATTTGGATAAATTCATAATTGTTTTTATAGATGATATTCTAATTTACTCTAAAAATAAAGAGGATCATGCAAAGCATTTGCACACACTATTAAGTCTATTAAGAAAGGAAAAGCTTTACGCTAAATTTTCAAAGTGCGAATTTTGGTTAGAACAAGTACAGTTTCTTGGACACTTAGTCAATCATGAAGGAATTCATGTGGATCCAACAAAGATCAAGGCGATAACTAAATGGAAAACCCCTGAATCACCAACTGAGGTTAGAAGTTTCTTAGGATTGGCCGGTTATTATAGAAGATTTATTCGAGATTTCTCTAGAATAGCCATTCCTTTAACTAAGTTAACCTGTAAATCCATTAAGTTTGAACGGGGACCAAAACAAGAAGAAGCATTTAGAATTCTTAAGCAAAGATTAACCCATACACCCATATTAGCGTTACCAGAAGGAACGGAAGACTTTGTAGTCTATTGTGATGCTTCTAAATTAGGTTATGGATGTGTGTTGATGCAACGCCAAAAGGTTATAGCTTATGCATCTAGACAACTGAAGACTCATGAAGAGAATTATTCAACCCATGATCTAGAACTAGGAGCTATAATTTTTGCTCTTAAGATTTGGAGACATTATCTTTATGGTAATAAGTTTACCATATTCACAGATCATAAGAGTTTAAAATATGTTTTCAGGCAAAAGGAATTGAATATGAGACAAAGACGCTGGATGGAGATGCTTAGTGATTATGATTGTGATATCCAGTATCATGAAGGAAAAGAAAATGTAGTGGCAGATGCTTTAAGCCGAAAGTATCATGAAAAGTCAAAAAGGGTACGTTCTCTTAAATTAAATCTGCAAGTAGATTTAAATGATCAGATAAGAGAAGCACAAGAATCAGTAATCAAGGAAGAGACTGAAAAATTAAAAGGTATGATTAAGGAATTAGAACAAGGAGCAGATGGAATTTGGAGATTCCATGAAAAGAGAATATAGATACCTAAATTAGGAAACATGCATCATCGTATATTAGAAGAAGCCCATAAGTCTAAGTATACGATGCATCCAGGAAATGATAAAATAAAAATTTCTGGTGGATAGGAATGAAAAAGGACATAGCAGCCTATGTTTCTAAATGTTTAACCTGTTCACAAGTTAAAGCTGAACACCAGAAACCTTCAGGTTTGTTACAATAGTTAGAAATGCCAGTATGGAAATGGGAATTGATAACAATGGATTTTGTTACTAAATTACCCAAAACAAAGAAAGGAAATGATACAATCTGGGTGATTGTAGATAGGCTAACCAAGTCAGCTCATTTCCTACCAATGAAAGAAACTTTTAATATGGAACAGTTAGCTAAGTTGTATGTAAATGAAATTGTTTCTTTACATGGAATACCTTTATCAATTGTTTCTGATAGAGATAGCCGATTTACCTCTCATTTTTGGTCAAGTTTCCAAAAGGAAATGGGAACCAAGTTGAATCTAAGCACAACTTATCATCCTCAAACAGACGGATAAAGCGAAAGAACAATTCAAACGATGGAAGACATGCTTAGAGCTTGTGTAATTGATTTCGGAGGTAATTGGGACGATCACTTACCTTTAATACAATTTTCTTATAATAATAGTTATCACACAAGTATCAATGCTGCACCATTCGAAGCACTTTATGGACGAAAGTGTCGAACCCCTGTCCGTTGGGCAGAAATTGGGGAAAAGCAACTATCCGGACCTGAGATAGTGCAAGAAACCACCGACAAGATTATTCAAGTCTAGGAACGACTGAAAGCAGCACGCGATCGACAAAAGAGCTATGCTAATAACCGACGTAAACCATTGGAATTCCAAGTAGGAGATAAAGTATTATTAAAGGTCTCTCCTTGGAAAGGAGTAGTAAGATGCATCAAAAGAAGAAAGCTAAGTTCCAGATATATTGGACCTTTTGAGATTATTAGAAGAATAGGACCTGTAGCCTATCAGCTACAACTGCCAGAGGAAATGGCAGGAATACATGATGTGTTTCATGTATCTAATCTCAAGAAATGCTTAGCTGATGAATCACTAATAGTACCTCTTAAGGATATAGAGGTAAATGAACAACTCAAGTTTATAGAAAGGCCTCTACAGATTGAAGACAGGAAAGTCAAGAATCTCAAACATAAGAGATTAGTTCTGGTCAAAGTGAAGTGGGACTCCAAAAGAGGACCTGAGTATACATGGGAGCTTGAATCTGAAATGCAAAGGAAATATCCACACTTGTTCCAGTAGATCTCGAGGACGAGCTCTAAAACAAGGTGGGGAGGATGTAACAATCCTCAATAAAACGACACCCTCATAATATTTCCGACACCCTAGTATATTTTAAAATATCCCAATATGTCCCAAAATACACCCCATACGTGAAAACGGGCCCCAAATACATGTCGAGCCGCGTAAGGTAATCCATAACCCAAAATACACCCTGATTTTTTAAGTTGAGGCGGGCCGCGTAAGGTAACCCATAACCCTTACGCGGGCAGCGAGAGGCTCAAAAGGTGGCGCAGCCCGGTGCGGCCACGTGGCCCAACACATGTCGAGCCTAGTTGCTGATCCGGATGGGCTACACGTTGACCTGGAGTAAACGCGGGCCGCGTAGGCCCCGCTCTTGTGTTACGCGGGCCGCGAGAGAACCAGACTCAGCAACTATATAAGCAGGCCATCGGACTTCATTCGAATTCGCTCACAAATCATTTCTTTCTCTAAATTTCTGATAATAGGCATAATACTCGGGTATTATACCCCCTAATTAGCGAAGTTCTGCTCCGTTGTAAGTATTATAACCCCTGGATACGTATTAGATACACTGCCCGATTGATCTAGGGTTCCGTAACGACTGTCGTGGTTCTGCCCGACGTCGTTGGAATGCCGTCTTGGGGAGAGTATTACTAATGTTAAAATGGGTTATTATACTAACGCGTGTACATTTGTGTAAATTATAGATAATTCTCAGGAAACCCTTACCGAAAATCTAAGAAAGCAATGTGAGTAATCTCCTTTTTGTAAACAGTTTTTACAAAACCTTAACTATTTTACAATGCAATTTAGCAGTGATTGAGTCTTTGTAATTCTACGATTACTGCCGGTATGTTGGGGTTTTGTATACAAAATGTGAGTAACGTTACCATTGGACGAAGAGTTAGCCAATGTGTAATATGACCCACCAGTCAGGATTGACAGTACTGAATTAGTAATTGGGTAGATATAAACATTGTAATCGCCCTCAATACTGTTAAGTTTAAATTAAATTAATAATTCTTGATTAAACTGGGATTCACTCACCAGTATTTCCCACTGACAAATATTTTAAAACGCGTTTCAGGTAACACAATGTGAAAGCCAATTAGAAGCCAGATGGACAGCACTGAAGGCTTGGAAAAGTGGCTATAAAAGTTACCTAAATAAAGACGGTGTTTTAATTCAAATAAAATGTGATTTATCCCTATAAATTAGCTTGTAATAAAAACTTGGGTTTCATCCCAATATGTTTATTTATATATAAATGGTGGTTTTACTCTAATAAACATTTCCTAACTACGGTCCTGATGAAAATTCCGCTGCCAAAATTAGACAATACACGATACCACCGAAACTGGTTCGCGGCCGCCCGTTCCCGGGACAAATAAGGGATCGGGGGTTGCGACAGTATACAAGCTTGAGGTCTTCTACTTTGAAGATTACCATTCAAGAAGCATCATCCTTTTCACCTACTTCTTCTTTGAAAGGTAGTATTCTAAAACACCCTATGGTTGTGTTTGATAGCATGCATGTTTGTATATGGATCCGGGTTATTGGGGTTTACATATAAAATGTGTTTTATATCTTGAAGTAACATGTTTTAAATAATTATTCCGCTGCGTTTTTATTTTATAGGGATAAAATAACTTTGAAAACATGTGAAAATCCCTACAAAACCAACCCAAACAACACCCACCAATCAAGAGCCACCACGTCATCACCCATTTGCCTTCCACGCCGGTGATGAAACCCCCGCACTCACCACCACCCACACGCAGGCAGGTGTACCCAATATGGAGAGGCTTCCACGCCACAAATCCACGCCCACTCCGCTTGCTCTAAGTAAGAAATTTACTTCTTATATGGTCATATTACCTTATGTCCTTTAACATGTTAAGCAGAAAAGCATCTCTTCATGCTGAGATAATGTAACACCTCGTAAAATCGTGTCCAATGATGTGTTGACACGTGCAATAAACCCTAATAAAGTCAAACGTTGACTATGAGGGACTAATTTCATCAAAAACAAAAACTATGAGTATAGAGGGACTAAAGTGTCAACATGCCAAACTTGTGCCTCTGATTGACCACACGCGATGAATATATTCTTAAACGAGTAAATTGTCGGACGTATGAAGCCATTTATGAAAGTAAACAAAAGTTTACAAGATGCAGGGGTTAAACGTGTCAACATGTTAATTCTTACCTCTGAGTGACCTTTTAACGAACCTGGGACTTCGTAATGTTCTATTATACTCTCAAGAATATATGATAACAATTTCACGAGGTTTCGATATCGTTATGTGTTATTTACGCAAATTCCCAAGAATAAGGGTTAAAAGCGTCAACGAGACAAAACTAGTGTTTTCGGTGATCGTTTAACGAAACCGGACCTAACGGTGCTTGGTTATACTCTCTAGATCATCTACAAACCAACTACAAGGACTAGAAGTGCCAAAAATAAAAGTTACATTGCATATAAAGGTGTAGGGACTAAACATGACAAGTTTAAAACTTGTTTGCTGGACTTTTGTGTGGTAGCGCTGCGCGACGCCTACCCCCTTTGCTGTCGCGCGACGCGACGCCCCTATCTGGGCAGAATCTGTTGGCCAGCTGCAGGTTACCTTCTTCCTTGATCCCCAAACAAACATAACTCGAATTCTATGGCCTTGTTGATGGTTTTTTATACCACTTGGACACCTGGAGCCATCCTACATCATCCCTTTACACCTGTAATGATCTAGAGGAGGTTCTATACACTATAAATAGAGGCATTTGGCTCTCTTTCTCCTTGCACCTTCATTCTAAATCACCTCTCTCACTGGCTTGAGCTTTTCTTGAGCTTTCTTTGGGATTCTTGATCAAGAGGGAGCCCACCATAGTTCAATCTTCGTGCTAGGACCTGTTGTAAGTGTCCTTAGCCACTCTAGTATGGTTTTTATATGTTTAAAGACCAAAAGTCAAATTTGTCGTAATAACACTTTGACTTTTAGTTAGACCGTAAACGGTCAAGCCATAGTTCGCAATGAACATGATTACGTGATCGTAATTAGGTAGGTGTTAATCCCTGAAAAGGGCACCTCCTAAGAATCACGTTTGCTTGGTCAATTGACAAGTTAACGTATTGACACTTTAAAAAGTCAATGGGTCAGATTTTAAAATAATGATGATTTGAGTTTAAAAGTATTTTAAAATATGTTTTATCACTTAAAAAACTCGGTAATAATTATTAGAACATGTGTAAACATGTTTGGCTCGTCAATTCCAGTCTTAGGGTCGGTTCGCAACCGAAAGTTGTGGAGTTTGACTTCTGCTTTGACTTTCGTTTATGAACCGAATTAGAACTAGTATGCTACTGATTTAAGGTCCCGTTATGATCGTATTATGATGTAGCATAATCCTCTGAGGTTATATTACATGATCATAGTAGTAATCTGAGTTTTATGCGAGTTTCCGTAAATATGCCATACTTTGACTATTTTTCCCTTTTATTTAAAAATGAGGTTTTAGACACCCATAAGCTATCAAACAACTTAGGTACTGATATGTGAACATGTTTAAAATATTTTGATGCTACGAATCTGATCATAAACTGAGTTTGTGGATATCGTCGTAAATTATGCCATGAATTGACTAAAATGCCCTTTTGGTGCATAGATCGGTTTAAGCATAATTTATCACACCAAACTCATTGCCTACTGATGTATATCATAATTAGGATATTTTGGGATATCAATTCTGTTTATGGATTGAGTTTATACACGAGTTCTTGAATTATGTCCTTAAATGACGATAATGCCCTTTTCGCACCTAAAATGGTTTTGAAAGCATATTTTTATACAAAATATTTTGACTACTGATATGTTATATTAATTAACATATATTGGACATATAAACTTGATCATAACGTCAATTTTCCTAAAAGATCGCAGATATCGTCATTTAACGACTTTAACGTCGTTTCGGCGTGTAGTATGGTTTTAAACCATAACTACCAACCAAGACTTGTTACCTACTGATTTTATAAATCATTTTTAAATATTTTTACAGTAGGTATATGTTATAAACTCAGATTCCCAAATTAGCCTTCAAGACTATGTGTGAAATTACCAAAAAGCCCCTACGGAGCATAGTTTGGTTTTAAACTATAAAACACACATATGTTTGATATCATACTGATATTATATCATAAATAAAGTGTTTTCAAAGAATTTTTACGATCGTAACATCAGATTGTACTCAAGTTCCTTTTATACGTCGTAAAATGACCAAAACGCCCTTACGAGGCATAGTTTGATTTTAAAACCTAAACGGGCATACAAGTTGATATCCCACTGATATTATAACTTGTTTAAAGTATATTGGCATATGGAACTTGTTCATGACTCATCTAGTTACTCGTTATCGCTTATATGCGTACGGTTAGACTTACGTAACTAGTTTATGTAACTTTGCCGAAACGGGTTTAACCTTATCATTTTTATCTCAAAATCCAGAATGTACTTGGTTTACCCATATTATACAAGTCTTCATACTTGTTGGGTCTAAATAACATTCTATTCCGATCATCGCTTAATCTAGCGTATTGTACCGTTATTAATACTTTAAGCTAGCCGGTCTAGGTCTATGACCTAAATAAGACCCGTTAGCATTCTAAATTGGTTATATATTACCATCATTCCAGACTAGAGCCTCCCGGTAAAAGCTATCTGCATTTAATTAGATTGGATACGGCTGAGTTATATAAATCTTGCTGTAAATCGAGTAGTAGCTTAGGTAAATACTTTTAACTTATTTTCCTTTATACGGGCTTGGGATACGGTAAAATATTACTGCTTGGTCGGGTATGGGTTCATTTGGTCGGATTGTGATTAATAAATCCGCATAACCCGTTTTAATCTGTTTTGTTTGATAACATAAATATTGGGGGTTAATACGACCGTGTCCTGGATATCCTCGGCTCATTTCATTTGAAAATGGCCACGACCTATGCATGGGGTGTAGGTATACACCTGACAGATGCAAATGCTAAATAACACACATGTTGGGGATAACTCCTTTGTGGGTTTTATAGTGGTGAGTCGGTTAATCATGACCGGCTTCCAAACCGGCCCCATATGTATGACAAACATGTAATTCTGTATACAAGATTTTATATAAAAATTGTCCCAAGTTATAAATGGTTTTGCTCCTGGTGCGCCTAAATCAATTTTCATAAACTCTTTTCAAAAGAGTCAGTTAATTGTATTTACCAGTGAAAACTGACGTATTTTCAAAAGACTAAGTGACAGGTACTACACGTAATAGGCTGGGAGCTGCTCGGTGTCGAAATAGGGGATCTTGCAAATCCTTAAAGATGCCTTAAAGTCTGCTAAACTTATTTTCATACATTTTGTAATGATCCGCCTGTGGATTGATATTACAAGCTCGTCTATAATAATACTTTGATATTTTCAGACAATTGGGTTTGTAATAATATTTTATATTCCAAGACTTCCGCTGTGCTATTCCGTGTATTTTTTACCATGACGATACTAATCTTACGTCACAATACTCCCCCCACCGGGCTGAGCTGTAAATATCGTGTAACACCTCGTAAAATCATGACCAATATAATAAAGACACGTGTCATGGACTTTAAACGTGTAAAGAATTATTTCTGAGGGACTGAAGTTGTCAAACAATGTAAATATGTGAATAAAAGGGATCCAAAGTGTCAACATGCCATTCTTGTGCCTCTGATTGACCTCACACGACGTTCGTATTCTTTAACGAATAAATTATCGAACTTGAAAAGTTGTTTGTGCTTAAAATAAGGATCTTGTGAAACATAGGGGTTAAAAGTGTCAACATGTTGAAAGTAACCTCTGAGTGACCTTTTAGCGATCCCAAAAACATTGTGATAATTTATTTTGATCTCAAGAATAACGGATATTAAATTCGTGGAGTTTCGGCGCATTTAAATAATCAAAGTATTAATTTCAAGTAATAAGGGTCAAAAGCGTCAACGTTGAAATTTAGGAATTGTCGGGTGATCGTATAACTAATCAGGAGCTTTACGGAGTTTGTTTATGACTTAGAGTCCTTAAAAGTTAAGTTTAAGGGTTAAAAGTGCGATAAAAACAAGTTAAAACAAGTTTTGAAGGACCAGGGACCAAAAATGCAAAGTTGGAAACTTGTTGACCGGATGTTCACCTTGACGCGGGCCGCGTAGGCCATATGGCAGTTCTTACGCGGGCCGCGTAGAACTGCCAGGTGCAGAAAATGGTGTCAGGTGCCTGTGCAGCCAGTTCCACCGCCTTTGAGAGCCTTGTTTTCGATTCCAGGGGCTGAGCCAATGGTATTTCATGCATAGGGACACTTGGATTCATCAGGGATCAATGGTAGACTCATGTGGAATGATCTTGTGCAATTAAATTTCCTATATAAGAACTCTATGTTGCAACCATAAACTTGCTCATTTCAAAATCATTTCAAACCCCTCTCTGGAGCTCTCGGGACTTCAAGCAAGATTCCACAAGCTCCTAATTCGTGCTAAGAACCTTTGTAAGCATTATTAGCTCCTCTAGTTTAAGTTTCATTAGCTTAATGACCAAAAGTCAAAGCCGTCGTAATTAAGCTTTGACTTAGTGATTAATCACTAATGGTCCAGTCATTTTTCGAATTGAAAGTGGCCATGAGTTGATAATTATGTGGGTAATAAACCCTTAAAAGGGCACCCTCTGATTTCCACTCTAACTTGGTCAATTGTCAGGTCAAACTTAATATAAAAAAAGTCAACAGAAAGATATTTTGCAAATAAATTCATAATTATCAATGTAGAAGCTATGGAACCTGTTTTAACACTAAAATAACATGGTAATTAATGTAAGAACATGTCTAAGCATGTTCAACCCGACAATTCTGAGTTTAGGCTCGGTTCGAAACCGAAAGTCGCAAAAGTAGACTTTTGCTTTGACTTTTAGTTCTGACCCGATTTAGATTGTTTTAGAAATGCCTTAGGGTTCCAGTAGGACCATATTACATGTTAGTATAACCCTCTGAGTTTATACAATGTGGTTCCTTTGTAATCCTAGTTCATTGCATGTTTCCGTTAAACGCCTAAAATTGACCGTTATGCCCTTTTGACATTAAAACGAGATTTTTGAAAATGTGAGAGGACAAAAACCTTTATTACGGATTTATAAACTTGTCCTAAAAATTTGACATCAGTTTGAGGTCTAAATTAGGAGTTATGCTCAATATCGTAATTTGAAAGCTTTTTATTAATTAAACGACATATTTAACATAAAGCCTATTTAGACCCGAATTTTTACACCAAACCTTTTACCCACTAATGTAATATAATATTCTAGGATTTTTGAAGATTTTTATTAATTTTTAAACCGATCATATCATGGGGTTCTTGCTTTGATTCGGTAGTTGTCGGTTATACCCTTTTTGCTAATAAAATGAGTTTTACATAACATTTTGATACCAAACTTTTTGCTACTGCTTTCTTATGATAAATAAAATATTTTAAGCCTTCTGGACTAATAAAAATCTCAGCTTTCCTTAAATAACCTGAAAATCGCCTTAAACCGACTCTTTAAGCGTTTTAAACGCATAGTATGGATTAAAACTATTTTTGACATATAAGACTTAATACCTACTGATGTTTTAAGTAAATTTTTATACTTTAAAAGTAAGCAAAAGTTTTGAACTCAGATTTTTAAATTTGACCTTTAAAGCATATGTGAAATTACCAAAATGCCCATACGGTGCATAATTTGGTTATAAATGATAAATTTCACATATATGCAATACCCTACTATTATGACTTGCAAAAACAAATATTTTTACTGATAATTTTAGACCAGAACCTCAGATTAATATTTAATCTCTTTTATCACCTTTAAATGACCAAAATACCCCTACGGGGCTTAATTTGAGTTTAATTTCGTTTTGGGCATAATGGAAGGTATCCTACTGATATCACAACATATTTAAGGCATATTAACTTGTTAAACCTGTATATGACTCTTTGGGTAACCCGTTATGCATTATTCACATTCGGTACGGTTTATATAACTAGTTTCCATAAATTAACCGAAACGGGTCAAACCTTATCATTTTTATCTCAAAATCCAGAATGTGTTTGGTTTACCCATACTATACAAGTCTTCAAACTTGTCGGGTCTAAATCACATTCTAATCCGGTCTTCGCTTAATCTTGCGTTTTGAACCGTAAACCTTTCTTTAAAACTAACCGGTCTAAGTTTAAACTTAAGTAAGACCCGTTAGGAATCTAATAGGTTATTAAAACCTTCGTTCCAGATTTAGGATCCCAGTAAAAGATATTTGCACTTGCTGATTGGGTACGGCTGGGATAAATTGTATAATTTCCTCAGGTAAATACTTTTAACTTATTTTCCCTTATACGGGCTTGGGATACGGTATATAAAATACCGCTTGGTCGGGTATTGAATTTTAATCATATGAAGGTTAAATCATTGAGATAACCCGTTTAATCTGTTTTGTTTGTTCTAAGCCTTTGGGGGGTTAATGACCATGTCTTGGATATCCTCGGCTCATTCATTGAAATGGCCACGACTTAAGCACGGGGTGTAGGCATACACCTGCCGGTGCGTATGTAAAATTAATAAACCCACCTGTTCGAGAATAACTCGCCGTGGGTTATATTATGTGGTGTGTCAATTAATCTTTAACCCGGTATTCAGCCCGGGCTACTGAACGTATAACAAACATATAATTCTTTTACAAGTTTATTTTTAAATAATTATCCCAAGTTATAAAAGATTATTTGTGCCTTGTGCATCCAAATCAATTTTATAAACACTTTTCAAAAGAGTCAGTTAATTGTATTTACCAGTGTAAACTGACGTATTTTTTCAAAAGGCTAAGTGCAGGTACTAGGCAGAATAGGCTGGCTACTCCTGAGTGAATTAAATAAAGAGTTATGCAAGCTTTATCACTTTAAAATCTGTTGAACAATATTTCCTTTGTTTTGATCCGCCTGTGGATCCTTTTACATTCCGTTTGTAATACACTTGTTACTTTCATTCGGTTTATAATATTATTACTTTTAGACTTCCGCTGTGCATTAAACTGTGATATATTGACTATGATGATATCAACTATGTCACGATACTCCCCACCGGTAATACGTGGAAATATCGGGGTGTGACAGGTTGGTATTAGAACCAACATTGAGTGAATTAAACACTAGCCTTTTGTGTTTAATCTCAATGACACAGTTGCACATTCCTTGACTTCCAAGTCTAGGCAAAGGACATAGGACTAATCCTAATCTTTTATTTTGTCCTTTATTGTTTTCCTTTGTTGTTTCTTTTGTTTGTGTTGACAGGAACAGAAGATGCCTCCGCGTATTAGAGGAAGAGGCGGTAAGGCCCCAATCTTCACCAGCCATGACCATGAAGCAGGGCCATCACACCGGCGAACTCCTTCAGTGACGATGAGCACGAGTCCCCAAGAAGACTGGAGGACATAGTTAGAGCTGGCGAGGCGTTCTATCTCGCTAAGCTCCTCACCTTCGTACCATGATTCCTTCGGGCTCCATCAAGGCAACGAGTCCGATCATTCTCGTCACTCCTACTTACCACTAAAGCGGTCAAGTTCTCACCGTGCCTTTGAGGACCCAACCCCGTACTTGCAGAGCTGGTTCAATCCGGCAAATCAGGTGCAAGAACCAGTGGGTTTTAACCCATTGGGACCAGAAGATCATTTCTCTGGTGATCAAAACATGGACTTGGATGAAGACACGGACCCTGCCGAGCCACCATCTGGGACGCCCACGCATCCCATAGAGATTTCAGACGGATCGTCTTTCCACGGATCGCCATACCGAGGCCCAGACAGCTATAAAGCAAGGTTTGCCTCGTACCCTTGGGAGTTCACTCCCCCTTTCAACCCACAGCCTCAGCAGCAGCAGGATCCCTCTGAGGATTCTCGTTTTCAGGCGGTCACTCCACCACCCCCAACCCTCCAGTAGCAGTCATTACCCGCCACTGTATGAAGACCTACAGATGGGTGGGCCTTCAAACCCAGTTTCCGAGGTGGACTCTGTTCCAGTCGCACCACCACCACCACCACATGTGCGTTTTGATAACCCAATACCTTCATACGCTGGTGTAGCATCGTATAACCCCTTTGAACAGCCAGGCCACTCTGGCTACAATTACTATAATGCCCCCGATGTTGACCCATACCTTGTAGCGGCAAACTATAATGCCCTTCATCCTGAGGGGCCCTACGGAGCCCCATATCAGACTGGGTACCCGGCCTATGGGTACCAATACCCGCCACCTCCTCAACCTCCACAGCAACAGCAGCCGCAGCCGCCGCAAATCCAGCCACCGCTACAGCAGGAGATTCTTCAAAGGTTGAGCCAGGTGGAGCGGGAGGTTCAAGAAGAGCGTAGAAGCCACCGGGGATTTCTTAAGGGTTTGGCAAATTTAATCAAGGGGAAGAACAAAAGGGATCATTAAAATTCCTTGTTTGTTTGTTTGTTTGCTTTGTATTTCCTTTAATTTCAATTAAGTCCCTATGAGGACATCTATTTATGTACCTAGTCCATGCGAGGACTTGTATTTTCAATTTAGCCCCTGCGCGGGCACGTTATTTCTGTTAAAGTCCCGTTTAGGGCAATTATGTACTCTTTTTAATTTTAGTGGAATGTTTGAATTTAAAATTTCACTTTTGTCATTATATGCATAAATATAAAATATGAAATAAATAAAGTATCATTCCTTTTATAAGATCTGCCATTATATATTAAACAAAATCTTAAAGGCAAAACCTAGCCATGTGTCATTTTAAGACAGGGCCATGATGGTGGTTCCTTATTAAGATTCAATTCCTTGTTAACATCTGAAAGCGTGTTAACACTCCTGGCAAATGTGATTCGATAAATCACATAAGTCATCCTTATATTGGATTCTTCCAATTCCTTTCATTGGTTATAAATTAAACATCCATTAGCGATGTAATGCCTACGGGCCATAATTAATGTCCTTTGAGACTAAAGACAGTTGTAGTCTATGACTCTCTGTCAAGAAAAGGTAATGAACTATGTTCAAGCCTTAATGCCTCGATTCTATAAAATCATGGCTTATGAATTAAATTTGTCCGTGTGACTAGGCCTTTTGAATGCCACCTATTATCCTAAATAATTTATAACTGGGATAAAATATAATAAAAATTTAAATAAATTAAATTAACCAATATGGGTTGTAGTTACCATGGTTAATGAATTGCCATAAAAGACAATTCCATAATAGACTCCTGAATAAATCATTATCATTAATTTTATGTAGCAATCAAGCTACATGGCAGAATCTGAAGAAGTCAACAGTCACCCTCGGGAAAATCATGATACTACCAGGATCAACGTAACCGGTGCGGAACTTCAAGCATTGATTGATAATGCTGTTACCAAAGCCATGGATAGGCAATTTAATGAATCAAGCGGGACTCGAAGCAAGACCCTATCTGCACCTCATTCTAAATCACACCCTAAGACTCGCTCTGTGGCTCATAGCAAGCCACCATCTAAAACTCATGAGTCGAAAAAGGATGACGACCGACACTCCTCAAATCAGCATAGTATACCGTCTAAGAAGATTGTATTCAACCAAGAGCCACGTGCAAAGACCTGTTCATATAAGTATTTTGTCTCCTGCAAGCCCAGGGATTTCACTGGGGAAAAAGGAGCCATTGATTGCATGATGTGGCTAGACGAGATGGATACAGTGGTTGATATTAGCGGATGTGCGGAGCAAGATATTGTGAAGTATGTTTCACAATCGTTCAAGGGAGAAGCTCTAGCTTGGTGGAGGTCCTTAATCCAAGCTACTGGTGTTGGACCGTGTTCCGACCCTAAAAAGTCAGTCAAGGCAGTTCATCTTTGTGTACAAAGGCGGAATCAGTGTATACAAAGTAACAACAACTTTTCCTCTTTAATTTCTTCTCTATTGATGCTTTCTGAATACAATTTGACAGAGTTTCGACACCACAAGCATGACCTGGTTTCGCTCCAAGTTACAAATGAAGTCACACATGGAGGTATTTATAGATGTGGCTGATTTCGCTCATATGGCATGACCATATAAGCGAAACCCCATGTTGACACATAAGTGAAACCACCTAGTTACCTAATAAGCGAAACCTACTGACCCTATAAGCGAAATCACTCTTAACTATGTACATATGAGCGAAATAGCAAGCTCTGATTTCGCTTATAATGACACTTATGTCATTATGAGCGAAATTAACATTCTAAACCCTAATTTCACTTTTAAACTCTAATCATGACTATCTTAACCTAAGACTTGATGTAAACGTAGTCAACAGACATTTCATGCACCAACAGACTCCCCCTTGGATGTTGACGAAGTTTTCGGCTCTGAATATTCAGTCTTGGTCTTTTCTCCAACTCTCTGTCTTTACATCATAAATATTCTATCTTCACAGGTTCACAATCTAGTCCTGGCTTCATCTCCAGACTTCCCTTTGACCATTGATCCAGACTCCCCCTCTCAATATGCTAGAATCTGAGGTATTGATCTGGTTCAAGCTTTGACATTTAGCTTCCGTGGGAATAATGAAATCCAAAACCTGTTACCCTGCACATCCTCTACCTCAACATAAGTTTCACAAATTTATAACAATTGAATTTAAGAAACTTACTGGTAGACATCATTTATTCAACAAACATACTAGTTACATCAAGTTCAAATGAATGACCTTGATTAACTAAACACACAATCTTTCAAAACATTTGTATATGACATTCAAAATTTTCAACATATTCTCCCAACCCAATGTAGTTCATCATATTTAGCACTCGAATTTTGAATATCAGCTCTTCAACATTAGTTGTCGAAAATCTTTTTGAATTTTTGTTTTTGAATGAAATGCAGTAAACAAATATATACAAAAAATATTTTTGTGAGTTTGTGTAAGAGGATCATATCAGTTTATGAGACAAATCACTAGCACCGTTAAGCTTTAATCATTTTAAGTTCTAAACGATTCACCTTGATTGTCGATATACTGATCCATCTTAAATACTCACACAAATTTCAATTTACTCAGGATACGATTTAGATGTCTTATGAACTTAGCTCATTCATGTGTCCCACCTCTTGAATATACTCCCGTATCCAGAATCCCAATATTCAGTCTTACAGGTGAGTATACTACAATGATATCTGTATATAAATTAGGTAATGCGAGGGCCGAGGGATCTCAGGTCGATACTTCCGTATACGCAGAGAGATATCAGCTTCGACTTTACGGTATGTCCCCTTTAGAGGATCTTTTAGCTACAACAGCAGCGACTATCAATTTTATTGTTTCATCTGCATGCTGAGGGTTTATGCTATGTTTTAAGCATTTGAAGAAAGTATTATCCAAGGACTAGGTCAGAACTTCCATTCAGCAGAAGTCCCGGAATAATACCCCAGACATCATTGAGTATAAAAACCTAGTATATCAGAATACGAGACCTTTCAAACAAGATTTCAGGGGTTACCTATATATCCAAGTAGTGTTCCCCACGAATTTCACAAGTTTGAAATTTTAGGTTTATATCCCGAATAAATCTACTAAATGTGCGAAAACCTATCGACACATCATTAGTGAAGCCGTTTATCACATTTGACATTTCATATCTTTAGCATGCTGTGATAGTTCACTGATTTACTATCATTTCCTCTTTTTCACAACAAAACTCATTTTTGATTTTTCAATGTTTTTGACATTTTCAAATTTTCAAATTTTTTTAAAAATTTTTCTCCCCCTAAAATCAAAATATGTTTCAATTTTGATTTTCTGGGAAAATTTGAAACAAACTTTACAAATAAAATGACAAACTAATATCAAATCACTTCAATTCGCCATTCACCTGGCATAAACAATCAGAACTCCCCCTGTCAACAAACTATTTTCCCATTGTGATTTCAAAACACTTAAGTTTGTTTTAATCAAATGTTTCTTTCGGAAAATTAGTTTTGTTGAATTAATCAAACCGCTTGCTGGTTAGGGGATTACTTCATCACTTTGTTCTCCTTTAATCATTTTGAAAGATTTAACAGTTCAAGATTCTATCAACACAAACACTTGTAGGAAATCAAGTACAATTTAATGTCCCTGATTTACCACATGTAAGGCGAAAAATCACCAGAGTGAAATTTCTCAAGAAAGATGCCGATTCATGTTCCACGCTTACCAACCTGGGAACTCCGGCAAGTCAGGTTTTTCTATTTGAAAAGATTCACCCAAGCCTGACCAGCCTTGGGTGATTTTGAATTCTTGTTCAACAATGATGGAAAATTTGCATCATCCATTGTTAAACCTGAATTCTCAGATTTTACCTCAACAACGGGCTCTTCTGGCTTTGACGAACCAGAATCATTGCCTGAATGTGGCTTGTCTGACTTTGAGACGTCAGATTCATCGCCAACAACTTTCTTTTTCTCCTTTTTCTCTTTTGTCCTCAGATTTGCATCTGAAGAATTCAATTTACTTGGCTTTGCAGTCGAGTGAATTGATTCATCAGAACTTTTATTCAATCTGTCTGGTGAACCCGAGAACAAAATCTTCTCCAGATACTCTCTCGCCTTCTTCCTTTTCTTTCGCAGTCTGTCTTTCTGCCCCTGTGAAAGCTTCACTTTCTTTTCTTGAACTTTAGGTTCTTGAACCTTCTGTTCTTTGGGCTTGATGTTGACTGGTTTCTTTGCCATTCTTTGAGATTCAACCCTCGATCTTCCCATTGATCTCCTTGGGCAATCTCTGGCAATATGTCCTCTGATATGACAATTATAGCATCTTCTTGTTTCATAATTCCAATTCTGGCAGTTAACAACAATGTGTCCTCTCACACCACAGGTGTAACACACTCTGTTATCGTACCATCCACTTCTGTCAGTCCAAACCTTCAGATCATAACATTGTTTGGCTTGGTTATAGTCATTTCTCCTCTTCAATGCTGGATTTGGCTTTTGAGCACTGTGGTCAAACCTGCACCACTTATTACCAACATTTTGTAAGTTTTCATTTTTAGATTTTTGTGGTTTTTTATAATGATTGGATGACTTAGCTGATGAGCTTTTATTTTCACTGTTAGGATTTTTCAAATTTTTATCTTTTTATTTCTGTTCTGCATTCTTCTTAACAGGTTTTTGCTTTGAGCATTCACCTATTTCAGTAGATTGCAACACAGTATTTTTAAATTTTTCTTGTAAATCTAAAAATATTTTCCTTTTCTTTTCTTTTTCTTTTTCATCATCAGCTTTGTCATCACAATCTTCAATTTTGACTTTGTCAAAATTTTTGACATTGTCACTTATTGGAACAACGTTGATTGGTTTTGGACACACATATGGTGCAGAAGTCACAAAACTTTTCAACTTGTTTTCTAAATCAGCAATTTTCTTTCTATTACCTTCGGCTTTATGCTCAAGTTGAATGATTTTATCAAGATGAGAATTTATTGCACATTGTTTTTCGAGATTATTTTTACCAAAAACATCTCTCTCATCTTCTAAAATCTTTAACTGACTTTTGAAATCATTTTCTAATTTTTAAAAATTTTTGTTTTCTGATGACAAACTCTCAACATTCTTCAAAAGTTTGTCATTTTCAGATCTCAATTTCTCGTAGTTCAAGCGCAACTCCAGAATCTGTTCATCATCAGCTTTCTTCCCATCTTTCAAAGCTTTGTTTTCCAATGTCAAATTCTCCGTATCACTCAAGAATTTGGCATTGTCTGCTTCAAGTTTATCACATTTTGAGCATTTTTCATTCATCTTTTCAACATCAACTTCTTTCTTTGTAATTACTTCTTCAAAAACCTGCTGTTTTTCAGTAACAGCTTCTTTCCCTTTCTTAGTTTTTACTGCTTCCACTTTGACTTCCTCTAAAGCCTTCTTCTTCAAATCTTCAACTATCTTTTTCACCTCTTCTTCTTTTCTTTTCTTCATTTCTACCACCTTTGGTAAACTTGCTTCACAAACCTCTCTTATCTTCTTCTCCAAATCAGGCAAATATGCTTTATCAGATAACCTTCGTGTGTTGAAAGTAGCTTGCCTTGGAAGCAAATTTGTTACAGCTTTGAAATCCACTTTTGATGGGTCAGCAATTGGATTACCCCGTGGATCCATGTAACATTTCAACTCTTCATTCCATCTTTTAGCTCTCTGGGCTTCTTTGAATGGTTCACTTAATTTTCCGATTTCCCACCTTGCGTAATCTATTTTCCACCATCTATCAGGATCAACCTCACTGCTTGACATCTTCAAACACCTGAGAACAAGCAAACAAATTTAATCAGTTTAAACAATATCCAATAATCTGAAATACACTGACACTTGGTTGTCGTGAAATGATCTTGACGTGAAAAAGTTCACTTTCAAGTGAAATATGACTCTCAAACGAAATCAGATTTTAACCAAGTATTCCCTTATAAGCGAAATCAAGAATAACACTATGAGCGAAATTAGACTTTAAGTCTTTAGATTGAAATCAGGTTGACTTTTGTGAATCAAAAGCAAAATCAACAACTTGTCACAAAAAGCGAAATCAGTATGTTGACACAAAAGCGAAATAGCAACTTTGACAGAAAAGCAAAATCAGATCTGTTCCTAAAAGAGAAATCAGAATGTCCTTATCAGCGAAATCAGGATGTATCTATGAGCGAAATTAGGATGTCTCCAAGAGCGAAATCTGATTTTTGTGTCCGAATGAGCGAAATTAAACAATTATCCCTCGATGTTCACAAAAGCGAAATCAAGTTTTTAGTTGATTTTTACCATTTTTAATCCGTATTTTAACCTGATACTTTCTAGGGTTTGTTAATTGTATGTTTTACACGTTATACTCGAAAATCAGGTCATTTCAACCGTAGGAACCGGTTCAAATCGAAAAAGTATGAGAGAAAGTGAGAAGAAGTAAGAGAATCGTGTAGAATCAAGCTGTAGTAGTATGAACTCCTCGTCCTGAGCTCTGATACCACTTGTTGGACCGTGTTCCGACCCTAAGAAGTCAGTCAAGGCAGTTCATCTTTGTGTACAAAGGCGGAATCAGTGTATACAAACTAACAACAGCTTTTCCTCTTTAATTTCTTCTCTATTGATGCTTTCTGAATACAATTTGACAGAGTTTCGACACCACAAGCATGACTTGGTTTCGCTCCAAGTTACAAATGAAGTCACACATGGAGGTATTTATAGATGTGGCTGATTTCGCTCATATGGCATGACCATATAAGCGAAACCCCATGTTGACACATAAGCGAAACCACCTAGTTACCTAAAAAGCGAAACCTACTGACCCTATAAGCGAAATCACTCTTAACTATGTACATATGAGCGAAATAGCAAGCTCTGATTTCGCTTATAATGACACTTATGTCATTATGAGCGAAATTAACATTCTAAACCCTAATTTCACTTTTAAACTCTAATCATGACTATCTTAACCTAAGACTTGATGTAAACGTAGTCAACAGACATTTCATGCACCAACAACTGGAAAGATTCCGTTATACAACTTAACATGGGCTCAGTTTGTTGCGTTAATCAAGGAGAATTTTTGTCCTCAACATGAAGTTGAGAAGATCAAGACTGACTTTCTGACATTGGTTATGAAGAACTTGGACTGTCAGGCATATCTCACGAGTTTTAACACCATGTCTCGATTGGTTCCTTACTTGGTGACACCGGAACCAAAACGTATAGCCCGTTTCATTGGGGGTTTAGCCCCGGAGATCAAAGCTAGTGTGAAAGCATCTCAACCTACTACCTTTAGGTCAGTAGCTGATTTGTCATTATCTCTTACCCTTAATGCGATCAGGCAGAGGTCGCTTAGAAATTCTGATGAGGGGAAGAGGAAATGTGAGAATGAGAACTCACACCGTTCAGATAAGAAACATAAAGGGAACTCTGACCACAAGAAGAGTTCAGGGTTCAAGAAGGATGACCAACAATCGGGTGAGAAGCCCAAATGCAAGACATGCAAGAAGCGTCATCTGGGAAAGTGCAGATATGAATCGAAATCCCAATCGCAGCCTATGGCTTGTGGGATTTGTAAGTCTAGTGAGCATAAGACATTGGACTGTAAGAAGATAAAGGATGCGACTTCTTACAACTATAACAAGAAGGGGCATATTAAGTCTAACTGCCCAAAGTATGCCAAGAAACCTGAAGAAGGTAAGAAGATCAATGCTAGGGTCTTTCAGATGAATGCTCAAGAAGCAATCCAAAATGACAACGTGATAACAGGTACCTTTCTTATCAATGATGTTTATACAAGGGTGTTATTTGATTCAGGTGCAGATAAGTCATTTGTGGATGATAAATTTTGTAAGTTATTAAATCTGCCTGTTAAAACCCTAAGCATAAAATATGAAGTAGAACTGGCCGATGGTACCATAGAAACAGCTTCAACTGTGTTAGATGGATGTTTTATATCCATTAGGAACCACTCTTTTCCGTTATCTTTGCTTCCTTTGAAATTAGCTAGTTTTGACATAGTGATAGGCATGGATTGGTTATCTCATAACCAAGCCCAGATTCTTTGTGACAAGAAACAAGTGGTTATCAAGACTCCGTATGGTGAGCCACTTACCATACAGGGAGACACTCAGTATGGGTTGCCTAAGCAAGTGTCTATGCCTAAGGCGTAAAGGTGTTTGAAGAAGGGTTGTGTCATTTACATGGCACAGGTAACTGTTGATGAACCAAAACCCAAGGTTGAAGACATCCCTGTTATTTCTGAATATCCAGAAGTATTCCCTGAAGAACTACCTGGTTTACCACCAGATAGACAAGTGGAGTTCAGAATTGACATTATTCCTGGAGCAGCACCTGTTGCAAGAACACCTTATAGGTTGGCACCGACTGAGATGAAGGAGTTAAGAACTCAGTTGGATGATTTGTTGGCAAAAGGTTTTATTCGACCTAGCTCATTTCCTTGGGGAGCACAGATTCTGTTTGTGAAGAAGAAGGATGGATCGATGCTTCTTTGCATCGATTATCACGAGCTTAACAAGGTTACAATCAAGAATAGATATCCATTGCCCAGGATCGACGATCTGTTCGATCAATTACAAGGGGCAAGTTATTTCTCCAAGATTGATTTGAGGTCTGGTTACCCTCAGCTGAAGGTTAGAGATGAAGATGTGCATAAGACTGCATTTAGGACTCGTTATGGTCATTATGAGTTCTTAGTGATGCCTTTTGGGCTCACTAATGCACTAGAAGCGTTCATGGATCTCATGAATCGCGTCTGCAAGCCATACCTGGACAAGTTTGTCATTGTTTTCATTGATGACATTCTTATTTATTTAAAGAACCAGGCTGATCATGAGAAGCACCTTCGTTGTATTCTTAACCTTCTTCAGCAAGAAAAGCTCTACGCCAAGTTTTCAAAATGTGAGTTTTGGCTTCGTGAAGTCCAATTTCTTGGACATGTAGTTAGCGAGCGTGGTATCCAGGTGGATCCCGCTAAGATTAAGGCTATCATGAATTGGCTGAGATTCGTAGCTTCTTGGGTCTGGCAGGATATTACCGGTGTTTTATTGAAAATTTTTCAAGGATTGCTGCACCCCTAACTTCATTAACCCGCAAGAATATCAAGTTTGATTGGGGTCCTAAGCAACAAGAATCCTTCGACATTCTTAAACAAAAGTTGAGCAATGCACCTGTGTTGACATTTCCTGAAGGAATTGAAGAGTTTGTGGTTTACTGTGACGCATCACACACTTGCATGGGATGTGTGCTAATGCAGAAGGGCAAAGTTATTGCCTATGCTTCTCGACAATTAAAAGTGCACGAAAAGAATTACACCACCCACGACTTGGAATTGGGTGCCGTTGTGTTTGCGCTAAAACTTTGGAGGCATTATTTATATGGTACCAAGTGTGTGATCTATTCTGATCACAAGAGCCTTCAGCATCTGTTTAATCAAAAGGATTTGAACATGAGACAGCGTCGATGGATGGAGACACTGAATGATTATGATTGTGAAATCCGATATCATCCAGGTAAGGCGAATGTGGTCGCCGATGCTCTGAGCAGAAAAGAAAGGGTTAAGCCCATAAGAATCAATGCCAAGAGCATTAAGTTGAAGAATAGTTTAAATGAAAGATTGTTAGCAGCTCAGAATGAAGCTGTATTAGAAGCTAATTATCCTAATGAAAAGTTGGGAGTAACTGCTGAACAGTTATCATATGGCAAGGATGGAATCCTAAGATTGAATGGAAGAATATGGGTTCCAATCTATGGAGGACTTCGGGATGTGATCCTTCAAGAAGCCCATAGTTACAAATACTCAGTTCATCCTGGAAGTGACAAGATGTACCAGGATTTAAAAGCAAATTACTGGTGGATAGGTTTGAAGAAATCTATAGCCACTTATGTGGTCAAATGTTTGACGTGCGCGCAAGTTAAAGCAGAACACCAGAAGCCGTCAGGTTTGCTACAACAGCCTGAGCTTCCCACCTGGAAGTGGGAAATGGTGACTATGGATTTTATCACTAAGTTACCAAAGACAAAGCGAGGAAATGATACTATTTGGGTTATAGTGGATAGACTGACCAAGTCAGCCCACTTCTTACCTATTAAGGAAACACACAACTCAGATAAGTTAGCTCAGCTGTACGTGGAAGAGATTGTATCTCTTCACGGAGTGCCAGTGTCTATCATCTCTGATAGGGATACGAGATATACATCGCATTTCTGGAAAAGTTTTCAGCAATCCCTAGGCACTCGATTGAACTTCAGCACTGCGTATCATCCACAGACAGATGGTCAAAGCGAGCATACAATACAAACACTCGAGGATATGCTACGAGCTTGTGTCATTGACTTAGGAGGAAGTTGGGATGATCATCTTCCATTGATAGAATTTTCATACAATAATAGCTATCATTTGAGTATTCAAGCTGCACCTTTTGAAGCTTTGTATGGGAGAAAGTGCAGGACGCCAGTTTGCTGGGCGGAAGTTGGAGATGTCCAACTAACAGGACCTGATATAGTCCTGGAGACGACAGATAAGATTGTGCAGATACGTGATCGTCTCAAAGCTGCCAGAGATAGGCAGAAAAGCTACGCAGATAAAAGGCGTAAACCTCTGAAATTCGAGGTAGGTGACAAAGTGTTACTTAAGGTATCACCCTTGAAAGGGGTAATGCGATTTGGCAAGAAAGGCAAGTTAAGTCCAAGATACATAGGACCATTCGAGATCATCGAATGTGTCGGAACAGTGGCTTACAAGTTAAACCTGCCTGAAGAGCTCAGTGGAATTCATAATGTGTTCCACATCTGCAATCTGAAGAAGTGTCTAGCTAATGAATCGCTAGCCATGTCACATAAAGATGTGCATATTGATGAGAGCTTAAAGTTTGTTGAAAAACCTTTGTCGATCGAGGATCGACAGGTTAAGAAGCTTCGAAAGAAGCACATACCAATTGTGAAGGTTAAATGGGATGCTCGTAGAGGTCCCGAATACACGTGGGAGGTTGAATCCACAATGAAGCAAAAGTACCCTCATTTATTTCAGTAAATCTCGAGGTCGAGATTTCTTTTAAGGGGGTGAGGATGTAACACCTCGTAAAATCACGACCAATATAATAAAGACACGTGTCATGGACTTTAAACGTGTAAAGAATTATTTTTGAGGGACTGAAGTTGTCAAACAATGTAAATATGTGAATAAAAGGGATCCAAAGTGTCAACATGCCATTCTTGTGCCTCTGATTGACCTCACACGACGTTCGTATTCTTTAACGAATAAATTATCGAACTTTAAAAGGAGTTTGTGCTTAAAATAAGGATCTTGTGAAACATAGGGGTTAAAAGTGTCAACATGTTGAAAGTAACCTCTGAGTGACCTTTTAACGATCCCAAAACCATTGTGAAAATTTATTTTGATCCCAAGAATAACGGATATTAAATTCGTGGAGTTTCGGCGCATTTAAATAATCAAAGTATTAATTTCAAGTAATAAGGGTCAAAAGCCTCAACGTTGAAATTCAGGACTTGTCGGGTGATCGTATAACTAATTGGGAGCTTAACGGAGTTTGTTTATGACTTAGAGTCCTTAAAAGTCAAGTTTAAGGGTTAAAAGTGAAATAAAAACAAGTTAAAACAAGTTTTGAAGGACCAGGGGACCAAAAATGTAAAGTTGGAAACTTGTTGACCGGATGTTCACCTCGACGCGGGCCGCGTAGGCCATATGGCTGTTCTTACGCGGGCCGCGTAGAACTGCCAGGTGCAGAAAATGGAGACAGGTGCCTGTGCAGCCTGTTCCACCGCCTTTGAGAGCCTTGTTTTCGATTCCAGGGGCTGAGCCAATGGTATTTCATGCATAGGGACACTTGTATTCATCAGGGATCAATGGTAGACTCATGTGGAATGATCTTGTGCAATTAAATTTCCTATATAAGAACTCTATGTTGCAACCATAAACTTGCTCATTTCAAAATCATTTCAAACCCCTCTCTTGAGCTCTCTGGACTTCAAGCAAGATTCCACAAGCTCCTAATTCGTGCTAAGAACCTTTGTAAGCATTCTTAGCTCCTCTAGTTTGAGTTTCATTAGCTTAATGACCAAAAGTCAAAGCCGCCGTAATTAAGCTTTGACTTAGCGATTAATAACTAATGGTCCAGTCATTTTTCGAATTGAAAGTGGCTATGAGTTGGTAATTATGTAGGTAATAAACCCTTAAAAGGGCACCCTCTGATTTCCATTCTAACTTGGCCAATTGTCGGGTCAAACTTAATATTAAAAAGTCAACAGAAAGCTATTTTGCAAATAAATTCATAATTAACAATGTAGAAGCTATAGAACCTGTTTTAACACTAAAATAACTTGGTAATTAATGTAAGAACATGTCTAAGCATGTTCAACCCAACAATTATGAGTTTAGGCTCGGTTCGGAACCGAAAGTCGCAAAAGTAGACTTTTGCTTTGACTTTCAGTTCTGACCCAATTTAGATTGTTTTAGAAATGCCTTAGGGTTCCAGTAGGACCATATTACATGTTAGTATAACCTTCTGAGTTTATACAATGTGGTTCCTTTGTAATCCTAGTTCATTGCATGTTTCCGTTAAACGTCTAAAATTGACCGTTATGCCCTTTTGACATTAAAATGAGATTTTTGAAAATGTGAGAGGACAAAAACCTTTATTACTGATTTATAAACTTGTCCTAAAAATTTTGACATCAGTTTGAGGTCTAAATTAGGAGTTATGCTCAATATCGTAATTTGAAAGCTTTTTATTAATTAAACGGCATATTTAGCATAAAGCCTATTTAGACCCGAATTTTTACACCAAACCTTTTACCCACTGATGTAATATAATATTCTGGGATTTTTGAAGATTTTTATTAATTTTTAAACCGATCATATCATGGGGTTCTTGCTTTGATTCGGTAATTGTCGGTTATACTCTTTTTGCTAATAAAATGAGTTTTACATAACATTTTGATACCAAACTTTTTGCTACTGATTTCTTATGATAAATAAAATATTTTAAGCCTTCTGAACAGATAAAAATCTCAGCTTTCCTTAAAAAACCTGAAAATCGCCTTAAACCGACTTTTTAAGCGTTTTAAACGCATAGTATGGATTAAAACTATTTTTGACATATAAGACTTAATACCTACTGATGTTTTAAGTAAATTTTTATACTTTAACAGTAAGCAAAAGTTTTGAACTCAGATTTCCAAATTTGACCTTTAAAGCTTATGTGAAATTACCAAAATGCCCCTACGGTGCATATTTTGGTTATAAATGATAAATTTCACGTATATGCAATACCCTACTGTTATGACTTGCAAAAATAAATATTTTTACTGATCATTTTAGACCAGAATCTCAGATTAATATTTAATCTCTTTTATCACCTTTAAATGACCAAAATACCCCCACGGGGCTTAATTTGAGTTTAAATTCGTTTTGGGCATAATGGAAGGTATCCTATTGATATCACAACATATTTAAGGCATATTAACTTGTGAAACCTGTATATGACTATTTGGGTTACCCGTTATGCATTATTCGCATTCGGTACGGTTTATGTAACTAGTTTGCATAAATTAACCGAAATGGGTCAATCCTTATCATTTTTATCTCAAAATCCAGAATGTGTTTGGTTTACCCATATTATAAAAGTCTTCAAACTTGTCGGGTCTAAATCACATTCTAATCCGGTCTTCGATTAATCTTGCATTTTGAACCGTAAACCTTTCTTTAAAACTAACCGGTCTAAGTTTAAACTTAAGTAAGACCCGTTAGGAATCTAATAGGTTATTAAAACCTTCGTTCCAAATTTAGGAGCCCTGTAAAAGATATTTGCACTTGCTGATTGTATACGGATGGGATAAATTGTATAATTTGCTCAGGTAAATACTCTTAACTTATTTTCCCTTATACGGGTTTGGGATACGGTATATAAAATACCGCTTGGTCGGGTATTGAATTTTAATCATATGAAGGTTAAATCATTGAGATAACCCGTTTAATCTGTTTTATTTGTTCTAAGCCTTTGGGGGGTTAATGACCATGTCCTGGATATCCTCGGCTCATTCATTGAAATGGCCACGACTTAAGCACGGGGTGTAGGCATACACCTGCCGGTGCGTATGTAATATTAATAAACCCACCTGTTCGAGAATAACTCGCCGTGGGTTATATTATGTGGTGTGTCAATTAATCTTTAACCCGGTATTGAGCCCGGGCTACTGAACGTATAACAAACATATAATTCTTTTACAAGTTTATTTTTAAATAATTATCCCAAGTTATAAAAGATTATTTATGCCTTGTGCATCCAAATCAATTTTATAAACACTTTTCAAAAGAGTCAATTAATTGTATTTACCAGTGTAAACTGACGTATTTTTCCAAAAGGCTAAGTGCAGGTACTAGGCGGAATAGGCTGGCTACTCCTGAGTGAATTAAATAAAGAGTTATGCAAGCTTTATCACTTAAAAATCTGTTGAACAATATTTCCTTTGTTATGATCCGCCTGTGGATCCTTTTACATTCCGTTTGTAATACACTTGTTACTTTCATTCGGTTTATAATATTATTACTTTTAGACTTCCGCTGTGCATTAAACTGTGATATATTGACTATGATGATATCAACTACGTCACGATACTCCCCACCGGGACCACCGGTAATACGTGGAAATATCGGGGTGTGACATATCGAGGTGTGAAAGGTTGGTATCAGAGCCAACATTTGAGTGAATTAAACACTAATCTTTTGTGTTTAACCTCAAATAAGACAGTAGCATATTCCTTAGACCTCCTGAGTCTAGACTTAACATAGAAATGCTCTCATCCCTATTAAGCAAACATTGTTTTCGATTTTTATGTGTTTTGAATATGTCGACAAGAAAAGAGGCCGTTGATGGAGATTCTCCTCATCCGAAGCCAAGGAATGTTAAGCTTCGTATCACGGCTTGGATAAGCGTGCGACCGATTTGGAGGAAAGATCTTTATGGACCTATTCCCAAAAACCAAACTTATTGAAATTCTCAATCAGATTTCGGAGTCCATACCGGAGGTCCCTGAGGCTCCAAATTTTGAAGTCTGTACCAGTGGAGTCCATACCAGGTGGTCCCTGAGGCTCCCATATTGAAAATAATACCAATGGATCCTAATGATCCCTATTTCTTACCTCCAAGTTTTGGAATTATAGATTTGGATTGTATCAATCAAAACCCAATCCGTGATCCATATCATTCTTTAACCATGGAATTCTTGAATTCTACTTCTATAACGGATCCTGATTCCCAAGAATGGAATCGTCGAGCGAAAACACTTGACAACCTCCTAGAAGCACCTATTCTTGCCATCAGACCTTCTCCATCAATTAGGAATCTGATGCCGTCACTAAACACATTCCTTAAATTGTAGCCATTTATTGAGTGTTTTTTTGGTGCCTAATCAGCATATATATCACCATTCCCCTTGATTTTGTTGACTGTATATCTCTTAAATGTCAACATATACACGTGTGATTTAGTTTAAGAAGATTTTTCAATGCCGAGAACCTCGATCAGAGAGGAAAAAAGGCGTAAGGTTCACAATGGTGTAAAATTAAATTAGGATATACCGGGCTAGGATTCGAGTTACAGAAACAATGGCCAAACCAACCACCCAAGAACGGAATCGTCGAGCGAAAACATTTGACAACCTCCTAGAAGCAGCTTTTCTTGCCACCAGACCTTTCTCCATCAATTAGTAATCTGATGTCGTCACTAAACACATTCCTTAAATTGTAGCCATTTGTTGAGTGTTTTTTTTGGTGTCTAATCTGCATATATATCACCATTGCCCTTGATTTTCTTGACTTTATATCTCTTAAATGTTAACATATACACGTGTGATTTAGTTTACGAAGATTTTTCAATGCCGAGAACCTCGATCAGAGAGTAAAAAAGGCGTAAGGTTCATAATGGTGTAAAAATTAAAATGGGATACACCGGGCTAGGATTCGAGTTACAGGAACAATGGCCAAAACGACCACCCAAGAATGAAATCGTCGAGCAAAAACACTTGGCAACCTCCTAGAAGCAGCTTTTCTTGCCACCAGACCTTTCTCCATCAATTAGGAATCTGATGTCGTCACTAAACACATTCCTTAAATTGTAGCCATTTGTTGAGTGTTTTTTTTGGTGTCTAATCAGCATATATATAACCATTGCCCTTGATTTTGTTGACTGTATATCTCTTAAATGTCAACATATACACGTGTGATTTAGTTTAAGAAGATTTTTCAATGCCGAGAACCTCGATCAGAGAGGAAAAAAGGCGTAAGGTTCACAATGGTGTAAAATTAAATTAGGATATACCGGGCTAGGATTCGAGTTACAGGAACAAGGGCCAAAACAACCACCCAAGAATGAAATCGTCGAGCGAAAACACTTGGCAACCTCCTAGAAGCAGCTTTTCTTGCCACCAGACCTTTCTCCATCAATTAGGAATCTGATGTCGTCACTAAACACATTCCTTAAATTGTAGCCATTTGTTGAGTGTTTTTTTTGGTGTCTAATCTGCATATATATCACCATTGCCCTTGATTTTCTTGACTGTATATCTCTTAAATGTCAACATATACACATGTGATTTAGTTTATGAAGATTTTTCAATGCCGAGAACCTCGATCAGAGAGTAAAAAAGGAGTAAGGTTCACAATGGTGTAAAATTAAAATGGGATATACCGGGCTAGGATTCGAGTTACTGGAACAAGGGCCAAACCAACCACCCAAGAATGGAATCGTCGAGCGAAAACACTTGACAACCTCCTAGAAGCAGCTTTTCTTGCCACCAGACCTTTCTCCATCAATTAGGAATCTGATGCCGTCACTAAACACATTCCTTAAATTGTAGCCATTTATTGAGTGTTTTTTTGGTGCCTAATCAGCATACATATCACCATTGCCCTTGATTTTGTTGACTGTATATCTCTTAAATGTCAACATAAACACGTGTGATTTAGTTTAAGAAGATTTTTCAATGCCGAGAACCTCGATCAGAGAGGAAAAAAGGCGTAAGGTTCACAATGGTGTAAAATTAAATTAGGATATACCGGGCTAGGATTCGAGTTACAGGAACAATGGCCAAACCAACCACCCAAGAACGGAATCGTCGAGCCAAAACATTTGACAACCTCCTAGAAGCAGCTTTTCTTGCCACCAGACCTTTCTCCATCAATTAGTAATCTGATGCCGTCACTAAACACATTCCTTAAATTGTAGCCATTTGTTGAGTGTTTTTTTTGGTGTCTAATCTGCATATATATCATCATTGCCCTTGATTTTCTTGACTGTATATCTCTTAAATGTCAACATATACACGTGTGATTTAGTTTACGAAGATTTTTCAATGCCGAGAACCTCGATCAGAGAGTAAAAAAGGCGTAAGTTTCATAATGGTGTAAAAATTAAAATGGGATACACCGGGCTAGGATTCGAGTTACAGGAACATGGGCCAAAACAACCACCCAAGATTGGAATCGTCGAGCGAAAACACTTGACAACCTCCTAGAAGCAGCTTTTCTTGCCACCAGACCTTTCTCCATCAATTAGGAATCTGATATCGTCACTAAACACATTCCTTAAATTGTAGCCATTTGTTGAGTGTTTTTTTTGGTGTCTAATCTGCATATATATCACCATTGCCCTTGATTTTCTTGACTGTATATCTCTTAAATATCAACATATACACATGTGATTTAGTTTATGAAGATTTTTCAATGCCGAGAACCTCGATCAGAGAGTAAAAAAGGAGTAAGGTTCACAATGGTGTAAAATTAAAATGGGATATACCGGGCTAGGATTTGAGTTACAGGAACAAGGGCCAAACCAACCACCCAAGAATGGAATCGTCGAGCGAAAACACTTGACAACCTCCTAGAAGCAGCTTTTCTTGCCACCAGACCTTTCTCCATCAATTAGGAATCTGATGCCGTCACTAAACACATTCCTTAAATTGTAGCCATTTATTGAGTGTTTTTTTGGTGCCTAATCAGCATATATATCACCATTGCCCTTGATTTTGTTGACTGTATATCTCTTAAATGTCAACATATACACGTGTGATTTAGTTTAAGAAGATTTTTCAATGCCGAGAACCTCGATCAGAGAGGAAAAAAGGCGTAAGGTTCACAATGGTGTAAAATTAAATTAGGATATACCAGGCTAGGATTCGAGTTACAGAAACAATGGCCAAACCAACCACCCAAGAACGGAATCGTCGAGCGAAAACATTTTACAACCTCCTAGAAGCAGCTTTTCTTGCCACCAGACCTTTCTCCATCAATTAGTAATCTGATGTCGTCTCTAAACACATTCCTTAAATTGTAGCCATTTGTTGAGTGTTTTTTTTGGTGTCTAATCTGCATATATATCACCATTGCCCTTGATTTTCTTGACTGTATATCTCTTAAATGTCAACATATACACGTGTGATTTAGTTTATGAAGATTTTCAATGCCGAGAACCTCGATCAGAGAGTAAAAAAGGCGTAAGGTTCATAATGGTGTAAAAACTAAAATGGGATACACCGGGCTAGGATTCGAGTTACAGGAACAAGGGCCAAAACGACCACCCAAGAATGAAACCGTCGAGCGAAAACACTTGGCAACCTCCTAGAAGCAGCTTTTCTTGCCACCAGACCTTTCTCCATCAATTAGGAATCTGATGTCGTCACTAAACACATTCCCTAAATTGCAGCCATGTGTTGAGTATTTTTTTTTGTTTCTAATCTGCATATATATCACCATTGCCCTTGATTTTCTTGACTGTATATCTCTTAAATGTCAACATATACACATGGTGATTTAGTTTATGAAGATTTTTCAATGCCGAGAACCTCGATCAGAGAGTAAAAAAGTGTTGGTGCATTCATCTGTCATCTTCGTCTTATGTCGAGTCTCGGGTTCGTTGCAGAATTGTTCAAGCATGATGTCATCATATATGATGATGACATCATATTGATGACATCACATATTGCAACTTCACGTGATATTGCATGCAAACATGAAACATAAATGTTAAGTCTTATAGTTCGCTTGAAGACAAAATGATGAGGGTTTCGCTTGAAAGTTTTTAGTGGGTTTCGCTTGAAGCAGATTTGTCCATCTTCAAGCGAAAGCTAACTACTATAAATAGGATGTTTTTCATTTCATTTGTAACAATTGCCAGAAAGATATACCGAGGTGCTGACGGTTTTCCTTTCATTTGTAAACACTGTTATATCAATACATAAGAGGATTAAAGCGTTAAACAAGCTGTTTCATCGTTAGTTTCTTATTTTCCGCATCTGAAACTGATAAATCTCTTCTGAACGTCTCGTTTGGGTCACAAAACGATCCTACAAGTGGTATCAGAGCTCAGGAGGAAGAGATTTCACAAAAACAGCTCGTTTTCATCACTAATTCTGTTTCTACACCATTCTTTTTCGAAAATTAAAATTTTTCACGGATAAAATCGACTCAAATTTTCATATAGTGTGCGTAAACATGTATTAACAAATCCTGGAAAGTTTCAGAGCTTAAATCGACTTAAAACTGGTAAAAACATGACATTCGCTTGAAAGTTGTTCGTTCTTTGCTGACATCATGCTGGCTTTCGCTTGAAATGAGTGCTGAGTTAACTTGAACATGGCTTTCGCTTGAAAAATTTTGGTAGTTGTTGAAGCGAAACACAGGCTTTCGCTTGAGATATGTGTTGGTTTTGCTGATATCATTGACCTCTCGCTTGAAAGTTACATCGAGTTGTGTGATACATATATCGAGATTGTCAGTTTGCATGTGAGTGATTAGTTCAAGAATTGCATGTGATCGAGATATTGAAACATTAAAAAGAGGTTGTCTTGAATTTACAAATCACGTGAACTGGTGCACCGATTCATTCATTTTATCGGAAATTGTTGTTGAGTATTAATAGTTGTCGATTTAGTGGTTGTGAGGTCCAATGATATTGTTGTTGGGGTAATGAGCACTTTTCAAGAAATATTATATTTCAAAGTGTATTGAAAGCAGCCATATTGCATTATCTCGGTTCATGTGATTTCAATTGAATGTCCACTTATTGCGAGGCCTAATCAGATTTGAACTTTGTTTTTTAAAAGTTGTCAGTTGCATGTGTTGTTGATTAATGTGGTAGACATAGATTTACGAGAAACTAAAATCAGTTCATGTGATCTACATTTTGTCAGCCCATGTGATGGTTCATCGGCCCAAGAAATTGTTTATCAGAATACATGTGAACTCATAAATTTATTTGGTGCTTTATAGAATTGGTCAAATCATTTGTTGAGTGTGTCAGGTCTTTAAAATTGTTTGTTGGTTTAGTGTTTTTTATTAGTCCAATCATGTGCAAGTGTTGATTGCCCTCTAAAGGTACAATGGAATGAATTCGTGAAACATTTCATCGGAAAATTAAATTGCAAATTGCTTACAAACAAGGAGTTCAGGTCATTTGAACTTAAGTTGTAGTCATACAGTTTGGAGTTCAAAGGTTTCAAAGAGTCTGGTCAGTTAAATTGGATCTGGGTCATAGCAGTCCGCACAGTTTGTCATTCTGCAGTCCGCACAGTGTGTCAACTTTCAGTCCGCACAGTGTGTCAACCTTCAGTTCAAACAGAATATTCACCAGTTCGAGTACCCGTTTTATCTTGTTAATTGATAAATCTATAAACTGATTGTTGTTTGTTTGTTTGTTTGTCAGGTATTATTGTGTTACGAGGAGAATCAGTTCGTGTGACAGATTGTTTGAGAAATTCTTCGATTCCGAGTCATGGATACCGAGTTCTACAATGCATTTGCAACACCGTCTGGTCCATCTACTATTGCTCAGAACATGAATTTGGAAAACGAGACGGGAACCACCCAAAAGCCCCCGAAATTGATGAGTATCGAAGAATACTACGGGTGGAAAGATAGATTCGAGAACTGGGTTCAGGCAAACCATGTTAGGTCTTGGGAATGTATTTTGAAGAAATATGTTTTGCCACAGACTGATTTGAATGTTGATAAAAAAATACATGAATTTAGTAATGAAGAACGTGATATGTATAGAGCTGAAAAGATGATGATCAGTCTACTTCAACAAGCTATCAAAGAAGACATTTTCATTCTGCTACAGCATGACAAAACTGCAAAGTCAATCTGGGATGCACTTAAAGTCAAATTTGAGGGTAGCGAGAAAACGATTAAAAGCAAGAAGGCATTGTTAAAGAAAGAGTTTGATCTATTCAGCAGTCTACCGGGTGAAGACACAAAGAAGCTGATTGAAAGATACTGTCACCTTGTGCGATCTATGTCAATGCTTAGTATAAAAAAGGATTCTGAAGAATGGGTAGACAAATTAGCTGATGCGTTACCGCAAAAAGAGTGGGGAACTTATTTGATGATTCTGAAAAATACAGGGGTTTATGATGGGTTATCAATTGGTGAGTTTATCGAAACGATTGAGGGTCAAGATTTGGAACAGCAGAAGATCGCAAGGATGAACAGTCCAAGTGGTCAACAGGATGTAAAAATGTATTATAAAGGGAGTGTTCCGGTTCCAGAAGCTGAGAGAAGTCCGAAAATCCAGACTGCGTATAGTGCCGGGGATTCTACAGAAAAGATTGATCAAAGTTCAAACAAAAGCAGCAGTGGTTTCTCATTATATCCAAGTGTCAATCCAAGGAGTTCATCAGAAAGCTTTCAGTCTCAAAGCACAAAGACAGGAAATGGTTATGTGATTCAGTGCAACATCGCTTTAAATCTTCCAGAAGGTCAAAGTTTTTCAGAAGACACTGCTAAAGATCACATGGCTCTACTTGGTTCCATGTTGTTATCTTATGAGGGTCTAGTGGCTGGTCGGATCGGAAATCCCATGCTCACCAAAGAAGATTACGATCAAATAGACGTAGAAGAGATGGAACTGATGGATATCAAATGGTGTCTTGCGAGTGTTCTTAGACGTGCTGAAAAGTTCAAAACAATTACCGGGAGAAATGACTTTCTTGATGCTCATGTATCTACTTTAGGTTTTGATAAATCTAAAGTTACTTGTTTTCGTTGCAGGGAGAAAGGTCATTTCAAGCGGGAATGCAAGAACAGAGAAGCTAGTGGAGCTCAGAATTCGTTCGGAAAAGACGATTACTACCAGAAAGCCATTTATCAGCAAGTTGGTCAGTCACAAGACTCACAAACGGCTCATGGTAGAAAGATTGAGGATTCAAAGAGAGGATGTTTGGTAGATTTCAACTGGAGCAACTATATATCTTCTGATAGCAAAGCATGCATAGTCGATCAAGATGATGAGAGGCTACCTGAAGGTTTCAGTTGGGATATGTTTGTTGATGAAAAGGGTGATTTCAAAGCTTTCATTGCAAAGATTGTTAGAGAACCAGACATGTTCGCCACATGGATGAAATCTATTGGTGAGACAGTGAAAAGTGTGAAGGAACAGTCTGTTACATCTGAAGAAAGCTCAGAAAGTGCTGATGAAGATTCACTAAGTGCAGATGAGAGTGTGCAAAATGATGTTACTTCAGAAAAATAAGTTGTATTTGATCAAACACTGTCTGATTCTGGTGTATCAGATGCTGATTCTGAAAAATCTGTACAGTTTGATCAGTCACCAGTTGATAGTAGCAGTGATGATGAAGAAGAACGACATATTAATGCTGCTAAATCTCATCTTTCTCCTGAAAGTTTTCATTTCTATTTTGCAGATCGCATGGAGAAACTGAAGGAGAAACGAGCTACTAAAGAACAACAAATAAAGAAATCTGAAGATGTTGTTAAGAGCGAGAATGTTGAAGGTGTTGTTGAGGAGATGGTTGAAACTGAGCGAATGAAGGAAGAAGAGAAGGTGGTTGAAGAAGAAAAGGTAGTTGAAGTGGTAAAGACAATCGAGATTAAGAAGATTGTTGAAGTTGTAAAGCCATGCATGAAGTGTTTGGAAGCATGCAAGGGTTGTGTAGCAAAAGACGAGATAATTGCTGAGTATGAGAAGAAAAAGGAGCAGTTACTGTTCAATCTTAACTATGTGAAAGAATCTTATGATGTCTTGAACAAAACAGTAACTGGTCTCCAAAAGACAAACTCAGAACGAGAACAAGCACTAACGATGATGAATGCTGTAATGATGACAAAGCAGAAAGCCATCAACTTTTACATCGAAGAAAGTGCTAAATGGAAGCAAGAGTTAGAGACAGAGAAGATTGAGAATGAGAGAATTAGACGTTTATTACAGAGTTATTCTAGTTCTGATTATCTCATTGATCGTATTTACCCAACTGTTGCAGGTATGGAAGCTTTTCAAGATGAGAAGCCAAAGAAGAAGAAAGATTGTGGTAAGAAACCGACTGTTAGCTATAACAAGTGTCCGCCTCCAATTTGGGAAGGGTATTCTCCTAGAAAACCAAACGAGGAGCAACTTGAAAAAGCAGTCAATATAAAGCTAAAAACCGACACAACTGACGTTTTACCAGATAACATTGATGTCACGTTTACCTCGTTCGATACTGATCATGAGTCTGAGTTAATAAAAAAGGTGGTCGATCAGGTGTTGGATACCGAGGAGGAGTCTGAGTCAAAGTCTGAGTCTGGAGGGTCAAATTCGTCAGTCAACAGTCCAAAGTCGTCGGTTAAACGGTCTTACAGTAAAGAATTTTTATTATCAAAAGCAAATTTGGATGATGAAACATTTGAAGTTGCATACACTTTAAATGATTCGGACAAATTATATTATGACAAAGAATTTCCAATAAGAAGTGTTCGTTTTGACATGATCAAAAAGGTTTTCAAAATGACAGAAATTAATATTTCTGAAATAAAAGATTTAAATCTTATTAAAAAACCTAAAAAGTACACTTCAAGAGTTCAACAACGTTTAAACAAGAAAAAGGGTTACAATTCTGGTTCTGGTTTTCAAAAGAAAGCTAACCAAAATCGTAGCTACAAAAAGAAAGGTCTTGGATTTATTCCACCAGAAAATCATAAAAATTTGAAAAATTCTAAAACAAAAATAGAATTTGTGTCAGGTGGAAGTGCAGAAGAGGAACAGAAGAAACCATTCTGGAGACAGTCAAATCAAGAATTTCTTGCTGAAAAGAAAAAGAATGGAACTGAAGTGTTTTATCAAAGAGAGACTCGTACCTGTTACAAATGCAATGAAACTGGTCACATTGCATGGAACTGTCAGAAAAATGCCAAAACAAAACAGGGAGTTTCTCAGAAATTGAAAGAAAAGGTTGTTGATGTAGAACCACCAACCGAGAGACTTAAAATTTTTGAAAATTCAACTTATGAGGTTGGTGAGTGTTCTAAAAAGAATTTTTATAAAAAGAAAGATAATGACAACCAAGTGTGGGTTGTTAAGAAAGTTGATGTGCATGTTGGCGATGAATCTGGTTCCACAAAGCCAGAAGAGCCACAAGGTGAGGTGAAAATTTCAGTGAATGATGATGAGTTTCCATCACTGAAATTTGAAGAAACTAAACAGAAAGTTGGTAAGGTTGATATCTCGAATCAGTTTTACACAGAGAAAACTAAGTTTGATGTCGAGAAAACATTCAATGGAAGTGTTAAGAAAATTTTTGGAAAAATGTTGAATGGGAAAGTTAAGGGGGTTAAAGATTTTTATGCAACTAAAAAGGCAACATACAACCCTACTGCGCAAGAACTGAAAGCCATCAAGTCTGAGAAGACTTGGATGGAAGTTTGTTTCCCTTGAAGTCTTAGGACTATGCCGGAGATCCCAAGTTTGTAATCGTGGATCAGGAATCGGCATCTTTCTTGATAATTGTTTTTGTGATTGAATTTTAAAAAATGTTTAAATTGTTACAGGATAAGTGTGAATTGCCGGAGCTTCCAGGCTGGTAAGTTGAAGCAGGAATCGGCATCTTGATTGGTAAAATGGTTTGTGTAGAGGTTTATTCCTACATAGGCTTATATGTTGTAAATATATTTTGCAAGAGGTACAGAGGTTGCATACATGCAAGTGGTAAATCAGGGACATTAAGTTGTACTTGATCTACTACAAGTGGTTAAAAGTAGACAATGTGATGAACCACACCCCTAATCTACAAGTGGTTAAATCAACAAAACTTATTTTCCGGAAAAATCATTTTGGTTAAAACAAACTTAAGTGTTTTGAAATCATAATGAGAAAATAGTTTTGTGAAAGGGGGAGTTCTGATTGTTTATGCCAAGTAGATGGAGAATTGAGGCAATTCGATATCGGTTGTCAAGTTTTGTACAGTTTATTTTCAAATTTCCTAAAATGTGTTTGCATTTTAGGGGGAGTAGAAATTTTCAGAAAATCCAAAAACATTTGAAAATTTGAAAAAGCCAAAAACATGATAAAATGAAAAATGAGTTTTTGTTGCATAAAAGAGGAAATGATAGTACATCAGTGGACTATCACAACATGCTAAAGAAATGGAAAGTTAAAAAGTGATAAACGGTCTCACAGATGATGTGTCAGTAGGTTTTTACACATTTAGTAGATTGTGACGAGATATAAATCTAAATTTCAAACTTGCTTATATCATGGGGAACATCTCTCGGATATATGGGTAACCCCCGAAATCTTGTTTGAAAGGTCTCATAATCTGATATACTAGGTTTTTATACTCAGTGATGTCTGGGGTATTATTCCAGGACTTCTGCTGAACGGTAGTTCTGACCTAGTCCTCGAATAATACTTTTCGCAAATGCTTGAAACATAGCATAAATCCTCAGCATGCAGATGAAACAATAAAATTGATAGTTGCTGCTGTTGTAGCTAAAAGATCCTCTAAAGGGGACATACCGAAAAGTCGAAGCTGATATCTCTCTGCGTATAAGGAAGTATCGACCTGAGATCCCTCGGCCCTCGCATTACCTAATTTATGTACAGATATCATTAGTGTCATAATTACCTGTAACACTGAATATTGGGATCTGGATACGGGAGTATATTCTGAGGTGGGACACGCGATTGAGTTTAAGTACTTAAAACATTAATTTCGTATCTCGGATCAGTTGAACTTTGTGTGAAAATTTAAGTGGACCAGTATACTGACAATCTAAGTGAATCGTTTAGAACTTAAAATGTTTAAAGCCTAACGGTGTTGGTGATTTGTCTCATAAACTGATATGATCCTCTTGCACAAACTCACAAAAATATTGTCTGTAAATATTGCTTTACTGCATTTCATTCTATTCAAAAATCAAAAAGATTTTCAGTGTGTTTTAGCATAAATTTTTTTAAAAAGTCAAAAAGATTTTCGACAACTGGTGTTGAAGAGCTATTTTTCAAAATTCCGAGTGCTAGACATGACGAACAGGTTTGGGAAAGTATTTGTTTGAAGATGCAAATTGAAATGAAAATGATATTTCTGTAATTGGTTCATCAGAGACTATAAATGTTGAATCATTTTAAAATATGCTTTACAAGTGGTTATCAGGAAATTTATTTCTGGGTTAAGAATGTCCAGGTGTAGCCAGGTTTTGATCTTGAAGATAGATTGCCAGGTTCCGATACCTGAAGACTCTGTGATTTCAACATGCCAGACTGCGATCCCAGCATATCGAAAGGGGGAGTCTGAAGACATCCGAGTAAAGATTGTTCGTGGGAAGTTTGCTGGTGATAAAAAGAGAAAGAGAGATGATTTGAGGATTCTTACAGCGTCAGACACTTCAAAGAGTTCGAGAAGACCGATAAATACTGAAGACATTGAAGACTCGACACTTAAGACTCGTCAACATCTGAGGGGGAGTCTGTTGGTGCATTCATCTATCGTCTTCGTCTTATGTCGAGTCTCGGGTTCGTTGCAGAATTGTTCAAGCATGATGTCATCATATATGATGATGACATCATATTGATGACATCACATATTGCAACTTCACGTGATATTGCATGCAAACATGAAACAGAAATGTTAAGTCTAATAGTTCGCTTAAAGACAAAATGATGAGGGTTTCGCTTGAAAGTTTTTAGTGGGTTTCGCTTGAAGCAGATTTGTCCATCTTCAAGCGAAAGCTAACTACTATAAATAGGATGTTTTTCATTTCATTTGTAACAATTGCCAGAAAGAGATACCGAGGTGCTGCCGGTTTTCCTTTCATTTGTAAACACTGTTATATCAATACATAAGAGGATTAAAGCGTTAAACAAGCTGTTTCATCGTCAGTTTCTTATTTTCCGCATCTGAAACTGATAAATCTCTTCTGAACGACTCGTTTGGGTCACAAAACGATCCTACAAAAAGGAGTAAGGTTCACAATGGTGTAAAATTAAAATGGGATATACCGGGCTAGGATTCGAGTTACAGGAACAAGGGCGAAACAAAACACCCAAGAAGGGAATCGTCGAGCGAAAACACTTGACAACCTCCTAGAAGCAGCTTTTCTTGCCACCAGACCTTTCTCCATCAATTAGGAATCTGATGCCGTCACTAAACACATTCCTTAAATTGTAGCCTTTTATTGAGTGTTTTTTTGGTGCCTAATCAGCATATATATCACCATTACCCTTGATTTTGTTGACTGTATATCTCTTAAATGTCAACATATACACGTGTGATTTAGTTTAAGAAGATTTTTTAATGCCGAGAACCTCGATCAGAGAGGAAAAAAGGCGTAAGGTTCACAATGGTGTAAAATTAAATTAGGATATACCGGGCTAGGATTCGAGTTACAGGAACAATGGCCAAACCAACCACGCAAGAACGGAATCGTCGAGCGAAAACATTTGACAACCTCCTAGAAGCAGCTTTTCTTGCCACCAGAACTTTCTCCATCAATTAGTAATCTGATGCCGTCACTAAACACATTCCTTAAATTGTAGTCATTTGTTGAGTGTTTTTTTTGGTGTCTAATCTGCATATATATCACCATTGCCCTTGATTTTCTTGACTGTATATCTCTTAAATGTCAACATATACACGTGTGATTTAGTTTACGAAGATTTTTCAATGCCGAGAACCTCGATCAGAGAGTAAAAAAGGCGTATGGTTCATAATGGTGTAAAAATTAAAATGGGATACACCGGGCTAGGATTCGAGTTACAGGAACAAGGGCCAAAACAACCACCCAAGATTGGAATCGTCGAGCAAAAACACTTGACAACCTCCTAGAAGCAGCTTTTCTTGCCACCAGACCTTTGTCCATCAATTAGGAATCGGATGTCGTCACTAAACACATTCCTTAAATTGTAGCCATTTGTTGAGTGTTTTTTTTTGTGTCTAATCTGCATATATATCACCATTGCCCTTGATTTTCTTGACTGTATATCTCTTAAATGTCAACATGTACACATGTGATTTAGTTTATGAAGATTTTTCAATGCCGAGAACCTCGATCAGAGATTAAAAACGGAGTAAGGTTCACAATGGTGTAAAATTAAAATGGGATATACCGGGCTAGGATTCGAGTAACAGGAACAAGGGCCAAACCAACCACCCAAGAATGGAATCGTCGAGCGAAAACACTTGACAACCTCCTAGAAGCAGCTTTTCTTGCCACCAGACCTTTCTTCATCAATTAGGAATCTGATGCCGTCACTAAACACATTCCTTAAATTGTAGATATTTGTTGAGTGTTTTTGGGTGCCTAATCAGCATATATATCAACATTGCCCTTGATTTTGTTGACTGTATATCTCTTAAATGTCAACATATACACGTGTGATTTAGTTTAAGAAGATTTTTCAATGCCGAGAACCTCGATCAGAGAGGAAAAAAGGCGTAAGGTTCACAATGGTGTAAAATTAAATTAGGATATACCGGGCTAGGATTCGAGTTACAGGAACAATGGCCAAACCAACCACCCAAGAACGGAATCGTCGAGCCAAAACATTTGACAACCTCCTAGAAGCAGCTTTTCTTGCCACCAGACCTTTCTCCATCAATTAGTAATCTGATGCCGTCACTAAACACATTCCTTAAATTGTAGCTATTTGTTGAGTGTTTTTTTTGGTGTCTAATATGCATATATATCACCATTGCCCTTGATTTTCTTGACTGTATATCTCTTAAATGTCAACATATACACGTGTGATTTAGTTTACGAAGATTTTTCAATGCCGAGAAACTCGATCAGAGAGTAAAAAAGGCGTAAGGTTCATAATGGTGTAAAAATTAAAATGGGATACACCGGGCTAGGATTCGAGTTACAGGAACAAGGGCCAAAACAACCACCCAAGATTGGAATCGTCAAACGAAAACACTTGACAACCTCCTAGAAGCAGCTTTTCTTGCCACCAGACCTTTCTCTATCAATTAGGAATCTGATGTCGTCACTAAACACAATCCTTAAATTGTAGCCATTTGTTGAGTGTTTTTTTTGGTGTCTAATCTGCATATATATCACCATTGCCCTTGGTTTTCTTGACTGTATATCTCTTAAATGTCAACATATACACATGTGATTTAGTTTATGAAGATTTTTCAATGCCGAGAACCTCGATCAGAGAGGAAAAAAGGAGTAAGGTTCACAATGGTGTAAAATTAAAATGGGATATACCGGGCTAGGATTCGAGTTACATGAACAAGGGCCAAACCAACCACCCAAGAATGGAATCGTCGAGTGAAAACACTTGACAACCTCCTAGAAGCAGCTTTTCTTGCCACCAGACCTTTCTCCATCAATTAGGAATCTGATGCCGTCAATAAACACATTCCTTAAATTGTAGCCATTTGTTGAGTGTTTTTTTTGGTGTCTAATACGCGTATATATCACCATTGCCCTTGATTTTCTTGACTGTATATCTCTTAAATGTCAACATATACACGTGTGATTTAGTTTACGAAGATTTTTCAATGCCGAGAAGCTCGATCAGAGAGGAAAAAAGGCGTAAGGTTCACAATGGTGTAAAATGAAATTAGGATATACCGGGCTAGGATTCGAGTTACAGGAACAATGGCCAAACCAACCACCCAAGAACGGAATCGTCGAGCGAAAACATTTGACAACCTCCTAGAAGCAGCTTTTCTTGCCACCAGACCTTTCTCCATCAATTAGTAATCTGATGACGTTACTAAACACATTCCTTAAATTGTTGCCATTTGTTGAGTGTTTTTTTTTGGTGTCTAATCTGCATATATATCACCATTGCCCTTGATTTTCTTGACTGTATATCTCTTAAATGTCAACATATACACGTGTGATTTAGTTTACGAAGATTTTTCAATGCCGAGAACCTCGATCAGAGAGTAAAAAAGGCGTAAGGTTCATAATGGTGTAAAAATTAAAATGGGATACACTGGGCTAGGATTCGAGTTACAGGAACAAGGGCCAAACCAACCACCCAAGATTGGAATCGTTGAGCGAAAACACTTGACAACCTCCTAGAAGCAGCTTTTCTTGCCACCAGACCTTTCTCCATCAATTAGGAATCTGATGTCGTCACTAAACACATTCCTTAAATTGTAGCCATTTGTTGAGTGTTTTTTTTGGTGTCTAATCTGCATATATATCACCATTGCCCTTGATTTTCTTGACTGTATATCTCTTAAATGTCAACATATACACTTGTGATTTAGTTTATGAAGATTTTTCAATGCCGAGAACCTCGATCAGAGAGTAAAAAACGAGTAAGGTTCACAATGGTGTAAAATTAAAATGGGATATACCAGGCTAGGATTCGAGTTACAGTTACAAGGGCCAAACCAACCACCCAAGAATGGAATCGTCGAGCGAAAACACTTGACAACCTCCTAGAAGCAGCTTTTCTTGCCACCAGACCTTTCTCCATCAATTAGGAATCTGATGCCATCACTAAACACATTCCTTAAATTGTAGCCATTTGGTGAGTGTTTTTTTTGGTGTCTAATCCGCATATATATCACCATTGCCCTTGATTTTCTTGACTGTATATCTCTTAAATGTCAACATATACACGTGTGATTTAGTTCACGAAGATTTTTCAATGCTGAGAACCTCGATCAGAGAGTAAAAAAGGCGTAAGGTTCACAATGGTGTTAAATTAAAATGGGATATACCGGGCTAGGATTCGAGTTACAGGAAAAAGGGCCAAACCAACCACCCAAGAATGGAATCGTCGAGCGAAAACACTTGACAACCTCCTAGAAGCATCTTTTCTTGCCACCAGACCTTTCTCCATCAATAAGGAATCTGATGTCGTCACTAAACACATTCCTTAAATTGTCGCCTTTTGTTGAGTGTTTTTTTGGTGTCTAATCCGCATATATATCACCATTGCCCTTGATTTACTTGACAGTATATCTCTTAAATGTCAACGTATACACGTGTGATTTAGATTACGAAGATTTTTCAATGCCGAGAACCTCGATCAGAGAGTAAAAAAGGCGTAAGGTTCACAATGGTGTAAAATTAAAATGGGATATACCGGGCTAGGATTTGAGTTACAGGAACAAGGGCCAAACCAACCACCCAAGTAAGGAATCGTCGAGCGAAAACACTTGACAACCTCCTACAAGAAGCTTTTCTTGCCACGAGACCTTTTTCTATAAATTAGGAATCTGATGCCGTTGCTAAACACATTCCTTAAATTGTAGCCATTTGTTGAGTGTTTTTTTTTGTGTCTAATCCGCATATATATCACCATTGCCCTTGATTTTCTTGACTGTATATCTCTTAAATGTCAACATATACATGTGTGATTTAGTTTACGAAGATTTTTCTATGCCGAGAACCACGATGAGAGAGTACAAAAGGTGTAAGGTTCACAATGGTGTAAAATTAAAATGGGATCTACCGGGATAGGATTCGATTTACAGGAACAAGGGCCAAGCCAACCACCCAAGAATGGAATAGTCGAGCGAAAACACTTGACAACCTCCTAGAAGCAGCTTTTCTTGCCACCAGACCTTTCTCCATCAATTAGGAATCCGATGCCGTCACTAAACACATTCCTTAAATGGTAGCCATTTGTTGAGTGTTTTTTTGGTGTCTAATCCGCATATATATCACCATTGCCCTTGATTTACTTGACAATATATCTCTTAAATGTCAACGTATACACGTGTGATTTAGTTTACGAATATTTTTCAATGCCGAGAACCTCGATCAGAGAGTAAAAAAGGTGTAAGGTTCACAATGGTGTAAAATTAAAATGGGATATACCGGGCTAGGATTCGAGTTACAGGAACAAGGGCCAAACCAACCACCCAAGAATGGAATCGTCGAGCGAAAACACTTGACAACCTGCTAGAAGCAGCTTTTCTTGCCACGAGACCTTTTTCTATCAATTAGGAATCTGATGCCGTCACTAAACACATTCCTTGAATTGTAGCCATTTGTTGAGTGTTTTTTTTGGTGTCTAATCCGCATATATATCACCATTGCCCTTGATTTTCTTGACTGTATATCTCTTAAATGTCAACATATTCACGTGTGATTTAGTTCACGAAGATTTTTCAATGCTGAGAACCTCGATCAGAGAGTAAAAAAGGCGTAAGGTTCACAATGGTGTTAAATTAAAATGGGATATACCAGGCTAGGATTCGAGTTACAGGAAGAAGGGCCAAACCAACAACCCAAGAATGGAATCGTCGAGCGAAAACACTTGACAACCTCCTAGAAGCATCTTTTCTTGCCACCAGACCTTTCTCCATCAATTAGGAATCTGATGTCGTCACTAAACACATTCCTTAAATTGTAGCCTTTTGTTGAGGGTTTTTTTGGTGTCTAATCCGCATATATATCACCATTGCCCTTGATTTACTTGACAGTATATCTCTTAAATGTCAACGTATACACGTGTGATTTAGATTACGAAGATTTTTCAATGCCGAGAACCTCGATCAGAGAGTAAAAAAGGCGTAAGGTTCACAATGGTGTAAAATTAAAATGGGATATACCGGGCTAGGATTTGAGTTACAGGAACAAGGGCCAAACCAACCACCCAAGAATGGAATCGTCGAGCGAAAACACTTGACAACCTCCTACAAGAAGCTTTTCTTGCCACGAGACTTTTTCTATCAATTAGGAATCTGATGCCGTCACTAAACACATTCCTTAAATTGTAGCCATTTGTTGAGTGTTTTTTTTGGTGTCTAATCCGCATATATATCACCATTGCCCTTGATTTTCTTGACTGTATATCTCTTAAATTTCAACATATACATGTGTGATTTAGTTTACGAAGATTTTTCTAGGCCGAGAACCTCGATGAGAGAGTAAAAAAGGTGTAAGGTTCACAATGGTGTAAAATTAAAATGGGATATACCGGGATAGGATTCGATTTACAGGAACAAAGGCCAAACCAACCACCCAAGAATGGAATCGTCGAGCGAAAACACTTGACAACCTCCTAGAAGCAGCTTTTCTTGCCACCAGACCTTTCTCCATCAATTAGGAATCCGATGCCGTCACTAAACACATTCCTTAAATGGTAGCCATTTGTTGAGTGTTTTTTTGGTGTCTAATCCGCATATATATCACCATTGCCCTTGATTTACTTGACAGTATATCTCTTAAATGTCAACGTATACACGTGTGATTTAGTTTACGAAGATTTTTCAAAGCCGAGAACCTCGATCAGAGAGTAAAAAAGGCGTAAGGTTCACAATGGTGTAAAATTAAAATGGGATATACAGGGCTAGGATTCGAGTTACAGAAACAAGGGCCAAACCAACCACCCAAGAATGGAATCGTCGAGCGAAAACACTTGACAACCTGCTAGAAGCAGCTTTTCTTGCCACGAGACCGTTTTCTATCAATTAAGAATCTGATGCCGTCACTAAACACATTCCTTGAATTGTAGCCATTTGTTGAGTGTTTTTTTTGGTGTCTAATCCGCATATATATCACCATTGCCCTTGATTTTTTTGACTGTATATCTCTTAAATGTCAACATATACACGTGTGATTTAGTTCACGAAGATTTTTCAATGCTGAGAACCTCGATCAGAGAGTAAAAAAGGCGTAAGGTTCACAATGGTGTTAAATTAAAATGGGATATACCGGGCTAGGATTCGAGTTACAGGAAGAAGGGCCATACCAACCACCCAAGAATGGAATCGTCGAGCGAAAATACTTGACAACCTCCTAGAAGCAGCTTTTCTTGCCACCAGACCTTTCTCCATCAATTAGGAATCTGATGTCGTCATTAAACACATTCCTTAAATTGTAGCCTTTTGTTGAGTGTTTTTTTTTGGTGTCTAATCCGCATAAATATCACCATTGCCCTTGATTTTCTTGACTGTATATCTCTTAAATGTCAACATATACACGTGTGATTTAGTTTACGAAGATTTTTCAATGCCGAGAACCTCGATCAGAGAGTAAAAAAGGCGTAAGGTTCACAATGGTGTAAAATTAAAATGGGATGTACCGGGCTAGGATTCGAGTTACAGGAACAAGGGAGAAACCAACCACCCAAGAATGGAATCGTCGAGCAAAAACACTTGACAACCTCCTAGAAGCAGCTTTTCTTGCCAACAGACCTTTCTCGATCAAGTAGAAATCTGATGCCGTCGCTAAACACATTCCTTAAATTGTAGCCATTTGTTGAGTGTTTTTTTTTGGTGTCTAATCCGCGTATATATCATCATTGCCCTTGATTTTGTTGACTGTATATCTCTGAAATGTCAACATATACACGTGTGATTTAGTTTACGAAGATTTTTCAATGCCGAGAACCTCGATCAGAGAGTAAAAAGGGCGTAAGGTTCACAATGGTGTAAAATTAAATTGGGATATACCGGGCTAGGATTCGAGTTACAGGAACAAGGGCCAAACCAACCACCCAAGAATGGAATCGTCGAGCGAAAACACTTGACAACCTCCTAGAAGCAGTTTTTCTTGCCACGAGACCTTTTTCTATCAATTAGGAATCTGATGCCGTCACTAAACACATTCCTTAAATTGTAGCCATTTGTTGAGTGTTTTTTTTTTTGTGTCTAATCCGCATATATATCACCATTGCCCTTGATTTTCTTGACTGTATATCTCTTAAATGTCAACATATACACGTGTGATTTAGTTCACGAAGATTTTTCAATGCTGAGAACCACGATCAGAGTTTAAAAAAGGCGTAAGGTTCACAATGGTGTTAAATTCAAATGGGATATACCGGGCTAGGATTCGAGTTACAGGAAGAAGGGCCAAACCAACCACCCAAGAATGGAATCGTCGAGCGAAAACACTTGACAACCTCCTAGAAGCAGCTTTTCTTGCCACCAGACCTTTCTCCATCAATTAGGAATCTGATGTCGTCACTAAACACATTCCTTAAATTGTAGCCTTTTGTTGAGTGTTTTTTTTGGTGTCTAATCCGCACATATATCACCATTGCCCTTGATTTTCTTGACTGTATATCTGTTAAATGTCAACATACACACGTGTGATTTAGTTTACGAAGATCTTTCAATGCCGAGAACCTCGATCAGAGAGTAAAAAAGGCGTAAGGTTCACAATGGTGTAAAATTAAAATGAGATATACCGGGCTTGGATTCGAGTTACAGGAACAAGGGCGAAACCAACCACCCAAGAATGGAATCGTCGAGCAAAACCACTTGACAACCTCCTAGAAGCAGCTTTTCTTGCCAAAAGACCTTTCTCCATCAATTAGAAATCTGATGCCGTCACTAAACACATTCCTTAAATTGTAGCCATTTGTTGAGTGTTTTTTTTGGTGTCTAATCCGCGTATATATCATCATTGCACTTGATTTTCTTGACTGTATATCTCTGCAATTTCAACATATATACGTGTGATTTAGTTTACGAAGATATTTCAATGCCGAGAACCTCGATCAGAGATTAAAAAAGGCGTAAGGTTCACAATGGTGTAAAATTAAAATGGGATATACCGGGCTAGGATTTGAGTTACAGGAAGAAGGGCCAAACCAACCACCCAAGAATGGAATCGTCGAGCGAAAAAACTTGACAACCTCCTAGAAGCAGTTTTTCTTGCCACCAGACCTTTCTCCATCAATTAGGAATCTGATGCCGTCACTAAACACATTCCTTAAATTGTAGCCTTTTGTTGAGTTTTTTTGGTGTCTAATCCGCATATATATCACCATTGCCCTTGATTTTCTTGACTGTATATCTCTTAAATGTCAACATATACACGTGTGATTTAGTTCACGAAGATTTTTCAATGCTGAGAACCTCGATCAGAGTTTAAAAAAGGCGTAAGGTTCACAATGGTGTTAAATTAAAATGGGATATACCGGGCTAGGATTCGAGTTACAGGAAGAAGGGCCAAACCAACCACCCAAGAATGGAATCGTCAAGCGAAAACACTTGACAACCTCCTTGAAGCAGCTTTTCTTGCCACCAGACCTTTCTCCATCAATTAGGAATCTGATGTCGTCACTAAACACATTCCTTAAATTGTAGCCTTTTGTTGAGTGTTTTTTTTGGTGTCTAATCCGCATATATATCACCATTGCCCTTGATTTTCTTGATTGTATATCTCTGAAATGTCAACATATACACGTGTGATTTATTTTACGAAGATTTTTCTATGCCGAGAACCTCGATTAGAGAGTAAAAAAGGCGTAAGGTTCACAATGGTGTATTATTAAAATGGGATATACCGGGCTAGGATTCGAGTTACAAGAACAAGGGCGAAACCAACCACCCAAGAATGGAATCGTCGAGCAAAAACACTTGACAACCTCCTAGAAGCAGCTTTTCTTGCCAACAGACCTTTCTCCATCAATTAGAAATCTGATGCCATCACTAAACACATTCCTTAAATTGTAGCCATTTGTTGAGTGTTTTTTTTGGTGTCTAATCCGCATATATATCACCATTGCCCTTGATTTTCTTGACTGTATATCTCTTAAATGTCAACATATACACGTGTGATTTAGTTCACGAAGATTTTTCAATGCTGAGAACCTCGATCAGAGTTTAAAAAAGGCGTAAGGTTCACAATGGTGTTAAATTAAAATGGGATATACCGGGCTAGGATTCGAGTTACAGGAAGAAGGGCCAAACCAACCACCCAAGAATGGAATCGTCGAGCGAAAACACTTGACAACCTCCTAGAAGCAGCTTTTCTTGCCACCAGACCTTTCTCCATCAATTAGGAATCTGATGTCGTCACTAAACACATTCCTTAAATTGTAGCCTTTTGTTGAGTGTTTTTTTTGGTGTCTAATCCGCATATATATCACCATTGCCCTTGATTTTCTTGACTGTATATCTCTGAAATGTCAACATATACACGTGTGATTTAGTTTACGAAGATTTTTCAATGCTGAGAACCTCGATCAGAGAGTAAAAAAGGCGTAAGGTTCACAATGGTGTAAAATTAAAATGGGATATACCGGGCTAGGATTCGAGTTACAGGAACAAGGGCGAAACAACCACCCAAGAATGGAATCGTGGAGCAAAAACACTTGACAACCTCCTAGAAGCAGCTTTTCTTGCCAACAGACCTTTCTCCATCAATTAGAAATCTGATGCCGTCACTAAACACATTCCTTAAATTGTAGGCATTTGTTGAGTGCTTTTTTTGGAGTCTAATCCGCATATATATCACCATCGCCCTTGATTTTCTTGACTGTATATCTCTTAAATGTCAACATATACACGTGTGATTTAGTTCACGAAGATTTTTCAATGCTGAGAACCTCGATCAGAGATTAAAAAAGGCGTAAGGTTCACAATGGTGTTAAATTAAAATGGGATATACCGGGCTAGGATTCGAGTTACAGGAAGAAGGGCCAAACCAACCACCCAAGAATGGAATCGTCGAGCGAAAACACTTGAAAACCTCCTAGAAGCAGCTTTTCTTGCCACCAGACCTTTCTCCATCAATTAGGAATCTGATGCCATCACTAAACACATTCCTTAAATTGTAGCCTTTTGTTGAGTGTTTTTTTTGGTGTCTAATCCGCATATATATCACCATTGCCCTTGATTTTCTTGACTGTATATCTCTGAAATTTCAACATATATACGTGTGATTTAGTTTACGAAGATTTTTCAATGCCGAGAACCTCGATCACAGAGTAAAAAAGGCGTAAGGTTCACAATGGTGTAAAATTAAAATGGGATATACCGGGCTAGGATTTGAGTTATAGGAACAAGGGCCAAACCAACCACTCAAGAATGGAATCGTCGAGCAAAAACACTTAACAACCTCCTAGAAGCAACTTTTCTTGCCACGAGACCTTTTTCTATCAATTAGGAATCTGATGCCGTCACTAAACACATTCCTTAAATTGTAGCCATTTGTTGAGTGTTTTTTTTTGGTGTCTAATCCGCATATATATCACCATTGCCCTTGATTTTCTTGACTGTATATCTCTGAAATGTCAACATATACACGTGTGATTTAGTTTACGAAGATTTTTCAATGCCGAGAACCTCGATCAGAGATTAAAAAAGGCGTAAGGTTCACAATGGTGTTAAATTAAAATGGGATATACCGGGCTAGGATTCGAGTTACAGGAAGAAGGGCCAAACCAACCACCCAAGAATGGAATCGTCGAGCGTAAACACTTGAAAACCTCCTAGAAGCAGCTTTTCTTGCCACCAGACCTTTCTCCATCAATTAGGAATCTGATGCCGTCACTTAACACATTCCTTAAATTGTAGCCTTTTGTTGAGTGTTGTTTTTGGTGTCTAATCCGCATATATATCACCATTGCCCTTGATTTTCTTGACTGTATATCTCTGAAATTTCAACAAATATACGTGTGATTTAGTTTACGAAGATTTTTCAATGCCGAGAACCTCGATCACAGAGTAAAAAAGGCGTAAGGTTCACAATGGTGTAAAATTAAAATGGGATATACCAGGCTAGGATTTGAGTTATAGGAACAAGGGCTAAACCAACCACTCAAGAATGGAATCATCGAGCAAAAACACTTAACAACCTCCTAGAAGCAACTTTTCTTGCCACGAGACCTTTTTCTATCAATTAGGAATCTGATGCCGTCACTAAATACATTCCTTAAATTGTAGCCATTTGTTGAGTGTTTTTTTTTGTTGTCTAATCCGCATATATATCACCATTGCCCTTGATTTTCTTGACTGTATATCTCTTAAATGTCAACATATAGACGTGTGATTTAGTTTACGAAGATTTTTCAATGCCGAGAACCTCGATCAGAGAGTAAAAAAGGCGTAAGGTTCACAATAGTGTAAAATTAAAATGGGATATACCGGGCTAGGATTCGAGTTACATGAACAAGGGCGAAACCAACCACCCAAGAATGGAATCGTCGAGCAAAAACACTTGACAACCTCCTAGAAGCAGCTTTTCTTGCCAAGAGACCTTTCTCCATCAATTAGAAATCTGATGCCGTCACTAAACACATTCCTTAAATTGTAGCCATTTGTTGAGTGTTTTTTTTTGGTGTCTAATCCGCGTATATATCATCATTGCCCTTGATTTTCTTGACTGTATATCTCTGAAATTTCAACATATATACGTGTGATTTAGTTTACGAAGATTTTTCAATGCCGAGAACCTCGATCACAGAGTAAAAAAGGCGTAAGGTTCACAATGGTGTAAAATTAAAATGGGATATACCGGGCTAGGATTTGAGTTATAGGAACAAAGGCCAAACCAACCACTCAAGAATGGAATCGTCGAGCGAAAACACTTAACAACCTTCTAGAAGCAACTTTTCTTGCCACGAGACCTTTTTCTATCAATTAGGAATCTGATGCCGTCACTAAACACATTCCTTAAATTGTAGCCATTTGTTGAGTGTTTTTTTTTGGTGTCTAATCCGCATATATATCACCATTGCCCTTGATTTTCTTGACTGTATATCTCTTAAATGTAAACATATACACGTGTGATTTAGTTTACGAAGATTTTTCAATGCCGAGAACCTCGATCAGAGAGTAAAAAAGGCGTAAGGTTCACAATGGTGTAAAATTAAAATGGGATATACCGGGCTAGGATTTGAGTTACAGGAACAAGGGCGAAACCAACCACCCAAGAATGGAATCGTCGAGCAAAAACACTTGACAACCTCCTAGAAGCAGCTTTTCTTGCCAACCGACCTTTCTCCATCAATTAGAAATCTGATGCCGTCACTAAACACATTCCTTAAATTGTAGCCATTTGTTGAGTGTTTTTTTGGTGTCTAATCCGCGTATATATCATCATTGCCCTTGATTTTCTTGACTGTATATCTCTGAAATTTCAACATATATACGTGTGATTTAGTTTACGAAGATTCTTTAATGCCGAGAACCTCGATCACAGAGTAAAAAAGGCGTAAGGTTCACAATGGTGTAAAATTAAAATGGGATATACCTGGCTAGAATTCGAGTTACAGGAACAAGGGCCAAATCAACCACCCAAGATTGGAATCGTCGAGCGAAAACACTTGACAACCTGCTAGAAGCAGCTTTTCTTGCCACGAGACCTTTTTCTATCAATTAGGAATCTGATGCCGTCACTAAACACATTCCTTAAATTGTAGTCATTTGTTGAGTGTTTTTTTTTGGTGTCTAATCCGCATGTATATCACCATTGCCCTTGATTTTCTTGACTGTATATCTCTTAAATGTCAACATATACACGTGTGATTTAGTTCACGAAGATTTTTCAATGCTGAGAACCTCGATCAGAGATTAAAAAAGGCGTAAGGTTCACAATGGTGTTAAATTAAAATGGGATATACCGGGCTAGGATTCGAGTTACAGGAAGAAGGGCCAAACCAACCACCCAAGAATGGAATCGTCGAGCAAAAACACTTGACAACCTCCTAGAAGCAGCTTTTTTTGCCACCAGACCTTTCTCCATCAATTAGGAATCTGATGTTGTCACTAAACACATTCCTTAAATTGTAGCCTTTTGTTGAGTGTTTTTTTTGGTGTCTAATCCGCATATATATATCACCATTGCCCTTGATTTTCTTGACTGTATATCTCTTAAATGTCAACATATACACGTCTGATTTAGTTTACGAAGATTTTTCAATGCCGAGAACCTCGATCAGAGAGTAAAAAAGGCGTAAGGTTCACAATGGTGTAAAATTAAAATGGGATATACCGGGCTAGGATTCGAGTTACAGGAACAAGGGCGAAACCAACCACCCAAGAATGGAATCGTCGAGCAAAAACACTTGACAACCTCCTAGAAGCAGCTTTTCTTGCCAACAGACCTTTCTCCATCAATTAGAAATCTGATGCCGTCACTAAACACATTCCTTAAATTGTAGCCATTTGTTGAGTGTTTTTTTTTGGTGTCTAATCCGCGTATATATCATCATTGCCCTTGATTTTCTTGACTGTATATCTCTGAAATTTCAACATATATACGTGTGATTTAGTTTACGAAGATTTTTCAATGCCGAGAACCTCGATCACAGAGTAAAAAAGGCGTAAGCTTCACAATGGTGTAAAATTAAAATGGGATATACCGGGCTAGGATTCGAGTTATAGGAACAAGGGCCAAACCAACCACCCAAGAATGGAATCGTCAAGCGAAAACACTTAACAACCTCCTAGAAGCAACTTTTCTTGCCACGAGAACTTTTTCTATCAATTAGGAATCTGATGCCGTCACTAAACACATTCCTTAAATTGTAGCCATTTGTTGAGTGTTTTTTTTGGTGTCTAATCCGCATATATATCACCATTGCCCTTGATTTTCTTGATTGTATATCTCTTAAATGTCAACATATACATGTGTGATTTAGTTTACGAAGATTTTTCTATGCCGAGAACCTCTATCAGAGAGTAAAAAAGGCGTAAGGTTCACAATGGTGTAAAATTACAATGTGATATACCGGGATAGGATTCGAGTTACAGGAACAAGGGACAAACCAACCACCCAAGAATGGAATCGTCGAGCGAAAACTCGACAACCTCCTAGAAACAGCTTTTCTTGCCACCAGACCTTTCTCCATCAAGTAGGAATCTGATGCCGTCACTAAACACATTCCTTAAATTGTAGCCATTTGTAGAGTGTTTTTTTTGTGTCTAATACGCATATATATCACCATTGCCCTTGATTTTCTTGACTGTATATCTCTTAAATGTCAACGTATACACGTGTGATTTAGTTTACGAAGATTTTTCAATGCTGAGAACCTCGATCAGAGAGTAAAAAACTCGTAAGGTTCACAATGGCGTAAAATTAAATTGGGATATAACGGGCTAGGATTCGAGTTACAGGAACAAGGGCCAAACCAACCACCCAATCGTCGAGCGAAAACACTTGACAACTTCCTAGAAGCAGCTTTTCTTGCCACGAGACCTTTTTCTATCAATTAGGAATCTGATGACGTCACTAAACACATTCCTTAAATTGTAGCCATTTGTTGAGTGTTTTTTTTGGTGTCTAATCGCATATATATCACCATTGCCCTTGTTTTTCTTGACTGTATATCTCTTAAATGTCAACATATACATGTGTGATTTAGTTTACGAAGATTTTTCAATGCCGAGAACCTTGATCAGAGAGTAAAAAGGGCGTAAGGATCACAATGGTGTAAAATTAAAATGGGATATACCGGGCTAGGATTCGAGTTACAGGAACAAGGGCCAAACCAACCACCGAAGAATGGAATCGTCGAGCGAAAACACTTAACAACCTCCTAGAAGCAACTTTTCTTGCCACGAGACCTTTGTCTATCAATTAGGAATCTGATGCCGTCACTAAACACATTCCTTAAATTGTAGCCATTTGTTGAGTGTTTTTTTTGGTGTTTAATACGCATATATATCACCATCGCCCTTGATTTTCTTGACTGTATATCTCTTAAATGTCAACATATACACGTGCGATTTAGTTTACGAAGATTTTTCAATGCCGAGAACCTAGATCAGAGAGTAAAAAATGCGTAAGGTTCACAATGGTGCTAAATTAAAATGGGATATACCGGGCTAGGATTCGAGTTACAGGAAGAAGGGCCAAACCAACCACCCAAGAATGGAATCGTCGAGCGAAAACACTTGACAACCTCCTAGAAGCAGCATTTCTTGCCACCAGACCTTTTTCCATCAATTAGGAATCTGATGCCGTCACTAAACACATTCCTTAAATTGTAGCCATTTGTTGAGTGTTTTTCTTGGTGTCTAATCCGCATATATATCACCATTTCCCTTGATTTTCTTGACTGTATATCTCTTAAATGTCAACATATATACGTGTGATTTATTTTACGAAGATTTTTCTATGCCGAGAACCTCGATTAGAGAGTAAAAAAGGCGTAAGGTTCACAATGGTGTATAATTAAAATGGGATATACCGGGCTAGGATTCGAGTTACAGGAACAAGGGCCAAACCAACCACCCAAGAATGGAATCATCGAGACTTGACAACCTCCTAGAAGCAGCTTTTCTTGTCACCAGACCTTTCTCCATCAAATAGAAATCTAATGCCGTCACTAAACACATTCCTTAAATTGTAGCCATTTGTTGAGTGTTTTTTTGGTGTCTAATCCGCTTATATATCATCATTGCCCTTGATTTTTTTGACTGTATATCTCTGAAATGTCAACATATACACGTGTGATTTAGTTTACGAAGATTTTTCAATGCCGAGAACTTCGATCAGAGAGTAAAAAAGGCGAAGGTTCACAATGGTGTAAAATTAAAATGGGATATACCGGGCTAGGATTCGAGTTAGGGCTAAACCAACCACCCAAGAATGGAATCGTCGAGCGAAAACACTTGACAACCTCCTAGAACCAGCTTTTCTTGCCACGAGACCTTTTTCCATCAATTAGGAATCTGATGCCGTCACTAAACACATTCCTTAAATTGTAGCCATTTGTTGAGTGTTTTTTTTGGTGTCTAATCCGCATATATATCACCATTGCCCTTGATTTTCTTGACTGTATATCTCTTAAATGTCAACATATACATGTGTGATTTAATTTACAAAGATTTTTCTATGCCAAGAACCTCGATCAGAGAGTAAAAAAGGTGTAAGGTTCATAATGGTGTAAAATTAAAATGGGATATAGCGGGATAGGATTCGAGTTACAGGAACAAGGGCCAAACCAACCACCCAAGAATGGAATCGTCGAACGAAAACACTTGACAACCTCCTAGAAGCAGCTTTTCTTGCCACCAGACCTTTCTCCATCAATTAGGAATCTGATGCCGTCGCTAAACACATTCCTTAAATTGTAGCCATTTGTTGAGTGTTTTTTTTTGGTGTCTAATACACATATATATCACCATCGCCCTTGATTTTTTTGTCTGTATATCTCTTAAATGTCAACATATACACGTGTGATTTAGTTTACGAAGATTTTTCAATGCCGAGAAACTCGATCAGAGAGTAAAAAGGGTGTAAGGATCACGATGGTGTAAAATTAAAATGGGAAATACCGGGCTAGGATTAGAGTTACAGGAACAAGGGCCAAACCAAGCACCCAAGAATGGAATCGTCGAGCGAAAACACTTGACAAACTTCCTAGAAGCGACTTTTCTTGCCACCAGACCTTTCTCTATCAATTAGGAATCTGATGCCGTCACTAAACACATTCCTTAAATTGTAGCCATTTGTTGAGTGTTTTTTTTGGTGTCTAATACACATATATATCACCATTGCCCTTGATTTTCTTGACTGTATATCTCTTAAATGTCAACATATACACGTGTGATTTAGTTTACGAAGATTTTTCAATGCTGAGAACCTCAATCAGAGAGTAAAAAAGGCGTAAGGTTCATATTGGTGTAAAATTAAAATGGTATGTACCGGGCTACGATTCGAGTTACAGGAACAAGGGCCAAACCAACCAACCAAGAATGGAATCGTCGAGCGAAAACACTTGACAACCTCCTAGAAGCAGCTTTTCTTGCCACCAGACCTTTCTCCATCAATTAGAAATCTGATACTGTCACTAAACACATTTCTTAAATTGTAGCCATTTGTTGAGTGTTTTTTTTGGTGTCTAATACGCGTATATATCACCATTGCCCTTGATTTTCTTGACTGTATATTTCTTAAATGTCAACATATAAACGTGTGATTTAGTTTACGAAGATTTATCAATGCCGAGAACTTCGATCAGAGAGTAAAAAAGGCGTAAGGTTCACAATGGTGTAAAATTAAAATGGGATATACCGGCTAGGATTCGAGTTACAGGAACAAGGGCCAAACCAAACACCCAAGAATGGAATCGTCGAGCGAAAATACTTGACAACCTCCTAGAAGCAGCTTTTCTTGCCACCAGACCTTTTTCCATCAATTAGGAATCTGATGCCGTCACTTAACACATTCCTTAAATTGTAGCCATTTGTTGAATGTTTTTTTGGTGTCTAATCCGCATATATATCACCATTGCCCTTGATTTTCTTGACTGTATATCTCTTAACTGTCAGCATATACATGTGTGATTTAGTTTACGAAGATTTTTCTATGCCGAGAACCTCGATTAGAGATTAAAAAAGGCGTAAGGTTCACAATGGTGTAAAATTAAAATGGGATATACCGGGCTAGGATTCGAGTTACATGAACAAGGGCCAAACCAGCCACCCAAGAATGGATTCGTCGAGCGAAAACACTTGACAACCTCCTAGAAGCAGCTTTTCTTGCCACCAGACCTTTCTCCATCAATTAGGAATCTGATGCCGTCACTAAACACACTCCTTAAATTGTAGCCATTGGTTGAGTGTTTTTTTTTTGGTGTCTAATCCGTATATATATCACCATTGCCCTTGATTTTCTTGACTGTATATCTCTTAAATGTCAACATATACATGTGTCAGTTAGTTTACAAAGATTTTTCAATGCCGAGAACCGCGATCGGAGAGTAAAAAAGGCGTAAGGTTCACAATGATGTAAAATTAAAGTGGGATATAGCGGGCTAGGATTCGAGTAACAGGAATAAGGGCCAAACCAACCACCCAAGAATGGAATCGTCGAGCGAAAACACTTGACAACCTCCTAGAAGCAGCTTTTCTTGCCACCAAACCTTTCTCCATCAATAAGGAATCTGATGCCGTCACTAAACACATTCCTTAAATTGTAGCCATTTGTTGAGTGTTTTTTTTGGTGTCTAATCTGCGTATATATCATCATTGCCCTTGATTTTTTTGACTGTATATCTCTTAAATGTCAACATATACATGTGTGATTTAGTTTACGAAGATTTTTCAATGCCGAGAACCTCGATCAGAGAGTAAAAAAGGCGTAAGGTTCATAATGGTGTAAAATTAAAATGGGATATACCGGGATAGGATTTGAGTTACAAGAACAAGGGCCAAACCAACCACCCAAGAATGGAATCGTCTAGCGAAAAACTTGACAACCTCCAAGAAACAGCTTTTCTTGCCACCAGTCCTTTTCCATCAATTAGGAATCTGTTGTCGTTACTAAACACATTCCTTAAATTGTAGCCATTTGTTGAGTGTTTTTTTTTGGTGTCTAATCCGCATATATATCACTATTGCCCTTGATTTTCTTGACTGTATATCTCTTAAATGTCAACATATACACGTGTGTTTGAGTTTACGAAGATTTTTCAATGACGAGAACCACGATCAGAGAGTAAAAAAGGCGTAAGGTTCACAATGGTGTAAAATTAAAATGAGATATACCGGGATAGGATTCGAGTTACAGGAACAAGGGCCAAACCAACCACCCATGAATGGAATCGTCGAGCGAAAAACTTGACAACCTCCTAGAAACAGCTTTTCTTGCCACCAGACCTTTCTCCATCAATTAGGAATCTGATGCCGTCACTAAATACATTCCTTAAATTGTAGCCATTTGTTTAGTGTTTTTTTTTGGTGTCAAATCCGCATATATATCACCATTGCCCTTGATTTTCTTGACTGTATATCTCTTAAATGTCAACATATACACGTGTGATTTAGTTTACAAAGATTTTTCAATGGCGAGAACCTCGATCAGAGAGAAAAAAGGGCGTAAGGATCACAATGGTGTTAAATTAAAATGGGATATATTGGGCTAGGATTCGAGTTACAGGAAAAAGGGCCAAACCAACCACCCAAGAATGGAATCGTCCAGCGAAAACACTTGACAACCTCCTAGAAACGACTTTTCTTGCCACCAGACCTTTCTCCATCAATTAGGAATCTGATGCCGTCACTAAACACATTCCTTAAATTGTAGCCATTTGTTGAGGGTTTTTTTTGGTGTCTAATCCGCATATATATGACCATTGCCCTTGATTTTCTTGACTGTATATCTCTTAAATGTCAACATATACATGTGTGATTTAGTTTACGAAGATTTTTCTATGCCGAGAACCTCGATCAGAGAGTAAAAAAGGTGTAAGGTTCATAATGGTGTAAAATTAAAATGGGATATACCGAGATAGGATTCGAGTTACAGGAACAAGGGCCAAACCAACCACCCAAGAATGGAATCGTCGAACGAAAACACTTGACAACATCCTAGAAGCAGCTTTTCTTGCCACCAGACCTTTCTCCATCAATTAGGAATCTGATGCCGTCGCTAAACACATTCCTTAAATTGTAGCCATTTGTTGAGTGTTTTTTTTTGGTGTCTAATACACATATATATCACCATTGCCCTTGATTTTCTTGACTGTATATCTCTTAAATGTCAACATATGCACGTGTGATGTAGTTTACGAAGATTTTTCAATGCCGAGAACCTCGATCAGAGAGTAAAAAGGGCGTAAGGATCACAATGGTGTAAAATTAAAATGGGATATACCGGGCAAGGATTCGAGTTACAGGAACAAGGGCCAAACCAACCACCGAAGAATGGAATCGTCGAGCGAAAACACTTAACAACCTCCTAGAAGCAACTTTTCTTGCCACGAGACCTTTGTCTATCAATTAGGAATCTGATGCCGTCACTAAACACATTCCTTAAATTGTAGCCATTTGTTGAGTGTTTTTTTTGGTGTTTAATACGCATATATATCACCATCGCCCTTGATTTTCTTGACTGTATATCTCTTAAATGTCAACATATACACGTGCGATTTAGTTTACGAAGATTTTTCAATGCCGAGAACCTCTATCAGAGAGTAAAAAAGGCGTAAGGTTCACAATGGTGCTAAATTAAAATGGGATATACCTGGCTAGGATTCGAGTTACAGGAAGAAGGGCCAAACCAACCACCCAAGAACGGAATCGTCGAGCGAAAACACTTGACAACCTCCTAGAAGCAGCATTTCTTGCCACCAGACCTTTTTCCATCAATTAGGAATCTGATGCCGTCACTAAACACATTCCTTAAATTGTAGCCATTTGTTGAGTGTTTTTCTTGGTGTCTAATCCGCATATATATCATCATTGCCCTTGATTTTTTTGACTGTATATCTCTTAAATGTCAACATATACATGTGTGATTTAGTTTACGAAGATTTTTCAATGCCGAGAACCTCGATCAGAGAGTAAAAAAGGCGTAAGGTTCATAATGGTGTAAAATTAAAATGGGATATACCGGGATAGGATTTGAGTTACAAGAACAAGGGCCAAACCAACCACCCAAGAATGGAATCGTCTAGCGAAAAACTTGACAACCTCCAAGAAACAGCTTTTCTTGCCACCAGTCCTTTTCCATCAATTAGGAATCTGTTGTCGTTACTAAACACATTCCTTAAATTGTAGCCATTTGTTGAGTGTTTTTTTTTTGGTGTCTAATCCGCATATATATCACTATTGCCCTTGATTTTCTTGACTGTATATCTCTTAAATGTCAACATATACACGTGTGTTTGAGTTTACGAAGATTTTTCAATGACGAGAACCTCGATCAGAGAGTAAAAAAGGCGTAAGGTTCACAATGGTGTAAAATTAAAATGAGATATACCGGGATAGGATTCGAGTTACAGGAACAAGGGCCAAACCAACCACCCATGAATGGAATCGTCGAGCGAAAAACTTGACAACCTCCTAGAAACAGCTTTTCTTGCCACCAGACCTTTCTCCATCAATTAGGAATCTGATGCCGTCACTAAATACATTCCTTAAATTGTAGCCATTTGTTTAGTGTTTTTTTTTGGTGTCAAATCCGCATATATATCACCATTGCCCTTGATTTTCTTGACTGTATATCTCTTAAATGTCAACATATACACGTGTGATTTAGTTTACAAAGATTTTTCAATGGCGAGAACCTCGATCAGAGAGAAAAAAGGGCGTAAGGATCACAATGGTGTTAAATTAAAATAGGATATATTGGGCTAGGATTCGAGTTACAGGAAAAAGGGCCAAACCAACCACCCAAGAATGGAATCGTCCAGCGAAAACACTTGACAACCTCCTAGAAACGACTTTTCTTGCCACCAGACCTTTCTCCATCAATTAGGAATCTGATGCCGTCACTAAACACATTCCTTAAATTGTAGCCATTTGTTGAGGGTTTTTTTTGGTGTCTAATCCGCATATATATGACCATTGCCCTTGATTTTCTTGACTGTATATCTCTTAAATGTCAACATATACATGTGTGATTTAGTTTACGAAGATTTTTCTATGCCGAGAACCTCGATCAGACAGTAAAAAAGGTGTAAGGTTCATAATGGTGTAAAATTAAAATGGGATATACCGGGATAGGATTCGAGTTACAGGAACAAGGGCCAAACCAACCACCCAAGAATGGAATCGTCGAACGAAAACACTTGACAACATCCTAGAAGCAGCTTTTCTTGCCACCAGACCTTTCTCCATCAATTAGGAATCTGATGCCGTCGCTAAACACATTCCTTAAATTGTAGCCATTTGTTGAGTGTTTTTTTTTGGTGTCTAATACACATATATATCACCATTGCCCTTGATTTTCTTGACTGTATATCTCTTAAATGTCAACATATGCACGTGTGATGTAGTTTACGAAGATTTTTCAATGCCGAGAACCTCGATCACAGAGTAAAAAAGGCGTAAGGTTCACAATGGTGTAAAATTAAAATGGGATATACCGGGCTAGGATTCGAGTTACAGGAACAAGGGCCAAACCAACCACCCAAGAATGGAATCGTCGAGCGAAAGCACTCGACAAACTTCCTAGAAGCGACTTTTCTTGCCACCATACCTTTCTCTATCATTTAGGAATCTGATGCCGTCACTAAACACATTCCTTAAATTGTAGCCATTTGTTGAGTGTTTTTTTTTGGTGTCTAATACACATATATATCACCATTGCACTTGATTTTCTTGACTGTATATCTCTTAAAGGTCAACATATACACATGTGATTAAGTTTACGAAGATTTTTCAATGTTGAGAATCTTAATCAGAGAGTAAAAAAGGCGTAAGGTTCATATTGGTGTAAAATTAAAATGGTATGTACCGGGCTACGATTCGAGTTAAAGGAACAAGGGCCAAACCAACCACCCAAGAATGGAATCGTCGAGCGAAAACACTTGACAACCTCCTAGAAGCAGCTTTTCTTGCCACCAGACCTTTCTCCATCAATTAGAAATCTGATACCGTCACTGAACACATTTCTTAAATTGTATCTAATTGTTGAGTGTTTTTTTTGGTGTCTAATACGCGTATATATCACCATTGCCCTTGATTTTCTTGACTGTATATTTCTTAAATGTCAACATATACACGTGTGATTTAGTTTACGAAGATTTATCAATGCCGAGAACTTCGATCAGAGAGTAAAAAATGCGTAAGGTTCACAATGGTGTAAAATTAAAATGGGATATACCGGCTAGGATTCGAGTTACAGGAACAAGGGCCAAACCAAACACCCAAGAATGGAATCGTCGAGCGAAAACACTTGACAACCTCCTAGAAGCAGCTTTTCTTGCCACCAGACCTTTTTCCATCAATTAGGAATCTGATGCCGTCACTAAACACATTCCTTAAATTGTAGCCATTTGTTGAGTGTTTTTTTGGTGTCTAATCCGCATATATATCACCATTGCCCTTGATTTTCTTGACTGTATATCTCTTAAATGTCAACATATACATGTGTGATTTAGTTTACGAAGATTTTTCTATGCCGAGAACCTCGATTAGAGAGTAAAAAAGGCGTAAGGTTCACAATGGTGTAAAATTAAAATGGGATATACCGGGCTAAGATTCGAGTTACATGAACAAGGGCCAAACCAGCCATCCAAGAATGGAATCGTCGAGCGAAAACACTTGACAACCTCCTAGAAGCAGCTTTTCTAGCCACCAGACCTTTCTCCATCAATTAGGAATCTGATGCCGTCACTAAACACATTCCTTAAATTGTAGCCATTGGTTGAGTGTTTTTTTTTTGGTGTCTAATCCGCATATATATCACCATTGCCCTTGATTTTCTTGACTGTATATCTCTTAAATGTCAACATATACACGTGTGATTTAGTTTACGAAGATTTTTCAATGCCAAGAACCTCGATCAGAGGGTAAAAAAGGGGTAAGGTTCACAATGGTGTAAAATTAAAGTGGGATATAGCGGGCTAGGATTCGAGTTACAGGAACAAGGGCCAAACCAACCACCCAAGAATGGAATCGTCGAGCGAAAACACTTGACAACCTCCTAGAAGCAGCTTTTCTTGCCACCAAACCTTTCTCCATCAATTAGGAATCTGATGCCGTCACTAAACACATTCCTTAAATTGTAGCCATTTGTTGAGTGCTTTTTTTGGTGTCTAATCCGCATATATATCACCATTGCCCTTGATTTTCTTGACTGTATATCTCTTAAATGTCAACATATACACGTGTGATTTAGTTTACGAAGATTTTTCAGTGCCGAGAACCTCGATCACAGAGTAAAAAGGGCGTATGGATCACAATGGTGTAAAATTAAAGTGGGATATACCGGGCTAGGATTCGAGTTACAGGAACAAGGGCCAAAGCAACCACCCAAGAATGGAATCGTCGAGCAAAAAACACTTGACAACCTCCAAGAAGCAGCTTTTCTTGCCACCAAACCTTTCTCCATCTATTAGGAATCTGATGCCGTCACTAAACACATTCCTTAAATTGTAGCCATTTGTTGAGTGTTCTTTTTTTGGTGTCTAATCCGCATTTATATCACCATTTCCCTTGATTTTCTTGACTGTATATCTCTTAAAAGTCAACATATACATGTGTGATTTAGTTTACGAAGATTTTTCAACGCCGAGAACCTCGATCAGAGAGTAAAAAAGGCGTAAGGTTCATAATGGTGTAAAATTAAAATGGGATATACCGGGATAGGATTTGAGTTACAAGAACAAGGGCCAAACCAACCACCCAAGAATGGAATCGTCTAGCGAAAAACTTGACAACCTCCAAGAAACAGCTTTTCTTGCCACCAGACCTTTCTCCATCAATTAGGAATCTGATGTCGTCACTAAACACATTCCTTAAATTGTAGCCATTTGTTGAGTGTTTTTTTTGGTGTCTAATCCGCATATATATCACCATTGCCCTTGATTTTCTTGACTGTATATCTCTTAAATGTCAACATATACACGTGTGATTTAGTTTACGAAGATTTTTCAATGACGAGAACCTCGATCAGAGAGTAAAAAAGGCGTAAGGTTCACAATGGTGTAAAATTAAAATGAGATATACCGGGATAGGATTCGAGTTACAGGAACAAGGGCCAAACCAACCACCCATGAATGGAATCGTCGAGCGAAAAACTTGACAACCTCCTAGAAACAGCTTTTCTTGCCACCAGACCTTTCTCCATCAATTTGGAATCTGATGCCGTCACTAAATACATTCCTTAAATTGTAGCCATTTGTTTAGTGTTTTTTTTGGTGTCTAATCTGCATATATATCACCATTGCCCTTGATTTTCTTGACTGTATATCTCTTAAATGTCAACATATACACGTGTGATTTAGTTTACAAAGATTTTTCAATGGCGAGAACCTCGATCAGAGAGTAAAAAGGGCGTAAGGATCACAATGGTGTTAAATTAAAATGGGATATATTGGGCTAGGATTCGAGTTACAGGAACAAGGGCCAAACCAACCCCCCAAGAATGGAATCGTCGAGCGAAAACACTTGACAACCTCCTAGAAGCGACTTTTCTTGCCACCAGACCTTTCTCCATCAATTAGGAATCTGATGCAGTCACTAAACACATTCCTTAAATTGTAGCCATTTGTTGAGGGTTTTTTTTGGTGTCTAATCCGCATATATATGACCATTGCCCTTGATTTTCTTGACTGTATATCTCTTAAATGTCAACATATACACGTGTGATTTAGTTTACGAAGATTTTTCAATGCTGAGAACCTCGATTAGAGAGTAAAAAAGGCGTAAGGTTCACAATGGTGTAAAATTAAAATGGGATATACCGGGCTTGGATTCGAGTTACAGGAACAAGGGCCAAACCAACCACCCAAGAATGGAATCGTCGAGTGAAAACACTTGAAAACCTCCTAGAAGCAGCTTTTCTTGCCACCAGACCTTTCTCCATCAATTAGTAATCTGATGCCGTCACTAAACACATTCCTTAAATTGTAGCCATTTGTTGAGTGTTTTTTTGGTGTCTAATCCGCATATATATATATCACCATTACCCTTGATTTTCTTGACTGTATATCTCTTAAATGTCAACATATAAACGTGTGATTTAGTTTACGAAGGTTTTGCAATGCCGACAACCTCGATCAGAGAGTAAAAAAGGCGTAAGGTTCATAATGGTGTAAACTTAAATTGGGATATAGCGGGCTAGGATTCGAGTTACAGGAACAAGGGCCAAACCAACCACCCAAGAATGGAATCGTCGAGCGAAAACACTTGACAACCTCCTAGAAGCAACTTTTATTGCCACCAAACCTTTCTCCATCAATTGGGAATCTGATGCCGTCACTAAACACATTCCTTAAATTGTAGCCATTTGTTGAGTGTTTTCTTTGGTGTCTTATCCGCATATATATCACCATTGCCCCTGACTTTCTTGACTGTATATCTCTTAAATGTCAACATATACACGTGTGATTTAGTTAATGAAGATTTTTCTATGCCGAGAACCTCGATCAGAGAGTAAAAAAGGTGTAAGGTTCACATTGGTGTAAAATTAAAATGGGATATCCCGGGCTAGGATTCGAGTTACAGGAACAAGGGCCAAACCAACCACCCAAGAATGGAATCGTCGAACAAAAACAAAACACTTGACACCCTCCTAGAAGTAGCTTTTCTTCCCACCAGACCTTTCTCCATCAATTAGGATTCAGATGCCATCTCTAAACACATTCCATAAATTGTAGCCATTTGTTGAGTGTTTTTTTTGGTGTCTAATCCGCATATATATCACCATTGCCCTTGATTTTCTTGACTGTATATCTCTTAAATGTCAACATATACACGTGTGATTTAGTTTATGAAGATTTTTCAATGCCGAGAACCTCGGTCAGAGAGTAAAAAAGGCGTAAGGTTCACAATGGTGTAAAATTAAAATGGGATACACCGGGCTAGGATTCGAGTTACAGGAACAAGGGCCAAACCAACGACCCAATAATGGAATCGTCGAGCAAAAACACTTGACAACCTCCTAGAGTAGCTTTTCTTACCACCAGACCTTTCTCCATCAATTAAGGCATCTGATGCCGTCACTAAACACATTCCGTAAATTGTAGCCATTTGTTAAGTATTTTTTTTGGGTGCCTAATCTGCATATATATCACCATTGCCCTTGATTTTCTTGACTGTTATCTCTTAAATGTCAACATATAAACGTGTGATTTAGTTTACGAATATTTTTCAATGCCAAGAACCTCGATTAGTGAGTAAAAAAGGCGTAAGGATCACAATGGTGTAAAATTAAAATGGGATTTACCGGGCTAGGATTCGAGTTACAGGAACATGGGCCAAACCAACCACCCAAGAATGGAATCGTCGAGCGAAAACACTTGACAACCTCCTAGAAGCAGCTTTTCTTGCCACCAGACCTTTCTCCATCAATTAGAATTTTGATGCCGTCACTAAACACATTCCTTAAATTGTAGCCATTTGTTGAATGTTTTTTTTTGGTCTCTAATCCGCGTATATATCATCATTGCCCTTGATTTTCTTGACTGTATATTCTTAAATGTCAACATATACACGAGTGATTTAGTTTACGAAGATTTTTCAATGCGGGGAACCTCGATCAGAGAGTAAAAAAGGCTTAAGGTTCACAATGGTGTAAAATTAAAATGGGATATACCGGCTAGGATTCGAGTAACAGGAACCAGGGACAAACCAAGCACCCAAGAATGGAATCGTCTAGCGAAAACACTTGACAACCTCCTAGAAGTAGCTTTTCTTGCCACCAGACCTTTTTCCATCAATTAGGAATCTGATGCCGTCACTAAACACATTTCTTAAATTGTAGCCATTTGTTGAGTGTTTTTTTTGGTGTCTAATCCGCATATAAATCACCATTGCCCTTGATTTTCTTGACTGTATATCTTTTAAATGTCAACATATACACGTGTGATTTAGTTTACGAAGATTTTTCTATGCCGAGAACCTCGATTAGAGAGTAAAAAAGGCGTAAGGTTCACAATGGTGTAAAATTAAAATGGGATATAACGGGCTTGGATTCGAGTTACATGAACAAGGGCCAAACCAACCACCCAAGAATGGAATCGTCGAGCGAAAACACTTGAAAACCTCCTAGAAGCAGCTTTAATTGCCACCAGACCTTTCTCCATCAATTAGTATTCTGATGCCGTCACTAAACACATTCCTTAAATTGTAGCCATTTGTTGAGTGTTTTTTTGGTGTCTAATCCGCATATATATATATCACCATTACCCTTGATTTTCTTGACTGTATATCTCTTAAATGTCAACATATAAACGTGTGATTTAGTTTACGAAGGTTTTGCAATGCCGACAACCTCCATCAGAGAGTAAAAAAGGCGTAAGGTTCATAATGGTGTAAACTTAAATTGGGATATAGTGGGCTAGGATTCGAGTTACAGGAACAAGGGCCAAACCAACCACCCAAGAATGGAATCGTCGAGCGAAAACACTTGACAACTTCCTAGAAGCAACTTTTATTGCCACCAGACCTTTCTCCATCAATTGGGAATCTGATGTCGTCACTAAACACATTCCTTATATTGTAGCCATTTGTTGAGTGTTTTCTTTGGTGTCTTATCCGCATATATATCACCATTGCCCCTGACTTTCTTGACTGTATATCTCTTAAATGTCAACATATACACGTGTGATTTAGTTAATGAAGATTTTTCTATGCCGAGAACCTCGATCAGAGAGTAAAAAAGGTGTAAGGTTCACATTGGTGTAAAATTAAAATGGGATATCCCGGGCTAGGATTCGAGTTACAGGAACAAGGGCCAAACCAACCACCCAAGAATGGAATCGTCGAACAAAAACAAAACACTTGACACCCTCCTAGAAGTAGCTTTTCTTCCCACCAGACCTTTCTCCATCAATTAGGATTCAGATGCCATCTCTAAACACATTCCATAAATTGTAGCCATTTGTTGAGTGTTTTTTTGGTGTCTAATCCGCATATATATCACCATTGCCCTTGATTTTCTTGACTGTATATCTCTTAAATGTCAACATATACACGTGTGATTTAGTTTATGAAGATTTTTCAATGCCGAGAACCTCGGTCAGAGAGTAAAAAAGGCGTAAGGTTCACAATGGTGTAAAATTAAAATGGGATATACCGGGCTTGGATTCGAGTTACAGGAACAAGGGCCAAACCAACCACCCAAGAATGGAATCGTCGAGTGAAAACACTTGAAAACCTCCTAGAAGCAGCTTTTCTTGCCACCAGACCTTTCTCCATCAATTAGTAATCTGATGCCGTCACTAAACACATTCCTTAAATTGTAGCCATTTGTTGAGTGTTTTTTTGGTGTCTAATCCGCATATATATATATCACCATTACCCTTGATTTTCTTGACTGTATATCTCTTAAATGTCAACATATAAACGTGTGATTTAGTTTACGAAGGTTTTGCAATGCCGACAACCTCGATCAGAGAGTAAAAAAGGCGTAAGGTTCATAATGGTGTAAACTTAAATTGGGATATAGCGGGCTAGGATTCGAGTTACAGGAACAAGGGCCAAACCAACCACCCAAGAATGGAATCGTCGAGCGAAAACACTTGACAACCTCCTAGAAGCAACTTTTATTGCCACCAAACCTTTCTCCATCAATTGGGAATCTGATGCCGTCACTAAACACATTCCTTAAATTGTAGCCATTTGTTGAGTGTTTTCTTTGGTGTCTTATCCGCATATATATCACCATTGCCCCTGACTTTCTTGACTGTATATCTCTTAAATGTCAACATATACACGTGTGATTTAGTTAATGAAGATTTTTCTATGCCGAGAACCTCGATCAGAGAGTAAAAAAGGTGTAAGGTTCACATTGGTGTAAAATTAAAATGGGATATCCCGGGCTAGGATTCGAGTTACAGGAACAAGGGCCAAACCAACCACCCAAGAATGGAATCGTCGAACAAAAACAAAACACTTGACACCCTCCTAGAAGTAGCTTTTCTTCCCACCAGACCTTTCTCCATCAATTAGGATTCAGATGCCATCTCTAAACACATTCCATAAATTGTAGCCATTTGTTGAGTGTTTTTTTTGGTGTCTAATCCGCATATATATCACCATTGCCCTTGATTTTCTTGACTGTATATCTCTTAAATGTCAACATATACACGTGTGATTTAGTTTATGAAGATTTTTCAATGCCGAGAACCTCGGTCAGAGAGTAAAAAAGGCGTAAGGTTCACAATGGTGTAAAATTAAAATGGGATACACCGGGCTAGGATTCGAGTTACAGGAACAAGGGCCAAACCAACGACCCAATAATGGAATCGTCGAGCAAAAACACTTGACAACCTCCTAGAGTAGCTTTTCTTACCACCAGACCTTTCTCCATCAATTAAGGAATCTGATGCCGTCACTAAACACATTCCGTAAATTGTAGCCATTTGTTAAGTATTTTTTTTGGGTGCCTAATCTGCATATATATCACCATTGCCCTTGATTTTCTTGACTGTTATCTCTTAAATGTCAACATATACACGTGTGATTTAGTTTACGAATATTTTTCAATGCCAAGAACCTCGATTAGTGAGTAAAAAAGGCGTAAGGATCACAATGGTGTAAAATTAAAATGGGATTTACCGGGCTAGGATTCGAGTTACAGGAACATGGGCCAAACCAACCACCCAAGAATGGAATCGTCGAGCGAAAACACTTGACAACCTCCTAGAAGCAGCTTTTCTTGCCACCAGACCTTTCTCCATCAATTAGAATTTTGATGCCGTCACTAAACACATTCCTTAAATTGTAGCCATTTGTCGAATGTTTTTTTTTGGTCTCTAATCCGCGTATATATCATCATTGCCCTTGATTTTCTTGACTGTATATTCTTAAATGTCAACATATACACGAGTGATTTAGTTTACGAAGATTTTTCAATGCGGGGAACCTCGATCAGAGAGTAAAAAAGGCTTAAGGTTCACAATGGTGTAAAATTAAAATGGGATATACCGGCTAGGATTCGAGTAACAGGAACCAGGGACAAACCAAGCACCCAAGAATGGAATCGTCTAGCGAAAACACTTGACAACCTCCTAGAAGTAGCTTTTCTTGCCACCAGACCTTTTTCCATCAATTAGGAATCTGATGCCGTCACTAAACACATTTCTTAAATTGTAGCCATTTGTTGAGTGTTTTTTTTGGTGTCTAATCCGCATATAAATCACCATTGCCCTTGATTTTCTTGACTGTATATCTTTTAAATGTCAACATATACACGTGTGATTTAGTTTACGAAGATTTTTCTATGCCGAGAACCTCGATTAGAGAGTAAAAAAGGCGTAAGGTTCACAATGGTGTAAAATTAAAATGGGATATACCGGGCTTGGATTCGAGTTACATGAACAAGGGCCAAACCAACCACCCAAGAATGGAATCGTCGAGCGAAAACACTTGAAAACCTCCTAGAAGCAGCTTTAATTGCCACCAGACCTTTCTCCATCAATTAGTAATCTGATGCCGTCACTAAACACATTCCTTAAATTGTAGCCATTTGTTGAGTGTTTTTTTGGTGTCTAATCCGCATATATATATCACCATTACCCTTGATTTTCTTGACTGTATATCTCTTAAATGTCAACATATAAACGTGTGATTTAGTTTACGAAGGTTTTGCAATGCCGACAACCTCGATCAGAGAGTAAAAAAGGCGTAAGGTTCATAATGGTGTAAACTTAAATTGGGATATAGTGGGCTAGGATTCGAGTTACAGGAACAAGGGCCAAACCAACCACCCAAGAATGGAATCGTCGAGCGAAAACACTTGACAACCTCCTAGAAGCAACTTTTATTGCCACCAGACCTTTCTCCATCAATTGGGAATCTGATGTCGTCACTAAACACATTCCTTATATTGTAGCCATTTGTTGAGTGTTTTCTTTGGTGTCTTATCCGCATATATATCACCATTGCCCCTGACTTTCTTGACTGTATATCTCTTAAATGTCAACATATACACGTGTGATTTAGTTAATGAAGATTTTTCTATGCCGAGAACCTCGATCAGAGAGTAAAAAAGGTGTAAGGTTCACATTGGTGTAAAATTAAAATGGGATATCCCGGGCTAGGATTCGAGTTACAGGAACAAGGGCCAAACCAACCACCCAAGAATGGAATCGTCGAACAAAAACAAAACACTTGACACCCTCCTAGAAGTAGCTTTTCTTCCCACCAGACCTTTCTCCATCAATTAGGATTCAGATGCCATCTCTAAACACATTCCATAAATTGTAGCCATTTGTTGAGTGTTTTTTTGGTGTCTAATCCGCATATATATCACCATTGCCCTTGATTTTCTTGACTGTATATCTCTTAAATGTCAACATATACACGTGTGATTTAGTTTATGAAGATTTTTCAATGCCGAGAACCTCGGTCAGAGAGTAAAAAAGGCGTAAGGTTCACAATGGTGTAAAATTAAAATGGGATACACCGGGCTAGGATTCGAGTTACAGGAACAAGGGCCAAACCAACGACCCAATAATGGAATCGTCGAGCAAAAACACTTGACAACCTCTTAGAGTAGCTTTTCTTACCACCAGACCTTTCTCCATCAATTAAGGAATCTGATGCCGTCACTAAACACATTCCGTAAATTGTAGCCATTTGTTAAGTATTTTTTTTGGGTGCCTAATCCGCATATATATCACCATTGCCCTTGATTTTCTTGACTGTTATCTCTTAAATGTCAACATATACACGTGTGATTTAGTTTACGAATATTTTTCAATGCCAAGAACCTCGATTAGTGAGTAAAAAAGGCGTAAGGATCACAATGGTGTAAAATTAAAATGGGATTTACCGGGCTAGGATTCGAGTTACAGGAACAAGGGCCAAACCAACCACCCAAGAATGGAATCGTCGAGCGAAAACACTTGACAACCTCCTAGAAGCACTTTTCTTGCCACCAGACCTTTCTCCATCAATTAGAATTTTGATGCCGTCACTAAACACATTCCTTAAATTGTAGCCATTTGTTGAATGTTTTTTTTTGGTCTCTAATCCGCGTATATATCATCATTGCCCTTGATTTTCTTGACTGTATATTCTTAAATGTCAACATATACACGTGTGATTTAGTTTACGAAGATTTTTCAATGCGGGGAACCTCGATCAGAGAGTAAAAAAGGCTTAAGGTTCACAATGGTGTAAAATTAAAATGGGATATACCGGGCTAGAATTCGAGTTATAGGAACAAAGGCCAAACCAACCACCCAAGAATGGAATCGTCGAGCGAAAACACTTGACGACCTCCTAGAAGCAGCTTTTCTTGCCACCAGACCTTTTTCCATCAATTAGGAATCTGATGACGTCACTAAACACATTCCTTAAATAGTAGCCATTTGTTGAGTGTTTTTTTTGGTGTCTAATCCGCATATATATCACCATTGCCCTTGATTTTCTTGATTGTATATTTCTTAAATGTTAACATATACACGTGTGATTTAGTTTACGAAGATTTTTCAATGCCGAGAACCTCGATCAGAGTGTAAAAAAGGTGTAAGGTTCACAATGGTGTAAAATTAAAATGGGATATACCGGCTAGGATTCGAGTTACAGGAACAAGGGCCAAACCAACCACCCAAGAATGGAATCGTCGAGCGAAAACACTTGACAACCTCCTAGAAGCAGTTTTTCTTGCCACTAGACCTTTCTCCATCAATTAGGAATCTGATGCCGTCACTAAACACAATCCTTAAATTGTAGCCATTTGTTGAGTGTTTTTTTTTGGTATTTAATCCGCATATATATCACCATTGCCCTTGATTTTCTTGACTGTATATCTCTTAAATGTCAACATATACACGTGTGATTTAGTTTACGAAGATTTTTGGTGCCGAGAACCTCGATCAGAGAGGAAGAAGGGCGTAAGGATCACAATGGTGTAAAATTAAAATGGGATATACCGGGCTAGGATTCGAGTTACAGGAATAAGGGCCAAACCAACCACCCAAGAATGGAATCGTTGAGCAAAAACACTTGACAACCTCCTAGAAGCGACTTTTCTTGCCACCTGACCTTTCTCCATCAATTAGGAATCTGATGCCGTCACTAAACACATTCCTTAAATTGTAGACATGTGTTGAGTGTTTTTTTTTGGTGTCTAATCTGCATATATATCACCATTGCCCTTAATTTTCTTGACTGTATATCTCTTAAATGTCAACATATACACGTGTGATTTAGTTTACGAAGATTTTTCAATGTTGAGAACCTCGATCAGAGAGTAAAAAAGGCGTAAGGTTCATATTGGTGTAAAATTAAAATGGTATATACCGGGCTACGATTCGAGTTACAGGAACAAGAGACAAACCAACCTCCCAAGAATGGAATCGTCGAGCGAAAACACTTGACAACCTTCAAGAACCAGCTTTTCTTGCCACCAGACCTTTCTCCATCAATTAGAAATTTGATGCCGTCACTTAACACATTCCTTAAATTGTGGCCATTTGTTGAGTGTTTTTTTGGTGTCTAATACGCGTATAAATCACCATTGCCCTTGATTTTCTTGATTGTATATTTCTTAGATGTCAACATATACACGTGTGATTTAGTTTGCGAAGATTTTTCAATGCCGAGAACCACGATCAGAGAGTAAAAAAGACGTAAGGTTCACAATAGTGTAAAATTAAAATGGGATATACCGGCTAGGATTCGAGTTACAGGAACAAGGGCCAAACCAATCACCCAAGAATGGAATCGTAGAGCGAAAACACTTGACAACCTCCTAGAAGCTGCTTTTCTTGCCACGAGACCTTTTTCCATCAATTAGGAATCTGTTGCCGTCACTAAACACATTCCTTAAATTGTAGCCATTTGTTGAGTGTTTTTTTTTGGTGTCTAATCCGCATATATATCACCATTACCCTTGATTTTCTTGACTGTATATCTCTTAAATGTCAACATATACACGTGTGATTTAGTTTACGAAGATTTTTCAATGCTGAGAACCTCGATCAGAGAGTAAAAATGGTGTAAGGTTCATATTGGTGTAAAATTAAAATGGTATATACCGGGCTACGATTCGAGTTACAGGAACAAGGGCCAAACCAACGACCCAAGAATGGAATTGTCGAGCGAAAACACTTGACAACCTCCTAGAAGCAGCTTTTCTTGCCACCAGACCTTTCTCCATCAATTAGGAATCTGATGCCGTCACTAAACCCATTCCTTAAATTGTAGCCATTTGTTGAATGTTTTTTTTTGGTGTCTAATCCGCGTATATATCATCATTGCCCTTGATTTTCTTGACTGTATATCTCTTAAATGTCAACATATACACATGTGATTTAGTTTACGAAGATTTTTCAATGCCGAGAACCTCGATCAGAGAGTAAAAACGGCTTAAGGTTCACAATGGTGTAAAATTAAAATGGGATATACCGGGCTAGACTTCGAGTTACAGGAACAAGGGCCAAACCAACCACCCAAGAATGGAATCGTCGAGCGAAAACACTTGACAACCTCCTAGAAGCAGCTTTTCTTGCCACGATACCTTTTTCCATCAATTAGGAATCTGATGCCGTCACTAAACATATTCCTTAAATTGTAGCCATTTGTTGAGTGTTTTTTTTGGTGTCTAATCCGCACATATATCACCATTGCCCTTGATTTTCTTGAGTTTATATTTCTTAAAAATCAACATATACTCGTGTGATTTAGTTTACAAAGATTTTTCAATGCCGAGAACCTCGATCAGAGAGTAAAAAAGGCGTAAGGTTCACAATGGTGTAAAATTAAAATGGGATATACCGGATAGGATTCGAGTTACAGGAACAAGGGCCAAACCAACCACCCAAGAATGGAATCGTCGAGCGAAAACACTTGACAACCTCCTAGAAGCAGCTTTTCTTGCCACCAGACCTTTCTCCATCAATTAGGAATCTGATCCCGTCACTAAACACATTCCTTAAATTGTAGCCATTTGTTGAGTGTTTTTTTGGTGTCTAATCCGCATATATATCACCATTGCCCTTGATTTTCTTGACTGTATATCTCTTAAATGTCAACATATACACGTGTGATTTAGTTTACGAAGATTTTTCAGTGCCGATAACCTCGATCAGAGAGTAAAAAGGGCATAAGGATCACAATGGTGTAAAATTAAAATGGGATATACCGGGCTAGGATTCGAGTTACAGGAACAAGGGCCAAAGCAACCACCCAAGAATGGAATCGTCGAGCAAAAACACTTGACAACCTCCTAGAAGCGACTTTTCATGCCACCTGACCTTTCTCCATCAATTAGGTATCTGATGCCGTCACTAAACACATTCCTTAAATTGTAGCCATGTGTTGAGTGTTTTTTTGGTGTCTAATCCGCATATATGTCACCATTGCCCTTGATTTTCTTGACTGTATATCTCTTAAATGTCAACATATACACGTGTGATTTAGTTTACGAAGATTTTTCAATGCTGAGAACCTCGATCAGAGAGTAAAAAAGGCGTAAGGTTCATATTGGTGTAAAATTAAAATGGTATATACCGGACTACGATTCGAGTTACAAGAACAAGGGCCAAACCAACCACCCAATAATGGAATCGTCGAGCGAAAACATTTGACAACCTCCTAGAAACAGCTTTTCTTGCCACCAGACCTTTCTCCATCAATTAGGAATCTACTGCCGTCACTAAACACATTCCTTAAATTGTAGCCATTTGTTGAGTGTTTTTTTTTGGTGTCTAATCCGCGTATATATCACCATTGCCCTTGATTTTCTTGACTGTATATCTCTTAAATGTCAACATATACACGTGTGATTTAGTTTGCGAAGATTTTTCAATGCCGAGAACCTCGACCAGAGAGTAAAAAAGGCGTAAGGTTCACAATGGTGTAAAATTAAAATGGGATATACCGGGATAGGATTCGAGTTACAGGAACAAGGGCCAAACCAACCACCCAAGAATGGAATCGTGGAGCGAAAACACTTGACAACCTCCTAGAAGCAGCTTTTCTTGCCACCAGACCTTTCTCCATCAATTAGGAATCTGATGCCGTCACTAAACACATTCCTTAAATTGTAGCCATTTTTTGAGTGTTTTTTTGGTTTCTAATCCGCATATATATCAACATTGCCCTTGATTTTCTTGACCGTATATCTCTTAAATGTCAACATATACACGTTTGATTTAGTTTACGAAGATTTTTCAATGCTGAGAACCTCAATCAGAGAGTAAAAAAGGCGTAAGGTTCATATTGGTGTAAAATTAAAATGGTATGTACCGGGCTACGATTCGAGTTACAGGAACAAGGGCCAAACCAACCACCCAAGAATGGAATCGTCGAGCAAAAACACTTGACAACCTCCTAGAAGCAGCTTTTCTTGCCACCAGACCTTTCTCCATCAATTAGAAATCTTATACCGTCACTAAACACATTTCTTAAATTGTAGCCATTTGTTGAGTGTTTTTATGGTGTCTAATCCGCATATATATCACCATTGCCCTTGATTTTCATAACTGTATATCTCTTAAATGTCAACATATACACGTTTGATTTAGTTTATGAAGATTTTTCAATGACGAGAACCTCGATCAGAGAGTAAAAAAGGCGTAAGGTTCACAATGGTGTAAAATTAAAATGGGATATACCGGGCTAGCATTCGAGTTACATGAACAAGGGCCAAACCAACCACCCAAGAACGGAATCGTCGAGCGAAAACACTTGACAACCTCCTAGAAGCAGCTTTACTTGCCACCAGACCTTTCTCCATCAATAAGGAATCTTATGCCCTCACTAAACACATTCCTTAAATTCTAGCCATTTGTTGAGTGTTTTTTTTGTGTATAATCCGCATATATATAACCATTGCCCTTGATTTTCTTGACTGTATATCTCTTAAATTTCAACATATACACGTGTGGTTTAGTTTACGAAGATTTTTCAATGCCGAGAACCTCGATCAGAGAGTAAAAAAGGCGTAAGGTTCACAATGGTGTAAAATTAAAATGGGATATACCAGGCTAGGATTCAAGTTACTGGAACAAGGGCCAAACCAACCACCCAAGAATGGAATCGTCATGCGAAAACACTTGACAACCTCCTAGAAGCAGCTTTTCTTGCCACCAGACCTTTCTCCATCAATTAGGAATCTGATGTCGTCACTAAACGCATTCCTTAAAGTCTAGCCATTTGTTGAGTGTTTTTTTTTGGTGTCTAATCCGTGTATATATCACCATTGCCCTTGATTTTCTTGACTGTATATCTCTTAAATGTCAACATATACACGTGTGATTTAGTTTGCGAAGATTTTTCAATGCCGAGAACCTCGATCAGAGAGTAAAAAAGGCGTAAGGTTCACAATGGTGTAAAATTAAAATGGGATATACCGGGATAGGATTCGAGTTACAGGAACAAGGGCTAAACCAACCACCCAAGAATGGAATCGTCGTGCGAAAACACTTGACAACCTCCTAGAAGCAGCTTTTCTTACCACCAGGCCTTTCTCCATCAATTAGGAATCTGATGCCGTCACTAAACACATTCCTTAAGTTGTAGCCATTTGTTGAGTGTTTTTTTTGTGTCTAATCCGCATATATAACAACATTGCCCTTGATTTTCTTGACCGTAAATCTCTTAAATGTCAACATATACACGTGTGATTTAGTTTATGAAGATTTTTCAATGCCGAGAACCTCGATCAGAGTGTAAAAAAGGCATAAGGTTCACAATGGTATAAAATTAAAATGGGATATACCGGGCTAGGATTCGAGTTATAGGAACAAGGGCCAAACCAACCACCCAAGAATTGAATCGTCGACCGAAAACACTTGACAACCTCCTAGAAGCAGCTTTTCTTGCCACCAGACCTTTCTTCATCAATTAGGAATCTGATTCCGTCACTAAACACATTCCTTAAATTGTAGCCATTTGTTGAGTGTTTTTTTGGTGTCTAATCCGCATATATATCACCATTGCCCTTGATTTTCTTGACCGTATATCTCTTAAATGTCAACATATACACGTGTGATTTAGTTTATGAAGATTTTTCAATGCCGAGAACCTCGATCAGAGAGTAAAAAAGGCGTAAGGTTCACAATGGTGTAAAACTAAAATGGGATATAATGGGTTAGGATTTGAGTTACAGGAACAAGGGCCAAACCAACCACCCAAGAACGGAATCGTAAAGCGCAAACACTTGACAACCTCCTAGAAGCAGCTTTACTTGCCACCAGACCTTTCTCCATCAATTAGGAATCTGATGCCGTTACTAAACACATTCCTTAAATTGTAGCCATTTGTTGAATGTTTTTTTTTGTGTCTAATCCGCATATATATCACCATTGCCCTTGATTTTCTTGACTGTATATCTCTTAAATGTCAACATATACACGTTTGATTTAGTTTACGAAGATTTTTCAATGCCGAGAACCTCGATCAGAGAGTAAAAAAGGCGTAAGGTTCACAATGGTGTAAAATTAAAATGGGATATACCAGGCTAGGATTTGAGTTACAGGAACAAGGGCCAAACCAACCACCCAAGAATGGAATCGTCGAGCGAAAACACTTGACAACCTCCTAGAAGCAGCTTTACTTGCCACCAGACCTTTCTCGATCAATTAGGAATCTGATGCCGTCACTAAACACATTCCTTAAATTGTAGTCATTTGTTGAGTATTTTTTTTGTGTCTAATCCGCATATATATCACCATTACCCCTGATTTTCTTCACTGTATATCTCTTAAATGTCAACATATACACGTGTTATTTAGTATACGAAGATTTTTCAATGCCGAGAACCTCGATGAGAGAGTAAAAAAGGCGTAAGGTTCACAATGGTGTAAAAGTAAAATGGGATATACCGGGCTAGGATTCGAGTTACAGGAACAAGGGCCAAACAAACCACCCAAGAATGGAATCGTCGAGCGAAAACACTTGACAACCTCCTAGAAGCAGCTTTTCTTGCCACCAGACCTTTCTCCATCAATTAGGAATCTTATGCCCTCACTAAACACATTCCTTAAATTGTAGCCATTTGTTGAGTGTTTTTTTTGTGTATAATCCGCATATATATCACCATTGCCCTTGATTTTCTTGACTGTATATCTCTTAAATTTCAACATATACACGTGTGATTTAGTTTACGAAGATTTTTCAATGCCGAGAACCTCGATCAGAGAGTAAAAAAGGCGTAAGGTTCACAATGGTGTAAAATTAAAATGGGATATACCAGGCTAAGATTCAAGTTACAGGAACAAGGGCCAAACCAACCACCCAAGAATGGAATCGTCGAGCGAAAACACATGACAACCTCCTAGAAGCAGCTTTTCTTGCAACCAGACCTTTCTACATCAATTAGGAATCTGATGTCGTCACTAAACACATTACTTAAATTGTAGCCATTTGTTGAGTGTTTTTTTTGGTGTCTAATCCGCATATATATCACCATTGCCCTTGATTTTCTTGACAGTGTATCTCTTAAATGTCAACATATACACGTGTGATTTAGTATACGAAGATTTTTCAATGCCGAGAACCTCGATGAGAAAGTAAAAAAGGCGTAAGGTTCACAATGGTGTAAAAGTAAAATGGGATATACCGGGCTAGGATTCGAGTTACAGGAACAAGGGCCAAACCAACCACCCAAGAATGGAATCATCGAGCGAAAACACCTGACAACCTCCTAGGAGCAGCTTTACTTGCCACCAGACATTTCTCCATCAATTAGGAATCTGATGCCGTCACTAAACACATTCCTTAAATTGTAGCCATGTGTTGAGTGTTTTTTTTGGTGTCTAATCCGCATATATATCACCATTGCCCTTGATTTTCTAGACTGTTATCTCTTAAATGTCAACATATACACGTGTGATTTAGTTTACGAAGATTTTTCAATGCCGAGAACCTCGATCAGAGAGTAAAAAAGGCGTAAGGTTCACAATGGTGTAAAATTAAAATGAGATATACCGGGATAGGATTCGAGTTACAGGAACAAGGGCCCAACCAACCACCCAAGAATGGAATCGTCGTGCGAAAACACTTGACAACCTCCTAGAAGCAGCTTTTCTTGCCACCAGACCTTTCGCCATCAATTAGGAATCTGATGCCGTCACTAAACGCATTCCTTAAATTCTAGCCATTTGTTGAGTGTTTTTTTTTGGTGTCTAATCCGCGTATATATCACCATTGCCCTTGATTTTCTTGACTGTATATCTCTTAAATGTCAACATATACACGTGTGATTTAGTTTGCGAAGATTTTTCAATGCCGAGAACCTCGATCAGAGAGTAAAAAAGGCGTAAGGTTCACAATGGTGTAAAATTAAAATGGGATATACCGGGATAGGATTCGAGTTACAGGAACAAGGGCCAAATCAACCACCCAAGAATAGAATCGTCGTGCGAAAACACTTGACAACCTCCTAGAAGCAGCTTTTCTTGCCACCAGACCTTTCTCCATCAATTAGGAATCTGATGCCGTCACTAAACACATTCCTTAAATTGTAGCCATTTGTTGAGTGTTTTTTTGGTGTCTAATCCGCATATATATCAACATTGCCCTTGATTTTCTTGACCGTATATCTCTTAAATGTCAACATATACACGTGTGATTTAGTTTATGAAGATTTTTCAATGCCGAGAACCTCGATCAGAGTGTTAAAAAGGCATAAGGTTCACAATGGTATAAAATTAAAATGGGATATACCGGGCTAGGATTCGAGTTATAGGAACAAGGGCCAAACCAACCACCCAAGAATTGAATCGTCGAGCGAAAACACTTGACAACCTCCTAGAAGCAGCTTTTCTTGCCACCAGACCTTTCTTCATCAATTAGGAATCTGATTCCGTCACTAAACACATTCCTTAAATTGTAGCCATTTGTTGAGTGTTTTTTTGGTGTCTAATCCGCATATATATCACCATTGCCCTTGATTTTCTTGACCGTATATCTCTTAAATGTCAACATATACACGTGTGATTTAGTTTATGAAGATTTTTCAATGCCGAGAACCTCGATCAGAGAGTAAAAAAGGCGTAAGGTTCACAATGGTGTAAAACTAAAATGGGATATAATGGGTTAGGATTTGAGTTACAGGAACAAGGGCCAAACCAACCACCCAAGAACGGAATCGTAAAGCGCAAACACTTGACAACCTCCCGAGAAGCAGCTTTACTTGCCACCAGACCTTTCTCCATCAATTAGGAATCTGATGCCGTTACTAAACACATTCCTTAAATTGTAGCCATTTATTGAATGTTTTTTTTTGTGTCTAATCCGCATATATATCACCATTGCCTTTGATTTTCTTGACTGTATATCTCTTAAATGTCAACATATACACGTTTGATTTAGTTTACGAAGATTTTTCAATGCCGAGAACCTCGATCAGAGAGTAAAAAAGGCGTAAGGTTCACAATGGTGTAAAATTAAAATGGGATATACCAGGCTATGATTCGAGTTACAGGAACATGGGCCAAACCAACCACCCAAGAATGGAATCATCGAGCGAAAACACTTGACAACCTCCTAGAAGCAGCTTTACTTGCCACCAGACCTTTCTCGATCAATTAGGAATCTGATGCCGTCACTAAACACATTCCTTAAATTGTAGTCATTTGTTGAGTATTTTTTTTTGTGTCTAATCCGCATATATATCACCATTGCCCCTGATTTTCTTCACTGTATATCTCTTAAATGTCAACATATACACGTGTGATTTAGTATACGAAGATTTTTCAATGCCGAGAACCTCGATGAGAGAGTAAAAAAGGCGTAAGGTTCACAATGGTGTAAAAGTAAAATGGGATATACCGGGCTAGGATTCGAGTTACAGGAACAAGGGCCAAACAAACCACCCAAGAATTGAATCGTCGAGCGAAAACACTTGACAACCTCCTAGAAGCAGCTTTTTTTGCCACCAGACATTTCTCCATCAATTAGGAATCTGATGCCGTCACTAAACACATTCCTTAAATTGTAGCCATGTGTTGAGTGATTTTTTGGTGTCTAATCCGCATATATATCACCATTTCCCTTGATTTTCTTGACTGTATATCTCTTAAATGTCAACATAAACACGTGTGATTTAGTTTACGAAGATTTTTCAATGCTGAGAACCTCGATCAGAGAGTAAAAAAGGCGTAAGGTTCATATTGGTGTAAAAGTAAAATGGTATATATTGGGCTACGATACGAGTTACAGGAACAAGGGACAAACCAACCACCCAAGAAGGGAATCGTCGCCGAAAACACTTGACAACCTCCTAGAAGCAGCTTTTCTTGCCACCAGACCTTTATCCATCAATTAGGAATCTGATGCCGTCACTAAACACATTCCTTAAATTGTAGCCATTTGTTGAGTGTTTTTTTGGTGTCTAATCCGCGTATATATCACCATTGCCCTTGATTTTCTTGACTGTATATCTCTTAAATGTCAACATATACACGTGTGATTTAGTTTGCGAAGATTTTTCAATGCCGAGAACCTCGACCAGAGAGTAAAAAAGGCGTAAGGTTCACAATTGTGTAAAATTAAAATTGGATATACCGGGATAGGATTCGAGTTACAGGAACAAGGGCCAAACCAACCACCCAAGAATGGAATCGTCGTGCGAAAACACTTGACAACCTCCTAGAAGCAGCTTTTCTTGCCACCAGACCTTTCTCCATCAATTAGGAATCTGATGCCGTCACTAAACACATTCCTTAAATTGTAGCCATTTGTTGAGTGTTTTTTTGGTGTCTAATCCGCATATATATCAACATTGCCCTTGATTTTCTTGACCGTATATCTCTTAAATGTCAACATATACACGTGTGATTTAGTTTACGAAGATTTTTCAATGCCGAGAACCTCGATCAGAGTGTAAAAAAGGCATAAGGTTCACAATGGTATAAAATTAAAATGGGATATACCGGGCTAGGATTCGAGTTACAGGAACAAGGGCCAAACCAACCACCCAAGAATTGAATCGTCGAGCGAAAACACTTGACAACCTCCTAGAAGCAGCTTTTCTTGCCACCAGACCTTTCTCCATCAATTAGGAATCTGATTCCGTCACTAAACACATTCCTTAAATTGTAGCCATTTGTTGAGTGTTTTTTTGGTGTCTAATCCGCATATATATCACTATTGCCCTTGATTTTCTTGACCGTATATCTCTTAAATGTCAACATATACACGTGTGATTTAGTTTATGTAGATTTTTCAATGCCGAGAACCTCGATCAGAGAGTAAAAAAGGCGTAAGGTTCACAATGGTGTAAAATTAAAATGGGATATACTGGGTTAGGATTCGAGTTACAGGAACAAGGGCCAAACCAACCACCCAAGAACGGAATCGTCAAGCGAAAACACTTGACAACCACCTAGAAGCAGCTTTACTTGCCACCAGACCTTTCTCCATCAATTAGGAATCTGATTCCGTCACTAAACACATTCCTTAAATTGTAGCCATCTGTTGAATGTTTTTTTTGTGTCTAATCCGCATATATATCACCATTGCCCTTGATTTTCTTGACTGTATATCTCTTAAATGTCAACATATACACGTTTGATTTAGTTTACGAAGATTTTTCAATGCCGAGAACCTCGATCAGAGAGTAAAAAAGGCGTAAGGTTCACAATGGTGTAAAATTAAAATGGGATATACCAGGCTGGGATTCGAGTTACAGGAACAAGGGCCAAACCAACCACCCAAGAAAGGAATCATCGAGCGAAAACACTTGACAACCTCCTAGAAGCAGCTTTACTTGCCACCAGACCTTTCTCCATCAATTAGGAATCTGATGCCGTCACTAAACACATTCCTTAAATTGTAGCCATTTGTTGAGTGTTTTTTTTGTGTCTAATCCGCATATATATCACCATTGCCCCTGATTTTCTTGACTGTATATCTCTTAAATGTCAACATATACACGTGTGATTTAGTTTACGAAGATTTTTCAATGCCGTGAACCTCGATCAGAGAGTAAAAAGGCGTAAGGTTCACAATGGTGTAAAATTAAAATGTGATATACCAGGCTAGGATTCGAGTTACAGGAACAAGGGCCAAACCAACCACCCAAGAATGGAATCGTCGAGCGAAAACACATGACAACCTCCTAGAAGCAGCTTTTCTTGCAACCAGACCTTTCTCCATCAATTAGGAATCTGATGTCGTCACTAAACACATTACCTAAATTGTAGCCATTTGTTGAGTGTTTTTTTTGGTGTCTAATCCGCATATATATCACCATTGCCCTTGATTTGCTTGACAGTGTATCTCTTAAATGTCAACATATACACGTGTGATTTTGTATACGAAGATTTTTCAATGCCGAGAACCTCGATGAGAGAGTAAAAAAGGGGTAAGGTTCACAATGGTGTAAAAGTAAAATGGGATACACCGGGCTAGGATTCGAGTTACAGGAACAAGGGCCAAACCAACCACCCAAGAATGGAATCGTCGAGCGAAAACACTTGACAACCTTCTAGAAGCAGCTTTTCTTGCCACCAGACCTTTCTCCATCAATTAGGAATCTGACGCCGTCAATAAACACATTCCTTAAATTGTAGCCATTTGTTGAGTGTTTTTTTTCTGTCTAATCCGCATATATATCACCATTGCCCTTGATTTTCTTGACTGTATATCTCTTAAATGTCAACATATACACGTGTGATTTAGTTTACGAAGATTTTTCAATGCCGAGAACCTCGATCAAAGAGTAAAAAAGGCGTAAGGTACACAATGGTGTAAAATTAAAATGGGATATACCAGACTAGGATTCGAGTTACAGGAACAACCGCCAAACCAACCACCCAAGAGTGGAATCGTTGAGCGAAAACACTTGACAACCTCCTAGAAGCAGCTTTTCTTGCCACCAGACCTTTCTCCATCAATTAGGAATCTAATGCCGTCACTAAACACATTCCTTAAATTGTAGCCATTTGTTGAGTATTTTTTGTGTGTCTAATGCGCATATATATCACCATTGCCCTTGATTTTCTTGACTGTATATCTCTTAAATGTCAACATATACACGTGTGATTTAGTTTACGAAGATTTTTCAATGCCGAGAAACTCGATCAGAGAGTAAAAAATGCGTAAGGTTCACAATGGTGTAAAATTAAAATGGGATATACCGGGCTAGGATTCGAGTTACAGGAACAAGGGCCAAACCAACCACCCAAGAATGGAATCGTCGAGCGAAAACACTTGACAACATACTAGAAGCAGCTTTTCTTGCCACCAGACATTTCTCCATAAAAAAAGGAATCTAATGCCGTCACTAAACACATTCCTTAAATTGTAGCCATTTGTTGAGTGTTTTTTTTGGTGTCTAATCCTCATATATATCACCATTGCCCTCGATTTTCTTGACTGTATATCTCTTAAATGTCAACATATACATGTGTTATTTAGTTTTCGAATATTTTTCAATGCCGAGAACCTCGATCAGAGAGTAAAAAAGGCTTAAGGTTCACAATGGTGTAAAATTAAAATGGGATATACCGGGCTAGGATTCGAGTTACAGGAACAAGGGTCAAACCAACCACCCAAGAATGGAATTATCGAGCGAAAACACTTGACAACCTCCTAGAAGCAGCTTTTCTTGCGACCAGACATTTCTCCATCAATTGGGAATCTGATGCCGTCACTAAACACATTCCTTAAATTGTAGCCAATTGTTGAGTGTTTTTTTTTGGTGTCTAATCCGCATATATATCACCATTGCCGTTGATTTTCTTGACTGTATATCTCTTAAATGTCAACATATACACGTGTCATTTAGTTTATGAAGATTTTTCAATGCCGAGAACCTCGATCAAAGAGTAAAAAAGGCGTAAGGTTCACAATGGTGTAAAATGAAAATGGGATATACCGGGCTAGCATTCGAGTTACAGGAACAAGGGCCAAACCAACCACCCAAGAATGGAATCGTCGAGCGAAAACACTTGACAACTTCCTAGAAGCAACTTTTCTTGCCACAAGACCTTTCTCCATCACTTACGAATCTGATGCCATCACTAAACACATTCCTTAAATTGTAGCCATTTGTTGAGTGTTTTTTTGGTGTCTAATCCGCATATATATCACCATTGCCCTTGAGTTTCTTGACTGTATATCTCTTAAATGTCAACATATACACGTGTGATTTAGTTTACGAAGATTTTTCAATGCCGAGAACCTCGATCAGAGAGTAAAAAAGGCGTAAGGTTCACAATGGTGTAAAATTAAAATGGGATATACCGGGCTAGGATTCTAGTTACACGAACAAGGGCCAAACCAACCATCCAAGAATGGAATCGTCGAGCGATAACACTTGACAACATCCTAGAAGCAGCTTTTCTTGCCACCAGACCTTTCTCCACCAATTAGTAATCTGATGCTGTCACTAAACACATTCCTTAAATTATAGCCATTTGTTGAGTGTTTTTTTTTGGTGTCTAATCCGCATATATATAACCATTTCCCTTGATTTTCTTGAGTGTATATCTCTTAAATGTCAACATATACACGTGTGATTTAGTTTACGAAGATTTTTCAATGCCGAGAACATCGATCAGAGAGTAAAAAAGGCGTAAGGTTCACAATGGTGTAAAATTAAATTGGGATATACCGGGCTAGGATTTGAGTTACAGGAACAAGGGCCAAACCAACCACCCATGAATGGAATCCTCGAGCGAAAACACTTGACAACCTCCTAGAAGCAGCTTTTCTTGCCAACAGACCTTTCTCCATCAATTAGTAATCTGATGCAGTCACTAAACACATTCCTTAATTTGTAGCCATTTGTTGAGTGTTTTTTTTGGTGTCTAATCCGCATATATATCACCATTGCCCTTGATTTTCTTGACTGTATATCTCTTAAATGTCAACATATACACGTGTAATTTAGTTTACGATGATTTTTCAATGCCGAGAACCTCGATCAGAGAGTAAAAAAGGCGTAAGGTTCACAATGGTGTAAAATTAAAATGGGAAATACCGGGCTAGGATTCGAGTTACAGGAACAAGGACCAACCACCTAAGAATGGAATCGTCGAGCGAAAACACTTGACAACCTCCTAGAAGCAGCTTTTCTTGCCCCCAAACCTTTCCCCATCAATTAGGAATCTGATGCCATCACTAAACAAATTCCTTAAATTGTAGCCATTTGTTGAATGTTTTCTTTGGTGTCTAATCCTCATATATATCACCATTGCCCTTGATTTTCTTGACTGTATATCTCTTAAATGTCAACATATACACGTGTGATTTAGTTTAAGAAGATTTTTCAATGCCGAGAACCTCGATCAGAGAGTAAAAAAGGCGTAAGGTTCACAATCGTGTAAAATTAAAATGAGATATTCCGGGCTAGGATTAGAGTTACAGGAACAAGGGCCAAACCAACCACCCAAGAATGGAATCGTCAAGCGAAAACACTTGACAACCTCCTAGAAGCAGCTTTTCTTGCCACCAGACCTTTCTCGATCAATTAGGAATCCGATGCCGACACTAAACACATTCCTTAAATTGTAGCCATTTTTTGAGTGTTTTTTTTGGTGTCTAATCCGCATATATATCACCATTGCCGTTGATTTTCTTGACTGTATATCTCTTAAATGTCAACATATACACGTGTCATTTAGTTTATGAAGATTTTTCAATGCCGAGAACCTCGATCAAAGAGTAAAAAAGGCGTAAGGTTCACAATGGTGTAAAATGAAAATGGGATATACCGGGCTAGCATTCGAGTTACAGGAACAAGGGCCAAACCAACCACCCAAGAATGGAATCGTCGAGCGAAAACACTTGACAACTTCCTAGAAGCAACTTTTCTTGCCACAAGACCTTTCTCCATCACTTACGAATCTGATGCCATCACTAAACACATTCCTTAAATTGTAGCCATTTGTTGAGTGTTTTTTTGGTGTCTAATCCGCATATATATCACCATTGCCCTTGAGTTTCTTGACTGTATATCTCTTAAATGTCAACATATACACGTGTGATTTAGTTTACGAAGATTTTTCAATGCCGAGAACCTCGATCAGAGAGTAAAAAAGGCGTAAGGTTCACAATGGTGTAAAATTAAAATGGGATATACCGGGCTAGGATTCTAGTTACACGAACAAGGGCCAAACCAACCATCCAAGAATGGAATCGTCGAGCGATAACACTTGACAACATCCTAGAAGCAGCTTTTCTTGCCACCAGACCTTTCTCCACCAATTAGTAATCTGATGCTGTCACTAAACACATTCCTTAAATTATAGCCATTTGTTGAGTGTTTTTTTTGGTGTCTAATCCGCATATATATAACCATTTCCCTTGATTTTCTTGAGTGTATATCTCTTAAATGTCAACATATACACGTGTGATTTAGTTTACGAAGATTTTTCAATGCCGAGAACATCGATCAGAGAGTAAAAAAGGCGTAAGGTTCACAATGGTGTAAAATTAAATTGGGATATACCGGGCTAGGATTTGAGTTACAGGAACAAGGGCCAAACCAACCACCCATGAATGGAATCCTCGAGCGAAAACACTTGACAACCTCCTAGAAGCAGCTTTTCTTGCCAACAGACCTTTCTCCATCAATTAGTAATCTGATGCAGTCACTAAACACATTCCTTAATTTGTAGCCATTTGTTGAGTGTTTTTTTTGGTGTCTAATCCGCATATATATCACCATTGCCCTTGATTTTCTTGACTGTATATCTCTTAAATGTCAACATATACACGTGTAATTTAGTTTACGATGATTTTTCAATGCCGAGAACCTCGATCAGAGAGTAAAAAAGGCGTAAGGTTCACAATGGTGTAAAATTAAAATGGGAAATACCGGGCTAGGATTCGAGTTACAGGAACAAGGACCAACCACCTAAGAATGGAATCGTCGAGCGAAAACACTTGACAACCTCCTAGAAGCAACTTTTCTTGCCCCCAAACCTTTCCCCATCAATTAGGAATCTGATGCCATCACTAAACAAATTCCTTAAATTGTAGCCATTTGTTGAATGTTTTCTTTGGTGTCTAATCCTCATATATATCACCATTGCCCTTGATTTTCTTGACTGTATATCTCTTAAATGTCAACATATACACGTGTGATTTAGTTTAAGAAGATTTTTCAATGCCGAGAACCTCGATCAGAGAGTAAAAAAGGCGTAAGGTTCACAATCGTGTAAAATTAAAATGAGATATTCCGGGCTAGGATTAGAGTTACAGGAACAAGGGCCAAACCAACCACCCAAGAATGGAATCGTCAAGCGAAAACACTTGACAACCTCCTAGAAGCAGCTTTTCTTGCCACCAGACCTTTCTCGATCAATTAGGAATCCGATGCCGACACTAAACACATTCCTTAAATTGTAGCCATTTTTTGAGTGTTTTTTTTGGTGTCTAATCCGCATATATATCACCATTGCCGTTGATTTTCTTGACTGTATATCTCTTAAATGTCAACATATACACGTGTGATTTAGTTTATGAAGATTTTTCAATGCCGAGAACCTCGATCAAAGAGTAAAAAAGGCGTAAGGTTCACAATGGTGTAAAATGAAAATGGGATATACCGGGCTAGCATTCGAGTTACAGGAACAAGGGCCAAACCAACCACCCAAGAATGGAATCGTCGAGCGAAAACACTTGACAACTTCCTAGAAGCAACCTTTCTTGCCACCAGACCTTTCTCCATAAATTAGGAATCTGATTCCGTCACTAAAGACATTCCTTAAAATGTAGCCATTTGTTGAGTGTTTTTTTTGGTGTCTAATCCGCATATATATCACTGACGTTTGCGTATATATACATAATTTTGCAATGAATTTACACACGATTGGGTTTTAAATTTATTAAAGTGATTATTACTTTTACATCAAAACACACACGAAAGAGGCAAGTGTACCCCGTCACATATGTAATAAAGTATTGGTAAGAACCAAGTATCGATCCAAGGAAATGGGCGGAGAAATAATACTAGACCTTTGTCACTGAACTACCGGTAAAAACATAAGTTTGGTTGATTTAAACTAAACTAAAGTAGGCATAACCAAATACATAATAAAAACATAATAGATAGTACATAAAAAGCCTTGCTAAATACACAACCACAGCATGTCAACTAAGTCAGTTTTGGCACTAGAAGCATTCGGTCAATTTTCCAATTTAAGACAATTAGTATCACTTTCGGGAATCCTAACATGACAATCATTCGGAAAGCTAAAACGATAAACACACTTTAACCACCTAAAATTGTTCTTTAACGTGCAATTGATAAATGTCTATGAAAATCTCTTAAAAATAAGTTAGTCATCCGTTAGGAGTTTTCTAACCGCACTTAATCAGGGAAAGAGACACCGATAAACACAATGCAACCACCGAGACAAGCATAAACTAGATTAAATCACAACCGAGTTCATTTTACAAATCTTGCACAATAATTCACCAAGATAGCAATTTTGGCCTAAACTACTAACTAAGCTAACAAATCATGGCAAGAATTTATAACGACACCATCTAACCCGTTAAGGTCCTTACGTGACGGCAAGCTCTCTTGATTAACAATAATTACATTTTATTAAATCACTAACCATTTCTAGTATCATGATGCATACATTTAAACCAAGCTAATCTAGTTAACCAAGTTCAAAGTTTACTAATACAAGATTAATTAAGCTTCATTTTTCAACTATCTTAACTAACCAAGCATCAATCATCCAACATAATTACTTATAATCAAGAATTCAATATCAATAACAAGGTTGCAAACTAATCATCAAAGATTAACATAGAAAATACTTCAAGTGTCATTACAAACAAAGTTTAACACACTAATGGCAATAATCTAGCAAGGGATTGTTTGTGTTTTTGCCCAAAGGCTACAATAATACATAAACATTAATCTAAGTACTTGAAAGATTAACAAAATCATGGAAAGATTAGAAAATCAAACCATAAACAAGTACTAGACTAAGGATCCGGGTAGTAATCGAGCTAAACGGGACAATGTGGCTTGAATCCGGGTGAAAGCTAACGCCTCCGGAGCCTGAAAATCGCCTGTGAAGCTCTCCAAAAATCCAGAATGTCGAACAGAATGTTTCTGTTCTGTTTTTATAATTTTCGCTGTCGCACGGTCGTTCTCCATACGGCACGACCGTGCACTTTATGCAATTATTAGGGATGGGTCACCATGCTGCATACGTCATCAGATCTTTGACCGGATACAATATCGCACGACCGTTCTTCGTGTGGAACGGTCGTTCAGTTCCGGGTTACTTGTTACACGAGCTGTTGGCCGGGCGTTCATCACCGAGATCAGGCTGGATCATCGTAGATGCACGATCGTTCTTCGGATGGCACGTCCGTGCATCACCGAGCTGATCGTAAATGCCTTGCACGCCTAGTCGCACCTTCGTTCAATGCCGGACAAATCTTTAACTGTCGGAGATGCACGGTTGTTCTTCAGATGGCACGACCGTGCCACAGGCCCAGATCAGTTTCCTTAACAGAATGTCCGCAGCTTCGTCGTTTTGTCCGGAAAGTCCTCGTTTTCGCTATCATCTTGTCTGGTATGCTGTTTTAGGCCTGTAAACATAAATGTAGATAAATAAGTATCCGAATGACGGTTTTACGGCCAAAAAACGCATAAAATAGGGGTAAAACGGGGAACTAAAATATGTGTAAATTAACGAATATCAAATCTCCCCACACTTGAACCTTGCTTGTCCTCAAGCAAGCTAAACTAAAAAGCAATAAAAGACATAAACAAACAAGAACGATAATTTACACACTATTTTATTGAAAACTAATATAAACGGTTAGCCGGTTTGTCGAAAGACAACATCAAAAGATTCAAACCCAACAAGCATATGCAATTAAAAAGCGACAACCAAAAAGCCGTGACAAAACATTTAATTGACTCACATGTTAATCTTCACACAACTCACAATGTTCACACACACTCGGTTTTATTTATGAAACATACATAAAATGTGTATGCGTAAACACCCAACGCCTAGTCAATGAAATGTGCAATATCATAAGCTTGTCATAAGATCTCGTCTCCACCAACTAACATGCAAATAAGTGTAAATCAAGAGGTCTTTACGGGTTATAACGTTAGGCTAGGGCGAAGGGTATGGAAGTGGACAATTAAAGTGGCGAAAATGGTTAAAACTCGGTAATAGCGTTTAACTAGCAATAAACAATACAACTTTACATACAAACGCCTTAAAAAGGCTACTAAAGCGCAATCGAGCTTATCAACAAAATTTTTAACATTTAAGCATTCAAAATTGCTTGATTTCTATCAACTTCACCCTATTTTAGGGTGTTTTATTTTCTGTTTTTTCTTTTTTTTTTCTTTTTTTAACATACAAAACTATACAATGAAATATAAACAATAACAAGCTAGTTAAACTATTATTTTAACCGAGTTTCAACACTAAAAAGGGTTTAAAACATAAAAAGGCTAAATTTGGCTAAGTGGGCGATAATGTGGGTAAACAAAGGTGAACGGGAAGGCTCGACATGGTTAATCCTAAAGGGTAATATAAGGTGAACGGGAAGCACAACACAAAAAACAAGTACACAACAAAGGGGTAATCTAAGTGCCTCTATCATTTTCACACAAATTCACAAGTTCATGGTCTTAACAAGCATACTAGTGACAAGTTCTAAATTGCACATAACATCCGGCTCACTCCTATATCCGAAATGAACAAATATATAACAATCAAGGCTCAAATATGCTCACGTAACGGAAGGAATGGGTAAAAGTGTGAAAACTATCATGCAAGTCTTTCTTTGTTTGTCACGTTTTCCGGTTTCCTTTTTCAAAAATATTTTGCTTGTCGAGTTTTTATCAAGTCCGAAGTTTTATAAAACAAAACCAACCGGTTTATTTACCAACATATATACAAAACACACGTATTTTTGAATGATTTTTTCCGATTTTCTGATTTTTTTTTATAAGAGGACAAACAAAGTTAAGTTAACAAAGTTAACCCCCTCCCCACACTTGAACTTCGCATTGTCCCCAATGCGAGACCCGAAATATACGAAAGGGATAAAAAAATACTCCCCTCAAGACGATGTTGGTGCCACGAGACTTCCGAAGCTCTATCTGGTACGTGCTCCGGTCCAAGATCCGATAGCTAAAACCTGCGAGTATGTCACATGTGCACCCAAAACATAACAGAAACAGAAAAATCACAAAACAACCATAATATACATAAATACTGAAATCCAAACAGAACATAAAGGAAATTGTCAGAAATACATAACCGGGGTGTTTTAAATAATAGTCAAAATAAACACCCAAAAGTAAATAAAGTACTGAAAAAGAAAAAACCACCAAATGCTATTACCACCGCCAACTACTCATCATCATCATCATGTCTAGTGCCAGATGGGCCTTGATCGCCATAGCCAGGGGGGTTCCACGGTGGGAACTGCGGATGGTGCTGAAAATAGTCGGGGTATGCGTGATGCATCTCCCCGAAAAGATATGAGAATCCCGCACTGACCCCCTGATATAAAGTATCCTGGCTCTGCCGAAGCTGGTCATGTGTGGCCCGAATCTGAGCCTGACTGTCCCGAATCTCATCCTGGTTAGCCCGAATCTGGTCCTGGCTAGATCTGATCTCATCGAAGTAGGTACTATGTTGTTCCTGCGTCACACGCATATCCTGGAACTACTGGTAGAATGTGGGCCAGTCCTCATGCTGATGAAATGCATGGTGGTGCGGCGAGTGTGGTGGTGTCTGTGGCTGGTGCTGGTGCTGGTGCTGCTCTCCCATCTCAACATCCTCATCTTCCCCCTCAGCCGGAGGCAATGGGTCCCAGACCTCATTGTTCAACCCTCGCAACCTATCTCCCCCATCTAGCTCTACAATCACTCCCATCGCCTTCAGAGAACGGATATCAACAAAAACCCCATCGGTAATCAAAGTGAGACCCTGAACCACCTCCTCAGTCATAAGGCCTTCGTTGTAGGCGATTTCGGTCACATACGAACCGCCATGTATCTCACTGTTCGCATGTCGCCCCGAGCTCTTGACGAAGTACTCAGCCATTCGAGCGGCTAGGTTGATTGGTGCTTTGTCAACCAACGCATATAAAAAGAGCAAATCTGGAGTTGGACAGTTACCACCACTATCCATGCGACCGCATATCGTATGGCTAAACACGTGGTGCATCACTCGCACCAAGGGGTCTCGCAATCTAGAAGCCTTCGACATCCTCGGGTTGTAGGGGCCCCCAACGGCGTTCGCAGCCCAAAATGCATCCCGATCCGCATCGGATGGAAAAGTAAACTGATTAGTGAAGACATTGGGATCCTCCACGTCTTCCCTTGTATAGATCCCGAGCCGCCTTCCCAAATGACTAACCGACCATGTATGCCATCGCCCACATAACCTGAAAGTTATCCGATGCTTGGAGCGAAATTTGGGTCTCCTATTAGCAACCGGCTTCTCATAAGCATAAGATGCAAAGAACTCAATAGTTAGCTCCCGGTAAACGGGTCGGCTAATACCGACCAAATTGGAAAGCGGGAGACTCATCATTTCATCAAGTCGGTCATATTGATTGAGTTCCCGCATGACCTCCCAGTCCAACCATCGGGGGACTCCAAACTGCCCCCGTCTCGCCCACAATGCGTCGCGCTTTGGTATGCACAAAGCTTCTTTCTCAATGTTGGGGTCAAACTGAAGGAAGGGATGGTTCATCTGTAATGGGGAACATTGTTAGAAAGACAGAAACAGGAGAGATATGAATTGAAAACAGCCGAGCAGCATATTATGAAGAAACTGTCTAACTGAACTGGGCAAATGGCACGGTCGTTCTTCGATACGCACGGTCGTGCGTCTCCGAGAACTAACAGACCAAGCCCACAAATGCCGGAACTGCACGGCATGCGATCTGTGGCACCACCGAACAAACAACAAATTATCGAAAACATCCGGCAAGGCACGATCGTTCCATTCAAGGAACGTCCGTGCGACTACGTATTTCTGCAGAATCTGACCCAGGCTCTTAGTAGCCCGACTTTTCACAAATCATCAAGTTTGTACATAAACAGGGGTCAGAAAATGCACCAGATGTTCACGATACTACGATTCAACAAGGGTTAGGGTTTCGATTTGTTTATGAAGAGAACCCTAATAAATCCCTTAAAGAATCGGAAGAAATCTAACCTAGAAAGCAAAGAAACAAGAAATCTAACCCTAGGAACGTACCATGCGAAGTTGGGTGCGAGATCGTGCGAAAAACCGTGCGAAAATGATGAAGAATCGCCCTGGAACGGCTGCAGTGACTAGGGTTCGCGAATGAGGGATTTTACAGCAGATGAGGGTATATATAATGTGCAAAATGACAAAATTGCCCTCAGCCTGACGCACGGTCGTTCGACCTATGGCACGGTCGTGCGTCACCGACATCGTTCAAACCCAGCAGCTTCTTCTCGGAAATGCACCGAGGGTGCGACTAACCATTCCGGCTTGCTCGGAATCGCACGGTCGTGCGACCCGAGGAACGGTCGTGCATCAGGTGCAGATACATAATTTTCCGCAGAAGCTATTTCCAGCAACTGTTTCGGCCGTTTTTCCCCGTTTTTTCGACACACCAACTGTTCTAACAATATTGCAATACAGAACCTTCGCTCGGCACGTACGAAAACTAAACAAACTAACGTAAACTACCTAACTAACCTAAATTACGCTAAAACTACAAAAATACAAAAAAGGACTATTTTACCCTTATAGCGCCAAAGACGCTCCTGCTGCATTTTTGTCGGCGAGTCAGCAGCGTAGACTCATGCTAAATTTTTGTCGGCGAGTCGATAGCAAGACTCATTGCTAAATTTTTGTCGGCGAGTCGATAGCAAGACTCATGTCCCCACACTTGTTACAAGTGCGGGCCATTTCCACGCCCTTTCGGATTCTGCTCTGTGTTGCCTGGAAGTCCACCTGGGGGTCTCTCCGACAACATTTTTGCTAACTGGCCCACTTGATTCTCGACATTCTGAATGGAAGCCTTTTGACTCCGCATTTCTCCTTCGTTGACCAAGAATCGCTCCTCATGCTGCTGATATCGCTTTTCAGCCATTTGATTAGCACTATTGGAGTTGTTCAGCAGTTGTGCCATCATTTCCTCTAGCTTTACGTTGCTTTGAGAGGCGTGCGGCTGTGAACTGCTTCCTGAGCCTTGATTATGATATTGAGGCTAAAAGGATTGACCGTGAGATTGTTGTGGCGCGGGAGCATGTTGAGCAAAATCGGGCGCGTTTTGGTTCCCAGAACCAGATTTCCACCCAAAGTTTGGGTGATTTCTCCACCCTGGATTGTACGTGTTGCTGTAGGGGTTATTTTGGGGCCTGATTTGATTGCCCATGTAGTTCACCTCTTCGTGACCGGTAAACATAACACCCTGCTCACACGTACCTGGCACATGTGACATTCCACACTGGTCACATCCAGGGCCAACTTGCGCGGCTGTTTGGGATTTATCAAATTTCGTCGCCAGAGCCGATATTTGCGCAGTAATGGCTGTGTAATCGTCCACAGCGTGAGCTCCTGGGCGAGATGATGATGATGTAGTCCGACCTCTATCGCCTTCCCGACGCGAGCTGGATTTCAACGCGGCTTTCTCTATAATATCATACGCTTCATTAGGCGTCTTAGTTCCCAGATCGCCTCCCGCGTTAACATCTAATCGCTCCTGCGTGTTGTAGCTGAGCCCCTGATAGAATGTCAAAACCAGCTGTCTCTTGGAGAAGCCATGATGTGGCACATCAATCAACAAATCCTTGAATCTCTCCCAAGCTGCATGCAACGATTCGCCCTCGTCCTGGCGAAATGAAGTAATCCGGTTCCGTAGCTTGTTCGTTTTCTCAGGTGGAAAGTATTTATGCATAAACTGCTCCGCCAACTGATTCCAGGTCCTGATGGACCCGGCTGGGAGTGACATAAGCCAAGCTCTGGCTTTTTCACGCAATGAAAACGGAAACAACCTCAACCGAATTGCGTCCTCTGAAACATCCCTAATCTTGAATGTGGAGCAAACATGGAGGAAAGCCGCAATGTGTCTCCCGGGATCCTCGTGCTCACGCCCGTCGAACTGCACTGAATTCTGCACCATGTTAATAATACTAGATTTTATTTCAAATGAAGGTGCATCAATAGTAGGTCTAATAATACTGGGCTCCAAACCCTCTCGTCCGGGCTGATTCGTCTCATTCAAAGGTTGATTATCGTCTGCCATGATTTCGTCCCCTGAGTTTTCGCTTTCAGAAAGTATCACCGGGTCGTCAATCGCGTTTGCAATCCGTTGTGCAATGACACGTGCCCTTTCTCGAAGCCTCCTACTTCTCCTAAGATTATGCGCTGGTTCGTCAACCGGCTCAGCAATATTAGGCGCGGGAGTTGAGGACATTAACCTGCAAACGAAAATTTGACACAATGAATATTTTATTAATATAATAATTCTGCCCCTTTTTTTTTCAGCTGAATAGAAGCTGAAAATTTTATAAAAATCCGAAAATAGGCCCGAAATTTTATAAAAATCAACGCAATAAAAATAAATGAATCGGCTAACACAAAAATGGTTTCCCGAAGCCGAAAAATCAAAGAATAAATAAATAATAAATCCGGATTAAATAAATAAATGGAACAAAAATTTACAAGCGTACCAAAAATGACTTGGAAAACGAATAAATGAAATAAAAACAAGAAATATTAACAAATAAATAAACAAGAAATTATACACAAATATTAACAAGTATATACACCGATAACCAAATGACTCGGGTCGTTCCTAAAACTCGCCATTTCCCCGGCAGCGGCGCCAAAAACTTGACGTTTGCGTATATATACATAATTTTGCAATGAATTTACACACGATTGGGTTTTAAATTTATAAAAGTGATTATTACTTTTACATCAAAACACACACGAAAGAGGCAAGTGTACCCCGTCACATATGTAATAAAGTATTGGTAAGAACCAAGTATCGATCCAAGGAAATGGGCGGAGAAATAATACTAGACCTTTGTCACTAAACTACCGGTAAAAACATAAGTTTGGTTGATTTAAACTAAACTAAAATAAGCATAACCAAATACATAATAAAAACATAATAGATAGTAGATAAAAAGCCTTGCTAAATACACAACCACAGCATGTCAACTAAGTCAGTTTTGGCACTAGAAGCATTCGGTCAATTTTCCAATTTAAGACAATTAGTATCCCTTTCGGGAATCCTAACATGACAATCATTCGGAAAGCTAAAACGATAAACACACTTTAACCACCTAAAATTGTTCTTTAACGTGCAATTGATAAATGTCTATGAAAATCTCTTAAAAATAAGTTAGTCATCCGTTAGGAGTTTTCTAACCGCACTTAATCTGGGAAAGAGACACCGATAAACACAATGCAACCACCGAGACAAGCATAAACTAGATTAAATCACAACCGAGTTCATTTTACAAATCTTGCACAATAATTCACCAAGATAGCAATTTTGGCCTAAACTACTAACTAAGCTAACAAATCATGGCAAGAATTTATAACGACACCATCTAACCCGTTAAGGTCCTTACGTGACGGCAAGCTCTCTTGATTAACAATAATTACATTTTATTAAATCACTAACCATTTCTAGTATCATGATGCATACATTTAAACCAAGCTAATCTAGTTAACCAAGTTCAAAGTTTACTAATACAAGATTAATTAAGCTTCATTTTTCAACTATCTTAACTAACCAAGCATCAATCATCCAACATAATTACTTATAATCAAGAATTCAATATCACTAACAAGGTTGCAAACTAATCAACAAAGATTAACATAGAAAATACTTCAAGTGTCATTACAAACAAAGTTTAACACACTAATGGCAATAATCTAGCAAGGGATTGTTTGTGTTTTTGCCCAAAGGCTACAATAATACATAAACATTAATCTAAGTACTTGAAAGATTAACAAAATCATGGAAAGATTAGAAAATCAAACCATAAACAAGTACTAGACTAAGGATCCGGGTAGTAATCGAGCTAAACGGGACAATGTGGCTTGAATCCGGGTGAAAGCTAACGCCTCCGGAGCCTGAAAATCGCCTGTGAAGCTCTCCAAAAATCCAGAATGTCGAACAGAATGTTTCTGTTCTGTTTTTATAATTTTCGCTGTCGCACGGTCGTTCTCCATACGGCACGACCGTGCACTTTATGCAATTATTAGGGATGGGTCACCATGCTGCATACGTCATCAGATCTTTGACCGGATACGATATCGCACGACCGTTCTTCATGTGGAACGGTCGTTCAGTTCCGGGTTACTTGTTGCACGAGCTGTTGGCCGGGTGTTCATCACCGAGATCAGGCTGGATCATCGTAGATGCACGATCGTTCTTCGGATGGCACGTCCGTGCATCACCGAGCTGATCGTAAATGCCTTGCACGCCTAGTCGCACCTTCGTTCAATGCCGGACAAATCTTTAACTGTCGGAGATGCACGGTCGTTCTTCAGATGGCACGACCGTGCCACAGGCCCAGATCAGTTTCCTTAACAGAATGTCCGCAGCTTCGTCGTTTTGTCCGGAAAGTCCTCGTTTTCGCTATCAACTTGTCTGGTATGCTGTTTTAGGCCTGTAAACATAAATGTAGATAAATAAGTATCCGAATGACGGTTTTACGGCCAAAAAACGCATAAAATAGAGGTAAAACGGGGAACTAAAATATGTGTAAATTAACGAATATCAATCACCATTGCCCTTGATTTTTCTAACTGTATATCTCTTAAATGTTAACCTATACATGTGTGATTTCGTTTACGAAGATTTTTCAATGCCGAGAACCTCGATCAGAGTGTAAAAAAGGTGTAAGGTTCACAACGGTGTAAAATTAAAATGGGATATACCGGGCTAGGATTCGAGTTACAGGAACAAGGGCCAAACCAACCACCCAAGAATGGAATCGTCGAGCAAAAACAGTTAACAACCTCCTAGAAGCAGCTTTACTTGCCACCAGACCTTTCTCCATAAATTAGGAATCTGATGCCGTTACTAAACACATTACTTAAATTGTAGCCATTTGTTGAGTGTTTTTTTTTGTGTCTAATCCGCATATATATCACCATTGCCCTTGATTTTCTTGACTCTATATCTCTTAAATGTCAACATATACACGTTTGATTTAGTTTACGAAGATTTTTCAATGCCGAGAACCTCGATCAGAGAGTAAAAAAGGCGTAAGGTTCACAATGGTGTAAAATTAAAATGGGATATACCGGGCTAGGATTCGAGTTAAAGGCACAAGGGCCAAACCAACCACCCAAGAATGGAATTATCAAGTGAAAACACTTGACAACCTCCTAGAAGCAGATTTTCTTGCCACCAGACCTTTCTCCATCAATTAGGAATCTGATGCCGTCACTAAACACATTCTATAAACTGTAGCCATTTGTTGAGTGTTTTTTTTTGTGTCTAATCCGCATATATATCACCATTGCCCTTGATTTTCTTGACTGTATATCTCTTAAATGTCAACATATACACATGTGATTTAGTTTACGAAGATTTTTCAATGCCGAGAACCCCAATCAGAGAGTAAAAAAGGCGTAAGGTTCACAATGGTGTAAAATTAAAATGAGATATACCGGGCTAGGATTCGAGTTACAGGAACAAGGGCCAAACCAACCACCCAAGATTGGAATCGACGATTGAAAACACTTGACAACCTCCTAGAAGCAGCTTTTCTTGCCACTAGACCTTTCTGCGTCAACTAGAAATCTGATGCCATCACTAAATACATTCCTTAAATTGTAGCCATTTGTTGAGTGTTTTTTTTGGTGTCTAATCCGCATATATATCACCATTGCCCTTGATTTTATTGACTGTATATCTCTTAAATGTCAACATACACACGTGTCATTTAGTTTACGAATATTTTTCAATGCCGAGAACCTCGATCCGAGAGTAAAAAAGGTGTAAGGTTCACAATGGTGTAAAATTAAAATGGGATATACCGGGCAAGGATTGGAGTTACAGGAACAAGGTCCAAACCAACCACCCAAGAATGGAATCGTTGAGCGAAAACACTTGACAACCTCCTAGAAGCAGCTTTTCTTGCCACCAAACCTTTCTCCATCAATTTGGAATCTGATGTCGTCATTAAACACACTCCTTAAATTGTAACCATTTGTTGAGTGTTTTTTTTGGTGTCTAATCCGCATATATATCACCATTGCCCTTGATTTTCTTGACTGTATATCTGTTAAATGTCAACATATACACGTGTGATTTAGTTTACAAAGATTTTTCAATGCCGAGAACCTCGATCAGAGAGTAAAAAAGGCGTAAGGTTCACAATGGTGTAAAATTAAAATGAGATATACCGGGCTAGGATTAGAGTTACAGGAACAAGGGACAAACCAACCACCCAAGAATGGAATCGTCAAGCGAAAACACTTGACAACCTCCTAGAAGCAGCTTTTCTTGCCACCAGACCTTTCTCGGTCAATTGGGAATCCGATGCCGACACTAAACACATTCCTTAAATTGTAGCCATTTGTTGAGTGTTTTTTTTGGTGTCTAATCCGCATATATATCACCATTGCCCTTGATTTTCTTGACTGTATATCTCTTAAATGTCAACATATACACGTGTCATTTAGTTTATGAAGATTTTTCAATGCCGAGAACCTCGATCAAAGAGTAAAAAAGGCGTAAGGTTCACAATGGTGTAAAATGAAAATGGGATATACCGGGCTAGAATTCGAGTTACAGGAACAAGGGCCAAACCAACCACCCAAGAATGGAATCGTCGAGCGAAAACACTTGACAACTTCCTAGAAGCAACCTTTCTTGCCACCAGACCTTTCTCCATAAATTAGGAATCTGATGCCGTCACTAAAGACATTCCTTAAAATGTAGCCATTTGTTGAGTGTTTTTTTTGGTGTCTAATCCGCATATATATCACCATTGCCCTTGATTTTTCTAACTGTATATCTCTTAAATGTTAACCTATACATGTGTGATTTAGTTTACGAAGATTTTTCAATGCCGAGAACCTCGATCAGAGAGTAAAAAAGGTGTAAGGTTCACAACGATGTAAAATTAAAATGAGATATACCGGGCTAGGATTCGAGTTACATGAACAAGGGCCAAAGCAACCACACAAGAATGGAATCGTCGAGCAAAATCAGTTGACAACCTCCTAGAAGCAGCTTTTCTTGCCACCAGACCTTTCTCCATCAATTAGGAATCTGATGTCGTCACTAAACACATTACTTAAATTGTAGCCATTTGTTGAGTGTTTTTTTGGTGTCTAATACGCATATATATCACCATTGCCCTTGATTTTCTTGACTGTATATCTCTTAAATTTCAATATATACACGTGTGATTTAGTTCAAGAAGATTTTTCAATGCCGAGAACCTCGATAAGAGAATAAAAAGGCGTAAGGTTCACAATGGTGTAAAATTAAAATGGAAATACCAGGCTTGGATTCGAGTTACAGGAACAAAGGCCAAACCAACCACCCAAGAATGGAATCGTCGAGCGAAAACACTAGACAACCTCCTAGAAGCAGCTTTTCTTGCCACCAGACCTTTTTCCATCAATTAGGAATCTGATGCCACCACTAAACACATTACTTAAATTATAGCCATGTGTTGAGTGTTTTTTTTGGTGTCTAATCCGCATATATATCACCATTGCCATTGATTTTCTTGACTGCATATCTCTTAAATGTCAACATATACACGTGTGATTTAGTTTACAAAGATTTTTCAATGCCGAGAACCTCGATCAGAGAGTAAAAAAGGCGTAAGGTTCACAATGGTGTAAAATTCAAATGGAATATACCGGGCTAGGATTCGAGTTACAGGAACAAGGGCCAAACCAACCACCCAAGAATGGAATCGTCGAGCGAAAACACTTGACAACCTCCTAGAAGCAGTTTTTCTTGCCACCAAACCTTTCTCCATCCATTAGGAATCTGATGCCGTCACTAAACACATTCCTTAAATTGTAGCCATTTGTTGAGTGTTTTTTTTTTTTGGTGTCTAATCCGCATATATATCACCATTGCCCTTGATTTTCTTGACTGTATATCTCTTAAATGTCAACATATACACGTGTGGTTTAGTTTACGAAGATTTTTCAGTGCCGAGAACCTCGATCAGAGAGTAAAAAGGGCGTAAGGATCACAATGGTGTAAAATTAAAATGGGATATACCGGGCTAGGATTCGAGTTACAGGAACAAGGGCCAAAGCAACCACCCAAGAATGGAATCGTCGAGCGAAAACACTTGACAACCTCCTAGAAGCAGCTTTTCTTGCCACCAGACCTTTCTCCATAAATTAGGAAACTGATGCCGTCACTAAACACATTCCTTAAATTGTAGCCATTTGTTGAGTGTTTTTTTTTGGTGTCTAATCCGCGTATATATCACCATTGCCCTTTATTTTCTTGACTGTATATCTCTTAAATGTCAACATATACACGTGTGATTTAGTTTGCGAAGATTTTTCAATGCCGAGAACCTCGATCAGAGAGTAAAAAAGGCGTAAGGTTCACAATGGTGTAAAATTAAAATGGGATATACCAGGATAGGATTCGAGTTACAGGAACAAGGGCCAAACCAACCACCCAAGAATGGAATCGTGGATCGAAAACACTTGACAACCTCCTAGAAGCAGCTTTTCTTGCCACCAGACCTTTCTCCATCAATTAGGAATCTGATGCCGTCACTAAACACATTCCTTAAATTGTAGCCATTTTTGAGTGTTTTTTTGGTGTCTAATCCGTATATATATCAACATTGCCCTTGATTTTCTTGACCGTATATCTCTTAAATGTCAACATATACACGTGTGATTTAGTTTACGAAGATTTTTCAATGCTGAGAACCTCAATCAGAGAGTAAAAAAGGCGTAAGGTTCATATTGGTGTAAAATTAAAATGGTATGTACCGGGCTATGATTCGAGTTACAGGAACAAGGGCCAAACCAACCACCCAAGAATGGAATCGTCGAGCAAAAACACTTGACAACCTCCTAGAAGCAGCTTTTCTTGCCACCAGACCTTTCTCCATCAATTAGAAATCTGATACCGTCACTAAACACATTTCTTAAATTGTAGCCATTTGTTGAGTGTTTTTTTTTTTGGTCTAATCCGCATATATATCACCATAGCCCTTGATTTTCTTAACTGTATATCTCTTAAATGTCAACATATACACGTTTGATTTAGTTTACGAAGATTTTTCAATGACGAGAACCTCGATCAGAGAGTAAAAAAGGCGTAAGGTTCACAATGGTGTAAAATTAAAATGGGATATACCGGGCTAGCATTCGAGTTACAGGAACAAGGGCCAAACCAACCACCCAAGAACGGAATCGTCGAGCGAAAACACTTGACAACCTCCTAGAAGCAGCTTTACTTGCCCCCATACATTTCTCCATCAATTAGGAATCTTATGCCGTCACTAAACACATTCCTTAAATTGTAGCCATTTGTTGAGTGTTTTTTTTTTGTGTCTAATCCGCATATATATCACCATTGCCCTTGATTTTCTTGACTGTATATCTCTTAAATGTCAACATATACACGTGTGATTTAGTTTACGAAGATTTTTCAATGCCGAGAACCTCGATCAGAGAGTAAAAAAGGCGTAAGGTTCACAATGGTGTAAAATTAAAATGGGATATACCAGGCTAGGATTCAAGTTACAGGAACAAGGGCCAAACCAACCACCCAAGAATGGAATCGTCGAGCGAAAACACATTACAACCTCCTAGAAGCAGCCTTTCTTGCAACCAGACCTTTCTCCATCAATTAGGAATCTGATGTCGTCACTAAACACATTACTTAAATTGTAGCCATTTGTTGAGTGTTTTTTTTGGTGTCTAATCCGCATATATATCACCATTGCCCTTGATTTTATTGACAGTGTATCTCTTAAATGTCAACATATACACGTGTGATTTAGTATACGAAGATTTTTCAATGCCGAGAACCTCGATGAGAGAGTAAAAAAGGCGTAAGGTTCACAATGGTGTAAAAGTAAAATGGGATATATCGGGCTAGGATTCGAGTTACAGGAACAAGGGCCAAACCAACCACCCAAGAATGGAATCTTCGATCGAAAACACTTGACAACCTCCTAGAAGCAGCTTTTCTTGCCACCAGACATTTCTCCATCAATTAGGAATCTGATGCCGTCACTAAACACATTCCTTAAATTGTAGCCATGTGTTGAGTGTTTTTTTTTGGTGTCTAATCCGCATATATATCCCCATTGCCCTTGATTTTCTTGACTGTATATCTCTTAAATGTCAACATATACACGTGTGATTTAGTTTACGAAGATTTTTCTATGCTGAGAACCTCGATCCGATAGTAAAAAAGGCGTAAGGTTCATATTGGTGTAAAATTAAAATGGTACATACCGGGCTACGATTCGAGTTACAGGAACAAGGGACAAACCAACCACCCAAGAATGGAATCGTCGAGCGAAAACACTTGACAACCTCCTAGAAGCAACTTTTCTTGCCACCAGACCTTTCTCCATCAATTAGGAATCTGATGCCGTCACTAAACACATTCCTTAAATTCTAGCCATTTGTTGAGTGTTTTTTTTTGGTGTCTAATCCGCGTATATATCACAATTGCCCTTGATTTTCTAGACTGTATATCTCTTAAAGGTCAACATATACACGTGTGATTTAGTTTGCGAAGATTTTTCATTGCTGAGAACCTCGATCAGAGAGTAAAAAAGGCGTAAGGTTCAGAATGGTGTAAAATTAAAATGGGATATACTGGGATAGGATTCGAGTTACAGGAACAAGGGCCAAACCAACCACCCAAGAATAGAATCGTCGTGCGAAAACACTTGACAACCTCCTAGAAGCAGCTTTTCTTGCCACCAGACCTTTCTCCATCAATTAGGAATATGATGCCGTCACTAAACACATTCCTTAAATTGTAGCCATTTGTTGAGTGTTTTTTTGGTGTCTAATCCGCATATATATCAACATTGCCCTTGATTTTCTTGACCGTATATCTCTTAAATGTCAACATATACACGTGTGATTTAGTTTATGAAGATTTTTCAATGCCGAGAACCTCGATCAGAGTGTAAAAAAGGCCTAAGGTTCACAATGGTATAAAATTAAAATGGGATATACCGGGCTAGGATTCGAGTAATAGGAACAAGGGCCAAACCAACCACCCAAGAAGTGAATCGTCGAGCGAAAACACTTGACAACCTCCTAGAAGCAGCTTTTCTTGCCACCAGACCTTTCTCCATCAATTAGGAATCTGATTCCGTCACTAAACACATTCCTTAAATTGTAGCCATTTGTTGAGTGTTTTTTGGTGTCTAATCCGCATATATATCACCATTGCCCTTGATTTTCTTGACCGTATATCTCTTAAATGTCAACATATACACGTGTGATTTAGTTTATGAAGATTTTTCAATGCCGAGAACCTCGATCAGAGAGTAAAAAAGGCGTAAGGTTCACAATGGTGTAAAATTTAAATGGGATATACTGGGTTAGGATTCGAGTTACAGGAACAAGGGCCAAACCAACCACCCAAGAACGGAATCGTAAAGAGAAAACACTTGACAACCTCCTAGAAGCAGCTTTACTTGCCACCAGACCTTTCTCCATCAATTAGGAATCTGATGCTGTTACTAAACACATTCCTTAAATTGTAGCCATTTGTTGAATGTTTTTTTTTGTGTCTAATCCGCATATATATCACCATTGCCCTAGATTTTCTTGACTGTATATCTCTTAAATGTCAACATATACACGTTTGATTTAGTTTACGAAGATTTTTCAATGCCGAGAACCTCGATCAGAGAGTAAAAAAGGCGTAAGGTTCACAATGGTGTAAAATTAAAATGGGATATACCAGGCAAGGATTCGAGTTACAGGAACAAGGGCCAAACCAACCACCCAAGAATGGAATCGTCGAGCGAAAACACTTGACAACCTCCTAGAAGCAGCTTTACTTGCCACCAGACCTTTCTCCATCAATTAGGAATCTGATGTCGTCACTAAACACATTCCTTAAATTGTAGTCATTTGTTGAGTGTTTTTTTTGTGTCTTATCCGCATATATATCACCATTGCCCCTGATTTTCTTGACTGTATATCTCTTAAATGTCAACATATACACGTGTGATTTAGTATACGAAGATTTTTCAATGCCGAGAACCTCGATGAGAGAGTAAAAAGGGCGTAAGGTTCACAATGGTGTAAAAGTAAAATGGGATATACCGGGCTAGGATTCGAGTTACAGGAACAAGGGCCAAACCAACCACCCAAGAATGGAATCGTCGAGCGAAAACACTTGACAACCTCCTAGAAGCAGCTTTTCTTGCCACCAGACATTTCTCTATCAATTAGGAATCTGATGCCGTCACTAAACATATTCCTTAAATTGTAGCCATGTGTTGAGTGTTTTTTTTGGTGTCTAATCCGCATATATATCACCATTGCCCTTGATTTTCTTGACTGTATATCTCTTAAAAGTCAACATATACACGTGTGATTTAGTTTACGAAGATTTTTCAATGCTGAGAACCTCGATCAGAGAATAAAAAAGGAGTAAGGTTCATATTGGTGGAAAAGTAAAATGGTATATATCGGGCTACGATTCGAGTTACAGGAACAAGGGACAAACCAACCACCCAAGAATGGAATTGTCGAGCGAAAACACTTGACAACCTCCTAGAAGCAGCTTTTCTTGCCACCAGACCTTTCTCCATCAATTAGGAATCTGATGCCGTTACTAAACACATTCCTTAAATTGTAGCCATTTGTTGAGTGTTTTTTTGGTGTCTAATCCGCGTATATATCACCATTGCCCTTGATTTTCTTGACTGTATATCTCTTAAATGTCAACATATACACGTGTGATTTAGTTTGCGAAAATTTTTCAATGCCGAGAACCTCGACCAGAGAGTAAAAAAGGCGTAAGGTTCACAATTGTGTAAAATAAAAATGGGATTTACCGGGATAGGATTCGAGTTACAGGAACAAGGGCCAAACCAACCACCCAAGAATGGAATCGTCGTGCGAAAACACTTGACAACCTCCTAGAAGCAGCTTTTATTGCCACCAGACCTTTCTCCATCAATTAGGAATCTGATGCCGTCACTAAACACATTCCTTAAATTGTAGCCATTTGTTGAGTGTTTTTTTGGTGTCTAATCCGCATATATATCAACATTGCCCTTGATTTTCTTGACCGTATATCTCTTAAATGTCAACATATACACGTGTGATTTAGTTTACGAAGATTTTTCAATGCCGAGAACCTCGATCAGAGTGTAAAAAAGGCATAAGGTTCACAATGGTATAAAATTAAAATGGGATATACCGGGCTAGGATTCGAGTTACAGGAACAGGGGCCAAACCAACCACCCAAGAATTGAATCGTCGAACGAAAACACTTGACAACCTCCTTGAAGCAGCTTTTCATGCCACTAGACCTTTCTCCATCAATTAGGAATCTTATTCCGTCCCTAAACACATTCCTTAAATTGTAGCCATTTGTTGAGTGTTTTTTTGGTGTTTAATCCGCATATATATCACCATTGCCCTTGATTTTCTTGACCGTATATCTCTTAATTGTCAACATATACACGTGTGATTTAGTTTATGAAGATTTTTCAATGCCGAGAACCTCGATCAGGGAGTAAAAAAGGCGTAAGGTTCACAATGGTGAAAAATTAAAATGGGATATACTGGGTTAGGATTCGAGTTACAGGAACAAGGGCCAAACCAACCACCCAAGAACGGAATCATCAAGCGAAAACACTTGACAACCTCCTAAAAGCAGCTTTACTTGCCACCAGACCTTTCTCCATCAATTAGGAATCTGATGCCGTCACTAAACACATTCCTTAAATTGTAGCCATCTGTTGAATGTTTTTTTTTTTTTGTCTAATCCGCATATATATGACCATTGCCCTTGATTTTCTTGACTGTATATCTCTTAAATGTCAACATATACACGTGTGATTTAGTATACGAAGATTTTTAAATGCCGAGAACCTCGATCAGAGAGTAAAAAAGGCGTAAGGTTCACAATGGTGTAAAAGTAAAATGGGATATACCGGGCTAGGATTCGAGTTACAGGAACAAGGGCCAAACCAACCACCCAAGAATGGAATCGTCGAGCGAAAACACTTGACAACCTCCTAGAAGCAGCTTTTCTTGCCACCAGACATTTCTTCATCAATTAGGAATCTGATGCTGTCACTAAACACATTCCTTAAATTGTAGCCATGTGTTGAGTGTTTTTTTTGGTGTCTAATCCGCATATATATCACCATTGCCCTTGATTTTCTTGACTGTATATCTCTTAAATGTCAACATATACACGTGTGATTTAGTTTACGAAGATTTTTCAATGCTGAGAACCTCGATCAGAGAGTAAAAAAGGCGTAAGGTTCATATTGGTGTAAAAGTAAAATGGTATATATCGGGCTACGATTCGAGTTAAAGGAACAAGGGACAAACCAACCACCCAAGAATGGAATCGTCGAGCGAAAACACTTGACAACCTCCTAGAAGCAGCTTTTCTTGCCACCAGACCTTTCTCCATCAATTAGGAATCTGATGCCGTCACTAAACACATTCCTTAAATTGTAGCCATTTGTTGAGTGTTTTTTTGGTGTCTAATCCGCATATATATCAACATTGGCCTTGATTTTCTTGACCGTATATCTCTTAAATGTCAACATATACACGTGTGATTTAGTTTACGAAGATTTTTCAATGCCGAGAACCTCGATCAGAGTGTAAAAAAGGCATAAGGTTCACAATGGTATAAAATTAAAATGGGATATACCGGGCTAGGATTCGAGTTACAGGAACAAGGGCCAAACCAACCACCCAAGAATTGAATCGTCGAGCAAAAACACTTGACAACCTCCTAGAAGCAGCTTTTCTTGCCACCAGACCTTTCTCCATCAATTAAGAATCTGATTCCGTCACTAAACACATTCCTTAAATTGTAGCCATTTGTTGAGTGTTTTTTTGGTGTCTAATCCGCATATATATCACCAATGCCCTTGATTTTCTTGACCGTATATCTCTTAAATGTCAGCATATACACGTGTGATTTAGTTTATGAAGATTTTTCAATGCCGAGAACCTCGATTAGAGAGTAAAAGAGGCGTAAGGTTCACAATGGTGTAAAATTAAAATGGGATATACTGGGTTAGGATTCGAGTTACAGGAACAAGGGCCAAACCAACCACCCAAGAACGGAATCGTCAAGCGAAAACACTTGACAACCTCCTAGAAGCAGCTTTACTTGCCACCAAACCTTTCTCCATCAATTAGGAATCTGATGCCGTCACTAAACACATTCCTTAAATTGTAGCCATCTGTTGAATGTTTTTTTTTGTGTCTAATCCGCATATATATGACCATTGCCCTTGATTTTCTTGACTGTATATCTCTTAAATGTCAACATATACACGTTTTATTTAGTTTACGAAGATTTTTCAATGCCAAGAACCTCGATCAGAGAGTAAAAAAGGCGTAAGGTTCACAATGGTGTAAAATTAAAATGGGATATACCAGGCTAGGATTCGAGTTACAGGAACAAGGGCCAAACCAACCACCCAAGAATGGAATCGTCGAACGAAAAGACTTGACAACCTCCTAGAAGCAGCTTTACTTCCCACCAGACCTTTCTCCATCAATTAGGAATCTGATGCCGTCACTAAACACATTCCTTAAATTGTAGCCATTTGTTGAGTGTTTTTTTTGTGTCTAATCCGCATATATATCACCATTGCCCCTGATTTTCTTGACTGTATATCTCTTAAATGTCAACATATACACGTGTGATTTAGTTTACGAAGATTTTTCAATGCCGTGAACCTCGATCAGAGAGTAAAAAAGGTGTAAGGCTCACAATGGTGTAAAATTAAAATGGGATATACCAGGCTAGGATTCGAGTTATAGGAACAAGGGCCAAACCAACCACCCAAGAATGGAATCGTCGAGCGAAAACACATGACAACCTCCTAGAAGCAGCTTTTCTTGCCACCAGACCTTTCTCGATCAATTAGGAATCCGATGCCGACACTAAACACATTCCTTAAATTGTAGCCATGTGTTGAGTGTTTTTTTTGGTGTCTAATCCGCATATATATCACCATTGCCCTTGATTTTTCTAACTGTATATCTCTTAAATGTTAACCTATACATGTATGATTTAGTTTACGATGATTTTTCAATGCCGAGAACTTCGATCAGAGAGTAAAAAATGTGTAAGGTTCACAACGGTGTAAAATTAAAATGGGATATACCGGGCTAGGATTCGAGTTACAGGAACAAGGGCCAAACCAACCACCCAAGAATGGAATCGTCGAGCAAAAACAGTTGACAACCTCCTAGAAGCAGCTTTTCTTGCCACCAGACCTTTCTCCATCAATTAGGAATCTGATGTCGTCACTAAACACATTACTTAAATCGTAGCCATTTGTTGAGTGTTTTTTTGGTGTCTAATACGCATATATATCACCATTACCCTTGATTTTCTTGACTGTATATCTCTTAAATTTCAATATATACACGTGTGATTTAGTTCACGAAGATTTTTCAATGCCGAGAACCTCGATAAGAGCGTAAAAAGGCGTAAGGTTCACAATAGTGTAAAATTAAAATGGGATATACCAGGCTTGGATTCGAGTTACAGGAACAAGGGCCAAACCAACCACCCAAGAATGGAATCGTCGAGCGAAAACACTTGACAACCTCCTAGAAGCAGCTTTTCTTGCCACCAGACCTTTCTCTATCAATTAGGAATCTGATGTCGTCACTAAACACATTACTTAAATTGTAGCCATTTGTTGAGTGTTTTTTTTGGTGTCTAATCCGCATATATATCAACATTGCGCTTGATTTTCTTGACTGTATATATCTTTAATGTCAATATATACACGTGTGATTTAGTTTACGAAGATTTTTCAATGTCGAGAACCTCGATTAGAGAGTAAAAAAGGCGTAAGGTTCACAATGGTGTAAAATTAAAATGGGATATACCGGGCTAGGATTCGAGTTACAGGAACAAGGGCCAAACCAACCACCCAAGAATGGAATCGTCGAGCGAAAATACTTGACAACCTTCTAGAAGCAGCTTTTCTTGCCACCAGACCTTTCTCCATCAATTAGGAATCTGACGCCGTCAATAAACACATTCCTTAAATTGTAGCCATTTGTTGAGTGTTTTTTTTTTCTGTCTAATCCGCGTATATATCACCATTGCCCTTGATTTTCTTGACTGTATATCTCTTAAATGTCAACATATACACGTGTGATTTAGTTTACGAAGATTTTTCAATGCCGAGAACCTCGATCAGAGAGTAAAAAAGGCGTAAGGTACACAATGGTGTAAAATTAAAATGGGATATACCAGACTAGGATTCGAGTTACAGGAACAAGGGCCAAACCAACCAACCAAGAATGGAATCGTCGAGCGAAACCACTTGACAACCTCCTAGAAGCAGCTTTTCTTGCCACCGGACCTTTCTCCATCAATTAGGAATCTGATGCCGTCACTAAACACATTCCTTAAATTGTAGCCATTTGTTGAGTATTTTTTTTGTGTCTAATGCGCATTTATATCACCATTGCCCTTGATTTTCTTGACTGTATATCTCTTAAATGTCAACATATACACGTGTGATTTAGTTTACGAAGATTTTTCAATTCCGAGAACCTCGATCAGAGAGTAAAAAAGGCGTAAGGTTCACCATGGTGTAAAATTAAAATGGGATATACCGGGCTAGGATTCGAGTTACAGGAACAAGGGCCAAACCAACCACCCAAGAATGGAATCGTCGTGCGAAAACACTTACAACATACTAGAAGCAGCTTTTCTTGCCACCAGACCTTTCTCCATAAAAAAAGGAATCTGATGCCGTCGCTAAACACATTCCTTAAATTGTAGCCATTTGTTGAGTGTTTTTTTTTGTGTCTAATCCGCATATATATCACCATTGCCCCTGATTTTCTTGACTGTATATCTCTTAAATGTCAACATATACACGTGTGATTTAGTTTACGAAGATTTTTCAATGCCGAGAACCTCGATCAGAGAGTAAAAAAGGCGTAAGGTACACAATGGTGTAAAATTAAAATGGGATATACCAGACTAGGATTCGAGTTACAGGAACAAGGGCCAAACCAACCAACCAAGAATGGAATCGTCGAGCGAAAACACTTGACAACCTCCTAGAAGCAGCTTTTCTTGCCACCAGACCTTTCTCCATCAATTAGGAATCTGATGCCGTCACTAAACACATTTCTTAAATTGTAGCCATTTGTTGAGTATTTTTTTTGTGTCTAATGCGCATATAAATCACCATTGCCCTTGATTTTCTTGACTGTATATCTCTTAAATGTCAACATATACACGTGTGATTTAGTTTACGAAGATTTTTCAATGTCGTGAACCTCGATCAGAGAGTAAAAAAGGTGTAAGGTTCACAATGGTGTAAAATTAAAATGGGATATACCAGGCTAGGATTCGAGTTACAGGAACAAGGGCCAAACCAACCACCCAAGAATGGAATCGTCGAGCGAAAACACTTGACAACCTCCTAGAAGCAGCTTTACTTCCCACCAGACCTTTCCCCATCAATTAGGAATCTGATGCCGTCACTAAACACATTCCTTAAATTGTAGCCATTTGTTGAGTGTTTTTTTTTGTGTCTAATCCGCATATATATCACCATTGCCCCTGATTTTCTTGACTGTATATCTCTTAAATGTCAACATATACACGTGTGATTTAGTTTACGAAGATTTTTCAATGCCGTGAACCTCGATCAGAGAGTAAAAAAGGTGTAAGGTTCACAATGGTGTAAAATTAAAATGGGATATACCAGGCTAGGATTCGAGTTACAGGAAAAAGGGCCAAACCAACCACCCAAGAATGGAATCGTCGAGCGAAAACACATGACAACCTCCTAGAAGCAGCTTTTCTTGCCACCAGACCTTTCTCGATCAATTAGGAATCCGATGCCGACACTAAACACATTCCTTAAATTGTAGCCATGTGTTGAGTGTTTTTTTTGGTGTCTAATCCGCATATATATCACCATTGCCCTTGATTTTTCTAACTGTATATCTCTTAAATGTTAACCTATACATGTATGATTTAGTTTACGAAGATTTTTCAATGCCGAGAACTTCGATCAGAGAGTAAAAAATGTGTAAGGTTCACAACGGTGTAAAATTAAAATGGGATATACCAGGCTAGGATTCGAGTTACAGGAACAAGGGCCAAACCAACCACCCAAGAATGGAATCGTCAAGCAAAAACAGTTGACAACCTCCTAGAAGCAGCTTTTCTTGCCACCAGACCTTTCTCCATCAATTAGGAATCTGATGTCGTCACTAAACACATTACTTAAATTGTAGCCATTTGTTGAGTGTTTTTTTGGTGTCTAATACGCATATATATCACCATTGCCCTTGATTTTCTTGACTGTATATCTCTTAAATTTCAATATATACACGTGTGATTTAGTTCACGAAGATTTTTCAATGCCGAGAACCTCGATAAGAGAGTAAAAAGGCGTAAGGTTCACAATAGTGTAAAATTAAAATGGGATATACCAGGCTTGGATTCGAGTTACAGGAACAAGGGCCAAACCAACCACCCAAGAATGGAATCGTCGAGCGAAAACACTTGACAACCTCCTAGAAGCAGCTTTTCTTGCCACCAGACCTTTCTCTATCAATTAGGAATCTGATGTCGTCACTAAACACATTACTTAAATTGTAGCCATTTGTTGAGTGTTTTTTTTGGTGTCTAATCCGCATACATATCACCATTGCCCTTGATTTTCTTGACAGTGTATCTCTTAAATGTCAACATATACACGTGTGATTTAGTATACGAAGATTTTTCAATGCCGAGAACCTCGATGAGAGAGTAAAAAAGGGGTAAGGTTCACAATGGTGTAAAAGTAAAATGGGATATACCGGGCTAGGATTCGAGTTACAGGAAAAAGGGCCAAACCAACCACCCAAGAACGGAATCGTCAAGCGAAAACACTTGACAACCTCCTAGAAGCAGCTTTACTTGCCACCAGACCTTTCTCCATCAATTAGGAATCTGATGCCGTCACTAAACACATTCCTTAAATTGTATCCATTTATTGTGTGTTTTTTTTGGTGTCTAATCCGCATATATATCAGCATTGCGCTTGATTTTCTTGACTGTATATATCTTTAATGTCAATATATACACGTGTGATTTAGTTTACGAAGATTTTTCAATGTCGAGAACCTCGATCAGAGAGTAAAAAAGGCGTAAGGTTCACAATGGTGTAAAATTAAAATGGGATATACCGGGCTAGGATTCGAGTTACAGGAACAAGGGCCAAACCAACCACCCAAGAATGGAATCGTCGAGCGAAAATACTTGACAACCTTCTAGAAGCAGCTTTTCTTGCCACCAGACCTTTCTCCATCAATTAGGAATCTGATGCCGTCACTAAACACATTCCTTAAATTGTAGCCATCTGTTGAATGTTTTTTTTTGTGTCTAATCCGCATATATATGACCATTGCCCTTGATTTTCTTGACTGTATATCTCTTAAATGTCAACATATACACGTTTTATTTAGTTTACGAAAATTTTTCAATGCCAAGAACCTCGATCAGAGAGTAAAAAAGGCGTAAGGTTCACAATGGTGTAAAATTAAAATGGGATATACCAGGCTAGGATTCGAGTTACAGGAACAAGGGCCAAACCAACCACCCAAAATGGAATCGTCGAGCGAAAAGACTTGACAACCTCCTAGAAGCAGCTTTACTTCCCACCAGACCTTTCTCCATCAATTAGGAATCTGATGCCGTCACTAAACACATTCCTTAAATTGTAGCCATTTGTTGAGTGTTTTTTTTGTGTCTAATCCGCATATATATCACCATTGCCCCTGATTTTCTTGACTGTATATCTCTTAAATGTCAACATATACACGTGTGATTTAGTTTACGAAGATTTTTCAATGCCGTGAACCTCGATCAGAGAGTAAAAAAAGGTGTAAGGCTCACAATGGTGTAAAATTAAAATGGGATATACCAGGCTAGGATTCGAGTTACAGGAACAAGGGCCAAACCAACCACCCAAGAATGGAATCGTCGAGCGAAAACACATGACAACCTCCTAGAAGCAGCTTTTCTTGCCACCAGACCTTTCTCGATCAATTAGGAATCCGATGCCGACACTAAACACATTCCTTAAATTGTAGCCATGTGTTGAGTGTTTTTTTTGGTGTCTAATCCGCATATATATCACCATTGCCCTTGATTTTTCTAACTGTATATCTCTTAAATGTTAACCTATACATGTATGATTTAGTTTACGAAGATTTTTCAATGCCGAGAACTTCGATCAGAGAGTAAAAAATGTGTAAGGTTCACAACGGTGTAAAATTAAAATGGGATATACCGGGCTAGGATTCGAGTTACAGGAACAAGGGCCAAACCAACCACCCAAGAATGGAATCGTCGAGCAAAAACAGTTGACAACCTCCTAGAAGTAGCTTTTCTTGCCACCAGACCTTTCTCCATCAATTAGGAATCTGATGTCGTCACTAAACACATTACTTAAATCGTAGCCATTTGTTGAGTGTTTTTTTGGTGTCTAATACGCATATATATCACCATTACCCTTGATTTTCTTGACTGTATATCTCTTAAATTTCAATATATACACGTGTGATTTAGTTCACGAAGATTTTTCAATGCCGAGAACCTCGATAAGAGCGTAAAAAGGCGTAAGGTTCACAATAGTGTAAAATTAAAATGGGATATACCAGGCTTGGATTCGAGTTACAGGAACAAGGGCCAAACCAACCACCCAAGAATGGAATCGTCGAGCGAAAACACTTGACAACCTCCTAGAAGCAGCTTTTCTTGCCACCAGACCTTTCTCTATCAATTAGGAATCTGATGTCGTCACTAAACACATTACTTAAATTGTAGCCATTTGTTGAGTGTTTTTTTTGGTGTCTAATCCGCATATATATCAACATTGCGCTTGATTTTCTGGACTGTATATATCTTTAATGTCAATATATACACGTGTGATTTAGTTTACGAAGATTTTTCAATGTCGAGAACCTCGATCAGAGAGTAAAAAAGGCGTAAGGTTCACAATGGTGTAAAATTAAAATGGGATATACCGGGCTAGGATTCGAGTTACAGGAACAAGGGCCAAACCAACCACCCAAGAATGGAATCGTCGAGCGAAAATACTTGACAACCTTTTAGAAGCAGCTTTTCTTGCCACCAGACCTTTCTCCATCAATTAGGAATCTGACGCCGTCAATAAACACATTCCTTAAATTGTAGCCATTTGTTGAGTGTTTTTTTTCTGTCTAATCCGCGTATATATCACCATTGCCCTTGATTTTCTTGACTGTATATCTCTTAAATGTCAACATATACACGTGTGATTTAGTTTACGAAGATTTTTCAATGCCGTGAACCTCGATCAGAGAGTAAAAAAAGGTGTAAGGCTCACAATGGTGTAAAATTAAAATGGGATATACCAGGCTAGGATTCGAGTTACAGGAACAAGGGCCAAACCAACCACCCAAGAATGGAATCGTCGAGCGAAAACACATGACAACCTCCTAGAAGCAGCTTTTCTTGCCACCAGACCTTTCTCGATCAATTAGGAATCCGATGCCGACACTAAACACATTCCTTAAATTGTAGCCATGTGTTGAGTGTTTTTTTTGGTGTCTAATCCGCATATATATCACCATTGCCCTTGATTTTTCTAACTGTATATCTCTTAAATGTTAACCTATACATGTATGATTTAGTTTACGAAGATTTTTCAATGCCGAGAACTTCGATCAGAGAGTAAAAAATGTGTAAGGTTCACAACGGTGTAAAATTAAAATGGGATATACCGGGCTAGGATTCGAGTTACAGGAACAAGGGCCAAACCAACCACCCAAGAATGGAATCGTCGAGCAAAAACAGTTGACAACCTCCTAGAAGCAGCTTTTCTTGCCACCAGACCTTTCTCCATCAATTAGGAATCTGATGTCGTCACTAAACACATTACTTAAATCGTAGCCATTTGTTGAGTGTTTTTTTGGTGTCTAATACGCATATATATCACCATTACCCTTGATTTTCTTGACTGTATATCTCTTAAATTTCAATATATACACGTGTGATTTAGTTCACGAAGATTTTTCAATGCCGAGAACCTCGATAAGAGCGTAAAAAGGCGTAAGGTTCACAATAGTGTAAAATTAAAATGGGATATACCAGGCTTGGATTCGAGTTACAGGAACAAGGGCCAAACCAACCACCCAAGAATGGAATCGTCGAGCGAAAACACTTGACAACCTCCTAGAAGCAGCTTTTCTTGCCACCAGACCTTTCTCTATCAATTAGGAATCTGATGTCGTCACTAAACACATTACTTAAATTGTAGCCATTTGTTGAGTGTTTTTTTTGGTGTCTAATCCGCATATATATCAACATTGCGCTTGATTTTCTGGACTGTATATATCTTTAATGTCAATATATACACGTGTGATTTAGTTTACGAAGATTTTTCAATGTCGAGAACCTCGATCAGAGAGTAAAAAAGGCGTAAGGTTCACAATGGTGTAAAATTAAAATGGGATATACCGGGCTAGGATTCGAGTTACAGGAACAAGGGCCAAACCAACCACCCAAGAATGGAATCGTCGAGCGAAAATACTTGACAACCTTTTAGAAGCAGCTTTTCTTGCCACCAGACCTATCTCCATCAATTAGGAATCTGACGCCGTCAATAAACACATTCCTTAAATTGTAGCCATTTGTTGAGTGTTTTTTTTCTGTCTAATCCGCGTATATATCACCATTGCCCTTGATTTTCCTGACTGTATATCTCTTAAATGTCAACATATACACGTGTGATTTAGTTTACGAAGATTTTTCAATGCCGAGAACCTCGATCAGAGAGTAAAAAAGGCGTAAGGTACACAATGGTGTAAAATTAAAATGGGATATACCAGACTAGGATTCGAGTTAGAGGAACAAGGGCCAAACCAACCAACCAAGAATGGAATCGTCGAGCGAAACCACTTGACAACCTCCTAGAAGCAGCTTTTCTTGCCACCGGACCTTTCTCCATCAATTAGGAATCTGATGCCGTCACTAAACACATTCCTTAAATTGTAGCCATTTGTTGAGTATTTTTTTTGTGTCTAATGCGCATTTATATCACCATTGCCCTTGATTTTCTTGACTGTATATCTCTTAAATGTCAACATATACACGTGTGATTTAGTTTACGAAGATTTTTCAATGTCGAGAACCTCGATCAGAGAGTAAAAAAGGCGTAAGGTTCACCATGGTGTAAAATTAAAATGGGATATACCGGGCTAGGATTCGAGTTACAGGAACAAGGGCCAAACCAACCACCCAAGAATGGAATCGTCGTGCGAAAACACTTGACAACATACTAGAAGCAGCTTTTCTTGCCACCAGACCTTTCTCCATAAAAAAAGGAATCTGATGCCGTCGCTAAACACATTCCTTAAATTGTAGCCATTTGTTGAGTGTTTTTTTTTGTGTCTAATCCGCATATATATCACCATTGCCCCTGATTTTCTTGACTGTATATCTCTTAAATGTCAACATATACACGTGTGATTTAGTTTACGAAGATTTTTCAATGCCGAGAACCTCGATCAGAGAGTAAAAAAGGCGTAAGGTACACAATGGTGTAAAATTAAAATGGGATATACCAGACTAGGATTCGAGTTACAGGAACAAGGGCCAAACCAACCAACCAAGAATGGAATCGTCGAGCGAAAACACTTGACAACCTCCTAGAAGCAGCTTTTCTTGCCACCAGACCTTTCTCCATCAATTAGGAATCTGATGCCGTCACTAAACACATTTCTTAAATTGTAGCCATTTGTTGAGTATTTTTTTTGTGTCTAATGCGCATATAAATCACCATTGCCCTTGATTTTCTTGACTGTATATCTCTTAAATGTCAACATATACACGTGTGATTTAGTTTACGAAGATTTTTCAATGCCGTGAACCTCGATCAGAGAGTAAAAAAGGTGTAAGGTTCACAATGGTGTAAAATTAAAATGGGATATACCAGGCTAGGATTCGAGTTACAGGAACAAGGGCCAAACCAACCACCCAAGAATGGAATCGTCGAGCGAAAACACTTGACAACCTCCTAGAAGCAGCTTTACTTCCCACCAGACCTTTCTCCATCAATTAGGAATCTGATGCCGTCACTAAACACATTCCTTAAATTGTAGCCATTTGTTGAGTGTTTTTTTTTGTGTCTAATCCGCATATATATCACCATTGCCCCTGATTTTCTTGACTGTATATCTCTTAAATGTCAACATATACACGTGTGATTTAGTTTACGAAGATTTTTCAATGCCGTGAACCTCGATCAGAGAGTAAAAAAGGTGTAAGGTTCACAATGGTGTAAAATTAAAATGGGATATACCAGGCTAGGATTCGAGTTACAGGAAAAAGGGCCAAACCAACCACCCAAGAATGGAATCGTCGAGCGAAAACACATGACAACCTCCTAGAAGCAGCTTTTCTTGCCACCAGACCTTTCTCGATCAATTAGGAATCCGATGCCGACACTAAACACATTCCTTAAATTGTAGCCATGTGTTGAGTGTTTTTTTTGGTGTCTAATCCGCATATATATCACCATTGCCCTTGATTTTTCTAACTGTATATCTCTTAAATGTTAACCTATACATGTATGATTTAGTTTACGAAGATTTTTCAATGCCGAGAACTTCGATCAGAGAGTAAAAAATGTGTAAGGTTCACAACGGTGTAAAATTAAAATGGGATATACCGGGCTAGGATTCGAGTTACAGGAACAAGGGCCAAACCAACCACCCAAGAATGGAATCGTCAAGCAAAAACAGTTGACAACCTCCTAGAAGCAGCTTTTCTTGCCACCAGACCTTTCTCCATCAATTAGGAATCTGATGTCGTCACTAAACACATTACTTAAATTGTAGCCATTTGTTGAGTGTTTTTTTGGTGTCTAATACGCATATATATCACCATTGCCCTTGATTTTCTTGACTGTATATCTCTTAAATTTCAATATATACACGTGTGATTTAGTTCACGAAGATTTTTCAATGCCGAGAACCTCGATAAGAGAGTAAAAAGGCGTAAGGTTCACAATAGTGTAAAATTAAAATGGGATATACCAGGCTTGGATTCGAGTTACAGGAACAAGGGCCAAACCAACCACCCAAGAATGGAATCGTCGAGCGAAAACACTTGACAACCTCCTAGAAGCAGCTTTTCTTGCCACCAGACCTTTCTCTATCAATTAGGAATCTGATGTCGTCACTAAACACATTACTTAAATTGTAGCCATTTGTTGAGTGTTTTTTTTGGTGTCTAATCCGCATACATATCACCATTGCCCTTGATTTTCTTGACAGTGTATCTCTTAAATGTCAACATATACACGTGTGATTTAGTATACGAAGATTTTTCAATGCCGAGAACCTCGATGAGAGAGTAAAAAAGGGGTAAGGTTCACAATGGTGTAAAAGTAAAATGGGATATACCGGGCTAGGATTCGAGTTACAGGAAAAAGGGCCAAACCAACCACCCAAGAACGGAATCGTCAAGCGAAAACACTTGACAACCTCCTAGAAGCAGCTTTACTTGCCACCAGACCTTTCTCCATCAATTAGGAATCTGATGCCGTCACTAAACACATTCCTTAAATTGTATCCATTTATTGTGTGTTTTTTTTGGTGTCTAATCCGCATATATATCAACATTGCGCTTGATTTTCTTGACTGTATATATCTTTAATGTCAATATATACACGTGTGATTTAGTTTACGAAGATTTTTCAATGTCGAGAACCTCGATCAGAGAGTAAAAAAGGCGTAAGGTTCACAATGGTGTAAAATTAAAATGGGATATTCCGGGCTAGGATTCGAGTTACAGGAACAAGGGCCAAACCAACCACCCAAGAATGGAATCGTCGAGCGAAAATACTTGACAACCTTCTAGAAGCAGCTTTTCTTGCCACCAGACCTTTCTCCATCAATTAGGAATCTGACGCCGTCAATAAACACATTCCTTAAATTGTAGCCATTTGTTGAGTGTTTTTTTTTGTGTCTAATCCGCATATATATCACCATTGCCCCTGATTTTCTTGACTGTATATCTCTTAAATGTCAACATATACACGTGTGATTTAGTTTACGAAGATTTTTCAATGCCGTGAACCTCGATCAGAGAGTAAAAAAGGTGTAAGGTTCACAATGGTGTAAAATTAAAATGGGATATACCAGGCTAGGATTCGAGTTACAGGAAAAAGGGCCAAACCAACCACCCAAGAATGGAATCGTCGAGCGAAAACACATGACAACCTCCTAGAAGCAGCTTTTCTTGCCACCAGACCTTTCTCGATCAATTAGGAATCCGATGCCGACACTAAACACATTCCTTAAATTGTAGCCATTTGTTGAGTGTTTTTTTTGGTGTCTAATCCGCATATATATCACCATTGCCCTTGATTTTTCTAACTGTATATCTCTTAAATGTTAACCTATACATGTATGATTTAGTTTACGAAGATTTTTCAATGCCGAGAACTTCGATCAGAGAGTAAAAAATGTGTAAGGTTCACAACGGTGTAAAATTAAAATGGGATATACCGGGCTAGGATTCGAGTTACAGGAACAAGGGCCAAACCAACCACCCAAGAATGGAATCGTCAAGCAAAAACAGTTGACAACCTCCTAGAAGCAGCTTTTCTTGCCACCAGACCTTTCTCCATCAATTAGGAATCTGATGTCGTCACTAAACACATTACTTAAATTGTAGCCATTTGTTGAGTGTTTTTTTGGTGTCTAATACGCATATATATCACCATTGCCCTTGATTTTCTTGACTGTATATCTCTTAAATTTCAATATATACACGTGTGATTCAGTTCACGAAGATTTTTCAATGCCGAGAACCTCGATAAGAGAGTAAAAAGGCGTAAGGTTCACAATAGTGTAAAATTAAAATGGGATATACCAGGCTTGGATTCGAGTTACAGGAACAAGGGCCAAACCAACCACCCAAGAATGGAATCGTCGAGCGAAAACACTTGACAACCTCCTAGAAGCAGCTTTTCTTGCCACCAGACCTTTCTCTATTAATTAGGAATCTGATGTCGTCACTAAACACATTACTTAAATTGTAGCCATTTGTTGAGTGTTTTTTTTGGTGTCTAATCCGCATATATATCACCATTGCCCTTGATTTTCTTAACAGTGTATCTCTTAAATGTCAACATATACACGTGTGATTTAGTATACGAAGATTTTTCAATGCCGAGAACCTCGATGAGAGAGTAAAAAAGGGGTAAGGTTCACAATGGTGTAAAAGTAAAATGGGATATACCGGGCTAGGATTCGAGTTACAGGAAAAAGGGCCAAACCAACCACCCAAGAACGGAATCGTCAAGCGAAAACACTTGACAACCTCCTAGAAGCAGCTTTACTGGCCACCAGACCTTTCTCCATCAATTAGGAATCTGATGCCGTCACTAAACACATTCCTTAAATTGTATCCATTTGTTGAGTGTTTTTTTTGGTGTCTAATCCGCATATATATCAACATTGCGCTTGATTTTCTTGACTGTATATATCTTTAATGTCAACATATACACGTGTGATTTAGTTTACGAAGATTTTTCAATGCCGAGAACCTCGATCAGAGAGTAAAAAAGGCGTAAGGTTCACAATGGTGTAAAATTAAAATGGGATATACCGGGCTAGGATTCGAGTTACAGGAACAAGGGCCAAACCAACCACCCAAGAATGGAATCGTCGAGCGAAAACACTTGACAACCTTTTAGAAGCAACTTTTCTTGCCACCAGACCTTTCTCCGTCAATTAGGAATCTGACGCCGTCAATAAACACATTCCTTAAATTGTAGCCATTTGTTGAGTGTTTTTTTTCTGTCTAATCCGCATATATATCACCATTGCCCTTGATTTTCTTGACTATATATCTCTTAAATGTCAACATGTACACGTGTGATTTAGTTTACGAAGATTTTTCAATGCCGAGAACCTCGATTAGAGAGTAAAAAAGGCATAAGGTACACAATGGTGTAAAATTAAAATGGGATATACCAGACTAGGATTCGAGTTACAGGAACAAGGGCCAAACCAACCACCCAAGAACGGAATCGTCGAGCGAAAACACTTGACAACCTCCTAGAAGCAGCTTTTCTTGCCACCAGACCTTTCTCCATCAATTAGGAATCTGATGCCGTCACTAAACACATTCCTTAAATTGTAGCCATTTGTTGAGTATTTTTTTTGTGTCTAATGCGCATATATATCACCATTGCCCTTGATTTTCTTGACTGTATATCTCTTAAATGTCAACATATACACGTGTGATTTAGTTTACGATGATTTTTCAATGCCGAGAACCTCGATCAGAGAGTAAAAAAGGCGTAAGGTTCACCATGGTGTAAAATTAAAATGGGATATACCGGGCTAGGATTCGAGTTACAGGAACAAGGGCCAAACCAACCACCCAAGAATGGAATCGTCGTGCGAAAACACTTGACAACATACTAGAAGCAGCTTTTCTTGCCACCAGACCTTTCTCCATAAAAAAAGGAATCTGATGCCGTCACTAAACACATTCCTTAAATTGTAGCCATTTGTTGAGTGTTTTTTTTGGTTTCTAATCCTCATATATATCACCATTGCCCTCGATTTTCTTGACTGTAAATCTCTTAAATGTCAACATATACATGTGTTATTTAGTTTACGAATATTTTTCAATGCCGAGAACCTTGATCAGAGAGTAAAAAAGGCTTAAGGTTCACAATGGTGTAAAATTAAAATGGGATATACCGGGCTAGGATTCGAGTTACAGGAACAAGGGCCAAACCAACCACCCAAGAATGGAATTATCGAGCGAAAACACTTGACAACCTCCTAGAAGCAACTTTCCTTGCGACCAGACCTTTCTCCATCAATTGGGAATCTGATGCCGTCACTAAACACATTCCTTAAATTATAGCCAATTATTGAGTGTGTTTTTTTGGTGTCTAATCAGCATATATATCACCATCGCCCTTGATTTTCTTGACTGTATATCTCTTAAATGTCAACATATGCACGTGTGATTTAGTTTACGAAGATTTTTCAATGCCGAGAACCCCTATCAGAGAGTAAAAACGGCGTAAGGTTCACAATGGTGTAAAATTAAATTGGGATATACCGGGCTAGGATTCGAGTTACAGGAACAAGGGCCAAACCAACCACCCAAGAATGGAATCGTCGAGCGAAAACACTTGACAACCTCCTAGAAGCAGCTTTTCTTGCGACCAGACCTTTCTCCATCAATTACGAATCTGATGCTGTCACTAAACACATTCCTTAAATTGTAGCCATTTGTTGAGTGTTTTTTTTGGTGTCTAATCTTCTTATATATCAACATTGCCCTTGATTTTCTTGGCTGTATATCTCTTAAATGTCAACATATACACGTGTAATTTTGTTTACGAAGATTTTTCAATGCCGGGAACCTCGATCAGAGAGTAAAAAAGGCGTAAGGTTCACAATGGTGTAAAATTAAAATGGGACATACCGAGCTAGGATTCGAGTTACAGGAACAAGGGCCAAAACAACCACCCAAGAATGGAATCGTCGAACGAAAATACTTGACAACCTCCTAGAAGCAACTTTTCTTGCCACCAGACCTTTCTCCATCAATTAGTAATCTGATGCTGTCACTAAACACATTCCTTAAATTGTAGCCATTTGTTGAGTGTTTTTTTTTTGTGTCTAATCCGCATATATATCAACATTGCGCTTGATTTTCTTAACTGTATATCTCTTAGATGTCAACATATACACGTGTGATTTAGTTTACAAAGATTTTTCAATGCCGAGAACCTCGATCAGAGAGTAAAAAAGGCGTAAGATTCACAATGGTGTGAAATTAAAATGGGATATAACGGGCTAGGATTCGAGTTACAGGAACATGTGCCAAACCAACCACCCAAGAATGGAACCGTCGAGCGAAAACACTTGACAACCTCCTAGAAGCAGCTTTTCTTGCCACCAGACCTTTCTCCATCAATTAGGAATCTGATGCCGTCACTAAACACATTCCTTAAATTGTAGCCATTTGTTGAGTGTTTTTTTTGGTGCCTAATCCTCATATATATCACCATTGCCCTTGATTTTCTTGACTGTATATCTCTTAAATGTCAACATATACATGTGTGATTTAGTTTACGAAGATTTTTCAATGCCGAGAACCTCGATCAGAGAGTAAAAAATGCGTAAGGTTCACAATGGTGTAAAATTAAAATGGGATATACCGGGATAGGATTCGAGTTACAGGAACATGTGCCAAACCAACCACCCAAGAATGGAATCGTCGAGCGAAAACACTTGACAACCTCCTAGAAGCAGCTTTTCTTGCCACCAGACCTTTCTCCATCAATTGGGAATCTGATGCCGTCACTAAACACATTCCTTAAATTGTAGCCATTTGTTGAGTGTGTTTTTTTTGGTGTCTAATCAGCATATATATCACCATTGCGCTTGATTTTCTTGACTGTATATCTCTTAAATGTCAACATATACACGTGTGATTAAGTTTACGAAGATTTTTCAATGCCGAGAACCTCGATCAGAGAGTAAAAATGGGCGTAAGATTCACAATGGTGTAAAATTAAAATGGGATATACCGGGCTAGGATTCGAGTTACAGGAACAAGTGCCAAACCAACCACCCAAGAATGGAATTGTCGAGCGAAAACACTTGACAACCTCCTAGAAGCAGCTTTTCCTGCCACAAGACCTTTCTCCATCAATTACGAATCTGATGCCATCACTAAACACATTCCTTAAATTGTAGCCATTCGTTGAGTGTTTTTTTTTTGTGTCTAATCCACATATATATCACCATTGCCCTTTATTTTTTTGACTGTATATCTCTTAAATGTCCACATATACACGTGTGATTTTGTTTACAAAGATTTTTCAATGCCGGGAACCTCGATTAGAGAGAAAAAAAGGCGTAAGGTTAACAATGGTTTAAAATTAAAATGGGATATAACGGGCTAGGATTCGAGTTACATGAACAAGGGCCAAACCAACCACCCAAGAATGGAATCGTCGAGGGAAAACACTTGACAACCTCCTAGAAGCAGCTTTTCTTGCCACTAGACCTTTCTCCAACAATTAGGAATCTGATGCTGTGACTAAACACTTTTCTTAAATTGTAGCAATTTGTTGAGTGTTTTTTTTTGGTGTCTAATCCGCATATATATAACCATTGCCCTTGATTTTCTTGACTGTATATCTCTTAAATGTCAACTTATACACATGTGATTTAGTTTACGAAGATTTTTCAATGCCGAGAACCTCGATCAGAGAGTAAAAAAGGTTTAAGGTTCACAATGGTGTAAAATTAAAATGGGATACACCGGGCTGGGATTCGAGTTAAAGGAACAAGGGCCAAACCAACCACCCAAGAATGGAATCGTCGAGCGAAAACACTTGACAACATCCTAGAAGCAGCTTTACTTGCCACCAGACCTTTCTCCATCAATTAGTAATCTGATGCTGTCACTAAACACATTTCTTAAATTGTAGCCATTTGTTGAGTGGTTTTTTTTGTGTCTAATCTGCATATATATAACCATTGCCCTTGATTTTATTGACTGTATATCTCTTAAATGTCAACATACACACGTGTGATTTAGTTTACGAAGATTTTTCAATGCCGAGAACCTCGATCAGAGAATAAAAACGGCGTAAGGTTCACAATGGTGTAAAATTAAATTGGGATATACCGGGCTAGGATTCGAGTTACAGGAACAAGGGCCAAACCAACCACCCAAGAATGGAATCGTCGAGCGAAAACACTTGACAACCTCCGAGAAGCAGCTTTTCTTGCCACCAGACCTTTCTCCATCAATTAGTAATCTAATGCTGTCACTAAATACATTCCTTAAATTGTAGCCATTTGTTGAGTGTTTTTTTGGTGTCTAATCCGCATATATATCACCATTGCCCTTGAGTTTCTTGACTGTATATCTCTTAAATGTCAACATATACACGTGTGATTAAGTTTACGAAGATTTTTCAATGCCGAGAACCTCGATCAGAGAGTAAAAATGGGCGTAAGATTCACAATGGTGTAAAATTAAAATGGGATATACCGGGCTAGGATTCGAGTTACAGGAACAAGTGCCAAACCAACCACCCAAGAATGGAATTGTCGAGCGAAAACACTTGACAACCTCCTAGAAGCAGCTTTTCTTGCCACAAGACCTTTCTCCATCAATTACGAATCTGATGCCATCACTAAACACATTCCTTAAATTGTAGCCATTCGTTGAGTGTTTTTTTTTTTGTCTAATCCACATATATATCACCATTGCCCTTTATTTTTTTGACTGTATATCTCTTAAATGTCCACATATACACGTGTGATTTTGTTTGCAAAGATTTTTCAATGCCGGGAACCTCGATTAGAGAGAAAAAAAGGCGTAAGGTTAACAATGGTTTAAAATTAAAATGGGATATAACGGGCTAGGATTCGAGTTACATGAACAAGGGCCAAACCAACCACCCAAGAATGGAATCGTCGAGGGAAAACACTTGACAACCTCCTAGAAGCAGCTTTTCTTGCCACTAGACCTTTCTCCAACAATTAGGAATCTGATGCTGTGACTAAACACTTTTCTTAAATTGTAGCAATTTGTTGAGTGTTTTTTTTGGTGTCTAATCCGCATATATATAACCATTGCCCTTGATTTTCTTGACTGTATATCTCTTAAATGTCAACTTATACACATGTGATTTAGTTTACGAAGATTTTTCAATGCCGAGAACCTCGATCAGAGAGTAAAAAAGGTTTAAGGTTCACAATGGTGTAAAATTAAAATGGGATACACCGGGCTGGGATTCGAGTTAAAGGAACAAGGGCCAAACCAACCACCCAAGAATGGAATCGTCGAGCGAAAACACTTGACAACATCCTAGAAGCAGCTTTACTTGCCACCAGACCTTTCTCCATCAATTAGTAATCTGATGCTGTCACTAAACACATTCCTTAAATTGTAGCCATTTGTTGAGTGGTTTTTTTTGTGTCTAATCTGCATATATATAACCATTGCCCTTGATTTTGTTGACTGTATATCTCTTAAATGTCAACATACACACGTGTGATTTAGTTTACGAAGATTTTTCAATGCCGAGAACCTCGATCAGAGAATAAAAACGGCGTAAGGTTCACAATGGTGTAAAATTAAATTGGGATATACCGGGCTAGGATTCGAGTTACAGGAACAAGGGCCAAACCAACCACCCAAGAATGGAATCGTCGAGCGAAAACACTTGACAACCTCCTAGAAGCAGCTTTTCTTGCCACCAGACCTTTCTCCATCAATTAGTAATCTAATGCTGTCACTAAATACATTCCTTAAATTGTAGCCATTTGTTGAGTGTTTTTTTGGTGTCTAATCCGCATATATATCACCATTGCCCTTGAGTTTCTTGACTGTATATCTCTTAAATGTCAACATATACACGTGTGATTTAGTTTACGAAGATTTTTCAATGCCGAGAACCTTGATCAGAGAGTAAAAAAGGTTTAAGGTTCACAATGGTGTAAAATTAAAATGGGATATACCGGGCTAGGATTCGAGTTACACGAACAAGGGCCAAACCAACCACCCAAGAATGGAATCGTCGATCGAAAACACTTGACAACATCCTAGAAGCAGCTTTTCTTGCCACCAGACCTTTCTCCATCAATTAGTAATCTGATGCTGTCACTAAACACATTCCTTAAATTATAGCCATTTGTTGAGTGTTTTTTTTTGTGTCTAATCCGCATATATATAACCATTTCCCTTGATTTTCTTGAGTGTATATCTCTTAAATGTCAACATATACACGTGTGATTTAGTTTACGAAGATTTTTCAATGCCGAGAACCTCGATCAGAGAGTAAAAAAGGCGTAAGGTTCACAATGGTGTAAAATTAAAATGGGATATACCGGGCTAGGATTCGAGTTACAGGAACAAGGGCCAAACCAACCACCTAAGAATGGAATCGTCGAGCGAAAACACTTAACAACCTCCTAGAAGCAACTTTTCTTGCCACCAAACCTTTCTCCATCAATTAGGAATTTGATGCCATCACTAAACACATTCCTTAAATTGTAGCCATTTGTTGAATGTTTTCTTTGGTGTCTAATCCTCATATATATCTCCATTGCCCTTGATTTTCTTGACTGTATATCTCTTAAATGTCAACATATACACGTGTGATTTAGTTTAAGAAGATTTTTCAATGCCGAGAACCTCGATCAGAGAGTAAAAAAGGTGTAAGGTTCACAATGGTGTAAAATTAAAATGGGATACACCGGGCTGGGATTCGAGTTAAAGGAACAAGGGCCAAACCAACCACCCAAGAATGGAATCGTCGAGCGAAAACACTTGAAAACATCCTAGAAGCAGCTTTTCTTGCCACCAGACCTTTCTCCATCAATTAGTAATCTGATGCTGTCACTAAACACATTCCTTAAATTGTAGCCATTTGTTGAGTGTTTTTTTTGTGTCCAATCCTCATATATATAACCATTGCCCTTGATTTTCTTGATTGTATATCTCTTAAATGCCAACATATACACGTGTGATTTAGTTTACGAAGATTTTTCAATGCCGAGAACCTCGATCAGAGAGTAAAAACGGCGTAAGGTTCACAATGGTGTAAAATTAAATTGGGATATACCGGGCTAGGATTCGAGTTACAGGAACAAGGGCCAAACCAACCACCCAAGAATGGAATCGTCGAGCGAAAACACTTGACAACCTCCTAGAAGCAGCTTTTCTTGTGACCAGACCTTTCTCCATCAATTACGAATCTGATGCTGTCACTAAACACATTCCTTAAATTGTAGCCATTTGTTGAGTGTTTTTTTTGGTGTCTAATCTTCTTATATATCAACATTGCCCTTGATTTTCTTGGCTGTATATCTCTTAAATGTCAACATATACACGTGTAATTTTGTTTACGAAGATTTTTCAATGCCGGGAACCTCGATCAGAGAGTAAAAAAGGCGTAAGGTTCACAATGGTGTAAAATTAAAATGGGATATACCGAGCTAGGATTCGAGTTACAGGAACAAGGGCCAAAACAACCACCCAAGAATGGAATCGTCGAACGAAAATACTTGACAACCTCCTAGAAGCAACTTTTCTTGCCACCAGACCTTTCTCCATCAATTAGTAATCTGATGCTGTCACTAAACACATTCCTTAAATTGTAGCAATTTGTTGAGTGTTTTTTTTTTGTGTCGAATCCGCATATATATCAACATTGCGCTTGATTTTCTTAACTGTATATCTCTTAGATGTCAACATATACACGTGTGATTTAGTTTACAAAGATTTTTCAATGCCGAGAACCTCGATCAGAGAGTAAAAAAGGCGTAAGATTCACAATGGTGTGAAATTAAAATGGGATATAACGGGCTAGGATTCGAGTTACAGGAACATGTGCCAAACCAACCATCCAAGAATGGAACCGTCGAGCGAAAACACTTGACAACCTCCTAGAAGCAGCTTTTCTTGCCACCAGACCTTTCTCCATCAATTAGGAATCTGATGCCGTCACTAAACACATTCCTTAAATTGTAGCCATTTGTTGAGTGTTTTTTTTGGTTCCTAATCCTCATATATATCACCATTGCCCTTGATTTTCTTGACTGTATATCTCTTAAATGTCAACATATACATGTGTGATTTAGTTTACGAAGATTTTTCAATGCCGAGAACCTCGATCAGAGAGTAAAAAATGCGTAAGGTTGACAATGGTGTAAAATTAAAATGGGATATACCGGGATAGGATTCGAGTTACAGGAACATGTGCCAAACCAACCACCCAAGAATGGAATCGTCGAGCGAAAACACTTGACAACCTCCTAGAAGCAGCTTTTCTTGCCACCAGACCTTTCTCCATCAATTAGTAATCTAATGCTGTCACTAAATACATTCCTTAAATTGTAGCCATTTGTTGAATGTTTTTTTGGTGTCTAATCCGCATATATATCACCATTGCCCTTGAGTTTCTTGACTGTATATGTCTTAAATGTCAACATATACACGTGTGATTTAGTTTACGAAGATTTTTCAATGCCGAGAACCTTGATCAGAGAGTAAAAAAGGTTTAAGGTTCACAATGGTGTAAAATTAAAATGGGATATACCGGGCTAGGATTCGAGTTACACGAACAAGGGCCAAACCAACCACCCAAGAATGGAATCGTCGAGCGAAAACACTTGACAAAATCCAAGAAGCAGCTTTTCTTGCCACCAGACCTTTCTCCATCAATTAGTAATCTGATGCTGTCACTAAACACATTCCTTAAATTATAGCCATTTGTTGAGTGTTTTTTTTTTGGTGTCTAATCCGCATATATATAACCATTTCCCTTGATTTTCTTGAGTGTATATCTCTTAAATGTCAACATATACACGTGTGATTTAGTTTACGAAGATTTTTCAATGCCGAGAACCTCGATCAGAGAGTAAAAAAGGCGTAAGGTTCACAATGGTGTAAAATTAAAATGGGATATACCGGGCTAGGATTCGAGTTACAGGAACAAGGGCCAAACCAACCACCCAAGAATGGAATCGTCGAGCGAAAACACTTGACAACTTCCTAGAAGCAACCTTTCAAGCCACCAGACCTTTCTCCATAAATTAGGAATCTGATGCCGTCACTAAAGACATTCCTTAAAATGTAGCCATTTGTTGAGTGTTTTTTTTGGTGTCTAATCCGCATATATATCACCATTGCCCTTGATTTTTCTAACTGTATATCTCTTTAATGTTAACCTATGCATGTGTGATTTAGTTTACGAAGATTTTTCAATGCCGAGAACCTCGATCAGAGAGTAAAAAAGGTGTAAGGTTCACAACGGTGTAAAATTAAAATGGGATATACCGGGCTAGGATTCGAGTTACAGGAACAAGGGCCAAACCAACCACCCAAGAATGGAATCGTCGAGCAAAAACAGTTGACAACCTCCTAGAAGCAGCTTTACTTGCCACCAGACCTTTCTCCATCAATTAGGAATCTGATGCCGTTACTAAACACATTTCTTAAATTGTAGCCATTTGTTGAGTGTTTTTTTTGTGTCTAATCCGCATATATAACACCATTGCCCTTGATTTTCTTAACTGTATATCTGTTAAATGTCAACATATACACGTGTGATTTAGTTTACAAAGATTTTTCAATGCCGAGAACCTCGATCAGAGAGTAAAAAAGGCGTAAGGTACACAATGGTGTAAAATTAAAATGGGATATATCGGGCTAGGATTCGAGTTACAGGAACAAGGGCCAAACCAACCACCCTAGAATGGAATCGTCAAGCGAAAACACTTGACAACCTCCTAGAAGCAGCTTTTCTTGCCACCAGACCTTTCTCGATCAATTAGGAATCCGATGCCGACACTAAACGCATTCCTTAAATTGTAGCCATTTGTTGAGTGTTTTGTTTTTGGTGTCTAATCCGCATATATATCACCATTGCCCTTGATTTTCTTGACTATATATCTCTTAAATGTTAACATATACACGTGTGATTTAGTTTATTAAGATTTTTCAATGCCGAGAACCTCGATCAGAGAGTAAAAAAGGCGTAAGGTTCACAATGGTGTAAAATTAAAATGGGATATACCGGGCTAGGATTCGAGTTACAGGAACAAGGGCCAAACCAACCACCCAAGAATGGAATCGTCGAGCGAAAACCCTTGACAACCTCCTAGAAGCAGCTTTTCTTGCCACCAGACCTTTCTCCATCAATTAGGAATCTGATGCCGTCCCTAAACACATTCCTTTAATTGTAGCCATTTCTTGAGTGTTTTTTTTGGTGTCTAATCCGCATTTATGTCACCATTGCACTTGATTTTCTTGACTTTATATCTCTTAAATGTCAACATATACACGTGTGATTTAGTTTACGAAGATTTTTCAATGCTGAGAACCTCGATCAGAGAGTAAAAAAGGCGTAAGGTTCACAATGGTGTAAAATTAAAATGGGATATTCCGGGCTAGGATTCGAGTTACAGGAACAAGGGCCAAACCAACCACCCAAGAATGGAATCGTCGAGCGAAAACACTTGACAACCTCCTAGAAGCAGCTTTTCTTGCCACCAGACCTTTCTCCATCAATTTGGAATCTGATGCCGTCACTAAACACATTCCTTAAATTGTAGCCATTTGTTGAGTGTTTTTTTTGGTGTCTAATTCGCATATATATCACCATTGCCCTTGATTTTCTTGACTGTATATCTCTTAAATTTCAAGATATACACGTGTGATTAAGTTTACAAAGATTTTTCAATGCCGAGAACCTCGATCAGCGAGTAAAAAAGGCGTATGGTACACAATGGTGTAAAATTATAATGGGATATACCGGGCTAGGATTCGAGTTACAGGAACAAGGGCCAAACCAACCACCCAAGAATGGAATCGTCAAGCAAAAACACTTGACAACCTCCTAGAAGCAGCTTTTCTTGCCACCAGACCTTTCTCGATCAATTAGGAATCTGACGCCGACACTAAACGCATTCCTTAAATTGTAGCCATTTGTTCAGTGTTTTTTTGTGTCTAATCCGCATATATATCACCATTGCCCTTGATTTTCTTGACTTTATATCTCTTAAATGTCATCATATACACGTGTGATTTAGTTTTCGAAGATTTTTCAATACCGGGAACCTCGATCAGAGAGTAAAAAAGGCGTAAGATTCCCAATGGTGTAAAATTAAAATGGGATATTCCGGGCTAGGATTCGAGTTACAGGAACAAGGGCCAAACCAACCACCCAAGAATGGAATCGTCGAGCGAAAACACTTGACAACCTCCTAGAAGCAGCTTTTCTTGCCACCAGACCTTTCTCCATCAATTAGGAATCTGATGCCGTCACTAAACACATTCCTTAAATTGTTGCCATTTGTTGAGTGTTTTTTTTTTTGTGTCTAATCCGCATATATATCACCATTTCCCTTGATTTTCTTGACTGTATATCTCTTAAATGTCAACATATACACGTGTGATTTAGTTTACGAAGATTTTTCAATGCCGAGAACCTCGATCAGAGAGTAAAAAAGGCGTAAGGTACACAATGGTGTAAATTTAAATGGGATATATCGGGCTAGGATTCGAGTTACAGGAACAAGGGCCAAACCAACCACCCAAGAATTGAATCGTTGAGCGAAAACACTTGACAACCTCCTAGAAGCAGCTTTCTTGCCACCAGACATTTCTCCATCAATTAGGAATCTGATGCTGTCATTAAACACACTCCTTAATTGTAGCCATTTGTTGAGTGTTTTTTTTTTGTGTCTAATCCGCATATATATCACCATTGCCCTTGATTTTCTTAACTGTATATCTATTAAATGTCAACATATACACGTGTGATTTAGTTTACAAAGATTTTTCAATGCCGAGAACCTCGATCAGAGAGTAAAAAAGGCGTAAGGTACACAATGGTGTAAAATTAAAATGGGATATATCGGGCTAGGATTCGAGTTACAGGAACAAGGGCCAAACCAACCACCCAAGAATGGAATCGTCAAGCGAAAACACTTGACAACCTCCTTGAAGCAGCTTTTCTTGCCACCAGACCTTTCTCGATCAATTAGGAATCCGATGCCGACACTAAACGCATTCCTTAAATTGTAGCCATTTGTTGAGTGTTTTGTTTTTGGTGTCTAATCCGCATATATATCACCATTGCCCTTGATTTTCTTGACTAAATATCTCTTAAATGTCAACATATACACGTGTGATTTAGTTTATTAAGATTTTTCAATGCCGAGAACCTCGATCAGAGAGTAAAAAAGGCGTAAGGTTCCCAATGGTGTAAAATTAAAATGGGATATATCGGGCTAGTATTCGGGTTACAGGAACAAGGGCCAAACCAACCATCCAAGAATGGAATCGTCAAGCAAAAACACTTGACAACCTCCTAGAAGCAGCTTTTCTTGCCACCAGACCTTTCTCGATCAATTAGGAATCCGATGCCGACACTAAACGCATTCCTTAAATTGTAGCCATTTGTTCAGTGTTTTTTTGTGTCTAATCCGCATATATATCACCATTGCCCTTGATTTTCTTAACTGTATATCTGTTAAATGTCAACATATACACGTGTGATTTAGTTTACAAAGATTTTTCAATGCCGAGAACCTCGATCAGAGAGTAAAAAAGGCGTAAGGTACACAATGGTGTAAAATTAAAATGGGATATATCGGGCTAGGATTCGAGTTACAGGAACAAGGGCCAAACCAACCACCCAAGAATGGAATCGTCAAGCGAAAACACTTGACAACCTCCTTGAAGCAGCTTTTCTTGCCACCAGACCTTTCTCGATCAATTAGGAATCCGATGCCGACACTAAACGCATTCCTTAAATTGTAGCCATTTGTTGAGTGTTTTTTTTGGTGTCTAATCCGCATATATATCACCATTGCCCTTGATTTTCTTGACTGTATATCTCTTAAATGTCAACATATACACGTGTGATTTAGTTTACAAAGATTTTTCAATGCCGAGAACCTCGATCAGAGAGTAAAAAAGGCGTAAGGTACACAATGGTGTAAAATTAAAATGGGATATATCGGGCTAGGATTCGAGTTACAGGAACAAGGGCCAAACCAACCACCCAAGAATGGAATCGTCAAGCGAAAACACTTGACAACCTCCTTGAAGCAGCTTTTCTTGCCACCAGACCTTTCTCGATCAATTAGGAATCCGATGCCGACACTAAACGCATTCCTTAAATTGTAGTCATTTGTTGAGTGTTTTTTTTGTGTCTAATCCGCATATATATCACCATTGCCCTTGATTTTCTTTACTGTATATCTCTTAAATGTCAACATATACACGTGTGATTTAGTTTACGAAGATTTTTCAATGCCGAGAACCACAAACAGAGAATAAAAAAGGCGTATGGTTCACAATGGTGTAAAATTATAATGGGATATACCGGGCTAGGATTCGAGTTACAGGAACAAGGGCAAAACCAACCACCCAAGAATGGAATCGTCGAGCGAAAACACTTGACAACCTCGTAGAAGCAGTTTTTTCTTGCCAACAGACCTTTCTCCATCAATTAGGAATCTGATGCCGTCACTAAACACGTTCCTTAAATTGTAGCCATTTGTTGAGTGTTTTTTTTGGAGTCTGATCCGCATATATATCATCATTGCCCTTGATTTTCTTGACTGTATATCTTTTAAATGTCAACATATACACGTGTGATTTAGTTTACGAAGCTTTTTCAATTCCGAGAACCTCGATCAGAGAGTAAAAAAGGCGTAAGGTTCACAATGGTGTAAAATTAAAATGGGATATACCGGGCTAGGATTCGAGTTACAGGAACAAGGACCAAACCAACCACCCAAGAATGGAATCGTCGAGCGAAAACACTTGACAACCTCCTAGAAGCAGCTTTTCTTGCCACCAGACCTTTCTCCATCAATTAGGAATCTGATGCCGTCACTAAACACATTCCTTTAATTGTAGCCATTTGTTGAGTGTTTTTTTTGGTGTCTAATCTGCATTTATATCACCATTGCCCTATATTTTCTTGACTATATATCTCTTAAATGTCAACATATACACGTGAGATTTAGTTTATCAAGATTTTTTAATGCCGAGAACCTCGATCAGAGAGTAAAAAAGGCGTAAGGTTCACAATGGTGTAAAATTAAAATGGGATACACCGGGCTAGGATTCGAGTTACAGGAACAAGGGCCAAACCAACCACCCAAGAATGGAATCGTCGAGCGAAAACACTTGACAGCCTCCTAGAAGCAGCTTTTCTTGCCAACAGATCTTTCTCCATCAATTAGGAATCTGATGCCGTCACTAAACACATTCCTTTAATTGTAGCCATTTGTTGAGTGTTTTTTTTTGTGTCTAATCCGCATTTATGTCACCATTGCCCTTGATTTTCTTGACTTTATATCTCTTAAATGTCAACATATACACGTGTGATTTAGTTTACGAAGATTTTTCAATGCCGAGAACCTCGATCAGAGATTAAGAAAGGCGTAAGGTTCACAATGGTGTAAAATTAAAATGGGATATTCCGGGCTAGGATTCGAGTTACAGGAACAAAGGCCAAACCAACCACCCAAGAATGGAATCGTCGAGTGAAAACACTTGACAACCTCCTAGAAGCAGCTTTTCTTGCCACCAGACCTTTCTCCATCAATTAGGAATCTGATACCGTCACTAAACACATTCCTTTAATTGTAGCAATTTGTTGAGTGTTTTTTTTGGTGTCTAATCCACATTTATGTCACCATTGCACTTGATTTTCTTGACTTTATATCTCTTAAATGTCAACATATACATGTGTGATTTAGTTTACGATGATTTTTCAATGCCGAGAACCTCGATCAGAGAGTAAAAAAGGCGTAAGATTCACAATGGTGTAAAATTAAAATGGGATATTCCGGGCTAGGATTCGAGTTACAGGAACAAGGGCCAAACCAACCACCCAAGAATGGAATCGTCGAGCGAAAACACTTGACAACCTCCTAGAAGCAGCTTTTCTTGCCAACAGACCTTTCTCCATCAATTAGGAATCTGATGCCGTCACTAAACACATTCCTTAAATTGTAGCCATTTGTTGAGTGTTTTTTTTGGTGTCTAATCCGCATATATATCACCATTGCCCTTGATTTTCTTGACTGTATATCTCTTAAATGTCAACATATACACGTGTGATTTAGTTTACAAAGATTTTTCAATGCCGAGAACCTCGATCAGATAGTAAAAAAGGCGTATGGTACACAATGGTGTAAAATTAAAATGGGATATATCGGGCTAGATTCGAGTTACAGGAACAAGGGCCAAACCAACCACCCAAGAATGGAATCGTCAAGCAAAAATACTTGACAACCTCCTAGAAGCAGCTTTTCTTGCCACCAGACCTTTCTCGATCAATTAGGAATCCGATGCCGACACTAAACGCATTCCTTAAATTGTAGCCATTTGTTGAGTGTTTTTAGTGTGTCTAATCCGCATATATATCACCATTGCCCTTGATTTTCTTGACTTTATATCTCTTAAATGTCAACATATACACGTGTGATTTAGTTTACGAAGATTTTTCAATACCGAGAACCTCGATCAGAGAGTAAAAAAGGCGTAAGGTTCACAATGGTGTAAAATTAAAATGAGATATTCCGGGCTAGGATTCGAGTTACAGGAACAAAGGCCAAACCAACCACCCAAGAATGGAATCGTCGAGCGAAAACACTTGACAACCTCCTAGAAGCAGCTTTTCTTGCCACCAGACCTTTCTCCATCAATTAGGAATCTGATGCCGTCACTAAACACATTCCTTAAATTGTAGCCATTTGTTGAGTGTTTTTTTTTGGTGTCTAATCCGCATATATATCACCATTGCCCTTGATTTTCTTGACTGTATATCTCTTAAATGTCAACATATACACGTGTGATTTAGTTTACAAAGATTTTTCAATGCCGAGAACCTCGATCAGAGAGTAAAAAAGGCGTAAGGTACACAATGGTGTCAAATTAAAATGGGATATATCGGGCTAGGATTCGAGTTACAGGAACAAGGGCCAAACCAACCACCCAAGAATTGAATCGTCGAGCGAAAACACTTGACAACCTCCTAGAAGCAGCTTTTCTTGCCACCAGACCTTTCTCCATCAATTAGGAATCTGATGCCGTCATTAAACACACTCCTTAAATTGTAGCCATTTGTTGAGTGTTTTTTTTTTGTGTCTAATCCGCATATATATCACCATTGCCCTTAATTTTCTTGACTGTATATCTGTTAAATGTCAATATATACACGTGTGATTTAGTTTACAAAGATTTTTCAATGCCGAGAACCTCGATCAGAGAGTAAAAAAGGCGTAAGGTACACAATGGTGAAAAATTAAAATGGGATATATCGGGCTAGGATTCGAGTTACAGGAACAAGGGCCAAACCAACCACCCAAGAATGGAATCGTCAAGCGAAAACACTTGACAACCTCCTTGAAGCAGCTTTTCTTGCCACCAGACCTTTCTCGATCAATTAGGAATCCGATGCCGATACTAAACGCATTCCTTAAATTGTAGCCATTTGTTGAGTGTTTTTTTTTTGTGTCTAATCCGCATATATATCACCATTGCCCTTGATTTTCTTTACTGTATATCTCTTAAATGTCAACATATACACGTTTGATTTAGTTTACGAAGATTTTTCAATGCCGAGAACCTCAATCAGATAATAAAAAAGGCGTATGGTTCACAATGGTGTAAAATTATAATGGGATATACCGGGCTAGGATTCGAGTTACAGGAACAAGGGCAAAACCAACCACCCAAGAATGGAATCGTCGAGCGAAAACACTTGACAACCTCCTAGAAGCAGTTTTTTCTTGCCAACAGACCTTTCTCCATCAATTAGGAATCTGATGCCGTCACTAAACACGTTCCTTAAATTGTAGCCATTTGTTGAGTGTTTTTTTTGGAGTCTGATCCGCATATATATCACCATTGCCCTTGATTTTCTTGACTGTATATCTTTTAAATGTCAACATATACACGTGTGATTTAGTTTATGAAGATTTTTCAATTCCGAGAACCTCGATCAGAGAGTAAAAAAGGCGTAAGGTTCACAATGGTGTAAAATTAAAATGGGATATACCGGGCTAGAATTCGAGTTACAGGAACAAGGGCCAAACCAACCACCCAAGAATAGAATCGTCGAGCGAAAACACTTGACAACCTCCTAGAAGCAGCTTTTCTTGCCACCAGACCTTTCTCCATCAATTAGGAATCTGATGACGTCACTAAACACATTCCTTTAATTGTAGCCATTTGTTGAGTGTTTTTTTTGGTGTCTAATCTGCATTTATATCACCATTGCCCTTGATTTTCTTGACTATATATCTCTTAAATGTCAATATATACACGTGTGATTTAGTTTATGAAGATTTTTCAATGCCGAGAACCTCGATCAGAGAGTAAAAAAGGCGTAAGGTTCACAATGGTGTAAAATTAAAATGGGATACACCGGGCTAGGAATCGAGTTACAGGAACAAGGGACAAACCAACCACCCAAGAATGGAATCGTCGAGCGAAAACACTTGATAGCCTCCTAGAAGCAGCTTTTCTTGCCACCAGACCTTTCTCCATCAATTAGGAATCTGATGCCGTAACTAAACACATTCCTTCAATTGTAGCCATTTGTTGAGTGTTTTTTTTTTGTGTCTAATCCGCATTTATGTCACCATTGCCCTTGATTTTCTTGACTTTATATCTCTTAAATGTCAACATATACACGTGTGATTTAGTTTACGAAGATTTTTCAATGCCGAGAACCTCGATCAGAGAGTAAGAAAGGCGTAAGGTTAACAATGGTGTAAAATTAAAATGGGATATTCCGGGCTAGGATTCGAGTTACAGGAACAAGGGCCAAACCAACCACCCAAGAATGGAATCGTCGAGCGAAAACACACACTTGACAACCTCCTAGAAGCAGCTTTTCTTGCCACCAGACCTTTCTCCATCAATTAGGAATCTGACGCCGTCACTAAACACAATCCTTAAATTGTAGCCATTTGTTGAGTGTTTTTTTTGGTGTCTAATCCGCATATATATCACCATTGCCCTTGATTTTCTTGACTGTATATCTTTTAAATGTCAACATATACACGTGTGATTTAGTTTACGAAGATTTTTCAATACCGAGAACCTCGATCAGAGAGTAAAAAAGGCGTAAGGTTCACAATGGTGTAAAATTAAAATGAGATATTCCGGGCTAGGATTTGAGTTACAGGAACAAAGGCCAAACCAACCACCCAAGAATGGAATCGTCGAGCGAAAACACTTGACAACCTCCTAGAAGCAGCTTTTCTTGCCACCAGACCTTTCTCCATCAATTAGGAATCTGATGCCGTCACTAAACACATTCCTTAAATTGTAGCCATTTGTTGAGTGTTTTTTTTTGGTGTCTAATCCGCATATATATCACCATTGCCCTTGATTTTCTTGACTGTATATCTCTTAAATGTCAACATATACACGTGTGATTTAGTTTACAAAGATTTTTCAATGCCGAGAACCTCGATCAGAGAGTAAAAAAGGCGTAAGGTACACAATGGTGTCAAATTAAAATGGGATATATCGGGCTAGGATTCGAGTTACAGGAACAAGGGCCAAACCAACCACCCAAGAATTGAATCGTCGAGCGAAAACACTTGACAACCTCCTAGAAGCAGCTTTTCTTGCCACCAGACCTTTCTCCATCAATTAGGAATCTGATGCCGTCATTAAACACACTCCTTAAATTGTAGCCATTTGTTGAGTGTTTTTTTTTTGTGTCTAATCCGCATATATATCACCATTGCCCTTAATTTTCTTGACTGTATATCTGTTAAATGTCAATATATACACGTGTGATTTAGTTTACAAAGATTTTTCAATGCCGAGAACCTCGATCAGAGAGTAAAAAAGGCGTAAGGTACACAATGGTGAAAAATTAAAATGGGATATATCGGGCTAGGATTCGAGTTACAGGAACAAGGGCCAAACCAACCACCCAAGAATGGAATCGTCAAGCGAAAACACTTGACAACCTCCTTGAAGCAGCTTTTCTTGCCACCAGACCTTTCTCGATCAATTAGGAATCCGATGCCGACACTAAACGCATTCCTTAAATTGTAGCCATTTGTTGAGTGTTTTTTTTTTGTGTCTAATCCGCATATATATCACCATTGCCCTTGATTTTCTTTACTGTATATCTCTTAAATGTCAACATATACACGTTTGATTTAGTTTACGAAGATTTTTCAATGCCGAGAACCTCAATCAGATAATAAAAAAGGCGTATGGTTCACAATGGTGTAAAATTATAATGGGATATACCGGGCTAGGATTCGAGTTACAGGAACAAGGGCAAAACCAACCACCCAAGAATGGAATCGTCGAGCGAAAACACTTGACAACCTCCTAGAAGCAATTTTTTCTTGCCAACAGACCTTTCTCCATCAATTAGGAATCTGATGCCGTCACTAAACACGTTCCTTAAATTGTAGCCATTTGTTGAGTGTTTTTTTTGGAGTCTGATCCGCATATATATCACCATTGCCCTTGATTTTCTTGACTGTATATCTTTTAAATGTCAACATATACACGTGTGATTTAGTTTACGAAGATTTTTCAATGCCGAGAACCTCAATCAGAGAATAAAAAAGGCGTAAGGTTCACAATGGTGTAAAATTATAATGGGATATACCGGGTAGGATTCGAGTTACAGGAACAAGGGCAAAACCCACCACCCAAGAATGGAATCGTCGAACCGAAAACACTTGACAACCTCTTAGAAGCAGTTTTTATTGCCACCAGACCTTTCTCTATCAATTAGGAATCTGATGCCGTCACTAAACACATTCCTTAAATTGTAGCCATTTGTTGAGTGTTTTTTTGGAGTCTGATCCGCATATATATCACCATTGTCTTTGATTTTCTTGACTGTATATCTTTTAAATGTCAACATATACACGTGTGATTTAGTTTACGAAGATTTTTCAATGCCGAGAACCTCGATCAGAGAATAAAAAAGGCGTAAGGTTCACAATGGTGTAAAATTAAAATGGGATATACCGGGCTAGGATTCGAGTTACAGGAACAAGGGCCAAACCAACCACCCAAGAATGGAATCGTCGAGCGAAAACACTTGACAACCTCCAAGAAGCAGCTCTTCTTTCCACCAGACCTTTCTCCATCAATTAGGAATCTTATGCCGTCACTAAACACATTCCTTTAATTGTAGTGATTTGTTGAGTGTTTTATTTTGGTGTCTAATCCGCATTTATGTCACTATTACCCTTGATTTTCTTGACTGTATATCTCTTAAATGTCAACATATACACGTGTGATTTAGTTTACGAAGATTTTTCAATGCTGAGAACCTCGATCAGAGAATAAAAAAGGCGTAAGGTTCACAATGGTGTAAAATTAAAATGGGATATTCCGGGCTAGGGTTCGAGTTACAGGAACAAGGGCCAAACCAACCACCCAAGAATGGAATCGTCGAGCGAAAACACTTGACAGCCTCCTAGAAGCAGCTTTTCTTGCCACCAGACCTTTCTTCATCAATTAGGAATCTGAAGCCGTCATTAAACACCCTCCTTAAATTGTAGCCATTTGTTGAGTGTTTTTTTTTTGTGTCTAATCCGCATATATATCACCATTGCCCTTGATTTTCTTTACTGTATATCTCTTAAATGTCAACATATACACGTGTGATTTAGTTTACGAAGATTTTTCAATGCCGAGAACCTCAATCAGAGAATAAAAAAGGCGTAAGGTTCACAATGGTGTAAAATTATAATGGGATATACCGGGCTAGGATTTGAGTTACAGGAAGAAGGGCAAAACCCACCACCCAAGAATGGAATCGTCGAGCGAAAACACTTGACAACCTCTTAGAAGCAGTTTTTCTTGCCACCAGACCTTTCTCCATCAATTAGGAATCTGATGCCGTCACTAAACACATTCCTTAAATTGTAGCCATTTGTTGAGTGTTTTTTTTGGAGTCTGATCCGCATATATATCACCATTGCCCTTGATTTTCATGACTGTATATCTTTTAAATATCAACATATACACGTGTGATTTAGTTTACGAAGATTTTTCAATGCCGAGAACCTTGATCAGAGAATAAAAAAGGCGTAAGGTTCACAATGGTGTAAAATTAAAATGGGATATACCGGGATAGGATTCGAGTTACAGGAACAAGGGCCAAACCAACCACCCAAGAATGGAATCGTCGAGCGAAAACACTTGACAACCTCCTAGAAGCAGCTTTTCTTTCCACCAGACCTTTCTCCATCAATTAGGAATCTGATGCCGTCACTAAACACATTCCTTTAATTGTAGCCATTTGTTGAGTGTTTTATTTTGGTGTCTAATCCGCATTTATGTCAACATTGCCCTTGATTTTCTTGACTGTATATCTCTTAAATGTCAACATATACACGTGTGATTTAGTTTACGAAGATTTTTCAATGCTGAGAACCTTGATTAGAGAGTAAAAAAGGCGTAAGGTTCACAATGGTGTAAAATTAAAATGGGATATTCCGGGCTAGGATTCGAGTTACAGGAACAAGGGCCAAACCAACCACCCAAGAATGGAATCGTCGAGCGAAAACACTTGACAACCTCCTAGAAGCAAGTTTTCTTGCCACCAGACCTTTCTCCATCAATTAGGAATCTGATGCCGTCATTAAACACACTCCTTAAATTGTAGCCATTTGTTGAGTGTTTTTTTTTTGTGTCTAATCCGCATATATATCACCATTGCCCTTGATTTTCTTTACTGTATATCTCTTAAATGTCAACATATACACGTGTGATTTAGTTTACGAAGATTTTTCAATGCCGAGAACCTCAATCAGAGAATAAAAAAGGCGTAAGTTTCACAATGGTGTAAAATTATAATGGGTTATACCGGGCTAGGATTCGAGTTATAGGAATAAGGGCAAAACCCACCACCCAAGAATGGAATCGTCGAGCGAAAACACTTGACAACCTCTTAGAAGCAGTTTTTCTTGCCACCAGACCTTTCTCCATCAATTAGGAATCTGATGCCGTCACTAAACACATTCCTTAAATTGTAGCCATTTGTTGAGTGTTTTTTTTGGAGTCTGATCCGCATATATATCACCATTGCCCTTGATTTTCTTGACTGTATATCTTTTAAATGTCAACATATACACGTGTGATTTAGTTTACGAAGATTTTTCAATGCCGAGAACCTCGATCAGAGAATAAAAAAGGCGTAAGGTTCACAATGGTGTAAAATTAAAATGGGATATTCCGGGCTAGGATTCGAGTTACAGGAACAAGGGCCAAACCAACCACCCAAGAATGGAATCGTCGAGCGAAAACACTTGACAACCTCCTAGAAGCAAGTTTTCTTGCCACCAGACCTTTCTCCATCAATTAGGAATCTGATGCCGTCATTAAACACACTCCTTAAATTGTAGCCATTTGTTGAGTGTTTTTTTTTTGTGTCTAATCCGCATATATATCACCATTGCCCTTGATTTTCTTTACTGTATATCTCTTAAATGTCAACATATACACGTGTGATTTAGTTTACGAAGATTTTTCAATGCCGAGAACCTCAATCAGAGAATAAAAAAGGCGTAAGTTTCACAATGGTGTAAAATTATAATGGGTTATACCGGGCTAGGATTCGAGTTATAGGAATAAGGGCAAAACCCACCACCCAAGAATGGAATCGTCGAGCGAAAACACTTGACAACCTCTTAGAAGCAGTTTTTCTTGCCACCAGACCTTTCTCCATCAATTAGGAATCTGATGCCGTCACTAAACACATTCCTTAAATTGTAGCCATTTGTTGAGTGTTTTTTTTGGAGTCTGATCCGCATATATATCACCATTGCCCTTGATTTTCTTGACTGTATATCTTTTAAATGTCAACATATACACGTGTGATTTAGTTTACGAAGATTTTTCAATGCCGAGAACCTCGATCAGAGAATAAAAAAGGCGTAAGGTTCACAATGGTGTAAAATTAAAATGGGATACACCGGGCTAGGATTCGAGTTACAGGAACAAGGGCCAAACCAACCACCCAAGAATGGAATCGTCGAGCGAAAACACTTGACAGCCTCCTAGAAGCAGCTTTTCTTGCCAACAGATCTTTCTCCATCAATTAGGAATCTGATGCCGTCACTAAACACATTCCTTTAATTGTAGCCATTTGTTGAGTGTTTTATTTTGGTGTCTAATCCGCATTTATGTCACCATTGCCCTTGATTTTCTTGACTGTATATCTCTTAAATGTCAACATATACACGTGTGATTTAGTTTACGAAGATTTTTCAATGCTGAGAACCTCGATCAGAGAATAAAAAAGAAGTAAGGTTCACAATGGTGTAAAATTAAAATGGGATATACCGGGCTAGGATTCGAGTTACAGGAACAAGGGCCAAACCAACCACCCAAGAATGGAATCGTCGAACGAAAACTGTGACAACTCGTATTTTTGAACCTATCTTTGTAACGTAAACTTTATGTGATTATGTGTATGGGATGATTTAATGGAATATTACGTTATTGAATGTTAAGTGAATATATGTTGTGTTGTATGTATGAATGTATAGGAAAGACCCAAACGCACAACACCATTCGATCGCACAAGCCCATTTGGGCTACACTTTGTATTCGGACCTATGGGCAGCCCATTGAGGGTTCGGCCCACTCCTTCTCTTTGTCGCATAACATTAGGGGATAGAGTATACTCCTCACTTGTTTTGCTAAACATTCTAAACACACAAACCCTAGCTTCCTCTCATTCTCTCTCTCTAACTTGACGGCACACTCTCTCTCTCAATCGAAGATCACCTCCTTGAATCGGATCACTCTCTTCTTAATCGATTAGTGTTATATTGTTATTCGGTTATATGTTTGATGGTGTGGTGAATCATATGTTCTTTCAGAATGGTTTATGAATGAGATATGGTTAACCTATGTTATGATAGATAATTGATCATGATGAAAAATATTAGTGTTCTTGTAATCGGCTCACATGTAAGGTATGATGATCGATACAGGGTTAATAGTTATTTGATGTTGTTAACCGAATACTGATTAAATCGGCTGTTATGTTTTATGCTTGGATTGCTAGTATGATGTTGTTAATCGGCAAGCATGTTATGTTTTCGGATTGGTTGCATAATGATTAGGATTGAAGGTTTATATTCGGCTAAGATATATATTACGATTAGAATGAATGTTGGTGTTGGCATAATTGGATATATGTTAATAATTGAGACCCATGTTAATATGTTATGTGTTGATAGATTGATATTTATGTTTGATTGTATTTAGGGTTCATGAGAATTAGATGCTAAACTTCTTAGTTTGATCGATTATAGATTGTTTAGATAACAAGAAACTGTTGATTGATTGTTGTAAATTTGGAAATTGTTAAATGGTTGTAACCGAATGGTAAGATATTCGGATATTCAAATCCATTCGCACAAGCAGTCCTGTCGCACAAGATCAGGTCGTACAAGACCTGATCCGATCACACAAGTGCCAGACACACAAGACGGACCGCACAAGACATCTTGGTCGCACAAGATGTCTTCAGCCGCACAAGCATTATCGGATCGCACAAGTGGTTCTGTCCGTTTAACTGTTGGGCCGTAGACTTGGGCTGGGTAATAGGGCTGATTCGCACAAGTTGTTGTTTGGTTTAATTGTTTGGGCCGGGTTTTTATCAGGTCGCACAACACGCTGTGGATCGCACAAGGATGTGCAGATCGCACAACGTGTTGGGCCGAGACATGTGTGGGCTTCATTTGTATGTTAAACTGATATCATTTAAAACGTTCTATGTGTGTACTATGTTGCCATGATCGATACGTGTAGCAATTTGTTAAACTATGTGTAACCATACGTGCTTTACTTGAACCTAAACCTGACATGTGTGATAACCATGTTAGGACGTGGTTGATCACTAGCTGCTAGACTTGACCTTTCTGTGTTATCTGCCGAGCAAACCAAGGTGAGTTCACACTTCGTTACAAAGCATGGGGTTCCTAGGGGTTGGGAATGGGTTAAGGAATATAGATTCCTCGTCCTGTTGAGACGTATTCAGGTACGTAGATTCCTCGTCCAGTATGAGACGGATTTAACTATACTAGACTAGAACTCTATCAACGAAGTCCCTCCTTTTATATCGACTTAATCGCCGAGGCCAATGGCGAACGGGTCATTAGTTAAATAGCGCTATTAGGTTTAACAAACCTCACACCGTGCCGCAGAGGACGGGCGTGGACTAATGGACTATGGCACGTTAGTGATGATAGACACAGACGTTAGGGCACTTAAACATGACGAACGTTAGTAGTCGATATGGTAACGAGTCTGGTGAATTAAACATGGGGTAGCCCCCACGGCCATAGAGCCGGGCTGGAATAGCCAACGTAAGAATGGGTAACTAATAAACGTTTTTCGAACTATGGGGTAACCCCCACGGCTGGATAGCTGGTAAAGAGCAAACTGTGTTTTCGGAATAACTATAAACTGGACAACCAAACGTGAACTCACTCAACTTGTTGTTGACTCGTTACTACATGCTTTGCAGGTCTATAGGTACTTAGCTGGAGCTTGCACAAGGAAGAGTCGTTGTGGGACATGGACAGCTGTGTGCCATGTTAAACATTTGGATAATTAAACTTTTGATTTGGTTTTGAACATTATGCTTCCGCTCATAACTTAACTATGGTTGTTTTGGACACTAATCGTGTTGGTTGGACTTTTACATTCAATTATTTACTTGTTCAATATGATTAGTGGTTTGATCCTGGTCAGTCACGCCTCCAAGCGGTGATACTCCGCATGTGGATTTTGGGGGTGTGACAGATTGGTATCAGAGCCATTGGTTATAGAGAACTTGGTTTTAATAAAGGAAAAACGTTTTTGTTAAAACCAGACTATAACCTGTACAGTGCTCTACGATCCACAACGACGGTTCACTCCACGTGCAAGGCTCAACATTCTAGGTGATATGGTTTGTGTTTTATTGCCTACTTGCTAGATTACGTAGAACTTTACTCATGATATGCTTAGCTAGTATAGCTACTCTTGCGTGAACACGTGTGTGCTTACTCTCTTCTGTCATCGCACTTTCGCGAACCTTTCTCACTCATGTTTCCCTTGATGTGAAGATCATGTCTGGATGCATTAACATGACTCAAGCCCAGTTGACGGCTCTGATCAACGAACAGGTTGCTGCGGCACTTGCAGCAGCACAGGCAGGAGGTATACCCAGCAGTTTATAACTCATTCTAGGACCTTTAGATCCTACTCTCGTGAAACTATCCTTGTGTTAAACTCTATCCTTTTTACACTCGCAACAGGTCAGCATGCTCAGCCACCTGTGTCACCATTGCCCTTGATTTTCTTGACTGTATATCTCTTAAATGTCAACATATACACGTGTGATTTAGTTTACGAAGATTTTTCAATGCTGAGAACCTCGATCAGAGAGTAAAAAAGGCGTAAGGTTCACAATGGTGTAAAATTAAAATGGGATCATCCGGGCTAGGATTCGAGTTACAGGAACAAGGGCCAAATCAACCACCCAAGAATGGAATCGTCGAGCGAAAACACTTGACAACCTCCTAGAAGCAGCTTTTCTTGCCACTAGACCTTTCTCCATCAATTAGGAATCTGATGCCGTCACAAAACACATTCCTTTAATTGTAGCCATTTGTTGAGTGTTTTTTTTTTGGTGTCTAATCCGCATTTATGTCACCATTGCCCTTGATTTTCTTGACTTTATATCTCTTAAATGTCAACATATACACGTGTGATTTAGTTTACGAAGATTTTTCAATGCCGAGAACCTCGATCAGAGAGTAAAAAAGGCGTAAGGTTCACAATGGTGTAAAATTAAAATGGGATATTCCGGGCTAGGATTCGAGTTACAGGAACAAGGGCCAAACCAACCACCCAAGAATGGAATCGTCGAGCGAAAACAATTGACAACCTCCTAGAAGCAGCTTTTCTTGCCACCAGACCTTTCTCCATCAATTAGGAATCTGTTGCCGTCACTAAACACATTCCTTAAATTGTAGCCATTTGTTGAGTGTTTTTTTTGGTGTCTAATCCGCATATATATCACCATTGCCCTTGATTTTCTTGACTCTATATCTCTTAAATGTCAACATATACACGTGTGATTAAGTTTACGAAGATTTTTCAATGTTGAGACCCTCGATCAGAGAGTAAAAAAGGCGTAAGGTTCACATTGGTGTAAAATTAAAATGGGATATTCCGGGCTAGGATTCAAGTTACAGGAACAAGGGCCAAACCAACCACCCAAGAATGGAATCGTCGAGGGAAAACACTTGACAACCTCCTAGAAGCAGCTTTTCTTGCCACCAGACCTTTCTCCATCAACTAGGAATATGATGCCGTCACTAAACACATTCCTTTAATTGTAGCCATTTGTTGAGTGTTTTTTTTTGGTGTCTAATCCGTATTTATGTCACCATTGCCCTTGATTTTCTTGACTTTATATCTCTTAAATGTCAACATATACACGTGTGATTTAGTTTACGAAGATTTTTCAATGCCGAGAATCTCGATCAGTGAGTAAAAAAGGCGTAAGGTTCACAATGGTGTAAAACTAAAATGGGATATTTCGGGCTAGGATTCGAGTTACAGGAACAAGGGCCAAACCAACCACCCAAGAATGGAATGGTCGAGCGAAAACACTTGACAACCTCCTAGAAGCAGCTTTTCTTGCCACCAGACCTTTCTCCATCAATTAGGAATCTGATGCCGTCACTAAACGCATTCCTTAAATTGTAGCCATTTGTTGAGTGTTTTTTTTTGTGTCTAATCCGCATATATATCACCATTGCCCTTGATTTTCTTGACTGTATATCTCTTAAATGTCAACATATACACGTGTGATTTAGTTTACGAAGATTTTTCAATGATGAGAACCTCGATCAGAGAGTAAAAAAGGCGTAAGGTTCACAATGGTGTAAAATTAAAATGGGATATTCCGGGCTAGGATTCGAGTTACAGGAACAAGGGCCAAACCAACCACCCAAGAATGGAATCGTCGAGCGAAAACACTTGACAACCTCCTAGAAGCAGCTTTTCTTGCCACCAGACCTTTCTCCATCAATTAGGAATCTGATGCCGTCATTAAACACACTCCTTAAATTGTAGCCATTTGTTGAGTGTTTTTTTTGGTGTCTAATCCGCATATATATCACCATTGCCCTTGATTTTCTTGACTGTATATCTCTTAAATGTCAACATATACACGTGTGATTTAGTTTACGAAGATTTTTCAATGATGAGAACCTCGATCAGAGAGTAAAAAAGGCGTAAGGTTCACAATGGTGTAAAATTAAAATGGGATATTCCGGGCTAGGATTCGAGTTACAGGAACAAGGGCCAAACCAACCACCCAAGAATGGAATCGTCGAGCGAAAACACTTGACAACCTCCTAGAAGCAGCTTTTCTTGCCACCAGACCTTTCTCCATCAATTAGGAATCTGATGCCGTCACTAAACATATTCCTTAACTTGTAGCCATTTGTTGAGTGTTTTTTTTTGGTGTCTAATCCGCATATATATCACCATTGCCCTGGATTTTCTTGACTGTATATCTCTTAAATGTCAACATATACACGTGTGATTTAGTTTTCAAAGATTTTTCAATGCTGAGAACCTCGATCAGAGAGTAAAAAGGCGTAAGGTTCATAATGGTGTAAAATTAAAATGGGATATTCCGGGCTAGGATTCGAGTTACAGGAACAAGGGCCAAACCAACCACCCAAGAATGGAATCGTCGAGCGAAAACACTTGACAACCTCCTAGAAGCAGCTTTTCTTGCCACCAGACATTTCTCCATCAATTAGCAATCTGATGCCGTCACTAAACACATTCCTTAAATTGTAGTCATTTGTTGAGAGTTTTTTTTGGTGTCTAATCCGCATATATATCACCATTGCCCTTGATTTTCTTGACTGTATATCTCTTAAATGTCAACATATACACGTGTGATTTAGTTTACGAATATTTTTCAATACCGAGAATCTCGATCTGAGAGTAAAAAAGGCGTAAGGTTCACAATGGTGTAAAATTAAAATGGGATATACTGGGCTAGGATTCGAGTTATAGGAACAAGGGCCAAACCAACCACCCAAGAATGGAATCGACGAGCGAAAACCCTTGACAATCTCCTAGAAGCAGCCTTTCTTGCCACCAGACCTTTCTCCATCCATTAGGAATCTGATGCCGTCAATAAACACATTCCTTAAATTGTAGCCATTTGTTGAGTGTTTTTTTATGTGTCTAATCCGCATATATATCACCATTTCCCTTGATTTTCTTGACAGTATATCTCTTAAATGTCAACATATACACGTGTGATTTAGTTTACGAAGATTTTTCAATACCGAGAATCTCGTTCAGAGAGTAAAAAAGGCGTAAGGTTCACAATGGTGTAAAATTAAAATGGGGTATACCGGGCTAGGATTCGAGTTACAGGAACAAGGGCCAAACCAACCTCCTAGAAGCAGCTTTTCTTGCCACCATACCTTTCTCCACCAATTAGGAATTTGATGCCGTCACTAAACACATTCATTAAATTGTAGCAATTTGTTGAGTGTTTTTTTTGGTGTCTAATCCGCATATATATCACCATTGTCCTTGATTTTCTTGACTGTATATCTTTTAAATGTCAAAATATATACACGTGTGATTTAGTTTACGAAGATTTTTCAATGCCGAGAACCTCGATCAGAGAGTAAAAAAGGCGTAAGGTTCACAATGGTGTAAAATTATAATGGGATATACCGGGCTAGGATTCGAGTTACAGGAACAAGGGCCAAACCAACCACCCAAGAATGGAATCGTCGAGCGAAAACACTTGACAACCTCCTAGAATCAGCTTTTCTTGCCACTAGACCTTTCTCCATCAATTAGGAATCTGATGGCATCATTAAACACATTCCTTAAATTGTAGCCATTTGTTGAGTATTTTTTTTGGTGTCTAATCCGCATATATATCACCATTGCCCTTGATTTTCTTGACTGTATATCTCTTAAATGTCAACATATACACATGTGATTTAGTTTACGAAGAATTTTCAATGCCGAGAACCTCGATCAGAGAGTAAAAAAGGCGTAAAGTTCACAATGGTGTAAAATTAAAATGGGATATTCCGGGCTAGGATTCGAGTTACAGCAACAAGGGCCAAACCAACCACCCAAGAATGGAATCGCCGAGCAAAAACACTTGACAACCTCCTAGAAGCAGCTTTTCTTGCCACCAGACCTTTCTCCATCAATTAGGAATCTTATGCCGTCACTAAACACATTCCTTAAATTGTAGCCATTTGTTAAGTGTTTTTTTTGGTGTCTAATCCGCATATATATCACCATTGCCCTTGATTTTCTTGACTGTATATCTCTTAAATGTTAACATATACACGTGTTATTTAGTTTACGAAGATTTTTCAATGCCGAGAACCTCCATCAGAGAGTAAAAAAGGCGTAAGGTTCACAATGGTGTAAAATTAAAATGGGATATTGCGGGCTAGGATTCGAGTTACAGGAACAAGGGCCAAACCAACCACCCAAGAATGGAATCGTCGAGCAAAAACACTTGACAACCTCCTAGAAGCAGCTTTTCTTGCCACCAGGCCTTTCTCCAACAATTAGGAATCTGATGCCGTCAGTAAACACATTCCTTAAATTGTAGCCATTCGTTGAGTGTTTTTTTTTAGTGTCTAATCCGCATATATATCACCATTGCCCTTGATTTTCTTGACTGTATATCTCTTAAATGTCAACATATATATGTGTGATTTAGTTTATGTAGATATTTCAATGCCGAGAACCTCGATCAGAGAGTAAAAAAGGCGTAAGGTTCACAATGGTGTAAAATTAAAATGGGATATACCGGGCTAGGATTCGAGTTACAGGAACAATGGCCAAACCAACCACCCAAGAATGGAATCATCGAGCGAAAACACTTGACAACCTCCTAGAAGCAGCGTTTCTTGCCACTAGACCTTTCTCCATCAATTAGGAATCTGATGCCATCATTAAACACATTCCTTAAATTGTAGCCATTTGTTAAGTATTTTTTTGGTGTCTAATCCGCATATATATCACCATTGCCCTTGATTTTCTTGACTGTATATCTCTTAAATGTCAACATATACACGTGTGATTTAGTTTATGAAGAATTTTCAATGCCGAGAACCTCGATCAGAGAGTAAAAAAGGCGTAAAGTTCACAATGGTGTAAAATTAAAATGGGATATACTGGGCTAGGATCCGAGTTAGAAGAACAAGGGCCAAACCAACCACCCAAGAATGGAATCGTTGAGCGAAAACACTTGACAACCTCCTAGAAGCAGCTTTTCTTCCCACCAGACCTTTCTCCATCAATTAGGAATCTGATGCCGTCACTAAACACATTCCTTAAATTGTAGCCATTTGTTGTGTGTTTTTTTTGGTGTCTAATCCCCATATATATCACCATTGCCCTTGATTTTCTTGACTGTATATCTCTTAAATGTCAACATATACACGTGTGATTCAGTTTACGAAGATTTTTCAATGCCGAGAACCTCGATCAGAGAGTAAAAAAGGCGTAAGCTTCACAATGGTGTCAAATTAAAATGGGATATTCCGGGCTAGGATTCGAGTTACAGGAACAATGGCCAAACCAACCACCCAAGAATGGAATCGTCGAGCGAAAACACTTGATAACCTCCTAAAAGCACCTTTTCTTGCCACCGGACCTTTCTCCAACAATTAGGAATCTGATGCCGTCAGTAAACACATTCCTTAAATTGTAGCCATTTGTTGAGTGTTTTTTTTTTTGGTGTCTAATCCGCATATATATCACCATTGCCCTTGATTTTCTTGACTGTATATCTCTTAAATGTCAACATATATATGTGTGATTTAGTTTATGAAGATATTTCAATGCCGAGAACCTCGATCAGAGAGTAAAAAAGGCGTAAGGTTCACAATGGTGTAAAATTAAAATGGGATATACCGGGCTAGAATTCGAGTTACAGGAACAAGGGCAAAACCAACTACCCAAGAATGGAATCGTTAAGCGAAAACACTTGACAACCTCTGAAAAGCAGCTTTTCTTACCACCAGAACTTTCTCCATCAATTAGGAATCTGATGTCGTCACTAAACACATTCCTTAAATTGTAGCCATTTGTTGAGTGTTTTTTTTTTTGGTGTCTAATCCGCATTTATATCACCATTGCCCTTGATTTTCTTGACTGTATATCTCTTAAATGTCAAAATACACACGTGTGATTTAGTTTACGAAGATTTTTCAATGCCAAGAACCTCGATCAGAGAGTAAAAAAGGCGTAAGGTTCACAATGGTGTAAAATTAAAATGGGATCATCCGGGCTAGGATTCGAGTTACAGGAACAAGGGCCAAATCAACCACCCAAGAATGGAATCGTCGAGCGAAAACACTTGACAACCTCCTAGAAGCAGCTTTTCTTGCCACTAGACCTTTCTCCATCAATTAGGAATCTGATGCCGTCACAAAACACATTCCTTTAATTGTAGCCATTTGTTGAGTGTTTTTTTTGGTGTCTAATCCGCATATATATCACCATTGCCCTTGAGTTTCTTGACTGTATATCTCTTAAATGTCAATATATACACGTGTGATTTAGTTTACTAAGATTTTTCAATGCCGAGAACCTCGATCAGAGAGTAAAAAAGGCATAAGGTTCACAATGGTGTAAAATTAAAATGGGATATACTGGGCTAGGATCCGAGTTACAGGAACAAGGGCCAAACCAACCACCCAAGAATGGAATCATCGAGCGAAAACACTTGACAACCTCCTAGAAGCAGCTTTTCTTGCCACTAGACCTTTCTCCATCAATTAGGAATCTGATGCCGTCACTAAACACATTCCTTAAATTGTAGCCATTTGTTGAGTGTTTTTTTTTGGTGTCTAATCCGCATATATATCACCATTGCCCTTGATTTTCTTGACTGTATATCTCTTAAATGTCAACATATACACGTGTGATTTAGTTTACTAAGATTTTTCAATGCCGAGAACCTCGATCAGAGAGTAAAAAAGGCGTAAGGTTCACAATGGTGTAAAATTAAAATGGGATATACTGGGCTAGGATCCGAGTTACAGGAACAAGGGCCAAACCAACCACCCAAGAATGGAATCATCGAGCGAAAACACTTGACTACATCCTAAAAGCGGATTTTCTTGCCACCAGACCTTTCTCCATCAATTAGGTATCTGATGCCGTCAGTAAACACATTCCTTAAATTGTAGCCATTTGTTGAGTGTTTTTTGTTTGGTGTCTAATCCGCATATATATCACCATTGCCCTTGATTTTCTTGACTGTATATCTCTTAAATGTCAACATATACACGTGTGATTTAGTTTACGAAGATTTTTCAATGCCGAGAACCTCGATCAGAGAGTAAAAAAGGCGTAAGGTTCACAATGGTGTAAAATTAAAATGGGATATTCCGGGCTAGGATTCGAGTTACAGGAACAAGGGCCAAACCAACCACCCAAGAATGGAATCGTCGGGTGAAAACACTTGACAACCTCCTAGAAGGAGCTTTTCTTGCCACCAGACCTTTCTCCAACAATTAGGAATCTGATGCCGTCAGTAAACATATTCCTTAAATTGTAGCCATTTGTTGAGTGTTTTTTTTGGTGTCTAATCCGCATATATATCACCATTGCCCTTGATTTTCTGTACTGTATATCTCTTAAATGTCAACATATATATGTGTGATTTAGTTTATGAAGATATTTCAACGCCGAGAACCTCGATCAGAGAGTAAAAAAGGCGTAAGGTTCACAATGGTGTAAAATTAAAATGGGATATACCGAGCTAGGATTCGAGTTACAGGAACAAGGGCCAAACCAACCACCCAAGAATGGAATCATCGAGCGAAAACACTTGACAACCTCCTAGAAGCAGCTTTTCTTGCCACTAGACCTTTCTCCATCAATTATGAATCTGATGCCATCATTAAACACATTCCTTAAATTGTAGCCATTTGTTGAGTATTTTTTTGGTGTCTAATCCGCATATATATCACCATTGCCCTTGATTTTCTTGACTGTATATCTCTTAAATGTCAACATATACACGTGTTATTTAGTTTACTAAGATTTTTCAATGCCGAGAACCTCGATCAGAGAGTAAAAAAGGCGTAAGGTTCACAATGGTGTAAAATTAAAATGGGATATACTGGGCTAGGATCCGAGTTACAGGAACAAGGGCCAAACCAACCACCCAAGAATGGAATCAACGAGCGAAAACACTTGAAAACCTCCTAGAAGCAGCTTTTCTTGCCACTAGACCTTTCTCCATCAATTAGGAATCTGATGCCATCACTAAACACATTCCTTAAATTGTAGCCATTTGTTGTGTGTTTTTTTTGGTGTCTAATCCGCATATATATCACCATTGCCCTTGATTTTCTTGACTGTATATCTCTTAAATGTCAACATATACACGTGTGATTTAGTTTACTAAGATTTTTCAATGCCGAGAACCTCGATCAGAGAGTAAAAAAGGCGTAAAGTTCACAATGGTGTAAAATTAAAATGGGATATACTGGGCTAGGATCCGAGTTACAAGAATAGGGGCCAAACCAACCACCCAAGAATGGAATCGTTGAGCGAAAACACTTGACAACCTCCTAGAAGCAACTTTTCTTCCCACCAGACCTTTCTCCATCAATTAGGAATCTGATGCCGTCACTAAACACATTCCTTAAATTGTAGCCATTTGTTGTGTGTTTTTTTTGGTGTCTAATCCCCATATATATCACCATTGCCCTTGATTTTCTTGATTGTATATCTCTTAAATGTCAACATATACACGTGTGATTTAGTTTACGAAGATTTTTCTATGCCAAGAACCTCGATCAGAGAGTAAAAAAGGCGTAAGGTTCACAATGGTGTCAAATTAAAATGGGATATTCAAGGCTAAGATTCGAGTTACAGGAACAATCGCCAAACCAACCACCCAAGAATGGAATCGTCGAGCGAAAACACTTGATAACCTCCTAAAAGCAAATTTTCTTGCCACCGGACCTTTCTCCAACAATTAGGAATCTGATGCCATCAGTAAACACATTCCTTAAATTGTAGCCATTTGTTGAGTGTTTTTTTTTGGGTGTCTAATCCGCATATATATCACCATTGCCCTTGATTTTCTTGACTGTATATCTCTTAAATGTCAACATATATATATGTGATTTAGTTTATGAAGATATTTCAATGCCGAGAACCTCGATCAGAGAGTAAAAAAGGCGTAAGGTTCACAATGGTGTAAAATTAAAATGGGATATACCGGGCTAGAATTCGAGTTACAGGAACAAGGGCAAAACCAACTACCCAAGAATGGAATCGTTGAGCGAAAACACTTGACAACCTCTGAAAAGCAGCTTTTCTTACCACCAGACCTTTCTCCATCAATTAGGAATCTGATGTCGTCACTAAACACATTCCTTAAATTGTAGCCATTTGTTGAGTGTTTTTTTTTTTGGTGTCTAATCCGCATTTATATCACCATTGCCCTTGATTTTCTTGACTGTATATCTCTTAAATGTCAAAATACACACGTGTGATTTAGTTTACGAAGATTTTTCAATGCCAAGAACCTCGATCAGAGAGTAAAAAAGGCGTAAGGTTCACAATGGTGTAAAATTAAAATGGGATATTACGGGCTAGGATTCGAGTTACAGGAACAAGGGCCAAACCAACCACCCAAGAATGGAATCGTCGAGCGAAAACACTTGACAACCTCCTAGAAGCAGCTTTTCTTGCCACCAGACCTTTCTCCATCAGTTAGGAATCTGATGCCGTTACTAAACACATTCCTTAAATTGTAGCCATTTGTTGAGTGTTTTTTTTGGTGTCTAATCCGCATATATATCACCATTGCCCTTGATTTTCTTGACTGTATATCTCTTAAATGTCAATATATACACGTGTGATTTAGTTTACTAAGATTTTTCAATGCCGAGAACCTCGATCAAAGAGTAAAAAAGGCATAAGGTTCACAATGGTGTAAAATTAAAATGGGATATACTGGGCTAGGATCCGAGTTACAGGAACAAGGGCCAAACCAACCACCTAAGAATGGAATCATCGAGCGAAAACACTTGACAACCTCCTAGAAGTAGCTTTTCTTGCCACTAGACCTTTCTCCATCAATTAGGAATCTGATGCCGTCACTAAACACATTCCTTAAATTGTAGCCATTTGTTGAGTGTTTTTTGTTTGGTGTCTAATCCGCATATATATCACCATTGCCCTTGATTTTCTTGACTGTATATCTCTTAAATGTCAACATATACACGTGTGATTTAGTTTACGAAGATTTTTCAATGCCGAGAACCTCGATCAGAGAGTAAAAAAGGCGTAAGGTTCACAATGGTGTAAAATTAAAATGGGATATTCCGGGCTAGGATTCGAGTTACAGGAACAAGGGCCAAACCAACCACCCAAGAATGGAATCGTCGGGCGAAAACACTTGACAACCTCCTAGAAGGAGCTTTTCTTGCCACTAGACCTTTCTCCAACAATTTGGAATCTGATGCAGTCAGTAAACACATTCCTTAAATTGTAGCCATTTGTTGAGTGTTTTTTTTTGGTGTCTAATCCGCATATATATCACCATTGCCCTTGATTTTCTTTACTGTATATCTCTTAAATGTCAACATATATATGTGTGATTTATTTTATGAAGATATTTCAACGCCGAGAACCTCGATCAGAGAGTAAAAAAGGCGTAAGGTTCACAATGGTGTAAAATTAAAATGGGATATACCGAGCTAGGATTCGAGTTACAGGAACAAGGGCCAAACCAACCACCCAAGAATGGAATCATCGAGCGAAAACACTTGACAACCTCCTAGAAGCAGCTTTTCTTGCCACTAGACCTTTCTCCATCAATTATGAATCTGATGCCATCATTAAACACATTCCTTAAATTGTAGCCATTTGTTGAGTATTTTTTTGGTGTCTAATCTGCATATATATCACCATTGCCGATGATTTTCTTGACTGTATATCTCTTAAATGTCAACATATACACGTGTTATTTAGTTTACTAAGATTTTTCAATGCCGAGAACCTCGATCAGAGAGTAAAAAAGGCGTAAGGTTCACAATGGTGTAAAATTAAAATGGGATATACTGGGCTAGGATCCGAGTTACAGGAACAAGGGCCAAACCAACCACCCAAGAATGGAATCATCGAGCGAAAACACTTGACAACCTCCTAGAAGCAGCTTTTCTTGCCACTAGACCTTTCTCCATCAATTAGGAATCTGATGCCGTCATTAAACACATTCCTTAAATTGTAGCCATTTGTTGAGTGTTTTTTTTGGTGTCTAATCCGCATATATATCACCATTGCCCTTGATTTTCTTGACTGTATATCTCTTAAATGTCAACATATACACGTGTGATTTAGTTTACTAAGATTTTTCAATGCCGAGAACCTCGATCAGAGAGTAAAAAAGGCGTAAGGTTCACAATGGTGTAAAATTAAAATGGGATATACTGGGCTAGGATCCGAGTTACAGGAACAAGGGCCAAACCAACCCCCCAAGAATGGAATCATCGAGCGAAAACACTTGACAACATCCTAAAAGCGGATTTTCTTGCCACCAGACCTTTCTCCACCAATTAGGTATCTGATGCCGTCAGTAAACACATTCCTTAAATTGTAGCCATTTGTTGAGTGTTTTTTGTTTGGTGTCTAATCCGCATATATATCACCATTGCCCTTGATTTTCTTTACTGTATATCTCTTAAATGTCAACATATATATGTGTGATTTAGTTTATGAAGATATTTCAACGCCGAGAACCTCGATCAGAGAGTAAAAAAGGCGTAAGGTTCACAATGGTGTAAAATTAAAATGGGATATACCGAGCTAGGATTCGAGTTACAGGAACAAGGGCCAAACCAACCACCCAAGAATGGAATCATCGAGCGAAAACACTTGACAACCTCCTTGAAGCAGCTTTTCTTGCCACTAGACCTTTCTCCATCAATTATGAATCTGATGCCATCATTAAACACATTCCTTAAATTGTAGCCATTTGTTGAGTATTTTTTTGGTGTCTAATCCGCATGTATATCACCATTGCCCTTGATTTTCTTGACTGTATATCTCTTAAATGTCAACATATACACGTGTAATTTAGTTTACTAAGATTTTTCAATGCCGAGAACCTCGATCAGAGAGTAAAAAAGGCGTAAGGTTCACAATGGTGTAAAATTAAAATGGGATATACTGCGCTAGGATCCGAGTTACAGGAACAAGGGCCAAACCAACCACCCAAGAATGGAATCATCTAGCGAAAACACTTGACAACCTCCTAGAAGCAGCTTTTCTTGCCACTAGACCTTTCTCCATCAATTAGGAATCTGATGCCGTCACTAAACACATTCCTTAAATTGTAGCCATTTGTTAAGTGTTTTTTTTGGTGTCTAATCCGCATATATATCACCATTGCCCTTGATTTTCTTGACTGTATATCTCTTAAATGTCAACATATACACGTGTGATTTAGTTTACTAAGATTTTTCAATGCCGAGAACCTCGATCAGAGAGTAAAAAAGGCGTAAGGTTCACAATGGTGTAAAATTAAAATGGGATATACTGGGCTAGGATTCGAGTTACAGGAACAAGGGCCAAACCAACTACCCAAGAATGGAATCGTCAGGCGAAAACACTTGACAACCTCCTAGAAGGAGCTTTTCTTGCCACCAGACCTTTCTCCAACAATTAGGAATCTGATGCCGTCAGTAAACACATTCCTTAAATTGTAGCCATTTGTTGAGTGTTTTTTTTTGTGTCTAATCCGCATATATATCACCATTGCCCTTGATTTTCTTTACTGTATATCTCTTAAATGTCAACATATATATGTGTGATTTAGTTTATGAAGATATTTCAACGCCGAGAACCTCGATCAGAGAGTAAAAAAGGCGTAAGGTTCACAATGGTGTAAAATTAAAATGGGATATACCGAGCTAGGATTCGAGTTACAGGAACAAGGGCCAAACCAACCACCCAAGAATGGAATCATCGAGCGAAAACACTTGACAACCTCCTAGAAGCAGCTTTTCTTGCCACTAGACCTTTCTCCATCAATTATGAATCTGATGCCATCATTAAACACATTCCTTAAATTGTAGCCATTTGTTGAGTATTTTTTTGGTGTCTAATCCGCATATATATCACCATTGCCCTTGATTTTCTTGACTGTATATCTCTTAAATGTCAACATATACACGTGTTATTTAGTTTACTAAGATTTTTCAATGCCGAGAACCTCGATCAGAGAGTAAAAAAGGCGTAAGGTTCACAATGGTGTAAAATTAAAATGGGATATACCGAGCTAGGATTCGAGTTACAGGAACAAGGGCCAAACCAACCACCCAAGAATGGAATCATCGAGCGAAAACACTTGACAACCTCCTAGAAGCAGCTTTTCTTGCCACTAGACCTTTCTCCATCAATTAGGAATCTGATGCCGTCACTAAACACATTCCTTAAATTGTAGCCATTTGTTAAGTGTTTTTTTTGGTGTCTAATCCGCATATATATCACCATTGCCCTTGATTTTCTTGACTGTATATCTCTTAAATGTCAACATATACACGTGTGATTTAGTTTACGAAGATTTTTCAATGCCGAGAACCTCGATCAGAGAGTAAAAAAGGCGTAAGGTTCACAATGGTGTAAAATTAAAATGGGATATTCCGGGCTAGGATTCGAGTTACAGGAACAAGGGCCAAACCAACCACCCAAGAATGGAATCGTCGGGCGAAAACACTTGACAACCTCCTAGAAGGAGCTTTTCTTGCCACCAGACCTTTCTCCAACTATTAGGAATCTGATGCCGTCAGTAAACACATTCCTTAAATTGTAGCCATTTGTTGAGTGTTTTTTTTTGGTGTCTAATCCGCATATATATCACCATTGCCCTTGATTTTCTTTACTGTATATCTCTTAAATGTCAACATATATATGTGTGATTTAGTTTATGAAGATATTTCAACGCCGAGAACCTCGATCAGAGAGTAAAAAAGGCGTAAGGTTCACAATGGTGTAAAATTAAAATGGGATATACCGAGCTAGGATTCGAGTTACAGGAACAAGGGCCAAACCAACCACCCAAGAATGGAATCATCGAGCGAAAACACTTGACAACCTCCTAGAAGCAGCTTTTCTTGCCACTAGACCTTTCTCCATCAATTATGAATCTGATGCCATCATTAAACACATTCCTTAAATTGTAGCCATTTGTTGAGTATTTTTTTGGTGTCTAATCCGCATATATATCACCATTGCCCTTGATTTTCTTGACTGTATATCTCTTAAATGTCAACATATACACGTGTTATTTAGTTTACTAAGATTTTTCAATGCCGAGAACCTCGATCAGAGAGTAAAAAAGGCGTAAGGTTCACAATGGTGTAAAATTAAAATGGGATATACTGGGCTAGGATCCGAGTTACAGGAACAAGGGCCAAACCAACCACCCAAGAATGGAATCATCGAGCGAAAACACTTGACAACCTCCTAGAAGCAGCTTTTCTTGCCACTAGACCTTTCTCCATCAATTAGGAATCTGATGCCGTCATTAAACACATTCCTTAAATTGTAGCCATTTGTTGAGTGTTTTTTTTGGTGTCTAATCCGCATATATATCACCATTGCCCTTGATTTTCTTGACTGTATATCTCTTAAATGTCAACATATACACGTGTGATTTAGTTTACTAAGATTTTTCAATGCCGAGAACCTCGATCAGAGAGTAAAAAAGGCGTAAGGTTCACAATGGTGTAAAATTAAAATGGGATATACTGGGCTAGGATCCGAGTTACAGGAACAAGGGCCAAACCAACCCCTCAAGAATGGAATCATCGAGCGAAAACACTTGACAACATCCTAAAAGCGGATTTTCTTGCCACCAGACCTTTCTCCATCAATTAGGTATCTGATGCCGTCAGTAAACACATTCCTTAAATTGTAGCCATTTGTTGAGTGTTTTTTGTTTGGTGTCTAATCCGCATATATATCACCATTGCCCTTGATTTTCTTGACTGTATATCTCTTAAATGTCAACATATACACGTGTGATTTAGTTTACGAAGATTTTTCAATGCCAAGAACGTCGATCAGAGAGTAAAAAAGGCGTAAGATTCACAATGGTGTAAAATTAAAATGGGAAATTCCGGGCTAGGATTCGAGTTACAGGAACAAGGGCCAAACCAACCACCCAAGAATGGAATCGTCGAGAAAAACACTTGACAACCTCCTAGAAGCAGCTTTTCTTGCCCCCAGACCTTTCTCCATCAATTAGGAATCTGATGCCGTCACTAAACACATTCCTTAAATTGTAGCCATTTGTTAAGTGTTTTTTTTGGTGTCTAATCCGCATATATATCACCATTGCCCTTGATTTTCTTGACTGTATATCTCTTAAATGTCAACATATACACGTGTGATTTAGTTTACGAAGATTTTTCAATGCCGAGAACCTCGATCAGAGAGTAAAAAAGGCGTAAGGTTCACAATGGTGTAAAATTAAAATGGGATATTCCGGGCTAGGATTCGAGTTACAGGAACAAGGGCCAAACCAACCACCCAAGAATGGAATCGTCGAGCGAAAACACTTGACAACCTCCTAGAAGCAGCTTTTCTTGCCACCAGACCTTTCTCCAACAATTAGGAATCTGATGCCGTCAGTAAACACATTCCTTAAATTGTAGCCATTTGTTGAGTGGTTTTTTTTTGGTGTCTAATCCGCATATATATCACCATTGCCCTTGATTTTCTTGAGTGTATATCTCTTAAATGTCAACATATATATGTGTGATTTAGTTTATGAAGATATTTCAATGCCGAGAACCTCGATCAGAGAGTAAAAAAGGCGTAAGGTTCACAATGGTGTAAAATTAAAATGGGATATACCGGGCTAGGATTCGAGTTACAGGAACAAGGGCCAAACCAACTACCCAAGAATGGAATCATCGAGCGAAAACACTTGACAACCTCCTAGAAGCAGCTTTTCTTGCCACTACACCTTTCTCCATCAATTGGGAATCTGATGCCATCATTAAACACATTCCTTAAATTGTAGGCATTTGTTGAGTTTTTTTTTGGTGTCTAATCCGCATATATATCACCATTGCCCTTGATTTTCTTGACTGTATATCTCTTAAATGTCAACATATACACGTGTGATTTAGTTTACGAAGAATTTTCAATGCCGAGAACCTCGATCAGAGAGTAAAAAAGGCGTAACGTTCACAATGGTGTAAAATTAAAATGGGATATACTGGGCTAGGATCCGAGTTACAAGAACAAGGGCCAAACCAACCACCCAAGAATGGAATCGTCGAGCGAAAACACTTGACAACATCCTAAAACCGGCTTTTCTTGCCACCAGACCTTTCTCCATCAATTAGGAATCTGATGCCGTCAGTAAACACATTCCTTAAATTGTAGCCATTTGTTGAGTGTTTTTTGGTTGGTGTCTAATCCGCATATATATCACCATTGCCCTTGATTTTCTTGACTGTATATCTCTTAAATGTCAACATATACACGTGTGATTTAGTTTACGAAGATTTTTCAATGCCAAGAACCTCGATCAGAGAGTAAAAAAGGCGTAAGATTCACAATGGTGTAAAATTAAAATGGGATATTCAGGGCTAGGATTCGAGTTACAGGAACAAGGGCCAAACCAACCACCCAAGAGTGGAATCGTCGAGCGAAAACACTGGACAACCTCCTAGAAGCACCTTTTCTTGCCACCAGACCTTTCTCCAACAATTAGGAATCTGATGCCGTCAGTAAACACATTCCTTAAATTGTAGCCATTTGTTGAGTGTTTTTTTTGGGTGTCTAATCCGCATATATATCACCATTGCCCTTGATTTTCTTGACTGTATATCTCTTAAATGTCAACATATATATGTGTGATTTAGTTTATGAAGATATTTCAATGCCGAGAACCTCGATCAGAGAGTAAAAAAGGCGTAAGGTTCACAATGGTGTAAAATTAAAATGGGATATACCGGGCTAGAATTCGGGTTACGGGAATAAGGGCCAAACCAACTACCCAAGAATGGAATCGTTGAGCGAAAACACTTGACAACCTCTGAAAAGCAGCTTTTCTTGCCACCAGACCTTTCTCCATCAATTAGGAATCTGATGTCGTCACTAAACACATTCCTTAAATTGTAGCCATTTGTTGAGTGTTTTTTTTGTGTCTAATCCGCATTTATATCACCATTGCCCTTGATTTTCTTGACTGTATATCTCTTAAATGTCAACATATACATGTGTGATTTAGTTTATGAAGATTTTTCAATGCCAAGAACCTCGATCAGAGAGTACAAAAGGCGTAAGGTTCACAATGGTGTAAAATTAAAATGGGATATTAGGGGCTAGGATTCGAGTTACAGGAACAAGGGCCAAACCAACCACCCAAGAATGGAATCGTCGAGCGAAAACACTTGACAACCTCCTAGAAGCAGCTTTTCTTGCCACCAGACCTTTCTCCATCAATTAGGAATCTGATGCCGTCAGTAAACACATTCCTTAAATTGTAGCCATTTGTTGAGTGTTTTTTGGTTGGTGTCTAATCCGCATATATATCACCATTGCCCTTGATTTTCTTGACTGTATATCTCTTAAATGTCAACATATACACGTGTGATTTAGTTTACGAAGATTTTTCAATGCCAAGAACCTCGATCAGTGAGTAAAAAAGGCGTAAGATTCACAATGGTGTAAAATTAAAATGGGATATTCCGGGCTAGGATTCGAGTTACAGAAACAAGGGCCAAACCAACCACCCAAGAGTGGAATCGTCGAGCAAAAACACTGGACAACCTCCTAGAAGCACCTTTTCTTGCCACCAGACCTTTCTCCAACAATTAGGAATCTGATGCCGTCAGTAAACACATTCCTTAAATTGTAGCCATTTGTTGAGTGTTTTTTTGGGTGTCTAATCCGCATATATATCACCATTGCCCTTGATTTTCTTGACTGTATATCTCTTAAATGTCAACATATATATGTGTGATTTAGTTTATGAAGATATTTCAATGCCGAGAACCTCGATCAGAGAGTAAAAAAGGCGTAAGGTTCACAATGGTGTAAAATTAAAATGGGATATACCGGGCTAGAATTCGGGTTACGGGAATAAGGGCCAAACCAACTACCCAAGAATGGAATTGTTGAGCGAAAACACTTGACAACCTCTGAAAAGCAGCTTTTCTTGCCACCAGACCTTTCTCCATCAATTAGGAATCTGATGTCGTCACTAAACACATTCCTTAAATTGTAGCCATTTGTTGAGTGTTTTTTTTGTGTCTAATCCGCATTTATATCACCATTGCCCTTGATTTTCTTGACTGTATATCTCTTAAATGTCAACATATACATGTGTGATTTAGTTTATGAAGATTTTTCAATGCCAAGAACCTCGATCAGAGAGTACAAAAGGCGTAAGGTTCACAATGGTGTAAAATTAAAATGGGATATTACAGGCTAGGATTCGAGTTACAGGAACAAGGGCCAAACCAACCACCCAAGAATGGAATCGTCGAGCGAAAACACTTGACAACCTCCTAGAAGCAGCTTTTCTTGCCACCAGACCTTTCTCCATCAATTAGGAATCTGATGCCGTCACTAAACACATTCCTTAAATTGTAGCCATTTGTAGAGTGTTTTTTTTGGTGTCTAATCCGCATATATATCACCATTGCCCATGATATTCTTGTCTGTATATCTCTTAAATGTCAACATATACACGTGTGATTTAGTTTACTAAGATTTTTCAATGCCGAGAACCTCGATCAGAGAGTAAAAAAGGCGTAAGGTTCACAATGGTGTAAAATTAAAATGGGATATACCGGGCTAGAATTCGAGTTACAGGAACAAGGGCCAAACCAACCACCCAAGAATGGAATCGTCGAGCGAAAACACTTGACAACCTCCTAGAAGCAGCTTTTCTTGCCACCAGACCTTTCTCCATCAATTAGGAATCTGATGTCGTCACTAAACAAATTCCTTAAATTGTAGCCATTTGTTGAGTGTTTTTTTTTTTGGTGTCTGATCCGCATATATATCACCATTGCCCTTGATTTTCTTGACTGTATATCTTTTAAATGTCAACATATACACATGTGATTTAGTTTACGAAGATTTTTCAATGCCGAGAACCTCGATCAGAGAGTAAAAAAGGCGTAAGGTTCACAATGGTGTAAAATTAAAATGAGATATACCGGGCTAGGATTCGAGTTACAGGAACAAGGGCCAAACCAACCACCCAAGAATTGAATTGTCGAGCGAAAACACTTGACAACCTCCTAGAAGCAGCTTTTCTTGCCACTAGACCTTTCTCCGTCAATTAGGAATCTGTTGCCGTCATTAAACACATTCCTTAAATTGTAGCCATTTGTTAAGTGTTTTTTTTGGTGTCTAATCCACATATATATCACCATCGCCCTTGATTTTCTAGACTGTATATCTCTTAAATGTCAACATATACACGTGTGATTTAGTTTACGAAGATTTTTCAATGCCAAGAACCTCGATCAGAGAGTAAAAAAGGCGTAAGGTTCACAATGGTGTAAAATTAAAATGGGATATTACGGGCTAGGATTCGAGTTATAGGAACAAGGGCCAAACCAACCACCCAAGAATTGAATCGTCGAGCGAAAACACTTGACAACCTCCTAGAAGCAACTTTTCTTGCCACTAGACCTTTCTCCATCAATTAGGAATCTGATGCCATCATTAAACACGTTCCTTAAATTGTAGCCATTTGTTAAGTGTTTTTTTTGGTGTCTAATCCGCATATATATCACCATCGCCCTTGATTTTCTTGACTGTATATCTCTTAAATGTCAACATATACACGTGTGATTTAGTTTACGAAGATTTTTTAATGCCAAGAACCTCGATCAGAGAGTAAAAAAGTCGTAAGGTTCACAATGGTGTAAAATTAAAATGGGATATTACGGGCTAGGATTCGAGTTACAGGAACAAGGGCCAAACCAACCACCCAAGAATGGAATCGTCGAGCGAAAACACTTGACAACCTCCTAGAAGCAGCTTTTCTTGCCACCAGACCTTTCTCCATCAATTAGGAATATGATGCCGTCACTAAACACATTCCTTAAATTGTAGCCATTTGTTGAGTGTTTTTTTTTTGTGTCTAATCCGCATATATATCACCATTGCCCATGATTTTCTTGACTGTATATCTCTTAAATGTCAACATATACACGTGTGATTTAGTTTACTAAGATTTTTCAATGCCGAGAACCTCGATCAGAGAGTAAAAAATGCGTAAGGGTCACAATGGTGTAAAATTAAAATGGGATATACTGGGCTAGGATCCGAGTTACAAGAACAAGGGCCAAACCAACCACCCAAGAATGGAATTGTCGAGCGAAAACACTTGACAACATCCTAAAAGCGGCTTTTCTTGCCACCAGACCTTTCTCCGTCAATTAGGAATCTGATGCCGTCAGTAAACACATTCCTTAAATTGTAGGCATTTGTTGAGTGTTTTTTGGTTGGTGTCTAATCCGCATATATATCACCATTTCCCTTGATTTTCTTGACTATATATCTCTTAAAGGTCAACATATACACGTGTGATTTAGTTTACGAAGATTTTTCAATGCCAAGAACCTCGATCAGAGAGTAAAAAAGGCGTAAGATTCACAATGGTGTAAAATTAAAATGGGATATTCCGGGCTAGGATTCGAGTTACAGGAACAAGGGCCAAACCAACCACCCAAGAGTGGAATCGTCGAGCGAAAACACTGGACAACCTCCTAGAAGCACCTTTTCTTGCCACCAGACCTTTCTCCAACAATTAGGAATCTGATGCCGTCAGTAAACACATTCCTTAAATTGTAGCCATTTGTTGAGTGTTTTTTTTGGGTGTCTAATCCGCATATATATCACCATTGCCCTTGATTTTCTTGACTGTATATCTCTTAAATGTCAACATATATATGTGTGATTTAGTTTATGAAGATATTTCAATGCCGAGAACCTCGATCAGAGAGTAAAAAAGGCGTAAGGTTCACAATGGTGTAAAATTAAAATGGGATATACCGGGCTAGAATTCGAGTTACGGGAATAAGGGCCAAACCAACTACCCAAGAATGGAATCGTTGAGCGAAAACACTTGACAACCTCTGAAAAGCAGCTTTTCTTGCCACCAGACCTTTCTCCATCAATTAGGAATCTGATGTCGTCACTAAACACATTCCTTAAATTGTAGCCATTTGTTGAGTGTTTTTTTTGTGTCTAATCCGCATTTATATCACCATTGCCCTTGATTTTCTTGACTGTATATCTCTTAAATATCAACATATACATGTGTGATTTAGTTTATGAAGATTTTTCAATGCCAAGAACCTCGATCAGAGAGTACAAAAGGCGTAAGGTTCACAATGGTGTAAAATTAAAATGGGATATTACGGGCTAGGATTCGAGTTACAGGAACAAGGGCCAAACCAACCACCCAAGAATGGAATCGTCGAGCGAAAACACTTGACAACCTCCTAGAAGCAGCTTTTCTTGCCACCAGACCTTTCTCCTCAATTAGGAATCTGATGCCGTCACTAAACACATTCCTTAAATTGTAGCCATTTGTAGAGTGTTTTTTTTGGTGTCTAATCCGCATATATATCACCATTGCCCTTGATATTCTTGTCTGTATATCTCTTAAATGTCAACATATACACGTGTGATTTAGTTTACTAAGATTTTTCAATGCTGAGAACCTCGATCAGAGAGTAAAAAAGGCGTAAGGTTCACAATGGTGTAAAATTAAAATGGGATATACCGGGCTAAAATTCGAGTTACAGGAACAAGGGCCAAACCAACCACCCAAGAATGGAATCGTCGAGCGAAAACACTTGACAACCTCCTAGAAGCAGCTTTTCTTGCCACCAGACCTTTCTCCATCAATTAGGAATCTGATGTCGTCACTAAACAAATTCCTTAAATTGTAGCCATTTGTTGAGTGCTTTTTTTTTTGGTGTCTAATCCGCATATATATCACCATCGCCCTTGATTTTCTTGACTGTATATCTCTTAAATGTCAACATATACACGTGTGATTTAGTTTACGTAGATTTTTTAATGCCAAGAACCTCGATCAGAGAGTAAAAAAGGCGTAAGGTTCACAATGGTGTAAAATTAAAATGGGATATTACGGGCTAGGATTCGAGTTACAGGAACAAGGGCCAAACCAACCACCCAAGAATGGAATCGTCGAGCGAAAACACTTGACAACCTCCTAGAAGCAGCTTTTCTTGCCACCAGACCTTTCTCCATCAATTAGGAATCTGATGTCGTCACTAAACACATTCCTTAAATTGTAGCCATTTGTTGAGTGTTTTTTTTTGTGTCTAATCCGCATATATATCACCATTGCCCTTGATTTTCTTGACTGTATATCTCTTAAATGTCAACATAGACACGTGTGATTTAGTTTACTAAGATTTTTCAATGCCGAGAACCTCGATCAGAGAGTAAAAAATGCGTAAGGTTCACAATGGTGTAAAATTAAAATGGGATATACCGGGCTAGAATTCGAGTTACAGGAACAAGGGCCAAACCAACCACCCAAGAATGGAATCGTCGAGCGAAAACACTTGACAACCTCCTAGAAGCAGCTTTTCTTGCCACCAGACCTTTCTCCATCAATTAGGAATCTGATGTCATCACTAAACACATTCCTTAAATTGTAGCCATTTGTTGAGTGTTTTTTTTTTTGGTGTCTGATCCGCATATATATCACCATTGCCCTTGATTTTCTTGACTGTATATCTTTTAAATGTCAACATATACACATGTGATTTAGTTTACGAAGATTTTTCAATGCCGAGAACCTCGATCAGAGAGTAAAAAAGGCGTATGGTTCACAATGGTGTAAAATTAAAATGAGATATACCGGGCTAGGAATCGAGTTACAGGAACAAGGGCCAAACCAACCACCCAAGAATTGAATCGTCGAGCGAAAACACTTGACAACCTCCTAGAAGCAGCTTTTCTTGCCACTAGACCTTTCTCCATCAATTAGGAATCTGATGCCGTCATTAAACACATTCCTTAAATTGTAGCCATTTGTTAAGTGTTTTTTTTGGTGTCTAATCCGCATATATATCACCATCGCCCTTGATTTTCTTGACTGTATATCTCTTAAATGTCAACATATACACGTGTGATTTAGTTTACGAAGATTTTTCAATGCCAAGAACCTCGATCAGAGAGTAAAAAAGGCGTAAGGTTCACAATGGTGTAAAATTAAAATGGGATATTACGGGCTACGATTCGAGTTACAGGAACAAGGGCCAAACCAACCACCCAAGAATGGAATCGTCGAGCGAAAACACTTGACAACCTCCTAGAAGCAGCTTTTCTTGCCACCAGACCTTTCTCCATCAATTAGGAATCTGATGCCGTCACTAAACACATTCCTTAAATTGTAGCCATTTGTTGAGTGTTTTTTTTTGGTGTCTAATCCACATATATATCACCATTGCCCTTGATTTTCTTGACTGTATATCTCTTAAATGTCAACATATACACGTGTGATTTAGTTTACTAAGATTTTTCAATGCCGAGAACCTCGATCAGAGAGTAAAAAAGGCGTAAGGTTCACAATGGTGTAAAATTAAAATGGGATATACCGGGCTAGAATTCGAGTTACAGGAACAAGGGCCAAACCAACCACCCAAGAATGGAATCGTCGAGCGAAAACACTTGACAACCTCCTAGAAGCAGCTTTTCTTGCTACCAGACCTTTCTTCATCAATTAGGAATCTGATGTCATCACTAAACACATTCCTTAAATTGTAGCCATTTGTTGAGTGTTTTTTTTTGGTTTCTGATCCGCATATATATCACCATTGTCCTTGATTTTCTTGACTGTATATCTCTTATATGTCAACATATACACGTGTGATTTAGTTTACTAAGATTTTTCAATGCCGAGAACGTCGATCAGAGAGTAAAAAAGGTGTAAGGTTCACAATGGTGTAAAATGAAAATGGGATATACCGGGCTAGAATTCGAGTTACAGGAACAAGGGCCAAACCAACCACCCAAGAATGGAATCGTCGAGCGAAAACACTTGACAACCTCCTAGAAGCAGCCTTTCTTGCCACCAGACCTTTCTCCATCAATTAGGAATCTGATGTCGTCACTAAACACATTCCTTAAATTGTAGCCATTTGTTGAGTGTTTTTTTTGGTGTCTGATCCGCATATATATCACCATTGCCCTTGATTTTCTTGACTGTATATCTTTTAAATGTCAACATATACACGTGTCATTTAGTTTACGAAGATTTTTCAATGCCTAGAACCTCGATCAGAGAGTAAAAAAGGTGTAAGGTTCACAATGGTGTAAAATTAAAATGAGATATACCGGGCTAGGATTCGAGTTACAGGAACAAGGGCCAAACCAACCCCCCAAGAATTGAATCGTCGAGCGAAAACACTTGACAACCTCCTAGAAGCAGCTTTTCTTGCCACTAGACTTTTCTCCATCAATTAGGAATCTGATGCCGTCATTAAACACATTCCTTAAATTGTAGCCATTTGTTAAGTGTTTTTTTTGGTGTCTAATCCGCATATATATCACCATAGCCCTTGATTTTCTTGACTGTATATCTCTTAAATGTCAACATATAAACGTGTGATTTAGTTTACGAAGATTTTTCAATGCCGAGAACCTCGATCAGAGAGTAAAAAAGGCGTAAGGTTCACAATGGTGTAAAATTAAAATGGGATACACCGGGGCTAGAATTCGAGTTACAGGAACAAGGGGCAAACCAACCACCCAAGAATGGAATCGTCGAGCGAAAACACTTGACAACCTCCTAGAAGCAGCTTTTCTTGCCACCAGACCTTTCTCCATCAATTAGGAATCTGATGTCGTCACTAAACACATTCATTAAATTGTAGCCATTTGTTGAGTGTTTTTTTTTTGTCTGATCCGCATATATATCACTATTGCCCTTGATTTTCTTAACTGTATATCTTTTAAATGTCAACATATTCACATGTGAATTAGTTTACGAAGATTTTTCAATGTCGAGAACCTCGATCGGAGAGTAAAAAAGGCGTAAGGTTCAAAATGGTGTAAAATTAAAATGGGATATACCGGGCTAGAATTCGAGTTACAGGAACAAGGGCCAAACCAACCACCCAAGAATGGAATCGTCGAGCGAAAACACTTGACAACCTCCTAGAAGCAGCCTTTCTTGCCACCAGACCTTTCTCCATCAATTAGGAATCTGATGTCGTCACTAAACACATTCCTTAAATTGTAGCCATTTGTTGAGTGTTTTTTTTGGTGTCTGATCCGCATATATATCACCATTGCCCTTGATTTTCTTGACTGTATATCTTTTAAATGTCAACATATACACGTGTCATTTAGTTTACGAAGATTTTTCAATGCCTAGAACCTCGATCAGAGAGTAAAAAAGGTGTAAGGTTCACAATGGTGTAAAATTAAAATGAGATATACCGGGCTAGGATTCGAGTTACAGGAACAAGGGCCAAACCAACCCCCCAAGAATTGAATCGTCGAGCGAAAACACTTGACAACCTCCTAGAAGCAGCTTTTCTTGCCACTAGACTTTTCTCCATCAATTAGGAATCTGATGCCGTCATTAAACACATTCCTTAAATTGTAGCCATTTGTTAAGTGTTTTTTTTGGTGTCTAATCCGCATATATATCACCATAGCCCTTGATTTTCTTGACTGTATATCTCTTAAATGTCAACATATAAACTTGTGATTTAGTTTACGAAGATTTTTCAATGCCGAGAACCTCGATCAGAGAGTAAAAAAGGCGTAAGGTTCACAATGGTGTAAAATTAAAATGGGATATACCGGGCTAGAATTCGAGTTACAGGAACAAGGGGCAAACCAACCACCCAAGAATGGAATCGTCGAGCGAAAACACTTGACAACCTCCTAGAAGCAGCTTTTCTTGCCACCAGACCTTTCTCCATCAATTAGGAATCTGATGTCGTCACTAAACACATTCCTTAAATTGTAGCCATTTGTTGAGTTTTTTTTTTTTTGTGTCTGATCCGCATATATATCACCATTGCCCTTGATTTTCTTGACTGTATATCTTTTAAATGTCAACATATTCACATGAGAATTAGTTTACGAAGATTTTTCAATGCCGAGAACCTCGATCAGAGAGTAAAAAGGTGTAAGGTTCACAACGGTGTAAAATTAAAATGGGATATACCGGGCTAGGATTCGAGTTACAGGAACAAGGGCCAAACCAACCACCCAAGAATGGAATCGTCGTGCGAAAACACTTGACAACCTCCTAGAAGGAGCTTTTCATGCCACTAGACCTTTCTCCATCAATTAGGAATCTGATGCCATCATTAAACACATTCCTTAAATTGTAGCCATTTGTTGAGTGTTTTTTTTGGTGTCTAATCCGCATATATATCACCATTGCCCTTGATTTTCTTGACTGTATATCTCTTAAATGTCAACATATACACGTGTGATTTAATTTACGAAGATTTTTCAATGCCGAAAACCTCGATCAGAGAGTAAAAAAGGCGTAAGGTTCACAATGGTGTAAAATTAAAATGGGATATACCGGGCTAGGATCCGTGTTACAGGAACAAGGGCCAAACCAACCACACAAGAATGGAATCGTCGAGCGAAAACACTTGACAACATCCTAAAAGTGGCTTTTCTTCCCACCAGACCTTTCTCCATCAATTAAGAATCTGATGCCGTCACTAAACACATTCCTTAAATTGTAGCCATTTGTTAAGTGTTTTTTGTTTGGTGTCTAATCCGCATATATATCACCATTGCCCTTGATTTTCTAGCGTGTATATCTCTTAAATGTCAACATATACACGTGTCATTTAGTTTATGAAGATTTTTCAATGCCGAGAACCTCGATCAGAGAGTAAAAAAGGTGTAAGGTTCACAGCGGTGTAAAATTAAAATGGGATATACCGGGCTAGGATTCGAGTTACAGGGACAAGGGCCAAACCAACCACCCAAGAATGGAATCGTCGAGCAAAAACACTTGACAACCTCCTAGATGTAGCTTTTCTTGCCACCAGACCTTTCTCCGTTAATTAGAAATCTGATGCCATTACTAAACACATTCCTTAAATTGTAGGCATTTGTTGAGTGTTTTTTTAGGTGTCTAATCCGCATATATATCACCATTGCCCTTGATTTTCTTGACTGTATATCTCTTAAATGTCAACATATACACGTGTCATTTAGTTTACGAAGACTTTTCAATGCCGAGAACCTCGATCAGAGAGTAAAAAAGGCGTAAGGTTCACAATGGTGTAAAATTAAAATGCGATATACCGGGCAAGGATTCGAGTTACAGGAACAAGGGCCAAACCAACCACCCAAGAATGGAATCGTCGAACGAAAACACTTGACAACCTCCTAGAAGCAGCTTTTCTTGCCACCAGACCTTTCTCCGTTAATTAGAAATCTGATGCCATTACTAAACACATTCCTTAAATTGTAGCCATTTGTTGAGTGTTTTTTTAGGTGTCTAATCCGCATATATATCACCATTGCCCTTGATTTTCTTGACTGTATATCTCTTAAATGTCAACATATACACGTGTCATTTAGTTTACGAAGACATTTCAATGCCGAGAACCTCGATCAGAAAGTAAAAAAGGCTTAAGGTTCACAATGGTGTAAAATTAAAATGGGATATACCGGGCAAGGATTGGAGTTACAGGAACAATGGCCAAACCAACCACCCAAGAATGGAATCGTCGAACGAAAACACTTGACAACCTCCTAGAAGCAGCTTTTCTTGCCACCAGACCTTTCTCCAACAATTAGGAATCTGATGCCGTCACTAAACACATTCCTTAAATTGTAGCCTTTTGTTGAGTGTTTTTTTTGGTGTCTAATCCGCATATATATCACCATTGCCCTTGATTTTCTTAACTGTATATCTCTTAAATGTCAACATATAAACTTGTGATTTAGTTTACGAAGATTTTTCAATGCCGAGAACCTCGATCAGAGAGTAAAAAAGGCGTAAGGTTCACAATGGTGTAAAATTAAAATGGGATATACCGGGCTAGAATTCGAGTTACATGAACAAGGGGCAAACCAACCACCCAAGAATGGAATCGTCGAGCGAAAACACTTGACAACCTCCTAGAAGCAGCTTTTCTTGCCACCAGACCTTTCTCCATCAATTAGGAATCTGATGTCGTCACTAAACACATTCCTTAAATTGTAGCCATTTGTTGAGTGTTTTTTTTTGTGTCTGATCCGCATATATATCACCATTGCCCTTGATTTTCTTGACTGTATATCTTTTAAATGTCAACATATTCACATGAGAATTAGTTTACGAAGATTTTTCAATGCCGAGAACCTCGATCAGAGAGTAAAAAGGTGTAAGGTTCACAACGGTGTAAAATTAAAATGGGATATACCGGGCTAGGATTCGAGTTACAGGAACAAGGGCCAAACCAACCACCCAAGAATGGAATCGTCGAGCAAAAACACTTGACAACCTCCTAGAAGCAGCTTTTCTTGACACCAGACCTTTCCCCGTTAATTAGAAATCTGATGCCATTACTAAACACATTCCTTAAATTGTAGCCATTTGTTGAGTTTTTTTTTGGTGTCTAATCCGCATATATATCACCGTTGCCCTTGATTTTCTTGACTGTATATCTCTTAAATGTCAACATATACACGTGTCATTTAGTTTACGAAGACTTTTCAATGCCGAGAACCTCGATCAGAGAGTAAAAAAGGCGTAAGGTTCACAATGGTGTAAAATTAAAATGGGATATACCGGGCAAGGATTCGAGTTACAAAAACAATGGCCAAACCAACCACCCAAGAATGGAATCATCGAACGAAAACACTTGACAACCTCCTAAAAGCAGCTTTTCTTGCCACCAGACCTTTCTCCATCAATTAGTAATCTGATGCCGACACTAAACACATTCCTTAAATTGTAGCCATTTGTTGAGTGTTTTTTTTTTGTGTCTAATCCGCATTTATATCACCATTATCCTTGATTTTCTTGACTTTATATCTCTTAAATGTCAAGATATACACGTGCGATTTAGTTTACGAAGATTTTTCAATGCCGAGAACCTCGATCAGAGAGTAAAAAAGGCGTAAGGTTCACAATGGTGTAAAATTAAAATGGGATATTTTGGGCTACGATTCGAGTTACAGGAACAAGGGCCAAACCAACCACCCAAAAATGGAATCGTCGAGCGAAAACACTTGACAACCTCATAGAAGCAGCTTTTCTTGCCACCAGACCTTTCTCCAACAATTAGGAATCTGATGCCGTCACTAAACACATTCCTTAAATTGTATCCATTTGTTGAGTGTTTTTTTTGGTGTCTAATCCGCATATATATCACCATTGCCCTTGATTTTCTTGACTGTATATCTCTTAAATGTCAACATATACACGTGTGATTTAGTTTATGAAGATTTTTCAATGCTGAGAACCTCGATCAGAGAGTAAAAAAGGCGTAAGGTTCACAATGGTGTAAAATTAAAATGGGATATACCGGGCTAGGATTCGAGTTACAGGAACAAGGGCCAAACCAACCACCCAATAATGGAATCGTCGAGCAAAAACACTTGACAACCTCCAAGAAGCAGCTTTTCTTGCCACCAGACCTTTCTCCGTAAATTAGAAATCTGATGCCATTACTAAACACATTCCTTAAATTGTAGTCATTTGTTGAGTGTTTTTTTAGGTGTCTAATCCGCATATATATCACCATTGCCCTTGATATTCTTGACTGTATATCTCTTAAATGTCAACATATACACGTGTCATTTAGTTTACGAAGACTTTTCAATGCCGAGAACCTCGATCAGAGAGTAAAAAAGGCGTAAGGTTCACAATGGTGTAAAATTAAAATGGGATATACCGGGCAAGGATTCGAGTTACTTGAACAAGGGCCAAACCAACCACCCAAGAATGGAATCGTAGAACGAAAACACTTGACAACCTCCTAGAAGCAGCTTTTCTTGCCACCAGACCTTTCTCCATCAATTAGGAATCTGATGCCGTCATTAAACACATTCCTTAAATTGTAGCCATTTGTTGAGTGTTTTTTTTGGTGTCTTATCCGCATTTATATCACCATTGCCCTTGATTTTCTTGACTTTATATCTCTTAAATGTCAAGATATACATGTGTGATTTAGTTTACGAAGACTTTTCAATGCCGAGAACCTCGATCAGAGAGTAAAAAAGGCGTAAGGTTCACAATGGTGTAAAATTAAAATGGGATATTTTGGGCTAGGATTCGAGTTACAGGAACAAGGGCCAAACCAACCACCGAAAAAGGGAATCGTCGAGCGAAAACACTTGACAACCTCCTAGAAGCAGCTTTTCTTGCCACCAGACCTTTCTCCAACAATTAAGAATCTGATGCCGTCACTAAACACATTCCTTAAATTGTAGCCATTTGTTGAGTGTTTTTTTTGGTGTCTAATCCGCATTTATATCACCATTGCCCTTGATTTTCTTGACTGTATATCTCTTAAATGTCAACATATACACGTGTCATTTAGTTTACGAAGATTTTTCAATGCCGAGAACCTCGATCAGAGAGTAAAAAAGGCATAAGGTTCACAATGGTGTAAAATTAAAATGAGATATACCGGGCTAGAATTCGAGTTACAGGAACAAGGGACAAACCAACCACCCAAGAATGGAATCGTCGAGCGAAAACACTTGACAACCTCCTAGAAGCAGCTTTTCTTGCCACCAGACCTTTCTCCATCAATTAGGAATCTGATGTCGTCACTAAACGCATTCCTTAAATTGTAGCCATTTGTTGAGTGTTTTTTTTTTGGTGTCTGATCTGCATATATATCACCATTGCCCTTGATTTTCTTGACTGTATATCTTTTAAATGTCAACATATACACATGTGATTTAGTTTACGAAGATTTTTCAATGCCGAGAACCTCGATCGGAGAGTAAAAAAGGCGTAAGGTTCACAATGGTGTAAAATTAAAATGGGATATACCGGGCTAGGATTCGAGTTACAGGAACAAGGGCCAAACCAACCACCCAAGAATGGAATCGTCGAGCGAAAACACTTGACAACCTCCTAGAAGCAGCTTTTCTTGCCACTAGACCTTTCTCCATCAATTAGGAATCTGATGCCATCATTAAACACATTCCTTAAATTGTAGCCATTTGTTGAGTGTTTTTTTTTGGTGTCTAATCCGCATATATATCACCATTGCCCTTGATTTTCTTGACTGTATATCTCTTAAATGTCAACATATACACGTGTGATTTAGTTTACGAAGATTTTTCAATGCCGAAAACCTCGATTAGAGAGTAATAAAGGCGTAAGGTTCAGAATGGTGTAAAATTAAAATGGGATATACCGGGCTAGGATCCGTGTTACAGGAACAAGGGCCAAACCAACCACACAAGAATGGAATCGTCGAGCGAAAACACTTGACAGCATCCTAAAAGCGGCTTTTCTTCCCACCAGACATTTCTCCATCAATTAGGAATCTGATGCCGTCAGTAAACACATTCCTTAAATTGTAGTCATTTGTTAAGTGTTTTTTGTTTGGTGTCTAATCCGCATATATATCACCATTACCCTTGATTTTCTTGCCTGTATATCTCTTAAATGTCAACATATACACGTGTCATTTAGTTTATGAAGATTTTTCAATGCAGAGAACCTCGATCAGAGAGTAAAAAAGGTGTAAGGTTCACAACGGTGTAAAATTAAAATGGGATAAACCAGGCTAGGATTCGAGTTACAGGAACAATGGCCAAACCAACCACCCAAGAATGGAATCGTCGAGCAAAAACACTTGACAACCTCCTAGAAGCAGCTTTTCTTGCCAACAGACCTTTCTCCGTTAATTAGAAATCTGATGCCATTACTAAACACATTCCTTAAATTGTAGCCATTTGTTGAGTGTTTTTTTTTTGGTGTCTAATCCGCATATATAACACCATTGCCCTTGATTTTTTTGACTGTATATCTCTTAAATGTCAACATATACACGTGTCATTTAGTTTACGAAGACTTTTCAATGCCGAGAACCTCGATCAGAGAGTAAAAAAGGCGTAAGGTTCACAATGGTGTAAAATTAAAATGGGATATTTTGGGCTAGGATTCGAGTTACAGGAACAAGGGCCAAACCAACCACCCAAAAATGGAATCGTCGAGCAAAAACACTTGACAACCTCCTAGAAGCAGCTTTTCTTGCCACCAGACCTTTCTCCATCAATTAGGAATCTGACGCCGTGACTAAACACATTCCTTAAATTGTAGCCATTTGTTGAGTGTTTTTTTTAGTGTCTAATCCGCATTTATATCACCAATGCCCTTGATTTTCTTGACTTTATATCTCTTAAATGTCAAGATATACACGTGTGATTTAGTTTACGAAGATTTTTCAATGCCGAGAACCTCGATCAGAGAGTAAAAAAGGCATAAGGTTCACAATGGTGTAAAATTAAAATGGGATATTTTGGGCTAGGATTCGAGTTACTGGAACAAGGGCCAAACCAACCACCCAAAAATGGAATCGTCGAACGAAAACACTTGACAACCTCCTAGAAGCAGCTTTTCTTGCCACCAGACCTTTCTCCAACAATTAGGAATCTGATGCCGTCACTAAACACATTCCTTAAATTGTAGCCATTTGTTGAGTGTTTTTTTTGGTGTCTAATCCGCATATATATCACCATTGCCCTTGATTTTCTTTACTGTATATCTCTTAAATGTCAACATATACACGTGTGATTTAGTTTATGAAGATTTTTCAATGCTGAGAACCTCGATCAGAGAGTAAAAAGGCGTAAGGTTCACAATGGTGTAAAATTAAAATGGGATATTCCGGGTTAGGATTCGAGTTACAGGAACAAGGGCCAAACCAACCACCCAAGAATGGAATCGTCGAGCGAAAACACTTGACAACCTCCTAGAAGCAGCTTTTCTTGCCACCAGACCTTTCTCCAACAATTAGGAATCTGATGCCGTCACTAAACACATTCCTTAAATTGTAGCCATTTGTTGAGTGTTTTTTTTGGTGTCTAATCAGGATATATATCACCATTGCCCTTGATTTTCTTGACTGTATATCTCTTAAATGTCAACATATACACGTGTCATTTAGTTCACGAAGACTTTTCAATGCCGAGAACCTCGATCAGAGAGTAAAAAAGGCGTAAGGTTCACAATGGTGGAAAATTAAAATAGGATATACCGGGCAAGGATTCGAGTTACAGGAACAAGGGCCAAACCAACCACCCAAGAATGGAATCGTCGAACGAAAACACTTGACAACCTCCTAGAAGCAGCTTTTCTTGCCACCAGAACTTTCTCCATCAATTAGGAATCTGATGCCGTCACTAAACACATTCCTTAAATTGTAGCCATTTGTTGAGTGTTTTTTTAGTGTCTAATCCGCATTTATATCACCATTGCCCTTGATTTTCTTGACTTTATATCTCTTAAATGTCAAGATATACACGTGTGATTTAGTTTACGAAGATTTTTCAATGCCGAGAACCTCGATCAGAGAGTAAAAAAGGCGTAAGGTTCACAATGGTGTAAAATTAAAATGGGATATTTTGGGCTAGGATTCGAGTTACAGGAACAAGGGCCAAACCAACCACCCAAAAATGGAATCGTCGAGCAAAAACACTTGACAACCTCCTAGAAGTAGCTTTTCTTGCCACCAGACCTTTCTCCAACAATTAGGAATCTGATGCCGTCAGTAAACACATTCCTTAAATTGTAGCCATTTGTTGAGTGTTTTTTTTGGGTGTCTAATCCGCATATATATCACCATTGCCCTTGATTTTCTTGACTGTATATCTCTTAAATGTCAACATATATATGTGTGATTTAGTTGATGAAGATATTTCAATGCCGAGAACCTCGATCAGAGAGTAAAAAAGGCGTAAGGTTCACAATGGTGTAAAATTAAAATGGGATATACCGGGCTAGAATTCGGGTTACGGGAATAAGGGCCAAACCAACTACCCAAGAATGGAATCGTTAAGCAAAAACACTTGACAACCTCTGAAAAGCAGCTTTTCTTGCCACTAGACCTTTCTCCATCAATTAGGAATCTGATGTCGTCACTAAACACATTCTTTAAATTGTAGCCATTTGTTGAGTGTTTTTTTTGTGTCTAATCCGCATTTATATCACCATTGCCCTTGATTTTCTTGACTGTATATCTCTTAAATGTCAACATATACATTTGTGATTTAGTTTATGAAGATTTTTCAATGCCAAGAACCTCGATCAGAGAGTACAAAAGGCGTAAGGTTCACAATGGTGTAAAATTAAAATGGGATATTACGGGCTAGGATTCGAGTTACAGGAACAAGGGCCAAACCAACCACCCAAGAATGGAATCGTCGAGCGAAAACACTTGACAACCTCCTAGAAGCAGCTTTTCTTGCCACCAGACCTTTCTCCATCAATTAGGAATCTGATGTCGTCACTAAACAAATTCCTTAAATTGTAGCCATTTGTTGAGTGTTTTTTTTTGGTGTCTGATCCGCATATATATCACCATTGCCCTTGATTTTCTTGACTGTATATCTTTTAAATGTCAACATATACACATGTGATTTAGTTTACGAAGATTTTTCAATGCCGAGAACCTCGATCAGAGAGTAAAAAAGGCGTAAGGTTCACAATGGTGTAAAATTAAAATGAGATATACCGGGCTAGGATTCGAGTTACAGGAACAAGGGCCAAACCAACCACCCAAGAATTGAATCGTCGAGCGAAAACACTTGACAACCTCCTAGAAGCAGCTTTTCTTGCCACTAGACCTTTCTCCATCAATTAGGAATCTGTTGCCGTCATTAAACACATTCCTTAAATTGTAGCCATTTGTTAAGTGTTTTTTTTTGGTGTCTAATCCACATATATATCACCATCGCCCTTGATTTTCTGGACTGTATATCTCTTAAATGTCAACATATACACGTGTGATTTAGTTTACGAAGATTTTTCAATGCCAAGAACCTCGATCAGAGAGTAAAAAAGGCGTAAGGTTCACAATGGTGTAAAATTAAAATGGGATATTACGGGCTAGGATTCGAGTTATAGGAACAAGGGCCAAACCAACCACCCAAGAATTGAATCGTCGAGCGAAAACACTTGACAACCTCCTAGAAGCAGCTTTTCTTGCCACTAGACCTTTCTCCATCAATTAGGAATCTGATGCCATCATTAAACACGTTCCTTAAATTGTAGCCATTTGTTAAGTGTTTTTTTTTGTTGTCTAATCCGCATATATATCACCATCGCCCTTGATTTTCTTGACTGTATATCTCTTAAATGTCAACATATACACGTGTGATTTAGTTTACGAAGATTTTTTAATGCCAAGAACCTCGATCAGAGAGTAAAAAAGGCGTAAGGTTCACAATGGTGTAAAATTAAAATGGGATATTACGGGCTAGGATTCGAGTTACAGGAACAAGGGCCAAACCAACCACCCAAGAATGGAATCGTCGAGCGAAAACACTTGACAACCTCCTAGAAGCAGCTTTTCTTGCCACCAGACCTTTCTCCATCAATTAGGAATCTGATGTCGTCACTAAACACATTCCTTAAATTGTAGCCATTTGTTGAGTGTTTTTTTTGTGTCTAATCCGCATATATATCACCATTACCCTTGATTTTCTTGACTGTATATCTCTTAAATGTCAACATATACACGTGTGATTTAGTTTACTAAGATTTTTCAATGCCGAGAACCTCGATCAGAGAGTAAAAAATGCTTAAGGTTCACAATGGTGTAAAATTAAAATGGGATATACCGGGCTAGAATTCGAGTTATAGGAACAAGGGCCAAACCAACCACCCAAGAATGGAATCGTCGAGCGAAAACACTTACAACCTCCTATAAGCAGCTTTTCTTGCCACCAGTCCTTTCTCCATCAATTAGGAATCTGATGTCGTCACTAAACACATTCCTTAAATTGTAGCCATTTGTTGAGTGTTTTTTTTTGGTGTCTGATCTGCATATATATCACCATTGCCCTTGATTTTCTTGACTGTATATCTTTTAAATGTCAACATATACACATGTGATTTAGTTTACGAAGATTTTTCAATGCCGAGAACCTCGATCAGACAGTAAAAAAGGCGTATGGTTCACAATGGTGTAAAATTAAAATGAGATATATCGGGCTAGGAATCGAGTTACAGGAACAAGGGCCAAACCAACCACCCAAGAATTGAATCGTCGAGCGAAAACACTTGACAACCTCCTAGAAGCAGCTTTTCTTGCCACTAGACCTTTCTCCATCAATTAGGAATCTGATGCCGTCATTAAACACATTCCTTAAATTGTAGCCATTTGTTAAGTGTTTTTTTTGGTGTCTAATCCGCATATATATCACCATCGCCCTTGATTTTCTTGACTGTATATCTCTTAAATGTCAACATATACACGTGTGATTTAGTTTACGAAGATTTTTCAATGCCAAGAACCTCGATCAGAGAGTAAAAAAGGCGTAAGGTTCACAATGGTGTAAAATTAAAATGGGATATTACGGGCTACGATTCGAGTTACAGGAACAAGGGCCAAACCAACCACCCAAGAATGGAATCGTCGAGCGAAAACATTTGACAACCTCCTAGAAGCAGCTTTTCTTGCCACCAGACCTTTCTCCATCAATTAGGAATCTGATGCCGTCACTAAACACATTCCTTAAATTGTAGCCATTTGTTGAGTGTTTTTTTTTTTGGTGTCTAATCCACATATATATCACCATTGCCCTTGATTTTCTTGACTGTATATCTCTTAAATGTCAACATATACACATGTGATTTAGTTTACTAAGATTTTTCAATGCCGAGAACCTCGATCAGAGAGTAAAAAAGGCGTAAGGTTCACAATGGTGTAAAATTAAAATGGGATATACCGGGCTAGAATTCGAGTTACAGGAACAAGGGCCAAACCAACCACCCAAGAATGGAATCGTCGAGCGAAAACACTTGACAACCTCCTAGAAGCAGCTTTTCTTGCTACCAGACCTTTCTTCATCAATTAGGAATCTGATGTCATCACTAAACACATTCCTTAAATTGTAGCCATTTGTTGAGTGTTTTTTTTTGGTGTCTGATCCGCATATATATCACCATTGCCCTTGATTTTCTTGACTGTATATCTTTTAAATGTCAACATATACACATGTGATTTAGTTTATGAAGATTTTTCAATGCCGAGAACCTCGATCAGAGAGTAAAACAGGCGTAAGGTTCACAATGGTGTAAAATTAAAATGAGATATACCGGGCTAGGATTCGAGTTACAGGAACAAGGGCTAAACCAACCACCCAAGAATTGAATCGTCGAGCGAAAACACTTGACAACCTCCTAGAAGCAGCTTTTCTTGCCACTATACCTTTCTCCATCATTTAGGAATCTGATTCCGTCATTAAACACATTGCTTAAATTGTAGCCATTTGTTAAGTGTTTTTTTTGGTGTCTAATCCGCATATATATCACCATAGCCCTTGATTTTCTTGACTGTATATCTTTTAAATGTCAACATATACACATGTGATTTAGTTTACGAAGATTTTTCAATGCCGAGAACCTCGATCAGAGAGTAAAAAAGGCGTATGGTTCACAATGGTGTAAAATTAAAATGAGATATATCGGGCTAGGAATCGAGTTACAGGAACAAGGGCCAAACCAACCACCCAAGAATTGAATCGTCGAGCGAAAACACTTGACAACCTCCTAGAAGCAGCTTTTCTTGCCACTAGACCTTTCTCCATCAATTAGGAATCTGATGCCGTCATTAAACACATTCCTTAAATTGTAGCCATTTGTTAAGTGTTTTTTTTGGTGTCTAATCCGCATATATATCACCATCGCCCTTGATTTTCTTGACTGTATATCTCTTAAATGTCAACATATACACGTGTGATTTAGTTTACGAAGATTTTTCAATGCCAAGAACCTCGATCAGAGAGTAAAAAAGGCGTAAGGTTCACAATGGTGTAAAATTAAAATGGGATATTACGGGCTACGATTCGAGTTACAGGAACAAGGGCCAAACCAACCACCCAAGAATGGAATCGTCGAGCGAAAACACTTGACAACCTCCTAGAAGCAGCTTTTCTTGCCACCAGACCATTCTCCATCAATTAGGAATCTGATGTCGTCACTAAACACATTCCTTAAATTGTAGCCATTTGTTGAGTGTTTTTTTTGGTGTCTGATCCGCATATATATCACCATTGCCCTTGATTTTCTTGACTGTATATCTTTTAAATGTCAACATATACACGTGTCATTTAGTTTACGAAGATTTTTCAATGCCTAGAACCTCGATCAGAGAGTAAAAAAGGAGTAAGGTTCACAATGGTGTAAAATTAAAATGAGATATACCGGGCTAGGATTCGAGTTACAGGAACAAGGGCCAAACCAACCACCCAAGAATTGAATCGTCGAGCGAAAACACTTGACAACCTCCTAGAAGCAGCTTTTCTTGCCACTAGACCTTTCTCCATCAATTAGGAATCTGATGCCGTCATTAAACACATTCCTTAAATTGTAGCCATTTGTTAAGTGTTTTTTTTGGTGTCTAATCCGCATATATATCACCATAGCCCTTGATTTTCTTGACTGTATATCTCTTAAATGTCAACATATACACGTGTGATTTAGTTTACGAAGATTTTTCAACCCCGAGAACCTCGATCAGAGAGTAAAAAAGGCGTAAGGTTCACAATGGTGTAAAATTAAAATGGGATATACCGGGCTAGGATTCGAGTTACAGGAACAAGGGCCAAACCAACCACCCAAGAATGGAATCATCTAGCGAAAACACTTGACAACCTCCTAGAAGCAGCTTTTCTTCCCACCAGACCTTTCTACATCAATTAGGAATCTGATGCCGTCACTAAACACATTCCTTAAATTGTAGCCATTTGTTGAGTGTTTTTTTTGGTGTCTAATCCGCATATATATCACCATTGCCCTTGATTTTCTTGACTATATATCTCTTAAATGTCAACATATACACGTGTGATTTAGTTTACGAAGAGTTTTCAATGCCAAGAAGCTCGATCCGAGAGTAAAAAAGGCGTAATGTTCACAGTGGTGTAAAATTAAAATGGAATATACCGGGCTAGGATTCGAGTTACAGGAACAAGGGCAAAGCCAACCACCCAAGAATGGAATCGTCGTGCGAAAACACTTGACAACCTCCTAGAAGCAGCTTTTCTTGCCACGAGAGCTTTCTCCATCAATTAGGAATCTGATGCCGTCACTAAACACATTCCTTAAATTGTAGCCATTTGTTGAGTGTTTTTTTTGGTGTCTAATCCGCATATATATCACCATTGCCCTTGATTTTCTTAACTGTATATCTCTTAAATGTCAACATATACACGTGTGATTTAGTTTATGAAGATTTTTCAATGCCGAGAACCTCGATCAGAGAGTAAAAAAGGCGTAAGGTTCACAACGGTGTAAAATTAAAATGGGATATATCGGGCTAGGATTCGAGTTATAGTAACAAGGGCCAAACCAACCACCCAAGAATGGAATCGTCGTGCGAAAACACTTGACAACCTCCTAGAAGCAGCTTTTCTTGCCACCAGACCTTTCTCCATCAATTAGGAATCTGATGCCGTCACTAAACACTTTCCTTAAATTGTAGCCATTTGTTGAGTGTTTTTTTTTGTGTGAAATCCGCATATATATCACCATTGCCCTTGATTTTCTTGACTGTATATCTCTTAAATGTCAACATATACACGTCTGATTTAGTTTACGAAGATTTTACAATGCCGAGAACCTCGATCAGAGAGTAAAAAAGGCGTAAGGTTCACAATGGTGTAAAATTAAAATGGGATATTACGGGCTAGGATTCGAGTTACAGGAACAAGGGCCAAACCAACCACCCAAGAATGGAATCGTCGAGCGAAAACACTTGACAACCTCCTAGAAGCAGCTTTTCTTGCCACCAAAGCTTTCTCCATCAATTAGGAATCTGATGCCGTCACTAAACACATTCCTTAAATTTTAGCCATTTGTTGAGTGTTTTTTTTTATGCCTAATCCGCATATATATCACCATTGCCCTTGATTTTCTTGACTGTATATCTCTTAAATGTCAACATACACACGTGTGATTTAGTTTACGAAGATTTTTCAATGTCGAGAACCTCGATCAGAGAGAAAAAAAGGCGTAAGGTTCACAATGGTGTAAAATTAAAGTGGGATATACCGGGCTAGGATTCGAGTTACAGGAACAAGGGCCAAACCAACCACCCAAGAATGGAATCGTCGAGCGAAAACACTTGACAACCTCTTAGAAGCAGTTTTTCTTGCCACCAGAGCTTTCTCCATCAATTAGGAATCTGGTGCCAACACTAAACACATTCCTTAAATTGTAGCCATTTGTTGAGTGTTTTTTTTGGTGCCTAATCCGCATATATATCACCATTGCCCTTGATTTTCTTGACTGTATATCTCTTAAATGTCAACATATACATGTGTGATTTAGTTTACGAAGATTTTTCAATGCCGAGAACCTCGATCAGAGAGTAAAAAAGGCGTAAGGTTCACAATGGTGTAAAATTAAAATGGGATATTACGGGCTAGGATTCGAGTTACAGGAACAAGGGCCAAAACAACCACCCAAGAATGGAATCGTCGAGCGAAAACACTTGACAACCTCCTAGAAGCAGCTTTTCTTGCCACCAGAGCTTTCTCCATCAATTAGGAATCTGATGCCAACACTAAACACATTCCTTAAATTTTAGCCATTTGTTGAGTGTTTTTTTTGGTGCCTAATCCGCATATATATCACCATTGCCCTTGATTTTCTTGACTGTATATCTCTTAAATGCTAACATATACACGTGTGATTTAGTTTACGAAGATTTTTCAATGCCGAGAACCTCGATCAGAGAGTAAAAAAGGCGTGAGGTTCACAATGGTGTAAAATTAAAGTGGGATATACCGGGCTAGGATTCGAGTTAGAGGAACAAGGGCAAAACTAACCACCCAAGAATGGAATCGTCTAACGAAAACACTTGATAACCTCTTAGAAGCAGCTTTTCTTGCCACCAGACCTTTCTCCATCAATTAGGAATCTGATGCCGTCACTAAACACATTCCTTAAATTGTAGCCATTTGTTGAGTGTTTTTTTTTTGTGTGAAATCCGCATATATATCACCATTGCCCTTGATTTTCTTGACTGTATATCTCTTAAATGTCAACATATACACGTGTGGTTTAGTTTACGAAGATTTTACAATGCCGAGAACCTCGATCAGAGAGTAAAAAAGGCGTAAGGTTCACAATGGTGTAAAATTAAAATGGGATATTACGGGCTAGGATTCGAGTTACAGGAACAAGGGCCAAACCAACCACCCAAGAATGGAATCGTCGAGCGAAAACACTTGACGACCTCCTAGAAGCAGCTTTTCTTGCCACAACAGCTTTCTCCATCAATTAGGAATCTGATGCCAACACTAAACACATTCCTTAAATTTTAGCCATTTGTTGAGTGTTTTTTTTGGTGCCTAATCCGCATATATATCACCATTGCCCTTGATTTTCTTGACTATATATCTCTTAAATGTCAACATATACACGTGTGATTTAGTTTACGAAGATTTTTCAATGCCGAGAACCTCGATCAGAGAGTAAAAAAGGCGTAAGGTTCACAATGGTGTAAAATTAAAGTGGGATACACCGGGCTAGGATTCGAGTTAGAGGAACAAGGGCAAAACTAACCACCCAAGAATGGAATCGTCTAGCGAAAACACTTGACAACCTCCTAGAAGCAGCTTTTCTTGCCACCAGAGCTTTCTCCATCAATTAGGAATCTGATGCCAACACTAAACACATTCCTTAAATTTTAGCCATTTGATGAGTGTTTTTTTTGGTGCCTAATCCGCATATATATCACCATTGCCCTTGATTTTCTTGACTGTATATCTCTTAAATGTCAACATATACACGTGTGATTTAGTTTACGAAGATTTTTCAATGCCGAGAACCTCGATCAGAGAGTAAAAAAGGCGTAAGGTTCACAATGGTGTAAAATTAAAATGGGATATTACGGGCTAGGATTCGAGTTACAGGAACAAGGGCCAAACCAACCACCCAAGAATGGAATCGTCGAGCGAAAACACTTGACAACCTCCTAGAAGCAGCTTTTCTTGCCACCAGAGCTTTCTCCATCAATTAGGAATCTGATGCCAACACTAAACACATTCCTTAAATTTTAGCCATTTGATGAGTGTTTTTTTTGGTGCCTAATCCGCATATATATCACCATTGCCCTTGATTTTCTTGACTGTATATCTCTTAAATGTCAACATATACACGTGTGATTTAGTTTACGAAGATTTTTCAATGCCGAGAACCTCGATCAGAGAGTAAAAAAGGCGTAAGGTTCACAATGGTGTAAAATTAAAGTGGGATATACCGGACTAGGATTCGAGTTAGAGGAACAAGTGCAAAACTAACCACCCAAGAATGGAATCGTCTAGCGAAAACACTTGATAACCTCTTAGAAGCAGTTTTTCTTGCCACCAGACCTTTCTCCATCAATTAGGAATCTGATGCCGTCACTAAACACATTCCTTAAATTGTAGCCATTTGTTGAGTGTTTTTTTTGGTGTCTAATCCGCATATATATCACCATTGCCCTTGATTTTCTTGACTGTATATCTCTTAAATGTCAACATATACACGTGTGATTTAGTTTACGAAGATTTTTCGATGCCGAGAACCTCGATCAGAGAGTAAAAAAGGCGTAATGTTCACAATGGTGTTAAATTAAAATGGGATATACCGGGCTTGGATTCGAGTTACAGGAACAAGGGCCAAACCAACCACCCAAGAATGGAATCGTCGAGCGAAAACACTTGACAACCTCCTAGAAGCAGCTTTTCTTGCCACCAGACCTTTCTCCATCAATTAGGAATCTGATGCCGTCACTAAACACCTTCCTTAAATTGTAGCCATTTGTTGAGTATTTTTTTTGGTGTCTAATCCGCATATATATCACCATTGCCTTTGATTTTCTTGACTGTATATCTCTTAAATGTCAACATATACACGTGTGATTTAGTTTACGAAGAGTTTTCAATGCCGAGAACCTCGATCATGGAGTAAAAAAGGCGTAATGTTAACAATGGTGTAAAATTAAAATAGGATATATCGGGCTAGGATTCGAGTTACAGGAACAAGGGCCAAACCAACCACCCAAGAATGGTATCGTCGAGCGAAAACACTTGACAACCTCCTAGAAGCAGCTTTTCTTGCCACCAGACCTTTCTCCATCAATTAGGAATCTGATGCCGTCACTAAACACATTCCTTAAATTGTAGCCATTTGTTGAGTGTTTTTTTTTGTGTGAAATCCGCATATATATCACCATTGCCCTTGATTTTCTTGACTGTATATCTCTTAAATGTCAACATATACACGTGTGATTTAGTTTACGAAGATTTTACAATGCCGAGAACCTCGATCAGAGAGTAAAAAAGGCGTAAGGTTCACAATGGTGTAAAATTAAAATGGGATATTACGGGCTAGGATTCGAGTTACAGGAACAAGGGCCAAACCAACCACCCAAGAATGGAATCGTCGAGCGAAAACACTTGACAACCTCCTAGAAGCAGCTTTTCTTGCCACCAGAGCTTTCTCCATCAATTTGGAATCTGATGCCGTCACTAAACACATTCCTTAAATTTTAGCCATTTGTTGAGTGTTTTTTTTGGTGCCTAATCCGCATATATATCATCATTGCCCTTGATTTTCTTGACTGTATATCTCTTAAATGTCAACATACACACGTGTGATTTAGTTTACGAAGATTTTTCAATGCCGAGAACCTCGATCAGAGAGTAAAAAAGGCGTAAGGTTCACAATGGTGTAAAATTAAAGTGGGATATACCGGGCTAGGATTCGAGTTAGAGGAACAAGGGCAAAACTAACCACCCAAGAATGGAATCGTCGAGCGAAAACACTTGATAACCTCTTAGAAGCAGCTTTTCTTGCCACCAGACCTTTCTCCATCAATTAGGAATCTGATGCCGTCACTAAACACATTCCTTAAATTGTAGCCATTTGTTGTGTGTTTTTTTTTGTGTGAAATCCGCATATATATCACCATTGCCCTTGATTTTCTTGACTGTATATCTCTTAAATGTCAACATATACACGTGTGATTTAGTTTACGAAGATTTTACAATGCCGAGAACCTCGATCAGAGAGTAAAAAAGGCGTAAGATTCACAATGGTGTAAAATTAAAATGGGATATTACGGGCTTGGATTCGAGTTACAGGAACAAGGGCCAAACCAACCACCCAAGAATGGAATCGTCGAGCGAAAACACTTGACAACCTCCTAGAAGCAGCTTTTCTTGCCACCAGAGCTTTCTCCATCAATTAGGAATCTGATGCCAACACTAAACACATTCCTTAAATTTTAGCCATTTGTTGAGTGTTTTTTTTGGTGCCTAATCCGCATATATATCACCATTGCCCTTGATTTTCTTGACTGTATATATCTTAAATGTCAACATATACACGTGTGATTTAGTTTACGAAGATTTTTCAATGCCGAGAACCTCGAGCAGAGAGTAAAAAAGGCGTAAGGTTCACAATGGTGTAAAACCAAAGTGGGATATACCGGGCTAGGATTCGATTTAGAGGAACAAGGGCAAAACTAACCACCCAAGAATGGAATCGTCTAGCAAAAACACTTGATAACCTCTTAGAAGCAGCTTTTCTTGCCACTAGACCTTTCTCCATCAATTAGGAATCTGATGCCGTCACTAAACACATTCCTTAAATTGTAGCCATTTGTTGAGTGTTTTTTTTTGTGTGAAATCCGCATATATATCACCATTGCCCTTGATTTTCTTGACTGTATATCTCTTAAATGTCAACATATACACGTGTGATTTAGTTTACGAAGATTTTACAATGCCGAGAACCTCGATCAGAGAGTAAAAAAGGTGTAAGGTTCACAATGGTGTAAAATTAAAATGGGATATTACGGGCTAGGATTCGAGTTACAGGAACAAGGGCCAAACCAACCACCCAAGAATGGAATCGTCGAGCGAAAACACTTGACAACCTCCTAGAAGCAGCTTTTCTTGCCACCAGAGCTTTCTCCATCAATTAGGAATCTGATGCCAACACTAAACACATTCCTTAAATTTTAGCCATTTGATGAGTGTTTTTTTTGGTGCCTAATCCGCATATATATCACCATTGCCCTTGATTTTCTTGACTGTATATCTCTTAAATGTCAACATATACACGTGTGATTTAGTTTACGAAGATTTTTCAATGCCGAGAACCTCGATCAGAGAGTAAAAAAGGCGTAAGGTTCACAATGGTGTAAAATTAAAGTGGGATATACCGGACTAGGATTCGAGTTAGAGGAACAAGTGCAAATCTAACCACCCAAGAATGGAATCGTCTAGCGAAAACACTTGATAACCTCTTAGAAGCAGTTTTTCTTGCCACCAGACCTTTCTCCATCAATTAGGAATCTGATGCCGTCACTAAACACATTCCTTAAATTGTAGCCATTTGTTGAGTGTTTTTTTTGGTGTCTAATCCGCATATATATCACCATTGCCCTTGATTTTCTTGACTGTATATCTCTTAAATGTCAACATATACACGTGTGATTTAGTTTACGAAGATTTTTGAATGCCGAGAACCTCGATCAGAGAGTAAAAAAGGCGTAATGTTCACAATGGTGTTAAATTAAAATGGGATATACCGGGCTTGGATTCGAGTTACAGGAACAAGGGCTAAACCAACCACCCAAGAATGGAATTGTCGATCGAAAACACTTGACAACCTCCTAGAAGCAGCTTTTCTTGCCACCAGACCTTTCTCCATCAATTAGGAATCTGATGCCGTCACTAAACACCTTCCTTAAATTGTAGCCATTTGTTGAGTTTTTTTTTGGTGTCTAATCCGCATATATATCACCATTGCCCTTGATTTTCTTGACTGTATATCTCTTAAATGTCAACATATACACGTGTGATTTAGTTTACGAAGAGTTTTCAATGCCGAGAACCTCGAACATGGAGTAAAAAAGGCGTAATGTTAACAATGGTGTAAAATTAAAATAGGATATATCGGGCTAGGATTCGAGTTACAGGAACAAGGGCCAAACCAACCACCCAAGAATGGAATCGTCGAGCGAAAACACTTGACAACCTCCTAGAAGCAGCTTTTCTTGCCACCAGACGTTTCTCCATCAATTAGGAATCTGATGCCGTCACTAAACACATTCCTAAAATTGTAGCCGTTTGTTGAGTGTTTTTTTTTTGTGTCTAATCCGCATATATATCACCATTGCCCTTGATTTTCTAGACTGTTTATCTCTTAAATGTCAACATATACACGTGTGATTTTGTTTACGAAGATTTTTCCATGCCGAGAACCTCGATCAGAGAGTAAAAAAGGCGTAAGGTTCACAATGGTGTAAAATTAAAATGGGATATACCGGGCTAGGATTCGAGTTACAGGAACAAGGGCCAAACCAACAACCCAAGAATGGAATCGTCGAGCGAAAACAGTTGACAACCTCCTAGAAGAAGCTTTTCTTGCCACCAGACCTTTCTCCATCAATTAGGAATCTGATGCCGTCACTAAACACATTCCTTAAATTGTAACATTTGTTGAGTGTTTTTTTGTTGTCTAATCCGCATATATATCACCATTGCCCTTGATTTTCTTGAATGTATATCTCTTAAATGTCAACATATACACATGTGATTTAGTTTACGAAGATAATTCAATGCAGAGAACCTCGATCAGAGTGTAAAAAAGGCGTAAGGTTCACAATGGTGTAAAATTAAAATGGGATATACCGGGCTAGGATTCGAGTTACAGGAACAAGGGGCAAACGAATCACCCAAGAATGGAATCGTTAGTGAAAACACTTGACAACCTTCTAGAAGCAGCTTTTCTTGCCACCAGACCTTTCTCCATCAATTAGGAATCTGATGCTGTCAGTAAACACATTCCTTAAATTGTAGCCATTTGTTGAGTGTTTTTTTTTGTGTCTAATCCGCTTATATATCACCATTTCTCTTGATTTTCTTGACTGTATATCTCTTAAATGTCAACATATACACGTGTGATTTAGTTTACGAAGATTTTTCAATGCCGAGAACCTCGATCAGAGAGTAAAAAAGGCGTAAGGTCCACAATGGTGTAAAATTAAAATAGGATATACCGGGCTAGGATTCGAGTTACAGGAACAAGGGCCAAACCAACCACCTAAGAATGGAATCGTCGAACGAAACCCTTGACAACCTCCTAGAAGCAGCTTTTCTTGCCACCAGACCTTTCTCCATCAATTAGGAATCTGATGCCGTCACTAAACACATTCCTTAAATTGTAGCCATTTGTTGAGTATTTTTTTTGGTGTCTAATCCGCATATATATCACCATTGGCCTTGATTTTCTTGACTGTATATCTCTTAAATGTCAACATATACACATGTGATTTAGTTTACGAAGAGTTTTCAATGCCGAGAACCTCGACCATAGAGTAAAAAAGGCGTAATGTTCACAATGGTGTAAAATTAAAATAGGATATACCGGGCAAGGATTCGAGTTACAGGAACAAGGGCCAAACCAACCACCCAAGAATGGAATCGTCGAGCGAAACCCTTGACAACCTCCTAGAAGCAGCTTTTCTTGCCACCAGACCATTCTCCATCAATTAGGAATCTGATGCCGTCACTAAACACATTCCTTAAATTGTAGCCATTTGTTGAGTATTTTTTTTGGTGTCTAATCCGCATATATATCACCATTGCCCTTGATTTTCTTGACTGTATATCTCTTAAATGTCAACATATACACGTGTGATTTAGTTTACGAAGAGTTTTCAATGCCGAGAACCTCGATCATAGAGTAAAAAAGGCGTAATGTTCACAATGGTGTAAAATTAAAATAGGATATACCGGGCTAGGATTCCAGTTACAGGAACAAGGGCCAAACCAACCACCCAAGAATGGAATCGTCGAGCGAAAACACTTGACAACCTCCTAGAAGCAGCTTTTCTTGCCACTAGACGTTTCTCCATCAATTAGGAATCTGATGCCGTCACTAAACACATTCCTAAAATTGTAGCCATTTGTTGAGTGTTTTTTTTGGGTCTAATCCGCATATATATCACCATTGCCCTTGATTTTCTAGTCTGTTTATCTCTTAAATTTCAACATATACACGTGTGATTTAGTTTACGAAGATTTTTCAATGCCGAGAGCCTCGATCAGAGAGTAAAAAAGGCGTAAGGTTCACAATGGTGTAAAATTAAAATGGAATATACCGGGCTAGGATTCGAGTTACAGGAACAAGGGACAAACCAACAACCCAAGAATGGAATCGTCGAGCGAAAACACTTGACAACCTCATAGAAGAAGCTTTTCTTGCCACCAGACCTTTCTCCATCAATTAGGAATCTGATGCCGTCACTAAACACATTCCTTAAATTGTAACTTTTGTTGAGTGTTTTTTTTGTTGTCTAATCCGCATATATATCACCATTGCCCTTGATTTTCTTGAATGTATATCTCTTAAATGTCAACATATACACATGTGATTTAGTTTACGAAGATTATTCAATGCAGAGAACCTCGATCAGAGAGTAAAAAAGGCGTAAGCTTCACAATGGTGTAAAATTAAAATGGGATATACCGGGCTAGGATTCGAGTTACAGGAACAAGGGGCAAACGAACCACCCAAGAATGGAATCGTTGAGCAAAAACACTTGACAACCTTCTAGAAGCAGCTTTTCTTGCCAGCAGACTTTTCTCCATCAATTAGGAATCTGATGCTATCAGTAAACACATTCCTTAAATTGTAGCCATTTGTTGAGTGTTTTTTTTTGTGTCTAATCCGCATATATATCACCATTTCCCTTGATTTTCTTGACTGTATATCTCATAAATGTCAACATATACATGTGTGATTTAGTTTACGAAGATTTTTCAATGCCGAGAACCTCGATCAGAGAGTAAAAAAGGCGTAAGGTCCACAATGGTGTAAAATTAAAATAGGATATACCGGGTTAGGATTCGAGTTACAGGAACAAGGGCCAAACCAACCACCTAAGAATGGAATCGTCGAGCGAAACACTTGACAACCTCCTAGAAGCAGCTTTTCTTGCCACCAGACCTTTCTCCATCAATTAGAAATCTGATGCCGTCACTAAACACATTCCTTAAATTGTAGCCATTTGTTGAGTGTTGTTTTGGTGTCTAATCCGCATATATATCACCATTGCCCTTGATTTTCTTAACTGTATATCTCTTAAATGTCAACATATACACGTGTGATTTAGTTTACGAATATTTTTTAATGCCGAGAACCTCGATCAGAGTGTAAAAAATGCGTAAGGTTCACAATGGTGTAAAATTAAAGTGGGATATAACGGGCTACGATTCGTGTTACAGGAACAAGGGCCAAACCAACCACCCAAGAATGAAATCGTCGAGCGAAAACACTTGACAACCTCCTAGAAGCAGCTTTTCTTGCCACCAGACCTTTCTCAATCAATTAGGAATCTGATGCCGTCACTAAACACATTCCTTAAATGGTAACATTTGTTGAGTGTTTTTTTTGTTGTCTAATCCGCATATATATCACCATTGCCCTTGATTTTCTTGAATGTATATCTCTTAAATGTCAATATATACACATGTGCTTTAGTTTACGAAGATTATTCAATGCAGAGAACCTCGATCAGAGAGTAAAAAAGGCGTAAGGTTCACAATGGTGTAAAATTAAAATGGGATATACCGGCTAGGATTCGAGTTACAGGAACAAGGGGCAAACCAACCACCCAAGAATGGAATCGTTGAGCGAAAACACTTGACAACCTCCTAGAAGCAGCTTTTCTTGCCACCAGACCTTTCTACATCAATTAGGAATCTGATGCTGTCAGTAAACACATTCCTTAAATTGTAGCCATTTGTTGAGTGTTTTTTTTGGTGTCCAATCCGCATATATATCACCATTGGTCTTGATTTTCTTGACTGTATATCTCTTAATTGTCAAGATATACACGTGTGATTTTGTTTACGAAGATTTTTCAATGCCGAGAACCTCGATCAGAGAGTAAAAAAGGCGTAAGGTTCACAATGGTGTAAAATTAAAATGGGATATAACAGGCTAGGATTCGAGTTACAGGAACAAGGACCAAACCAACCACCAAAGAATGCAACCGTCAAGCGAAAACACTTGACCATCTCCTAGAAGCAGCTTTTCTTGCCACCAGACTTTTCTCCATCAATTAGGAATCTGATGCCGTCACTAAACACATTCCTTAAATTGTAGCCATTTGTTGAGTGTTTTTTTTGGTGTCTAATCCGCATATATATCACCATTGCCATTGATTTTCTTAACTGTATATCTCTTAAATGTCAACATATACACGTGTGATTTAGTTTACGAAGATTATTCAATGCTGAGAACCTCGATCAGAGAGTAAAAAAGGCGTAAGGTTCACAATGGTGTAAAATTAAAAGGGGATATACCGGGCTAGGATTCGAGTTACAGGAACAAGGGGCAAACCAACCACCCAAGAATGGAATCGTCGAGCGAAAACACTTGACAACCTCCTAGAAGCAGCTTTTCTTGCCACCAGACCTTTCTCCATCAATTAGGAATCTGATGCTGTCAGTTTACACATTCCTTAAATTGTAGCCAATTGTTGTGTGTTTTTTTTTTGTGTCTAATCCACATATATGTCACCATTGCTCTTGATTTTCTTGACTTTATATCTCTTAAATGTCAACATATACACGTGTGATTTAGTTTACGAAGATTTTTCAATGCCGAGAACCTCGATCAAAGAGCAAAAAAGGCGTAAGGTTCACAATGGTGTAAAATTAAAATGGGATATACCGGGCTAGGATTCGAGTTACAGGAACAAGGGTCAAACCAACCACCTAATAATGGAATCGTTGAGCGAAAACACTTGACAACCTCCTAGAAGAAGCTTTTCTTGCTACCAGACATTTCTCCATCAATTAGGAATTTGATGCCGTCACTAAACACATTCCTTAAATTGTAGCCATTTGTTGAGTGTTTTTTTTGGTGTCTAATCCGCATATATATCACCATTGCCCTTAATTTTCTTAACTTTATATCTCTTAAATGTCAACATATACACGTGTGATTTAGTTTACGAAGATTTTTCAATGCCGAGAACCTCGATCAGAGAGTAAAAAGGGCGTAAGGTTCACAATGGTGTAAAATTAAAATGGGATATACCGGGCTAGGATTCGAGTTACAGGAACAAGGGCCAAATCAACCACCCAAGAATGGAATCGTCGAGCGAAAACACTTGACAACCTCCTAGAAGCAGCTTTTCTTGCCACCAGACCTTTCTCCATCAATTAGGAATCTGATGCCGTCACTAAACACATTCCTTAAATTGTAACATTTGTTGAGTGTTTTTTTTGTTGTCTAATCCGCATATATATATCACCATTTCCCTTGATTTTCTTGAATGTATATCTCTTAAATGTCAACATATACACATGTGATTTAGTTTACGAAGATAATTCAATGCCGAGAACCTCGATCAGAGAGTAAAAAAGGCATAAGGTTCACAATGGTGTAAAATTAAAATGGGATATACCGGGCTAGGATTCGAGTTACATGAACAAGGGGCAAACCAACCACCCAAGAATGGAATCGTTGAGCGAAAACACTTGACAAACCTCCTAGAAGCAGCTTTTCTTGCCACCAGACCTTTCTCCATGAATTAGGAATCTGATGCCGTCAGTAAACACATTCCTTAAATTGTAGCCATATGTTGTATGTTTTTTTTTGGTGTCTAATCCGCATATATATCGCCATTGCTCTTGATTTTCTTGACTGTATATCTCTTAAATGTCAACATATACACGTGTGATTTAGTTTACAAAGATTTTTCAATGCCGAGAACCTCGATTAGGGAGTAAAAAAGGCGTAAGGTTCACAATGGTGTAAAATTAAAATGGGATATACCGGGCTAGGATTTGAGTTACAGGAACAAGGGCCAAACCAACCACCTAAGAATGGAATCGTCGAGCGAAAACACTTGACAACCTCCTAGAAGCAGCTTTTCTTGCCACCAGACCTTTCTCCATCAATTAGGAATCTGATGCCGTCACTAAACACATTCCTTAAATTGTCGCCATTTGTTGAGTGTTTTTTTTGGTGTCTAATCCGCATATATATCACCATTGCCCTTGATTTTCTTAACTGTATATCTCTTAAATGTCAACATATACACGTGTGATTTAGTTTACGAAGATTTTTCAATGCCGAGAACCTCGATCAAAGAGTAAAAAAGGCGTAAGGTTCACAATGGTGTAAAATTAAAATGGGATATACCGGGCTAGGATTCGAGTTACAGGAACAAGGGCCAAACCAACCACCCAAGAATGGAATCGTCGAGCGAAAAAACTTGACAACCTCATAGAAGCAGCTTTTCTTGCCACCAGACCTTTCTCCATCAATTAGGAATCTGATGCCGTCACTAAACACATTCCTTAAATTGTAACATTTGTTGAGTGTTTTTTTTGTTGTCTAATCCGCATATATATCACCTTTGCCCTTGATTTTCTTGAATGTATAACTCTTAAATGTCAACATATACACATGTGATTTAGTTTACGAAGATTATTCAATGCCGAGAACCTCGATCAGAGAGTAAAAAAGGCGTAAGGTTCACAATGGTGTAAAATTAAAATGGTATATATCGGGCTAGGATTCGAGTTACAGGAACAAGGGGCAAACCAACCACTCGAGAATGGAATCGTTGAGCGAAACACTTGACAACCTACTAGAAGCAGCTTTTCTTGCCACCAGATCTTTCTCCATCAGTTAGGAATCTGATGCTGTCAGTAAACACATTCCTTAAATTGTAGCCATTTGTTGAGTGTTTTTTTTGGTGTCTAATCCGCATATATATCACCATTGCTCTTGATTTTCTTGGCTGTATACCTCTTAAATGTCAACATATACACGTGTGATTTAGTTTACAAAGATTTTTCAATGCCGAGAACCTCGATCAGAGAGTAAAAAAGGCGTAAGGTTCACTATGGTGTAAAATTAAAATGGAATATACCGGGCTAGGATTCGAGTTACAGGAACAAGGGCCAAACCAACCACCCAAGAATGGAATCGTCGAGCGAAAACACTTGACGACCTCCTAGAAGCAGCTTTTCTTCCCACCAGACCTTTCTCCATCAATTAGGAATCTGATGCCGTCACTAAACACATTCCTTAAATTGTAACATTTGTTGAGTGTTTTTTTTCGTTGTCTAATACGCATATATATCACCATTGCCCTTGATTTTCTTGAATGTATATCTCTTAAATGTCAACATATACACATGTGATTTAGTTTACGAAGATTATTCAATGCCGAGAACCTCGATCAGAGAGTAAAAAAGTTGTAAGGTTCACAATGGTGTAAAATTAAAATGGCATATACCGGGCTAGGATTCGAGTTACAGGAACAAGGGGCAAACCAACCACCCAAGAATGGAATCGTCGAGCGAAAAAACTTGACAACCTCATAGAAGTAGCTTTTCTTGCCACCAGACCTTTCTCCATCAATTAGGAATCTGATGCCGTCACTAAACACATTCCTTAAATTGTAACATTTGTTGAGTGTTTTTTTTTGTTGTCTAATCCGCATATATATCACCTTTGCCCTTGCTTTTCTTGAATGTATAACTCTTACATGTCGACATATACACATGTGATTTAGTTTACCAAGATTATTCAATGCCGAGAACCTCGATCAGAGAGTAAAAAAGGCGTAAGGTTCACAATGGTGTAAAATTAAAATGGGATATACCGGGCTAGGATTCGAGTTACAGGAACAAGGGGCAAACCAACCACTCAAGAATGGAATCGTTGAGCGAAACACTTGACAACCTCTTAGAAGCAGCTTTTCTTGCCACCAGATCTTTCTCCATCAGTTAGGAATCTGATGCTGTCAGTAAACACATTCCTTAAATTGTAGCCATTTGTTGAGTGTTTTTTTTGGTGTCTAATCCACATATATATCACCATTGCCCATGATTTTCTTAACTGTATATTTCTTAAATGTCAACATATACACGTGTGATTTAGTTTACGAAGATTTTTCAATGCCGAGAACCTCGATCAAAGAGTAAAAAAGGCGTAAGATTCACAATGGTGTAAAATTAAAACGGGATATACCGGGCTAGGATTCGAGTTACAGGAACAAGGGGCAAACCAACCACTCAAGAATGGAATCGTTGAGCGAAACACTTGACAACCTCCTAGAAGCAGCTGTTCTTGCCACCAGATCTTTCTCCATCAGTTAGGAATCTGATGCTGTCAGTAAACACATTCCTTAAATTGTAGCCATTTGTTGAGTGTTTTTTTTGGTGTCTAATCCGCATATATATCACCATTGCTCTTGATTTTCTTGGCTGTATACCTCTTAAATGTCAACATATACACGTGTGATTTAGTTTACAAAGATTTTTCAATGCCGAGAACCTCAATCAGAGAGTAAAAAAGGCGTAAGGTTCACAATGGTGTAAAATTAAAATGGGATATACCGGGCTAGGATTCGAGTTACAGGAACAAGGGCCAAACCAACCACCTAAGAACGGAATCGTCGACCGAAAACACTTGACAACCTCCTAGATGCAGCTTTTCTTGCCACCAGACCTTTTTCCATCAATTACGAATCTGATGCCGTCACTAAACACATTCCTTAAATTGTAAACATCTGTTGAGTGTTTTTTTTTGGTGTCTAATCCGCATATATATCACCATTGCCCTTGATTTTCTTAACTGTATATCTCTTAAATGTCAACATATACACGTGTGATTTAGTTTACGAAGATTTTTCAATGCCGAGAACCTCGATCAGAGAGTAAAAAAGGCGTAAGGTTCACAATGGTGTAAAATTAAAATGGGATATACCGGGCTAGGATTCGAGTTACAGGAACAAGGGCAAAACCAACCACCCAAGAATGGAATCGTCGAGCGAAAACACTTGACGACCTCCTAGAAGCAGCTTTTCTTCCCACCAGACCTTTCTCCATCAATTAGGAATCTGATGCCGTCACTAAACACATTCCTTAAATTGTAACATTTGTTGAGTGTTTTTTTTCGTTGTCTAATCCGCATATATTTCACCATTGCCCTTGATTTTCTTGGATGTATATCTCTTAAATGTCAACATATACACATGTGATTTAGTTTACAAAGATTATTCAATGCCGAGAACCTCGATCAGAGAGTAAAAAACTTGTAAGGTTCACAATGGTGTAAAATTAAAATGGGATATACCGGGCTAGGATTCGTGTTACAGGAACAAGGGGCAAACCAACCACCCAAGAATGGAATCGTCGAGCGAAAAAACTTGACAACCTCATAGAAGCAGCTTTTCTTGCCACCAGACCTTTCTCCATCAATTAGGAATCTGATGCCGTCACTAAACACATTCCTTAAATTGTAACATTTGTTGAGTGTTTTTTTTTGTTGTCTAATCCGCATATATATCACCTTTGCCCTTGTTTTTCTTGAATGTATAACTCTTAAATGTCAACATATACACATGTGATTTAGTTTACGAAGATTATTCAATGCCGAGAACCTCGATCAGAGAGTAAAAAAGGCGTAAAGTTCACAATGGTGTAAAATTAAAATGGGATATACCGGGCTAGGATTCGAGTTACAAGAACAAGGGGCAAACCAACCACTCAAGAATGGAATCGTTGAGCGAAACACTTGACAACCTCCTAGAAGCAGCTTTTCTTGCCACCAGATCTTTCTCCATCAGTTAGGAATCTGATGCTGTCAGTAAACACATTCCTTAAATTGTAGCCATTTGTTGAGTGTTTTTTTTGGTGTCTAATCCGCATATATATCACCATTGCCCTTGATTTTCTTAACTGTATATCTCTTAAATGTCAACATATACACGTGTGATTTAGTTTACGAAGATTTTTCAATGCCGAGAACCTCGATCAAAGAGTAAAAAAGGCGTAAGATTCACAATGGTGTAAAATTAAAATGGGATATACCGGGCTAGGATTCGAGTTACAGGAACAAGGGCCAAACCAACCACCCAAGAATGGAATCGTCGAGCGAAAAAACTTGACAACCTCATAGAAGCAGCTTTTCTTGCCACGAGACCTTTCTCCATCAATTAGGAATCTGATGCCGTCACTAAACACATTCCTTAAATTGTAACATTTGTTGAGTGTTTTTTTTGTTGTCTAATCCGCATATATATCACCTTTGCCCTTGATTTTCTTGAATGTATAACTCTTAAATGTCAACATATACACATGTGATTTAGTTTACGAAGATTATTCAATGCCGAGAACCTCGATCAGAGAGTAATAAAGGCGTAAGGTTCACAATGGTGTAAAATTAAAATGGGATATACCGGGCTAGGATTCGAGTTACAGGAACAAGGGGCAAACCAACCACTCAAGAATGGAATCGTTGAGCGAAACACTTGACAACCTCCTAGAAGCAGCTTTTCTTGCCACCAGATCTTTCTCCATCAGTTAGGAATCTGATGCTGTCAGTAAACACATTCCTTAAATTGTAGCCATTTGTTGAGTGTTTTTTTTGGTGTCTAATCCGCATATATATCACCATTGCTCTTGATTTTCTTGGCTGTATACCTCTTAAATGTCAACGTATACACGTGTGATTTAGTTTACGAAGATTTTTCAATGCCGAGAACCTCGATCAAAGAGTAAAAAAGGCGTAAGATTCACAATGGTGTAAAATTAAAATGGGATATACCGGGCTAGGATTTGAGTTACAGGAACAAGGGCAAAACCAACCACCCAAGAATGGAATCGTCGAGCGAAAACACTTGACAACCTCCTAGAAGCAGCTTTTCTTCCCACCAGACCTTTCTCCATCAATTAGGAATCTGATGCCGTCACTAAACACATTCCTTAAATTGTAACATTTGTTGAGTGTTTTTTTTTGTTGTCTAATCCGCATATATATCACCATTGCCCTTGATTTTCTTGAATGTATATCTCTTAAATGTCAACATATACACATGTGATTTAGTTTACGAAGATTATTCAATGCCGAGAACCTCGATCAGAGAGTAATAAAGGCGTAAGATTCACAATGGTGTAAAATTAAAATGGGATATACCGGGCTAGGATTTGAGTTACAGGAAAAAGGGGCAAACCAACCACCCATGAATGGAATCGTTGAGCGAAAACACTTGACAACCTCCTAGAGGCAGCTTTTCTTGCCACCAGACCTTTCTCCATCAATTAGAAATCTGATGCTGTCAGTAAACACATTCCTTAAATTTTAGCCATTTGTTGAGTGTTTTTTTTTGGTGTCTAATCCGCATATATATCACCATTGCTCTTGTTTTTCTTGACTGTATATCTCTTAAATGTCAACATATACACGTGTGATTTAGTTTACGAAGACTTTTCAATGCCGAGAACCTCGATCCGAGTGTAAAAAAGGCGTAAGTTTCACAATGGTGTAAAATTAAAATGGGATATACCGGGCTAGGATTCGAGTTACAGGAACAAGGGCCAAACAAACCACCCAAGAATGGAATCGTCGAGCGAAAACACTTGACAACCTCCTATAAGCAGCTTTTCTTGCCACCAGGCCTTTCTCCATCAATTAGGAATATGATGCCGTCACTAAACAAATTCCGTAAATTGTAGCCATTTGTTGAGTGTTTTTTTTTGTGTCTATTCCGCATATATATCACCATTGCCCGTGATTTTCTTGACTGTATATCTCTTAAATGTCAACATATACACGTGTGATTTAGTTTACGAAGATTTTTCAATGCCAAGAACCTCGATCAGAGAGTAAAAAAGGCGTAAGGTTCACAATGGTGTAAAATTAAAATGGGATATACCGGGCTAGGATTCGAGTTACAGGAACAATGGCCAAACCAACCACCCAAGAATGGAATCGTCGAGCGAAAACACTTGACAACCTCCTAGAAGCAGCTTTTCTTGCCACCAGACCTTTCTCCATCAATTAGGAATCTGATGCCATCACCAAACAAATTCCTTAAATTGTAGCCATTTGTTGAGTGTTTTTTTTTGTGTCTATTCCGCATATATATCACCATTGCCCTTGATTTTCTTGACTGTATATCTCTTAAATGTCAACATATACACGTGTGATTTAGTTTACGAAGGTTTTTCAATGCCAAGAACCTCGATCAGAGCGTAAAAAGGGCGTAAGGTTCACAATGGTGTAAAATTAAAATGGGATATATCGGGCTAGGATTCGAGTAACAGGAACAAGGGCCAAACCAACCACCCAAGAATGGAATCGTCGAGAGAAAACACTTGACAAACTCCTAGAAGCAGCTTTTCTTGCCACCAGACCTTTCTCCATCAACTAGAAATCTGATGCCGTCACTAAACACATTCCTTAAATTGTAGCATTTGTTGAGTGTTTTTCTTGTTGTCTAATCCGCATATATATCACTATTGCCCTTGATTTTCTTGACTGTATATCTCTTAAATGACAACATATACACGTGTGATTTGGTTTACGAAGATTTTTCAATGCCGAGAATCTCGATCTGAGAGTAAAAAAGGCGTAAGGTTCACAATGGTGTAAAATTAAAATGGGATATACCTGGCTAGGATTCGAGTTATAGGAACAAGGGCCAAACCAACCACCCAAGTATGGAATCGTCGAGCGAAAACACTTGACAACCTCCTAGAGGCAGCTTTTCTTGCCACCAGACCTGTCTCCATCAATTAGGAATCTGATGCCGTCACTAAACACATTCCTTAAATTGTAGCCATTTGTTAAGTGTTTTTTTTTTGGTGTCTAATCCACAAATATATCACCATTGCCCTTGATTTTCTTGACTGTATATCTCTTAAATGTCAACATACACATGTGTGATTTAGTTTACGAAGATTTTTCAATGCCGAGAACCTCGATTAGAGAGTAAAAAAGGCGTAAGGTTCACAATGGTGTAAAATTAAAATGGGATATACCGGGCTAGGATTCGAGTTACATGAACAAGGGCCAAACCAACAACCCAAGAATGGAATCGTCGAGCGAAAACACTTGACAACCTCCAAGAAGCAGCTTTTCTTGCCACCAGACCTTTCTCCATCAATTAGGAATCCGATGCCGCCACTAAACATATTCCTTAAATTGTAGCCATTTGTTGAGTGTTTTTTTTTGTGTCTAATCCGCATATATATCACCATTGCCCTTAATTTTCTTGACTGTATATATTTTAAATGTCAACATATACACGTGTGATTTAGTTTACGAAGATTTTTCAATGCCGAGAACCTCGATCAAAGAGTAAAAAAGGCGTAAGGTTCACAATGGTGTAAAATTAAAATGGGATATACCGGGATAGGATTCGAGTTACAGGAACAAGGGCCAAACCAACCACCCAAGAATGGAATCGTCGAGCGAAAACACTTGACAACCTCCTAGAAGCAGCTTTTCTTGCCACTAGACCTGTCTCCGTCAATTAGGAATCTGATGTCGTCACTAAACACATTCCTTAAATTGTAGCCATTGGTTGAGTGTTTTTTTTGGTGTCTAATCCGCATATATATCACCATTGCACTTGATTTTCTTGACTGTATATCTCTTAAATGTCAACATATACATGTGTGATTTAGTTTACGAAGATTTTTCAATGCCGAGAACCTCGATCAGAGAGTAAAAAAGGCATAAGGTACACAATGGTGTAAAATTAAAATGGGATATACCGGGCTAGGATTCGAGTTACAGGAACAAGGGCCAAACCAACAACCCAAGAATGGAATCTTCGAGCGAAAACACTTGACAACCTCCAAGAAGCAGCTTTTCTTTCCACCAGACCTTTCTCTATCAATTAGGAATCCGATGCCGCCACTAAACATATTCCTTAAATTGTAGCCATTTGTTGAGTGTTTTTTTTTTGTCTAATCCGCATATATATCACTATTGCCCTTAATTTTCTTGACTGTATATATTTTAAATGTCAACATATACACGTGTGATTTAGATTACGAAGATTTTTTAATGCCGAGAACATCGATCAGAGACAAAAAAACGCGTAAGGTTCACAATGGTGTAAAATTAAAAAGGGATATACCGGGCTAGGATTCGAGTTACAGGAACAAGGGCCAAACAAACCACCTAAGAATGGAATCGTCGAGCGAAAACACTTGACAACCTCCTAGAGCAGCTTTTCTTGCCACCAGACCTTTCTCCCTCAATTAGGAATCTGATGTCGTCACTAAACACATTCCTTAAATTATAGCCATTTGTGGAGTGTTTTTTTTTTGGTGTCTAATCCGCATATATATCACCATTGCCCTTGATTTTCTTGACTGTATATCTCTTAAATGTCAACATATACACGTGTGATTTAGTTTACGAAGATTTTTCAATGCCGAGAACCTCGATCAGAGAGTAAAAAAGGCGTAAAGTTCACAATGGTGTAAAATTAAAATGGGATATACTGGGCTAGGATTCGAGTTACAGGATCAAGGGCCAAACAAACAACCCAAGAATGGAATCGTTGAGCGAAAACACTTAACAACCTCCTAGAAGCAGCTTTTCTTGCCACCAGACCTTTCTCCATCAATTAGGAATCTGATGCCGTCACTAAACACATTCCTTAAATTGTAGCCATTTGTTGAGTGTTTTTTTTGGTGTGAAATCCGCATATATATCACCATTGCCCCTAATTTTCTTGACTCTATATCTCTTAGATGTCAACATATACACGTGTGATTTAGTTTACGAAGATTTTTCAATGCCGAGAACCTCGATCAGAGAGTAAAAAAGGCGTAAGGTTCACAATGGTGTAAAATTAAATTGGGATATACCGGGCTAGTATTCGAGTTACAGGAACAAAGGCCAAACCAACCACCCAAGAATGGAATCGTCGAGCGAAAACACTTGACAACCACCTAGAAGCAGCTTTTCTTGCCACCAGACCTTTCTCCGTCAATTAGGAATATGATGGCGTCACTAAACACATTCCTTAAATTATAGCCATTAGTTGAGTGTTTTTTTTGGTGTCTAATCCGCATATATATCACCATTGTCGTTGATTTTCGTGACTGTATATCTCTTAAATGTCAACATATACACGTGTGATTTAGTTTACGAAGATTTTTCAATGCCGAGAACCTCGATCAGAGAGTAAAAAGGCGTAAGGTTCACAATGTTGTAAAATTAAAATGGGATATACCGGGCTAGGATTTGAGTTACAGAAACAAGGGCCAAACCAACCACCCAAGAATGGAATCGTCGAGCGAAAACATTTGACAACCTCCTAGAAGCAGCTTTTCTTGCCACCAGACCTTTCTCCATCAATTAGGAATCTGATGCCGTCACTATACACATTCCTTAAATTGTAGCCATTTGTTGAGTGTTTTTTTTTTGTGTCTAATCCGCATATATATCACCATTGCCCTTGATTTTCTTGACTGTATATCTCTTAAATGTCAACATATACACGTGTGATTTAGTTTACGAAGATTTTTCAATGTCGAGAACCTCGATCAGAGAGTAAAAAAGGCGTAATGTTCACAATGGTGTAAAATTAAAATGGAATATACCGGGCTAGGATTTGAGTTACAGGAACAAGGGCCAAATCAACCACCCAAGGATGGAATCGTCAAGCGAAAACACTTGACAACCTCCTAGAAGCAGCTTTTCTTGCCACCAGACCTTTCTCCATCAATTAGGAATCTGATGCCGTCACTAAACACATTCCTTAAATTGTAGCCAGTTGTTGAGTGTTTTTTTTGGTGTCTAATCCGCATATGTATCACCATTGCCCTTGATTTTCTTGACTGTATATCTCTTAAATGTCAACATATACATGTGTGATTTAGTTTACAAAGATTTTTCAATGCCGAGAACCTCGATCAGAGAGTAAAAAAGGAGTAAGGTTCACAATGGTGTAAAATTAAAATGGGATATACCGGGCTAGGATTTGAGCTACAGGAACAAGGGCCAAACCAACCACTCAAGAATGGAGTCGTCGAGCGAAAACACTTGACAACCTCCTAGAAGCAGTTTTTCTTGCCACTAGACCTTTTTCCATCAATTAGGAATCTGATGCCGTCACTATACACATTCCTCAAATTGTAGCCATTTGTTGGGTGTTTTTTTTTTTGGTGTCTAATCTGCATATATATCACCATTACCCTTGATTTTCTTGATTGTATATCTCTTAAATGTCAACATATACACGTGTGATTTAGTTTACGAAGATTTTTCAATGTCGAGAACCTCGATGAGAGAGTAAAAAAGGCGTAATGTTCACAATAGTGTAAAATTAAAATGGAATATACCGGGCTAGGATTCCAGTTACAGGAACAAGGGCCAAACCAACCACCCAAGAATGGAATCGTCAAGCGAAAACACTTGACAACCTCCTAGAAGCTGCTTTTCTTGCCACCAGACCTTTCTCCATCAATTAGGAATCTGATGCCGCCACTAAACACATTCCTTAAATTGTAGCCATTTGTTGAGTGTTTTTTTTGTCTAATCCGCATATATATCACCATTGCCCTTGATTTTCTTGACTGTATATCTCTTAAATGTCAACATATACACGTGTGATTTAGTTTACAAAGATTTTTCAATGCCGAGAACCTCGATCAGAGAGTAAAAAGGCGTAAGGTTCACAATGTTGTAAAATTAAAATGGGATATACCGGGCTAGGATTTGAGTTACAGGAACAAGGGTCAAACCAACCACCCAAGAATGGAATCGTCGAGCGAAAACACTTGACAACCTCCTAGAAGCAGCTTTTCTTGCCACCAGACATTTCTCCATCAATTAGGAATCTGATGCCGTCACTAAACACATTCCTTAAGTTGTAGCCATTTGGTGAGTGTTTTTTTTGGTGTCTAATCCGCATATATATCACCATTGCCATTGATTTTCTTGACTGTATATCTCTTAAATGTCAACATATACACGTGTGATTAAGTTTACAAAGATTTTTCAATGCCGAGAACCTCGATCAGAGAGTAAAAAAGGCGTAAGGTTCACAATGGTATAAAATTAAAATGGGATATATCGGGCTGGAATTCGAGTTACTGGAACAAGGGCCAAACCGACCACCCAAAAATGGAATCGTCGAGCGAAATCACTTGACAACCTCCTAGAAGCAGCTTTTCTTGCCACCAGATCTTTCTCCATCAATCAGAAATCTGATGCCGTCACTAAACACATTCCATAAATTGTAGCATTTGTTGAGTGTTTTTTTTGGTGTCTAATCCGCATATATATCACCATTGTCCTTGATTTTCTTGACTGTATATCTCTTAAATGTCGACATATACACGTGTGATTTAGTTTACGAAGATTTTTCAATGCCGAGAACCTCGATCAGAGCGTAAAAAGGCGTAAGGTTCACAATGTTGTAAAATTAAAATGGGATATACCGGGATAGGATTTGAGTTACAGAAACAAGGGCCAAACCAACCACCCAAGAATGGAATCGTCGAGCGAAAACACTTGACAACCTCTTAGAAGCAGCTTTTCTTGCCACCAGACATTTCTCCATCAATTAGGAATCTGATGCCGTCACTAAACACATTCCTTAAGTTGTAGCCATTTGGTGAGTGTTTTTTTTTTTTTGGTGTCTAATCCGCATATATATCACCATTGCCATTGATTTTCTTGACTGTATATCTCTTAAATGTCAACATATACACGTGTGATTAAGTTTACAAAGATTTTTCAATGCCGAGAACCTCGATCAGTGTGACAACCCGAGTTTTTCCTACTCGACTTAACCAAGTACTTGTTGCGGAGGATTGTTGTTATATTTATGAGTGGATACTTAATATGTTTAGTACGAAACAAAAATGGAATTATGTTGATATATGTTCTCAATATTCATAATATGTTTGAGTGTAATGTGATTTAAATGTGTAATCTTTGCTAAGCATCCGAAAACACCCCCACTCGAAATCTCTCTTCTAACGAAAACACTCTTGTTTTTGTCCAACATGTAGCCTGCGAAATCTAGTGGGCTTTAGGCCCAGTAGTGGACTAGTTATGTATTATTTCCAACCCTTACGTGAAATATAATTAACAAACCCTAGACCCTCCTTTTAAACAAACGACGGCAGCAAACAACGAGGTATCATCTCTGTTGGTCGGGTGTTCCTTGGGTATTCGCCATGCACCATTCTTACGCGAAATCATCATCTCTTGGTTAGTAGATTATAGTTCTGTATCTCCTGATTATTGTTCTTAGTTATGTGTGGAGGGTTTAACATGATTGAATGCATATGTGTGATGATGGTTGATACTAAATGATTTCTTTAACAACTGATAGAATGGATCTAGTGATGAGATAATATCATGATTTTATGTAAACATTGTTACCGATCTAGGGTTCAACAGTTTGTGTAATTGAAATTATGTAACCTTGCTACTGTTGATTTGATAATTGTGATGGTTTTAGACCTGCACATCGATCTGTACATTGTATGCGTTCCTGCTTCTATTAAAGATCATGCATGGTATATGATGGTTTAGGGTGCATGCTTAACATTAAGAATTCTGTTGATTTTTGAATGATGACAAGTCACATGTGATGATATTGATTCTTGTTAAAAGTCTGTTGTAATGATTATGTATAATAAGTAAAAGTTTGTGTAAATAACCATGATCAAAGATAGTGTGAGATAATGTTTGCATATGGTTGGCTGCGATTGTGGGGTTCAAGGTTGTCAGATCATCATTTAGTCTACTAAATTCGATAAATTGCATGTGAAAGGTATTGGGTGGATTGCATGTGTATATCATAAATAGTAGACAAGTGTTATATGATAGGGATGTTTAATAAAGGACTGATGATTTAATAAATCTGTTTGAATACATGATTGTTGCAGCAGTTGCGATCAATAGACAATCATTAGGGTTCCTATATTCATAACTGTTGTTGATGATGATTGAAGGACCCAACGAAAACACCCCAGGTGATTTCGCCCAAGGTGTTTTCGGCCCATATAAGGATTTCGGTCCTGTTAGTTTATTTAACCCAGTTAGATTATTAACTTTGTTAAGACAGGTATGTAACTCTGTTAAACGTATAACACTATTTAATATGTTAACACTGTTAACACGTTAACCCCGTTAAGTAAGTAACTTTACTAGTTTGTTAACCAGGTTAATTAATTAACATGTTAGATAATATTTCCTGTTATGCTTGTTAATTCTGGAAGCTTGTTATCTTTGCTTAATACATTAACCTGGTTAAGTCTGTTAACCCCATCAAGCATGCTATCTGATTAACCATGTTAGATATTACTAATAACTCAGTTATATGGAGTCAGACTGTGTGAACATGAACCAACTGTTATGTGCTACTTGATGAGAAATGCATAAACACACTATGTGACATAAATGGCATGTGAAACCTTACAAACATGTACTGACTGAACGTACATGCATAAATATAGGACTTGACTGATAAATGTGAGCACTTAACTTAGCATACCGAGCAAACCAAGGTGAGTTCACACCCTTACTAAGGCATGGGATTCCCAGGGTTTGGGGAATGGGATGGAAGGAATAAGGTTGAATAGATTCGTACATACACTGACACTAGACTACCATACCATTGTCCTCGGTTGTGCAGGACACATACGTAAAACCTACGTATACTTATGCTACTCGCTATCCTCGGTTGTGAAGGATACTCACGTAAAACCTACGTGAACTTATACTCACTACTGCCTCGGTTGTGTCAGGCACTTACGTAAAACCTACGTAAACCCCCGCGTACCGCTGTCCTCGGTTGTGAAGGACACTTACGTAAAGCCTACGTAAACTTTGTACGTACTACTGTTCTCGGTTGTGAAGAACACTTATGGTTACAAATAGTCTAGTGTATATGCAAACATGGGAAGCCCCCACTAATAGAACATACTATCGGCCTAGTAGCGCCACATGTTACGAAACAAACTTACTATTACGAACTTACTTACTGTGAACTCGCTCAACTAGTTGTTGACTCTCTGCTGCATGCCTTGCAGGACCTTAGGTACATATGAAGCTTGCACAGGGAGGAGCAGGTCGTTGTGGACATGGACCGAGAATGCCATGTTAAATATTTTAACATTTGAACTTATGATTTACTTTGGGTTTACATACTTATGCTTCCGCTACACACTTGTTTATGTTTGGTTTTGCAAACACCTATCATATTGATGAATGACTTTTACTATTTACTTATATGTTCAATATGATTGGTGGCTTGATCCTGGTCAGTCACGCCTCCAAGCGGTGATACTCCGCGTGTGGATTTTGGGGGTGTGACAGATTGGTATCAGAGCCATTAGTTATAGAGAACTCGGTTTTAATAAGGGGAAAACGATTTTGTTAAAACCAGACTATAACCAGAACAGTGCTCTCAACGATCCACAACGACGCTTCGCTCCACGTGCAAGGCTCAACATCATAGGTACTACTATTCATGTTACTTTACCCACTTGCTAGAATTACATAGAACTTTGCTCGTGGTATGCTTAGATTACAGAACCTACTATATGTTACTGCTTGAGAATACTTGTGTGCTCACTCTCTTCGCACTATTCGCGAACCTCTCACCGACATGTTCTCCTTGATGTCAAGATCATGAGTGGACGCGTTAACCTAACTCAAGCCCAGTTGGCGGCTTCGATCACTGAACAAGTTACTGCAGCACTCGCAGCTGCCCAGGCAGGAGGTGTAACCTGCCATCACCACTTACTCTAGGATCTTTAGATCCTACTCTCGTAACTCAACACTTGTGCTTAATTTTGATTACTCTAACGCACACGACAAGTCAACACGCTCAGCCACCTGTATGCACATACAAGACTTTTATGGACTGTCGTCCTACTACTTTCAGCGACACTGAAGGAGCTGTTGGACTCCTCCATTAGTTCGAGGAACTCGAATTGGTCTTCGAGTGTGTGAATGACCCGAGGCTCGTAAGGTGAAATATGCCACTGATACTCTCGAAGGCACTGCGTTGACTTGGTGGAACGCGCAAGTTCAGATGCTGGGGCTGGCGGCTGCTAATGCCACCCCATGGAATGATGTTAATGAACTGATCAAACGTGAATACAGCAGTTATGATGCCATCCACAAGCTGGAAGTGGAGTCCTTTAACATGAAGATGACGGGGTCAGAGATAGAAGCGTACACGAAACGATCCAACAAACTGGCAATTTTGTGTCCAACTATGGTGGATCCTCCCATCAAGAGCATTGAGCTGTACCTCAAAGGATTAGTACCAGAAATTCAAAGCCATGTGATGACTGCTAATCTTGCTACTATTCAAGATGTTACTCATCTTGCTCATCGTCTCACAGACCAGGCAGTGGAACAGAACAAGCTGCCTAGACGTATTGGTACTACTACTACTACTACTTCTGCTATTCCCAGTGACAACAAATGAAAGTGGGATGGAACCTCTAGCAAGGGTTCGACTATGATTCCATCCCAGGCACAGCAGTGAAAGATCGATGACAACCAAAGTCCTGGTCAGCAACCTTTTAGTAGTCAAGGGCAGGGTGGATACAGGGGAAACCACCCTAAGTGCAAACGATGTAACTTGCACCACAGCGGGCAGTGCAACCGAAATCATTGTCATTGATGCGACAAGCTTGGTCATGGAGCCAAAGATGGTAGAAACTCACGTCCTGCAAGTCAGAACCAACAACAACAGACACAAGATCTATAGAATCAGCAGCAACAGCAGGGTAACAAGGGATGTTATCAGTGTGGTGCTGAATGTCACTTCAAGAGACACTGCCCACGGTTGAACCAGAACCACAACCACAACCAAGGAAACGGGAACTAGGGAAGACAACAACGGGGGTAATAACGACGGCAATGGTGCCAGGGGTCGAGTGTTCGTGATTGGTCAGGGTGATACTAGGAATGACCTCAGCGTTGCGATGGTTCCGACATCGTCATTGGTATGGATTGGTTATCCCGACAGCAAGCAGAAATCCTATGCAAGGAGAAGATCATTCGTATTCCTCGTTCTGGTAAAGAACCCCTCGAAGTTCAAGGCGACAGGAGCGGTGTCGTGAATGGCATCATTTCCTTCCTGAAGGCTCAGGAGTGTTTACGAAAGGGCCACACAGCTGTTTTAGCACTCGTTACTGATACATCGAAGAAAGAGAAAAAGATTGAGGATATTCCAGTAGTACGCGATTTTCCTCAAGTGTTTCCTGAAGAGTTACCTGGGTTACCGCCTCATCGTCAGGTCAAATTTCAGATCGAACTAGCTCCAGGAGCAGCACCCATAGCTCGAGCACCTTATCGCTTAGCTCCAACCGAACTGGAAGAACTGTCTAAGCAACTGCAAGAACTCTTGGAAAAGGGTTTCATACGTCCTAGCTCTTCGCCCTGGGGAGCTCCAGTACTATTTGTAAAGAAGAAGGATGGTACCTTCCGCATGTGTATAGACTACCGCGAATTGAACAAGGTGACTGTGAAGAATCGCTATCCTCTTCCACGCATCGACGACTTATTCGACCAGTTGCAAGGGTCGAGCTATTACTCGAAGATTGATCTAAGGTCAGGGTATCATCAACTGAGAGTCCGGGATGAGGACGTCTCCAAAACAGCGTTCAGAACACGCTACGGTTACTACGAGTTTTTGGTCATGCCATTCGGGCTAACGAACGCGCCTGCGGTTTTCATGGATCTTATGAACAGGGTGTGCAAACCTTATCTTGACAAGTTCGTCATTGTTTTCATCGACGACATCCTGATCTACTCGAAGAATCAGGAGGAACACGAGCATCACTTACGACTTATTTTGGAATTTCTACGAACGGAACAGCTATATGCTAAGTTTTCCAAATGTGACTTCTGGCTTCGTGAAGTCCACTTTCTAGGCCACGTGGTAAACAAGGATGGAATTCATGTTGATCCATCCAAGGTAGATTCGAACAAGAACTGGCCTGTACCTCGCACACCGACAGAAATACGCCAATTCTTGGGTTTGGCAGGTTATTACAGACGGTTCATTAAAGACTTCTCGAAGATTGCTCAGCCGCTTACACTACTGACACAGAAAGGTGTTGTTTATCGTTGGGGTAATACACAGGAAACAGCGTTTCAGCACTTAAAGGATAGACTCTGTAGCGCACCTATCCTCTCATTGCCTGAAGGCACGGACGATTTTGTAGTCTACTGCGATGCATCTATCCAGGGTCTTGGATGTGTATTGATGCAAAGGGATAAAGTTATAGCTTATGCTTCGCGCCAACTTAAGGTTCACGAACAGAACTACACTACACATGATTTAGAGCTGGGAGCCGTTGTTTTTGCACTCAAGATATGGCGACATTACCTGTACTGCACCAAGTGCACTATATACACTGATCACAGGAGTCTCGAACATATTTTCAAGCAGAAATAGTTGAACATGCGACAGCGAGGATGGGTCGAACTGCTAAACGACTACGAATGCTCAATCAGGTACCATTCAGGCAAAGCCAATGTTGTAGCTGACGCCCTCAGTCGAAAGGACACTGCGCCTAAGCGCGTGCGAGCTTTACAACTCACTATACAGTCTAGTCTCCCTTCTCAGATACGAGATGCTCAGGTAGAAGCATTGAAACCAGAAAATGTCAGGGCTGAAGCCCTACGCGGCTCAAGGCAACGCTTAGAACAGAAGGAAGATGGAGCTTATTACGTAACAGGACGCATTTGGGTCCCACTCTATGGTAACTTACGCGAGCTGGTAATGGATGAAGCTCATAAGTCTCGCTACTCGGTACATCCAGGTTCAGATAAAATGTACCACGATATCAAAACTACATACTGGTGGCCTAGCATGAAGGCCCACATAGCAACATACGTTAGCAAGTGCCTGACTTGTGCAAGAGTCAAAGCCGAATACCAGAAACCATCAGGTCCACTTCAACAACCTGAGATACCACAATGGAAATGGGAACAAATTTCCATGGATTTTGTTACTGGCTTACCTAGATCTCAGCGCGGAAATGATACTATTTGGGTGATCGTGGATCGACTCACAAAGTCTGCTCACTTCCTGGCCATTAAAGAAACAGACAAGTTCTCTACCTTAGCAGACATCTACTTAAAAGAAGTGGTTTCGAGGCACGGGGTGCCAACCTCTATCATCTCTGATCGTGACGCACGTTTTACTTCAGAACTGTGGCAAGCAATGCACAAATTTTTTGGCTCTCGTTTAGACATGAGCACAGCTTATCATCCACAGACGGATGGACAGTCTGAGCGCACGATTCAAACTCTAGAAGACATGCTTCGGGCGTGCGTAATCGACTTTGGCAATGGTTGGGAAAAACATCTGCCACTTGTGGAATTTTCGTATAACAACAGCTACCACACCAGCATTAAAGCTGCACCATTCGAGGCATTGTACGGGCGTAAATGCCGGTCACCTCTTTATTGGGCAGAGGTGGGTGACAGTCAGATCACAGGTCCAGAAATGGTAGTTGATACTACTGAAAAGATTGCTCAAATACGACAACGCATGGCGGCAGCTCGTGACCGTCAGAAAGCATACGCCGATAAAGACAGGAAACCACTCGAGTTCCAGATTGGGGATCGAGTGCTACTCAAAGTTTCACCCTGAAAGGGTGTGGTTCGTTTTGGCAAATGTGGCAAGCTCAACCCGCGATATGTCGGACCATTCGAAATTATAGAGAAGATAGGCAGGGTCGCCTACAGACTAAACTTACCAGCTGAACTCAGTGCAGTTCACAACGTCTTTCACGTGTCGAATCTGAAGAAGTGTCTGTCAGATGAGACCCTCATAGTTCCTTTGAAGGAGCTCACTATCGACGAACGGTTGCATTTCGTCGAAGAACCTGTTGAAATCACGGACCGGGATGTCAAGGTCCTCAAGCACACCAGAATACCTCTTGTTCGAGTTCGTTGGAACTCCCGCCGTGGCCCAGAGTTCACCTGGGAACACGAAGATCAAATGAAACTCAAGTATCCCCAGTTATTCGGAAACAGTGCAAACACTACTGAGACTGAAGCTACTACAGAATTTCGGGACGAAATTCCAAATCAACGGGGGGATGATGTGACACCCCAGGAAAAACAGTAAACGATACAACTTACCTAGCTTCCTCAGTAACAGCATGCTAAATTTCGGGACGAAATTTCTTTCAAGTTGGGGATAATGTGACAACCCGAGTTTTTCCTACTCGACTTAACCAAGTACTTGTTGCGGAGGATTGTTGTTATATTTATGAGTGGATACTTAATATGTTTAGTACGAAACAAAAATGGAATTATGTTGATATATGTTCTCAATATTCATAATATGTTTGAGTGTAATGTGATTTAAATGTGTAATCTTTGCTAAGCATCCGAAAACACCCCCACTCGAAATCTCTCTTCTAACGAAAACACTCTTGTTTTTGTCCAACATGTAGCCTGCGAAATCTAGTGGGCTTTAGGCCCAGTAGTGGACTAGTTATGTATTATTTCCAACCCTTACGTGAAATATAATTAACAAACCCTAGACCCTCCTTTTAAACAAACGACGGCAGCAAACAACGAGGTATCATCTCTGTTGGTCGGGTGTTCCTTGGGTATTCGCCATGCACCATTCTTACGCGAAATCATCATCTCTTGGTTAGTAGATTATAGTTCTGTATCTCCTGATTATTGTTCTTAGTTATGTGTGGAGGGTTTAACATGATTGAATGCATATGTGTGATGATGGTTGATACTAAATGATTTCTTTAACAACTGATAGAATGGATCTAGTGATGAGATAATATCATGATTTTATGTAAACATTGTTACCGATCTAGGGTTCAACAGTTTGTGTAATTGAAATTATGTAACCTTGCTACTGTTGATTTGATAATTGTGATGGTTTTAGACCTGCACATCGATCTGTACATTGTATGCGTTCCTGCTTCTATTAAAGATCATGCATGGTATATGATGGTTTAGGGTGCATGCTTAACATTAAGAATTCTGTTGATTTTTGAATGATGACAAGTCACATGTGATGATATTGATTCTTGTTGAAAGTCTGTTGTAATGATTATGTATAATAAGTAAAAGTTTGTGTAAATAACCATGATCAAAGATAGTGTGAGATAATGTTTGCATATGGTTGGCTGCGATTGTGGGGTTCAAGGTTGTCAGATCATCATTTAGTCTACTAAATTCGATAAATTGCATGTGAAAGGTATTGGGTGGATTGCATGTGTATATCATAAATAGTAGACAAGTGTTATATGATAGGGATGTTTAATAAAGGACTGATGATTTAATAAATCTGTTTGAATACATGATTGTTGCAGCAGTTGCGATCAATAGACAATCATTAGGGTTCCTATATTCATAACTGTTGTTGATGATGATTGAAGGACCCAACGAAAACACCCCAGGTGATTTCGCCCAAGGTGTTTTCGGCCCATATAAGGATTTCGGTCCTGTTAGTTTATTTAACCCAGTTAGATTATTAACTTTGTTAAGACAGGTATGTAACTCTGTTAAACGTATAACACTATTTAATATGTTAACTCTGTTAACACGTTAACCCCGTTAAGTAAGTAACTTTACTAGTTTGTTAACCAGGTTAATTAATTAACATGTTAGATAATATTTCTTGTTATGCTTGTTAATTCTGGAAGCTTGTTATCTTTGCTTAATACATTAACCTGGTTAAGTCTGTTAACCCCATCAAGCATGCTATCTGATTAACCATGTTAGATATTACTAATAACTCAGTTATATGGAGTCAGACTGTGTGAACATGAACCAACTGTTATGTGCTACTTGATGAGAAATGCATAAACACACTATGTGACATAAATGGCATGTGAAACCTTACAAACATGTACTGACTGAACGTACGTGCATAAATATAGGACTTGACTGATAAATGTGAGCACTTAACTTAGCATACCGAGCAAACCAAGGTGAGTTCACACCCTTACTAAGGCATGGGATTCCCAGGGTTTGGGGAATGGGATGGAAGGAATAAGGTTGAATAGATTCGTACATACACTGACACAAGACTACCATACCATTGTCCTCGGTTGTGCAGGACACATACGTAAAACCTACGTATACTTATGCTACTCGCTATCCTCGGTTGTGAAGGATACTCACGTAAAACCTACGTGAACTTATACTCACTACTGCCTCGGTTGTGTCAGGCACTTACGTAAAACCTACGTAAACCCCCGCGTACCGCTGTCCTCGGTTGTGAAGGACACTTACGTAAAGCCTACGTAAACTTTGTACGTACTACTGTTCTCGGTTGTGAAGAACACTTATGGTTACAAATAGTCTAGTGTATATGCAAACATGGGAAGCCCCCACTAATAGAACATACTATCGGCCTAGTAGCGCCACATGTTACGAAACAAACTTACTATTACGAACTTACTTACTGTGAACTCGCTCAACTAGTTGTTGACTCTCTGCTGCATGCCTTGCAGGACCTTAGGTACATATGGAGCTTGCACAGGGAGGAGCAGGTCGTTGTGGACATGGACCGAGAATGCCATGTTAAATATTTTAACATTTGAACTTATGATTTACTTTGGGTTTACATACTTATGCTTCCGCTACACACTTGTTTATGTTCGGTTTTGCAAACACCTATCATATTGATGAATGACTTTTACTATTTACTTATATGTTCAATATGATTGGTGGCTTGATCCTGGTCAGTCACGCCTCCAAGCGGTGATACTCCGCGTGTGGATTTTGGGGGTGTGACAATCAGAGAGTAAAAAAGGCGTAAGGTTCACAATGGTGTAAAATTAAAATGGGATATACCGGGCTGGAATTCGAGTTACTGGAACAAGGGCCAAACCGACCACCCAAAAATGGAATCGTCGAGCGAAAACACTTGACAACCTCCTAGAAGCAGCTTTTCTTGCCACCAGATCTTTCTCCATCAATTAGAAATTTGACGCCGTCACTAAACACATTCCTTAAATTGTAGCATTCGTTGAGTGTTTTTTTGGTGTCTAATCCGCATATATATCACCATTGTCCTAGATTTTCTTGACTGTATATCTCTTAAATGTCAACATATACACGTGTGATTTAGTTTACAAAGATTTTTCAATGCCGAGAACCTCGATCAGAGAGTAAAAAAGGAGTAAGGTTCACAATGGTGTAAAATTAAAATGGGATATACCGGGCTAGGATTTGAGCTACAGGAACAAGGGCCAAACCAACCACTCAAGAATGGAATCGTCGAGCGAAAACACTTGACAACCTCCTAGAAGCAGTTTTTCCTACCACTAGACCTTTTTTCATCAATTAGGAATCTGATGCCGTCACTATACACATTCCTCAAATTGTAGCCATTTGTTGGGTGTTTTTTTTTTTTGGTGTCTAATCTGCATATATATCACCATTACCCTTGATTTTCTTGATTGTATATCTCTTAAATGTCAACATATACACGTGTGATTTAGTTTATGAAGATTTTTCAATGTAGAGAACCTCGATGAGAGAGTAAAAAAGGCGTAATGTTCACAATAGTGTAAAATTAAAATGGAATATACCGGGCTAGGATTCCAGTTACAGGAACAAGGGCCAAACCAACCACCCAAGAATGGAATCGTCAAGCGAAAACACTTGACAACCTCCTAGAAGCTGCTTTTCTTGCCACCAGACCTTTCTCCATCAATTAGGAATCTGATGCCGCCACTAAACACATTCCTTAAATTGTAGCCATTTGTTGAGTGTTTTTTTTGTCTAATCCGCATATATATCACCATTGCCCTTGATTTTCTTGACTGTATATCTCTTAAATGTCAACATATACACGTGTGATTTAGTTTACAAAGATTTTTCAATGCCGAGAACCTCGATCAGAGAGTAAAAAGGCGTAAGGTTCACAATGTTGTAAAATTAAAATGGGATATACCGGGCTAGGATTTGAGTTACAGGAACAAGGGTCAAACCAACCACCCAAGAATGGAATCGTCGAGCGAAAACACTTGACAACCTCCTAGAAGCAGCTTTTCTTGCCACAAGACATTTCTCCATCAATTAGGAATCTGATGCCGTCACTAAACACATTCCTTAAGTTGTAGCCATTTGGTGAGTGTTTTTTTTTTTTTGTGTCTAATCCGCATATATATCACCATTGCCATTGATTTTCTTGACTGTATATCTCTTAAATGTCAACATATACACGTGTGATTAAGTTTACAAAGATTTTTCAATGCCGAGAACCTCGATCAGAGAGTAAAAAAGGCGTAAGGTTCACAATGGTGTAAAATTAAAATGGGATATATCGGGCTGGAATTCGAGTTACTGGAACAAGGGCCAAACCGACCACCCAAAAATGGAATCGTCGAGCGAAATCACTTGACAACCTCCTAGAAGCAGCTTTTCTTGCCACCAGATCTTTCTCCATCAATCAGAAATCTGATGCCGTCACTAAACACATTCCATAAATTGTAGCATTTGTTGAGTGTTTTTTTTGGTGTCTAATCCGCATATATATCACCATTGTCCTTGATTTTCTTGACTGTATATCTCTTAAATGTCGACATATACACGTGTGATTTAGTTTACGAAGATTTTTCAATGCCGAGAACCTCGATCAGAGCGTAAAAAGGCGTAAGGTTCACAATGTTGTAAAATTAAAATGGGATATACCGGGATAGGATTTGAGTTACAGAAACAAGGGCCAAACCAACCACCCAAGAATGGAATCGTCGAGCGAAAACACTTGACAACCTCTTAGAAGCAGCTTTTCTTGCCACCAGACATTTCTCCATCAATTAGGAATCTGATGCCGTCACTAAACACATTCCTTAAGTTGTAGCCATTTGGTGAGTGTTTTTTTTTTTTGGTGTCTAATCCGCATATATATCACCATTGCCATTGATTTTCTTGACTGTATATCTCTTAAATATCAACATATACACGTGTGATTAAGTTTACAAAGATTTTTCAATGCCGAGAACCTCGATCAGTGTGACAACCCGAGTTTTTCCTACTCGACTTAACCAAGTACTTGTTGCGGAGGATTGTTGTTATATTTATGAGTGGATACTTAATATGTTTAGTACGAAACAAAAATGGAATTATGTTGATATATGTTCTCAATATTCATAATATGTTTGAGTGTAATGTGATTTAAATGTGTAATCTTTGCTAAGCATCCGAAAACACCCCCACTCGAAATCTCTCTTCTAACGAAAACACTCTTGTTTTTGTCCAACATGTAGCCTGCGAAATCTAGTGGGCTTTAGGCCCAGTAGTGGACTAGTTATGTATTATTTCCAACCCTTACGTGAAATATAATTAACAAACCCTAGACCCTCCTTTTAAACAAACGACGGCAGCAAACAACGAGGTATCATCTCTGTTGGTCGGGTGTTCCTTGGGTATTCGCCATGCACCATTCTTACGCGAAATCATCATCTCTTGGTTAGTAGATTATAGTTCTGTATCTCCTGATTATTGTTCTTAGTTATGTGTGGAGGGTTTAACATGATTGAATGCATATGTGTGATGATGGTTGATACTAAATGATTTCTTTAACAACTGATAGAATGGATCTAGTGATGAGATAATATCATGATTTTATGTAAACATTGTTACCGATCTAGGGTTCAACAGTTTGTGTAATTGAAATTATGTAACCTTGCTACTGTTGATTTGATAATTGTGATGGTTTTAGACCTGCACATCGATCTGTACATTGTATGCGTTCCTGCTTCTATTAAAGATCATGCATGGTATATGATGGTTTAGGGTGCATGCTTAACATTAAGAATTCTGTTGATTTTTGAATGATGACAAGTCACATGTGATGATATTGATTCTTGTTGAAAGTCTGTTGTAATGATTATGTATAATAAGTAAAAGTTTGTGTAAATAACCATGATCAAAGATAGTGTGAGATAATGTTTGCATATGGTTGGCTGCGATTGTGGGGTTCAAGGTTGTCAGATCATCATTTAGTCTACTAAATTCGATAAATTGCATGTGAAAGGTATTGGGTGGATTGCATGTGTATATCATAAATAGTAGACAAGTGTTATATGATAGGGATGTTTAATAAAGGACTGATGATTTAATAAATCTGTTTGAATACATGATTGTTGCAGCAGTTGCGATCAATAGACAATCATTAGGGTTCCTATATTCATAACTGTTGTTGATGATGATTGAAGGACCCAACGAAAACACCCCAGGTGATTTCGCCCAAGGTGTTTTCGGCCCATATAAGGATTTCGGTCCTGTTAGTTTATTTAACCCAGTTAGATTATTAACTTTGTTAAGACAGGTATGTAACTCTGTTAAACGTATAACACTATTTAATATGTTAACACTGTTAACACGTTAACCCCGTTAAGTAAGTAACTTTACTAGTTTGTTAACCAGGTTAATTAATTAACATGTTAGATAATATTTCCTGTTATGCTTGTTAATTCTGGAAGCTTGTTATCTTTGCTTAATACATTAACCTGGTTAAGTCTGTTAACCCCATCAAGCATGCTATCTGATTAACCATGTTAGATATTACTAATAACTCAGTTATATGGAGTCAGACTGTGTGAACATGAACCAACTGTTATGTGCTACTTGATGAGAAATGCATAAACACACTATGTGACATAAATGGCATGTGAAACCTTACAAACATGTACTGACTGAACGTACGTGCATAAATATAGGACTTGACTGATAAATGTGAGCACTTAACTTAGCATACCGAGCAAACCAAGGTGAGTTCACACCCTTACTAAGGCATGGGATTCCCAGGGTTTGGGGAATGGGATGGAAGGAATAAGGTTGAATAGATTCGTACATACACTGACACTAGACTACCATACCATTGTCCTCGGTTGTGCAGGACACATACGTAAAACCTACGTATACTTATGCTACTCGCTATCCTCGGTTGTGAAGGATACTCACGTAAAACCTACGTGAACTTATACTCACTACTGCCTCGGTTGTGTCAGGCACTTACGTAAAACCTACGTAAACCCCCGCGTACCGCTGTCCTCGGTTGTGAAGGACACTTACGTAAAGCCTACGTAAACTTTGTACGTACTACTGTTCTCGGTTGTGAAGAACACTTATGGTTACAAATAGTCTAGTGTATATGCAAACATGGGAAGCCCCCACTAATAGAACATACTATCGGCCTAGTAGCGCCACATGTTACGAAACAAACTTACTATTACAAACTTACTTACTGTGAACTCGCTCAACTAGTTGTTGACTCTCTGCTGCATGCCTTGCAGGACCTTAGGTACATATGGAGCTTGCACAGGGAGGAGCAGGTCGTTGTGGACATGGACCGAGAATGCCATGTTAAATATTTTAACATTTGAACTTATGATTTACTTTGGGTTTACATACTTATGCTTCCGCTACACACTTGTTTATGTTTGGTTTTGCAAACACCTATCATATTGATGAATGACTTTTACTATTTACTTATATGTTCAATATGATTGGTGGCTTGATCCTGGTCAGTCATGCCTCCAAGCGGTGATACTCCGCGTGTGGATTTTGGGGGTGTGACAATCAGAGAGTAAAAAAGGCGTAAGGTTCACAATGGTGTAAAATTAAAATGGGATATACCGGGCTGGAATTCGAGTTACTGGAACAAGGGCCAAACCGACCACCCAAAAATGGAATCGTCGAGCGAAAACACTTGACAACCTCCTAGAAGCAGCTTTTCTTGCCACCAGATCTTTCTCCATCAATTAGAAATCTGACGCCGTCACTAAACACATTCCTTAAATTGTAGCATTCGTTGAGTGTTTTTTTTGGTGTCTAATCCGCATATATATCACCATTGTCCTAGATTTTCTTGACTGTATATCTCTTAAATGTCAACATATACACGTGTGATTTAGTTTACGAAGAATTTTCAATGCCGAGAACCTCGATCGGAGTGTAAAAAGGCGTAAGGTTCACAATGTTGTAAAATTAAAATGGGATATACCGAGCTAAGATTTGAGTTACAGAAACAAGGGCCAAGCCAACCACCCAAGAATGGAATTGTGGAGCGAAAACAATTGACAACCTCCTAGAAGCAGCTTTTCTTGCCACCAGACCTTTCTCGATCAATTAGGAATCTGATGCCGTCACTAAACACATTCCTTAAATTGTAGCCATTTGTTGAGTGTTTTTTTTTTGTGTCTAATCCGCATATGTATCACCATTGCCCTTGATTTTCATTACTGTATATCTCTTAAATGTCAACATACACATGTGTGATTTAGTTTACGAAGATTTTTCAATGCCGAGAACCTCGATCAGAGAGTAAAAAAGGTGTAAGGTTCACAATGGTGTAAAATTAAAATGGGATATACCGGGCTAGGATTCGAGTTACAGGAACAAGGGCCAAACCAACCACCAAAGAATGGAATCGTCGAGCGAAAACACTTGGCAACCTCCTAGAAGCAGCTTTTTCTGCCTCCAGACCTTTTTCCATCAATTAGGAATCTGATGCCGTCACTACACACATTCCTTAAATTGTAGCCATTTGTTGAGTGTTTTTTTTGGTGTCTAATCCGCATATATATCACTATTTCCATTGATTTTCTTGACTGTATATCTCCTAAATGTCAACATATACACGTGTGATTTAGTTTACGAAGATTTTTCAATGTCGAGAACCTCGATCAGAGAGTAAAAAAGGCGTAAGGTTCTCCATGGTGTAAAATTAAAATGGGATATACTGGGCTAGGATTCGAGTTACAAGAACAAGGGCAAAGCTAACCACCCAAGAATGGAATCGTCGAGCGAAAACACTTGACAACCTCCTAGATGCAGCTTTTCTTACCACCAGACCTTTCTCCATCAATTAGGAATCTGATGCGGTCACTAAACACATTCCTTAAATTGTAGCCATTTGTTGAGTTTTTTTTTTTGGTGTCTAATCCGCATATATATCACCATTGCCATTGATTTTCTTGACTGTATATCTCCTAAATGTCAACATGTACACGTGTGATTTAGTTTACAAAGATTTTTCAATGTAGAGAACCTCGATCAGAGAGTAAAAAAGGCGTTAGGTTCACAATGGTGTAAAATTAAAATGGGATATACCGGGCTGGAATTCGAGTTACTGGAACAAGGGCCAAACCGACCACCCAAAAATTGAATCGTCGAGCGAAAACACTTGACAACCTCCTAGAAGCAGCTTTTCTTGCCACCAGATCTTTCTCAATCAATTAGAAATCTGATGCCGTCACTAAACACATTCCTTAAATTGTAGTATTTGTTGAGTGTTTTTTTGGTGTCTAATCCGCATATATATCACCATTGTCCTAGATTTTCTTGACTGTATATCTCTTAAATGTCAACATATACACGTGTGATTTAGTTTACGAAGATTTTTCAATGCCGAGAACCTCGATCAGAGAGTAAAAAGGCGTAAGGTTCACAATTTTGTAAAATTAAAATGGGATATACCGGGCTAGGATTTGAGTCACAGAAACAAGGGCCAAGCCAACCTCCCAAGAATGGAATCGTGGAGCGAAAACAATTGACAACCTCCTAGAAGCAGCTTTTCTTGCCACCAGACCTTTCTCCATCAATTAGGAATCTGATGCCGTCACTAAACACATTCCTTAAATTGTAGCCATTTGTTGAGTGTTTTTTTTTTGTGTCTAATCCGCATATGTATCACCATTGCCCTTGATTTTCATGACTGTATATCTCTTAAATGTCAACATATACATGTGTGATTTTGTTTACGAAGATTTTTCAAAGCCGAGAACCTCGATCAGAGAGGAAAAAGGTGTAAAGTTCACAATGGTGAAAATTAAAATGGGATATACCGGGCTAGTATTCGAGTTACAGGAACAAGGGCCAAACCAACCACCCAAGAATGGAATCGTCGAGTGAAAACACTTGACAACCTCCTAGAAGCAGCTTTTTCTGCCACCAGACCTTTTTCCATCAATTAGGAATCTGATGCCGTCACTATACACAATCCTTAAATTGTAGCCATTTGTTGAGTGTTTTTTTTGGTGTCTAATCCCCGTATATATATCACCATTTCCCTTGATTTTCTTGACTCTATATCTCTTAAATGTCAACATATACACGTGTGATTTAGTTTACGAAGATTTTTCAATGTCGAGAACCTCGATCAGTGAGTAAAAAAGGCGTAATGTGCACAATGGAGTAAAATTTAAATGGAATATACCGGGCTAGGATTTGAGTTACAGGAACAAGGGCCAAACTAACCACCCAAGAATGGAATCGTCAAGCGAAAACACTTGACAACCTCCTAGGAGCAGCTTTTCTTGCCACCAGACCTTTCTCAATCAATTAAGAATCTGATGCTGTCACTAAACACATTCCTTAAATTGTAGCAATTTGTTGAGTGTTTTTTTTGGTGTCTAATCTGCATATATATCACCATTGCCCTTGATTTTCTTGACTGTATATCTCTTAAATGTCAACATATACACGTGTGATTTAGTTTACAAAGATTTTTCAATGCCGGGAACCTCGATCAGAGAGTAAAAAAGGCGTAAGGTTCACCATGGTGTAAAATTAAAATGGGATATACTGGGCTAGGATTCGAGTTACAGGAACAAGGGCCAAACCAACCACCAAAGAATGGAATCGTCGAGCGAAAACACTTGCCAACCACCTAGAAGCAGCTTTTCTTGCCACCAGACCTTTCTCCGTCAATTAGGAATATGATGGCGTCACTAAACACATTCCTTAAATTGTAGCCATTAGTTGAGTGTTTTTTTTGTGTCTAATCCGCATATATATCACCATTGTCCTTGATTTTCTTGACTGTATATCTCTTAAATGTCAACATATACACGTGTGATTTAGTTTACGAAGATTTTTCAATGCCGAGAACCTCGATCAGAGAGTAAAAAGGCGTAAGGTTCACAATGTTGTAAAATTAAAATGAGATATACCGGGCTAGGATTTGAGTTACAGAAACAAGGGCCAAACCAACCACCCAAGAATGGAATCATCGAGCGAAAACATTTTACAACCTCCTAGAAGCAGCTTTTCTTGCCACCAGACCTTTCTCCATCAATTAGGAATCTGATGCCGTCACTATACACATTCCTTAAATTGTAGCCATTTGTTCAGTGTTTTTTTTTTGTGTCTAATCCGCATATATATCACCATTGCCCTTGATTTTCTTGACTGTATATCTCTTAAATGTCAACATATACACGTGTGATTTAGTTTACGAAGATTTTTCAATGTCGAGAACCTCGATCAGAGAGTAAAAAAGGCGTAACGTTCACAATGGTGTAAAATTAAAATGGAATATACCGGGCTAGGATTTGAGTTACAGGAACAAGGGCCAAACCAACCACCCAAGGATGGAATCGTCAAGCGAAAACAGTTGACAACCTCCTAGAAGCAGCTTTTCTTGCCACCAGACCTTTCTCCATCAATTAGGAATCTGATGCCGTCACTAAACACATTCCATAAATTGTAGCCAGTTGTTGAGTGTTTTTTTTGGTGTCTAATCCGCATATGTATCACCATTGCCCTTGATTTTCTTAACTGTATATCTCTTAAATGTCAACATATACATGTGTGATTTAGTTTACAAAGATTTTTCAATGCCGAGAACCTCGATCAGAGAGTAAAAAAGGAGTAAGGTTCACAACGGTGTAAAATTAAAATCGGATATACCGGGCTAGGATTTGAGCTACAGGAACAAGGGCCAAACCAATCACTCAAGAATGGAATCGTCGAGCGAAAACACTTGACAACCTCCTAGAAACAGTTTTTCTTGCCACTAGACCTTTTTCCATCAATTAGGAATCTGATGCCGTCACTATACACATTTCTCAAATTGTAGCCATTTGTTGGGTGTTTTTTTTTTTGGTGGCTAATCTGCATATATATCACCATTACCCTTGATTTTCTTGATTGTATATCTCTTAAATGTCAACATATACACGTGTGATTTAGTTTACGAAGATTTTTCAATGTCGAGAACCTCGATGAGAGAGTAAAAAAGGCGTAATGCTCACAATAGTGTAAAATTAAAATGGAATATACCGGGCTAGGATTCCAGTTACAGGAACAAGGGCCAAACCAACCACCCAAGAATGGAATCGTCAAGCGAAAACACTCGACAACCTCCTAGAAGCTGCTTTTCTTGCCACCAGACCTTTCTCCATCAATTAGGAATCTGATGCCGCCACTAAACACATTCCTTAAATTGTAGCCATTTGTTGAGTGTTTTTTTTTGTCTAATCCGCATATATATCACCATTGCCCTTGATTTTCTTGACTGAATATCTCTTAAATGTCAACATATACACGTGTGATTTAGTTTACAAAGATTTTTCAATGCCGAGAACCTCGATCAGAGAGTAAAAAGGCGTAAGGTTCACAATGTTGTAAAATTAAAATGGGATATACCGGGCTAGGATTTGAGTTACAGGAACAAGGGTCAAACCAACCACCCAAGAATGGAATCGTCGAGCGAAAACACTTGACAACCTCCTAGAAGCAGCTTTTCTTGCCACCAGACATTTCTCCATCAATTAGGAATCTGATGCCGTCACTAAACACATTCCTTAAGTTGTAGCCATTTGGTGAGTGTTTTTTTTTTGGTGTCTAATCCGCATATATATCACCATTGCCATTGATTTTCTTGACTGCATATCTCTTAAATGTCAACATATACACGTGTGATTAAGTTTACAAAGATTTTTCAATGCCGAGAACCTCGATCAGAGAGTAAAAAAGGCGTAAGGTTCACAATGGTGTAAAATTAAAATGGGATATATCGGGCTGGAATTCGAGTTACTGGAACAAGGGCCAAACCGACCACCCAAAAATGGAATCGTCGAGCGAAATCACTTGACAACCTCCTAGAAGCAGCTTTTCTTGCCACCAGATCTTTCTCCATCAATCAGAAATCTGATGCCGTCACTAAACACATTCCATAAATTGTAGCATTTGTTGAGTGTTTTTTTTGGTGTCTAAATCGCATATATATCACCTTTGTCCTTGATTTTCTTGACTGTATATCTCTTAAATGTCGACATATACACGTGTGATTTAGTTTACGAAGATTTTTCAATGCCGAGAACCTCGATCAGAGCGTAAAAAGGCGTAAGGTTCACAATGTTGTAAAATTAAAATGGGATATACCGAGCTAGGATTTGAGTTACAGAAACAAGGTCCAAGCCAACCACCCAAGAATGGAATTGTGGAGCGAAAACAATTGACAACCTCCTAGAAGCAGCTTTTTCTGCCTCCAGAACTTTTTCCATCAATTAGGAATCTGATGCCGTCACTATACACATTCCTTAAATTGTAGCCATTTGTTGAGTGTTTTTTTTTGGTGACTAATCCGCATATATATCACCATTGTCCTAGATTTTCTTGACTGTATATCTCTTAAATGTCAACATATACACGTGTGATTTAGTTTACGAAGATTTTTCAATGCCGAGAACCTCGATCAGAGAGTAAAAAAGGTGTAAGGTTCACAATGGTGTAAAATTAAAATGGGATATACCTGGCTAGGATTCGAGTTACAGGAACAAGGGCCAAACCAACCACCAAAGAATGGAATCGTCGAGCGAAAACACTTGACAACCTCCTAGAAGCAGCTTTTTCTGCCTCCAGAACTTTTTCCATCAATTAGGAATCTGATGCCGTCACTATACACATTCCTTAAATTGTAGCCATTTGTTGAGTGTTTTTTTTTGGTGTCTAATCCGTATATATATCACCATTGCCCTTGATTTTCTTGACTGTATATCTCTTAAATGTCAACATATACACGTGTGATTTAGTTTACGAAGATTTTTCAATGCGAGATCCTCGATCAGTGAGTAAAAAAGGCGTAATGTTCACAGTGGAGTAAAATTAAAATGGAATATACCGGGCTAGGATTCGAGTTACAGGAACAAGGGCCAAACCAACCACCCAAGAATGGAATCGTCAAGCGAAAACACTTGACAACCTCCTAGGAGCAGGTTTTCTTGCCACCAGACCTTTCTCCATCAATTAAGATTCTGATGCTGTCACTAAACACATTCCTTAAATAGTAGCAATTTGTTGAGTGTTTTTTTTGGTGTCTAATCTGCATATATATCACCATTGCCCTTGATTTTCTTGACTGTATATCTCTTAAATGTCAACATATACACGTGTGATTTAGTTTACGGAGATTTTTCAATGCCGAGAACCTCGATCAGAGAGTAAAAAAGGCGTAAGGTTCTCCATGGTGTAAAATTAAAATGGGATATACTGGGCTAGGATTTGAGTTACAGGAACAAGGGCAAAGCCAACCACCCAAGAATGGAATCGTCGAGCAAAAACACTTGACAACCTCCTAGATGCAGCTTTTCTTAGCACCAGACCTTTCTCCATCAATTAGGAATCTGATGCCGTCACTAAACACATTCCTTAAATTGTAGCCATTTGTTGAGTTTTTTTTTTTTGGTGTCTAATCCGCATATATATCACCATTGCCATTGATTTTCTTGACTGTATATCTCCTAAATGTCAACATATACACATGTGATTTAGTTTACGAAGATTTTTCAATGTCGAGAACCTCGATCAGAGAGTAAAAAAGGCGTAAGGTTCTCCATGGTGTAAAATTAAAATGGGATATACTGGGCTAGGATTCGAGTTACAGGAACAAGGGCAAAGCCAACCACCCAAGAATGGAATCGTCGAGCGAAAACACTTGACAACCTCCTAGATGCAGCTTTTCTTACCACCAGACCTTTCTCCATCAATTAGGAATCTGATGCCGTCACTAAACACATTCCTTAAATTGTAGCCATTTGTTGAGTTTTTTTTTTTGGTGTCTAATCCGCATATATATCACCATTGCCATTGATTTTCTTGACTGTATATCTCCTAAATGTCAACATGTACATGTGTGATTTAGTTTACAAAGATTTTTCAATGCAGAGAACCTCGATCAGAGAGTAAAAAAGGCGTTAGGTTCACAATGGTGTAAAATTAAAATGGGATATACCGGGCTAGAATTCAAGTTACTGGAACAAGGGCCATACCGACCACCCAAAAATTGAATCGTCGAGCGAAAACACTTGACAACCTCCTAGAAGCAGCTTTTCTTGCCACCAGATCTTTCTCAATCAATTAGAAATCTGATGCCGTCACTAAACACATTCCTTAAATTGTAGTATTTGTTAAGTGTTTTTTTGGTGTCTAATCCGCATATATATCACCATTGTCCTAGATTTTCTTGACTGTATATCTCTTAAATGTCAACATATACACGTGTGATTTAGTTTACGAAGATTTTTCAATGCCGAGAACCTCGATCAGAGAGTAAAAAGGCGTAAGGTTCACAATGTTGTAAAATTAAAATGGGATATACCGGGCTAGGATTTGAGTCACAGAAACAAGGGCCAAGCCAACCTCCCAAGAATGGAATCGTGGAGCGAAAACAATTGACAACCTCCTAGAAGCAGCTTTTCTTGCCACCAGACCTTTCTCCATCAATTAGGAATCTGATGCCGTCACTAAACACATTCCTTAAATTGTAGCCATTTGTTGAGTGTTTTTTTTTTGTGTCTAATCCGCATATGTATCACCATTGCCCTTGATTTTCATGACTGTATATCTCTTAAATGTCAACATATACATGTGTGATTTTGTTTACGAAGATTTTTTAATGCCGAGAACCTCGATCAGAGAGGAAAAAGGTGTAAAGTTCACAATGGTGAAAATTAAAATGGGATATACCGGGCTAGTATTCGAGTTACAGGAACAAGGGCCAAACCAACCACCCAAGAATGGAATCGTCGAGCGAAAACACTTGACAACCTCCTAGAAGCAGCTTTTTCTGCCACCAGACCTTTTTCCATCAATTAGGAATCTGATGCCGTCACTATACACAATCCTTATATTGTAGCCATTTGTTGAGTGTTTTTTTTGGTGTCTAATCCGCATATATATATATATATATCACCGTTGCCCTTGATTTTCTTGACTGTATATCTCTTAAATGTCAACATATACACGTGTGATTTAGTTTACGAAGATTTTTCAATGTAGAGAACCTCGATCAGTGAGAAAAAAAGGCGTAATGTTCACAATGGAGTAAAATTAAAATGGAATATACCGGGCTAGGATTCGAGTTACAGGAACAAGGGCCAAACCAACCACCCAAGAATGGAATCGTCAAGCGAAAACACTTGACAACCTCCTAGGAGCAGCTTTTCTTGCCACCAGACCTTTCTCAATCAATTAAGAATCTGATGCTGTCACTAAACACATTCCTTAAATTGTAGCAATTTGTTGAGTGTTTTTTTTTGGTGTCTAATCTGCATATATATCACCATTGCCCTTGAATTTCTTGACTGTATATCTCTTAAATGTCAACATATACACGTGTGATTTAGTTTACGAAGATTTTTCAATGCCGAGAACCTCGATCAGAGAGTAAAAAAGGCGTAAGGTTCACCATGGTGTAAAATTAAAATGGGATATACTGGGCTAGGATTCGAGTTACAGGAACAAGGGAAAAGCCAACCACCCAAGAATGGAATCGTCGAGCGAAAACACTTGACAACCTCCGAGAAGCAGCTTTTCTTGCCACCAGACCTTTCTCCATCAATTAGGAATCTGATGCCGTCACTAAACACATTCCTTAAATTGTAGCCATTTGCTGAGTGTTTTTTTTTGTGTCTAAACCGCATATATATCACCATTGCCCTTGATTTTCTTGACTGTATATCTCCTAAATGTCAACATATACACGTGTGATTTAGTTTACGAAGATTTTTCAATGCCGAGAACCCCGATCAGAGAGTAAAAAAGGCGTAATGTTCATAATGGTGTAAAATTAAAATGGAATATACCGGGCTAGGATTCGAGTTATGGAACAAGGGCCAAACCGACCACCTAAGAATGGAATCGTCGAGCGAAAACACTTGACATCCTCCTAGAAGCAGCTTTTCTTGCCACCAGACCTTTCTCCATCAATTAGAAATCTGATGCCGTCACTAAACACATTCCTTAAATTGTAGCATTTGTTGAGTGTTTTTTTTTTGTGTCTAATCCGCGTATATATCACCATTGCCATTGATTTTCTTGACTGTATATCTCTTAAATGTCAACATATACACGTGTGATTTAGTTTACTAAGATTTTTCAATGCCGAGAACCTCGACCAGAGAGTAAAAAAGGCGTAAGGTTCACAATGGTGTAAAATTAAAATGGGATATACCGGGCTAGGATTCGACTTACAGGAACAAGGGCCAAACCAACCACCCAAGAATGGAATCGTCGAGCGAAAACACTTGACAACCTCCTAGAAGCAGCTTTTCTTGCCACCAGACCTTTCGCCATCAATTAGGACTCTGATGCCGTCACTAAACACATTCCTTAAATTGTAGCCATTTGTTGAGTGTTTTTTTTTTGTGTCTAAACCGCATATATAAATCACCATTGCGCTTGATTTTCTTGACCGTATATCTCCTAAATGTCAACATATACACGTGTGATTTAGTTTACGAAGATTTTTCAATGCCGAGAACCTCGATCAGAGAGTAAAAAAGGCGTAAGGTTCACAATGGTGTAAAATTAAAATGAGATATACCGGGGTAGAATTCGAGTTATGGAACAAGGGCCAAACCGACCACCCAAGAATGGAATCGTCGAGCGAAAACACTTGACATCCTCCTAGAAGCAGCTTTTCTTGCCACCAGACCTTTCTCCATCAATTAGAAATCTGATGCCGTCACTAAACACATTCCTTAAATTGTAGCATTTGTTGAGTGTTTTTTTTGTTGTCAAATCCGCATATATATCACCATTGCCCTTAATTTTCTTGGCTGTATATCTCTTAAATGACAACATATACACGTGTGATTTAGATTACGAAGATTTTTCAATGCCTAGAACCTCGATCAGAGAGTAAAAAAGGCGTAAGGTTCACAATGGTGTAAAATTAAAATGAGATATACCAGGCTAGGATTCGAGTTACAGGAACAAGGGCCAAACCAACCACCCAAGAACGGAATCGTCGAGCGAAAACACTTGACAACCTCCTAGAAGCAGCTTTTCTTGCCACCAGACGTTTCTCCATCAATTTGGAATCTGATGCCGTCACTAAACACATTCCTTTAATTGTAGCCATTTGTTGAGTGTTTTTTTTTTGTGTCTAAACCGCATATATATCACCATTGACCTTGATTTTCTTAACTGTATATCTCCTAAATGTCTACATATACACGTGTGATTTAGTTTACGAAGATTTTTCAATGCCGAGAACCTCGATCAGAGAGTAAAAAAGGCGTAAGGTTCACAATGGTGTAAAATTAAAATGAGATATACCGGGCTAGAATTCGAGTTACTGGAACTAGGGCCAAACCGACCACCCAAGAATGGAATCGTCGAGCGAAAACACTTGACATCCTCCTAGAAGCATCTTTTCTTGCCACCAGACCTTTCTCCATCAATTAGAAATCTGATGCCGTCACTAAACACATTCCTTAAATTGTAGCATTTGTTGAGTGTTTTTTTTTTGCTGTCTAATCCGCATATATATCACCATTGCCCTTGGTTTTCTTGGCTGTATATCTCTTAAATGACAACATATACACGTGAGATTTAGTTTACGAAGATTATTCAATGTCGAGAACCTCGATCAGAGAGTAAAAAAGGCGTAAGGTTCACAATGGTGTAAAATTAAAATGAGATATACCGGGCGAGGATTCGAGTTACAGGAACAAGGGCCAAACCAACCACCCAAGAATGGAATCGTCGAGCGAAAACACTTGACAACCTCCTAGAAGCAGCTTTTCTTGCCACCAGACCTTTCTCCATCAATTTGGAATCTGATGCCGTCACTAAACACATTCCTTTAATTGTAGCAATTTGTTGAGTGTTTTTTTTGGTATCTAATCCGCATATATATATCACCATTGCCCTTGATTTTCTTCACTGTATATCTCTTAAATGTCAACATATACATGTGTGATTTTGTTTACGAAGATTTTTCAATGCCGAGAACCTCGATCAGAGAGTAAAAAAGGCGTAAGGTTCATAATGGTGTAAAATTAAAATGGGATATACCGGGCTAGGATTCGAGTTACATGAACAAGGGCCAAACCAACAACCCAAGAATGGAATCGTCGAGCGAAAACACTTGACAACCTCTTAGAAGCAGCTTTTCTTGCCACCAGACCTTTCTCCATCAATTAGGAATCTGATGTTGTCACTAAACACATTCCTTAAATTGTAGCCATTTGTTGAGTGTTTTTTTTGGTATGTTATCCGCATATATATCACCATTGCCCTTGATTTTCTTGACTGTATATCTCTTAAATGTCAACATATACACGTGTGATTTAGTTTACAAATATTTTTCAATGCCGAGAACCTCGATCAGAGAGTAAAAAAGGCGTACGGTTCACAATGGTGTGAAATTAAAAAGGGATATACCGGGCTAGGATTCAAGTTACTAGAACAAGGGCCAAACCAACCACCCAAGAATGGAATCGTCGAGCGAAAACTCTTGACAACCTCCTTGAAGCAGCTTTTCTTTCCACCAGACCTTTCTCCGTCAATTAGGAATCTGATGCCGTCACTAAACACATTCCTTAAATTGTAGCCATTTGTTGAGTGTTTTTTTTTTGTGTCTAATCCGCATATATATCACCATTTCCCTTGATTTTCTTGACTGTATATTTCTTAAATGTCAACATATACACGTGTGATTTAGTTTACTAAGATTTTTCAATGCCGAGAACCTCGATCAGAGAGTAAAAAAGGCGTAAGCTTCACAATGGTGTAAAATTAAAATGGGATATACCGGGCTAGGATTCGAGTTACAGGAACAAGGGCCAAACCAACCACCCAAGAATGGAATCGTCAAGCTTAAACACTTAACAACCTCCTAGAAGCAGCTTTTCTTGCCACCAGACCTTTCTCCATCAATTAGGAATCTGATGCCGTCACTAAACACATTCCTTAAATTGTACCCATTTGTTGAGTGTTTTTTTTTGGTGTCTAAACCGCATATATATCACCATTGCCCTTGATTTTCATGACTGTATATCTCCTAAATGTCAACATATACACGTGTGATTTAGTTTACTATGATTTTTCAATGCCGAGAACCTCGATCAGAGTGTAAAAAAGGCGTAAGGTTCACAATGGTGTAAAATTAAAATGGGATATAACGGGCTAGGATTCGAGTTACAGGAACAAGGGCCAAACCAACCACCCAAGAATGGAATCATCGAGCGAAAACACTTGACAACCTCTTAGAAGAAGCTTTTTTGCCACCAGACCTTTCTCCATCAATTGGGAATCTGATGTTGTCACTAAACAGATTCCTTATATTGTAGCCATTTGATGAGTGTTTTTTTTGGTGTCTAATCCGCATATATATCACCATTGCCCTTAATTTTCTTGACTGTATATCTCCTAAATGTCAACATATACACGTGTGATTTAGTTTACGAAGATTTTTCAATGCCGAGAACCTCGATCAGAGAGTAAAAAAGGCGTAAGGTTCACAATGGTGTAAAATTAAAATGAGATATACCGGGCTAGAATTCGAGTTACTGGAACAAGGGCCAAACCGACCACCCAAGAATGGAATCGTCGAGCGAAAACACTTGACATCCTCCTAGAAGCAGCTTTTCTTTCCACCAGACCTTTCTCCATCAATTAGAAATCTGATGCCGTCACTAAACACATTCCTTAAATTGTAGCATTTGTTGAGTTTTTTTTTTTGCTGTCTAATCCGCATATATATCACCATTGCCCTTTATTTTCTTGGCTGTATATCTCTTAAATGACAACATATACACATGTGATTTAGTTTACGAGGATTATTCAATGTCGAGAACCTCGATCAGAGAGTAAAAAAGGCGTAAGGTTCACAATGGTGTAAAATTAAAATGAGATATACCGAGCGAGGATTCGAGTTACAGGAACAAGGGCCAAACCAACCACCCAACAATGGAATCGTCGACCGAAAACACTTGACAACCTCCTAGAAGCAGCTTTTCTTGCCACCAGACCTTTCTCCATCAATTTGGAATCTGATGCCGTCACTAAACACATTCCTTTAATTGTAGCAATTTGTTGAGTGTTTTTTTTTTGTGTCTAATCCGCATATATATCACCATTACCCTTGATTTTCTTCACTGTATATCTCTTAAATGTCAACATATACATGTGTGATTTGTTTACGAAGATTTTTCAATTCCGAGAACCTCGATCAGAGAGTAAAAAAGGTGCAAGGTTCACAATGGTGTAAAATTAAAATGGGATATACCGGGCTAGGATTCGAGTTACAGGAACAATGGCCAAACCAACCACCCAAGAATGAAATCGTCGAGCGAAAACACTTGACAACCTCTTAGAAGCAACATTTCTTGCCACCAGACCTTTTTTCATCAATTAGGAATCTGATGCCGTCACTATACACAATCCTTAAATTGTAGCCATTTGTTAAGTGTTTTTTTTGGTGTCTAATCCGCATATATATCACCATTGCCCTTGATTTTCTTAACTGTATATCTCTAAAATGTCAACATATACACGTGTGATTTAGTTTACGAAGATTTTTCAATGCCGAAAACCTCGATTAGAGAGTAAAAAAGGCGTAATGTTCATAATGGTGTAAAATTAAAATGGAATATACCGGGCTAGGATTCGAGTTACAGGAACAAGGGCCAAACCAACTATCTAAGAATGGAATCGTCGAGCGAAAACACTTGACAACCTCCTAGAAGCAGCTTTTCTTGCCACCAGACCTTTCTCCATCAATTTGGAATCTAATGCCGTCAGTAAACACATTCCTTTAATTGTAGCCATTCAGAGTGTTTTTTTTTTTGTGTCTAATCCGCATATATATCACCTTTACCCTTGATTTTCTTGACTGTATATCTCTTAAATGTCAACATATACACGTGTGATTTAGTTTACTAATATTTTTCAATGCCGAGAACCTCGATCAGAGAGTAAAAAAGGCGTAAGGTTCACAATGGTTTAAAATTAAAATGGGATATACCGGGCTAGGATTCGAGTTACTGGAACAAGGGCCAAACCAACCACCCAAGAGTGGAATCGTCGAGCGAAAACACTTGACAACCTCCTAGAAGCAGCTTTTCTTGCCACCAGACCTTTCTCCATCAATTAGGAATCTGATGCCGTCACTAAACACATTCCTTAAATTGTAGCCATTTGTTGAGTGTTTTTTTTGGTGTTTAATCCGCATATATATCACCATTGCCCTTTAATTTCTTGACTGTATATCTCTTAAATGTCAATATATACACGTGTGATTTAGTTTACTCAGATTTTTCAATGCCGAGAACCTCGATCAAAGAGTAAAAAAGGCGTAAGGTTCATAATGGTGTAAAATTAAAATGGGATATACCGGGCTAGGATTCGAGTTACAGGAACAAGGGCCAAACCAACCACCCAAGAATGGAATCGTCGAGCGAAAACACTTATCAACCTCCTAGAAGCAGCTTTTCTTGCCACCAGACCTTTCTCCATCAATTAGGAATCTGATGCCGTCACTAAACACATTCCTTAAATTGTAGCCATTTGTTGAGTGTTTTTTTTTTTTTGGTGTCTAAACCGCATATATATCACCATTGCCCTTGATTTTCTTGACTGTATATCTCCTAAATGTCAACATATACACGTGTGATTTAGTTTACTAAGATTTTTCAATGCCGAGAACCTCGATCAGGGTGTAAAAAAGGCGTAAGGTTCACAATGGTGTAAAATTAAAATGGGATATACCGGGCTAGGATTCGAGTTACAGGAACAAGGGCCAAACCAACCACCCAAGAATGGAATCGTCGAGCGAAAACACTTAACAACCTCTTAGAAGAAGCTTTTCTTGCCACCAGACCTTTCTCCATCAATTGGGAATCTGATGTTGTCACTAAACAGATTCCTTATATTGTAGCCATTTGATGAGTGTTTTTTTTGGTGTCTAATCCGCATATATATCACCATTGCCCTTAATTTTCTTGACTGTATATCTCTTAAATGTCAACATATACACGTGTGATTTAGTTAACGAAGATTTTTCAATGCCGAGAACATCGATCAGGGAGTAAAAAAAGGCGTAAGGTTCACAATGGTGTAAAATTAAAATGGGATATACCGGGCTAGGATTCGGGTTACAGGAATAATGGCCAAACCAACCGCCCAAGAATGGAATCGTCGAGCGAAAACACTTGACAACCTCCTAGAAATAGCTTTTCTTGCCACCAGACCTTTCTCCATCAATTAGGAATCTGATAAACACATTCCTTAAATTGTAGCCATTTGTTGAGTCTTTTTTTTGGTGTCTAATCAGCATATGTATCACCATTGCCCTTGACTTTCTTGAATGTATATCTCTTAAATGTCAATATATACACGTGTGATTTAGTTTACGAAGATTTTTCTATTCAGAGAACCTCGATCAGAGAGTAAAAAAGGTGTAAGGTTCACAATGGGGTAAAATTAAAATGGGATATAACGGGCTAGGATTCGAGTTACAGGAACAAGGGCCAAACCAACCACCTAAGAATGGAATCGTCGAGCGAAATCACTTGACAACCTCCTAGAAACAGCTTTTCTTGCCACCAGACCTTTCTCCATCAATTAGGAATCTGATGCCGTCACTAAACACATTCCTTAAATTGTAGCCTTTTGTTGAGTGTTTTTTTTTGAGTCTAATCCGCATATATATCACCATTGCCCTTGATTTTCTTGACTGTGTATCTCTTAAATGTCAACATATACACGTGTGATTTAGTTTACGAATATTTTTCAATGCCGAGAACCTCGATCAGAGAGTAAAAAAGGCGTAAGGTTCACATTGGTTTAAAATTAAAATGGGATATACCGGGCTAGGATTCGAGTTACAGGAACAAGCGCCAAATCAACCACCCAAGAATGGAATCGTCGAGCGAAAACACTTGACAACCTCCTAGAAGCAGCTTTTCTTGCCACCAGACTTTTCTCCATCAATTAGGAATCTGATGCCGTCACTAAACACATTCCTTAAATTGTAGCCATTTGTTGAGTGTTTTTTTTTTTTTGGTGTCTAAACCGCATATATATCACCATTGCCCTTGATTTTCTTGACTGTATATCTCCTAAATGTCAACATATACACGTGTGATTTAGTTTACTAAGATTTTTCAATGCCGAGAACCTCGATCAGGGTGTAAAAAAGGCGTAAGGTTCACAATGGTGTAAAATTAAAATGGGATATACCGGGCTAGGATTCGAGTTACAGGAACAAGGGCCAAACCAACCACCCAAGAATGGAATCGTCGAGCGAAAACACTTAACAACCTCTTAGAAGAAGCTTTTCTTGCCACCAGACCTTTCTCCATCAATTGGGAATCTGATGTTGTCACTAAACAGATTCCTTATATTGTAGCCATTTGATGAGTGTTTTTTTTGGTGTCTAATCCGCATATATATCACCATTGCCCTTAATTTTCTTGACTGTATATCTCTTAAATGTCAACATATACACGTGTGATTTAGTTAACGAAGATTTTTCAATGCCGAGAACATCGATCAGGGAGTAAAAAAAGGCGTAAGGTTCACAATGGTGTAAAATTAAAATGGGATATACCGGGCTAGGATTCGGGTTACAGGAATAATGGCCAAACCAACCGCCCAAGAATGGAATCGTCGAGCGAAAACACTTGACAACCTCCTAGAAATAGCTTTTCTTGCCACCAGACCTTTCTCCATCAATTAGGAATCTGATAAACACATTCCTTAAATTGTAGCCATTTGTTGAGTCTTTTTTTTGGTGTCTAATCAGCATATGTATCACCATTGCCCTTGACTTTCTTGAATGTATATCTCTTAAATGTCAATATATACACGTGTGATTTAGTTTACGAAGATTTTTCTATTCAGAGAACCTCGATCAGAGAGTAAAAAAGGTGTAAGGTTCACAATGGGGTAAAATTAAAATGGGATATAACGGGCTAGGATTCGAGTTACAGGAACAAGGGCCAAACCAACCACCTAAGAATGGAATCGTCGAGCGAAATCACTTGACAACCTCCTAGAAACAGCTTTTCTTGCCACCAGACCTTTCTCCATCAATTAGGAATCTGATGCCGTCACTAAACACATTCCTTAAATTGTAGCCTTTTGTTGAGTGTTTTTTTTTGGAGTCTAATCCGCATATATATCACCATTGCCCTTGATTTTCTTGACTGTGTATCTCTTAAATGTCAACATATACACGTGTGATTTAGTTTACGAATATTTTTCAATGCCGAGAACCTCGATCAGAGAGTAAAAAAGGCGTAAGGTTCACATTGGTTTAAAATTAAAATGGGATATACCGGGCTAGGATTCGAGTTACAGGAACAAGCGCCAAATCAACCACCCAAGAATGGAATCGTCGAGCGAAAACACTTGACAACCTCCTAGAAGCAGCTTTTCTTGCCACCAGACCTTTCTCCATCAATTAGGAATCTGATGCCGTCACTAAACACATTCCTTAAATTGTAGCCATTTGTTGAGTGTTTTTTTTTTGTGTCTAAACCGCATATATATCACCATTGCCCTTCATTTTCTTGACTGTATATCTCCTAAATGTCAACATATACACGTGTGATTTAGTTTACTAAGATTTTTCAATGCCGAGAACCTCGATCAGAGTGTAAAAAAGGCGTAAGGTTCACAATGGTGTAAAATTAAAATGGGATATACCGGGCTAGGATTCGAGTTACAGGAACAAGGGCCAAACCAACCACCCAAGAATGGAATCGTCGAGCGAAAACACTTGACAACCTCCTAGAAGCAGCTTTTCTTGCCACCAGACCTTTCTCCATCAATTAGGAATCTGATGCCGTCACTAAACACATTCCTAAAATTGTAGCCATTTGTTGAGTGTTTTTGGGGTGTCTAATCCGCATATATATCACGATTGCCCTTGATTTTCTTAACTGTATATCTCTAAAATGTCAACATATACACGTGTGATTTAGTTTACGAAGATTTTTCAATGCCGAGAACCTCGATCAGGGAGTAAAAAAAGGCGTAAGGTTCACAATGGTGTAAAATTAAAATGGGATATACCGGGCTAGGATTCGAGTTACAGGAACAAGGGCCAAACCAACCACCTAAGAATGGAATCGTCGAGCGAAATCACTTGACAACCTCCTAGAAACAACTTTTCTTGCCACCAGACCTTTCTCCATCAATTAGGAATCTGATGCTTTCACTAAACACATTCCTTAAATTGTAGCCTTTTGTTGAGTGTTTTTTTGGAGTCTAATCCGCATATATATCACCATTGCCCTTGATTTTCTTGACTGTATATCTCTTAAATGTCAACATATACACGAGTGATTTAGTTTATGAATATTTTTCAAGGCCGAGAACCTCGATCAGAGAGTAAAAAAGGCGTAAGGTTCATAATGGTTTAAAATTAAAATGGGATATACCGGGCTAGGATTCGAGTTACTGGAACAAGGGCCAAACCAACCACCCAAGAGTGGAATCGTCGAGCGAAAACACTTGACAACCTCCTAGAAGCAGCTTTTCTTGCCACCAGACATTTCTCCATCAATTAGGAATCTGATGCCGTCACTAAACACATTCCTTAAATTGTAGCCATTTGTTGAGTGTTTTTTTTTTGTGTCTAATCCGCATATATATCACCATTGCCCTTGATTTTCTTGACTGTATATCTCTTAAATGTCAATATATACACGTGTGATTTAGTTTACTAAGATTTTTCAATGCCGAGAACCTCGATCAGAGAGTAAAAAAGGCGTAAGGTTCATAATGGTGTAAAATTAAAATGGGATATACAGGGCTAGGATTCGAGTTACATGAACAAGGGCCAAACCAACAACCCAAGAATGGAATCGTCGAGCGAAAACACTTGACAACCTCTTAGAAGCAGCTTTTCTTGCCACCAGACCTTTCTCCATCAATTAGGAATCTGATGTTGTCACTAAAAACATTCCTTAAATTGTAGCCATTTGTTGAGTGTTTTTTTTTTGTATGTAATCCGCATATATATCACCATTGCCCTTGATTTTCTTGACTGTATATCTCTTAAATGTCAACATATACACGTGTGATTTAGTTTACAAATATTTTTCAATGCCGAGAACCTCGATCAGAGAGTAAAAAAGGCGTACGGTTCACAATGGTGTGAAATTAAAAAGAGATATACCGGGCTAGGATTCAAGTTACTAGAACAAGGGCCAAACCAACCACACAAGAATGGAATCGTCGAACGAAAACTCTTGACAACCTCCTTGAAGCAGCTTTTTCTTTCCACCAGACCTTTCTCCGTCAATTAGGAATCTGATGCCGTCACTAAACACATTCCTTAAATTGTAGCCATTTGTTGAGTGTTTTTTTTGGTGTCTAAACCACATATATATCACCATTGCCCTTGATTATCTTGACTGTATATCTCCTAAATGTCAACATATACACGTGTGATTTAGTTTACTAAGATTTTTCAATGCCGAGAACCTCGATCAGAGTGTAAAAAAGGCGTAAGGTTCACAATGGTGTAAAATTAAAATGGGATATACCGGGCTAGGATTCGAGTTACAGGAACAAGGGCCAAACCAACCACCCAAGAATGGAATCGTTGAGCGAAAACACTTGACAACCTCTTAGAAGAAGCTTTTCTTGCCACCAGACCTTTCTCCATCAATTGGGAATCTGATGTTGTCACTAAACAAATTCCTTATATTGTAGCCATTTGATGAGTGTTTTTTTTGGTGTCTAATCCGCATATATATCACCATTGCCCTTAATTTTCTTGACTGTATATCTCTTAAATGTCAACATATACACGTGTGATTTAGTTAACGAAGATTTCTCAATGTCGAGAACATCGATCAGGGAGTAAAAAAAGGCGTAAGGTTCACAATGGTGTAAAATTAATATGGGATATACCGGGCTAGGATTCGGGTTACAGGAATATTGGCCAAACCAACCACCCAAGAATGGAATCGTCGAGCGAAAACACTTGACAACTTCCTAGAACCAGCTTTTCTTGCCACCAGACCTTTCTCCATCAATTAGGAATCTGATGCCGTCACTAAACACATTCTTTAAATTGTAGCCATTTGTTGAGTGTTTTTTTTTGTGTCTAATCCGCATATCTATCACCATTGCCCTTGATTTTCTTGAATGTATATCTCTTAAATGTCAACATATACACGTGTGATTTTGTTTACAAAGATTTTTCAATGCCGAGAACCTCGATCAGAGAGTAAAAAAGGCGTAAGGTTCACAATGGTGTAAAATTAAAATGGGATATACCGGGCTGGAATTCGAGTTACTGGAACATGGGCCAAACCGACCACCCAAAAATTGAATCGTCGAGCGAAAACACTTGACAACCTCCTAGAAGCAGCTTTTCTTGCCACCAGATCTTTCTCAATCAATTAGAAATCTGATGCCGTCACTATACACATTCCGTAAATTGTAGCCATTTGTTGAGTGTTTTTTTTGCTGTCTAATCCGTATATATATCACCATTGCCCTTGATTTTCTTGACTGTGTATCTATAAAATGTCAACATATACACGTGTGATTTAGTTTACGAAGATTTTTCAGTGCCGATAACCTCGATCAGAGAGTAAAAAGGGCATAAGGATCACAATGGTGTAAAATTAAAATGGGATATACCGGGCTAGGATTCGAGTTACAGGAACAAGGGCCAAAGCAACCACCCAAGAATGGAATCGTCGAGCAAAAACACTTGACAACCTCCTAGAAGCGACTTTTCATGCCACCTGACCTTTCTCCATCAATTAGGTATCTGATGCCGTCACTAAACACATTCCTTAAATTGTAGCCATGTGTTGAGTGTTTTTTTTTGGTGTCTAATCAGCATTCGTATCACCATTGCCCTTGATTTTCTTGAATGTATATCTCTTAAATGTCAATATATACACGTGTGATTTAGTTTACGAAGATTTTTCAATTCAGAGAACCTCGATCAGAGAGTAAAAAAGGCGTAAGGTTCACAATGGGGTAAAATTAAAATGGGATATACCGGGCTAGGATTCGAGTTACAGGAACAAGGGCCAAACCAACCACCTAAGAATGGAATCGTCGAGCGAAAACACTTGACAACCTCCTAGAAGCAGCTTTTCTTGCTACCAGACCTTTCTCCATCAATTAGGAATCTGATGCCGTCACTAAACACATTCCTTAAATTGTAGCCATTTGTTGAGTGGTTTTTTTTGTGTCTAATCCACATATATATCACCATTGCCCTTGATTTTCATGACTGTATATCTCTTAAATGTCAACATATACACGTGTGATTTAGTTTACGAAGATTTTTCAATGCCGAGAACCTCGATCAGAGAGTAAAAAGGCGTAAGGTTCACAATGGTATAAAATTAAAATGGGATATACCGGTCTAGGATTCGAGTTACAGGAATAAGGGCCAAACCAACCACCCAAGAATGGAATCGTCGAGCGAAATCACTTGACAACCTCCTAGAAACAGCTTTTCTTGCCACCAGACCTTTCTCCATCAATTAGGAATCTGATGCCGTCACTAAACACATTCCTTAAATTGTAGCCTTTTGTTGATTGTTTTTTTTGGAGTCTAATCCTCATATATAACACCATTGCCCTTGATTTTCTTGACTGTATATCTCTTAAATGTCAACATATACACGTTAGATTTAGTTTACGAATATTTTTCAATGCCGAGAACCTCGATCAGAGAGTAAAAAAGGCGTAAGGTTCACAATGGTGTAAAATGAAAGTGGGATATACCGGGCTAGGATTCGAGTTACAGGAACAAGGGCCAAACCAACCACCCAAGAATGGAACCGTCGAGCGAAAACACATGACAACCTCCTAGAAGCAGCTTTTCTTGCCACCAGACCTTTCTCCATCAATTAGGAATCTGATGCCGTCATTAAACACATTCCTTAAATTGTAGCCATTTGTTGAGTGTTTTTTTTTGTGTCTAATCCGCATATATATCACCATTGCCCTTGATTTTCTTGACTGTATATCTCTTAAATGTCAATATATATACACGTGTGATTTAGTTTACTAAGATTTTTCAATGCCGAGAACCTCGATCAGAGAGTAAAAAAGGCGTAAGGTTCATAATGGTGAAAAATTAAAATGGGATATATCGGGCTAGGATTCGAGTTACATGAACAAGGGCCAAACTAACAACCCAAGAATGGAATCGTCGAGCGAAAACACTTGACAACCTCTTAGAAGCAGCTTTTCTTGCCACCAGACCTTTCTCCATCAATTAGGAATCTGATGTTGTCACTAAAAACATTCCTTAAATTGTAGCCATTTGTTGAGTGTTTTTTTTTGTATGTAATCCGCATATATATCACCATTGCCCTTGATTTTCTTGACTGTATATCTCTTAAATGTCAACATATACACGTGTGATTTAGTTTACTAAGATTTTTCAATGCCAAGAACCTCGATCAGAGAGTAAAAAAGGCGTAAGGTTCACAATGGTGTAAAATTAAAATGGGATATACCGGGTTTGGATTCGAGTTACAGGAACAAGGGCCAAACCAAACACCCAAGAATTGAATCGTCGAGCGAAAACACTAGACAACCTTCTAGAAGCAGCTTTTCTTGCCACCAGACCTTTCTTCATCAATTAGGAATCTGATGTCGTCACTAAACACATTCCTTAAATTGTAGCCATTTGTTGAGTGTTTTTTTTGGTGTCTAATCCGCATATATATCACCATTTCCCTTGATTTTCTTGACTGTATATTTCTTAAATGTGAACATATACACGTGTGATTTAGTTTACTAAGATTTTTCAATGCCGAGAACCTCGATCAGGGAGTAAAAAATGGCGTAAGGTTCACAATGGTGTAAAATTAAAATGGGATATACCGGGCAAGGATTTAAGTTACAGGAACTAGGGCCAAGCCAACCGCCCAAGAATGGAATCGTCGAGCGAAAACACTTGACAACCTCCTAGAAATAGCTTTTCTTGCCACCAGACCTTTCTCCAACAATTAGGAATCTGATGCCGTCACTAAACACATTCCTTAAATTGTAGCCATTTGTTGAGTGTTTTTTTTTGGTGTCTAATCAGCATACGTATCACCATTGCCCTTGATTTTCTTGAATGTATATCTCTTAAATGTCAATATATACACGTGTGATTTAGTTTACGAAGATTTTTTAATTCAGAGAACCTCGATCAGAGAGTAAAAAAGGCGTAAGGTTCACAATGGGGTAAAATTAAAATGGGATATACCGGGCTAGGATTCGAGTTACAGGAACAAGGGCCAAACCAACCACCTAAGAATGGAATCGTCGAGCGAAAACACTTGACAACCTCCTAGAAGCAGCTTTTCTTGCTACCAGACCTTTCTCCATCAATTAGGAATCTGATGCCGTCACTAAACACATTCCTTAAATTGTAGCCATTTGTTGAGTGGTTTTTTTTGTGTCTAATCCACATATATATCACCATTGCCCTTGATTTTCATGACTGTATATCTCTTAAATGTCAACATATACACGTGTGATTTAGTTTACGAAGATTTTTCAATGCCGAGAACCACGATCAGAGAGTAAAATGGCGTAAGGTTCACAATGGTATAAAATTAAAATGGGATATACCGGTCTAGGATTCGAGTTACAGGAACAAGGGTCAAACCAACCACCCAAGAATGGAATCGTCGAGCGAAATCACTTGACAACCTCCTAGAAACAGCTTTTCTTGCCACCAGACCTTTCTCCATCAATTAGGAATCTGATGCCGTCACTAAACACATTCCTTAAATTGTAGCCTTTTGTTGAGTGTTTTTTTTGGAGTCTAATCCGCATATATAACACCATTGCCCTTTATTTTCTTGACTGTATATCTCTTAAATGTCAACATATACACGTTTGATTTAGTTTACGAATATTTTTCAATGCCGAGAACCTCGATCAGAGAGTAAAAAAGGCGTAAGGTTCACAATGGTGTAAAATTAAAATGGGATATAGCGGGCTAGGATTCGAGTTACAGGAACAAGGGCCAAACCAACCACCTAAGAATGGAACCGTCGAGCGAAAACACTTGACAACCTCCTAGAAGCAGCTTTTCTTGCCACCAGACCTTTCTCCATCAATTAGGAATCTGATGCCGTCACTAAACACATTCCTTAAATTGTAGCCATTTGTTGAGTGGTTTTTTTTTTTGTGTCTAATCCGCATATATATCACCATTTCCCTTGATTTTCTTGACTGTATATCTCTTAAATGTCAACATATACAGGTGTGATTTAGTTTATGAAGATTTTTCAATGCCGAGAACCTCGATCAGAGAGTAAAAAAGGCGTAAGGTTCACAATGGTGTAAAATTAAAATGGGATATACCGGTCTAGGATTCGAGTTACAGGAACAAGGGCCAAACCAACCACCCAAGAATGGAATCGTCGAGCGAAATCACTTGACAACCTCCTAGAAACAGCTTTTCTTGCCACCAGACCTTTCTCCATCATTTAGGAATCTGATGCCATCACTAAAAACATTCCTTAAATTGTAGCCATTTGTTGAGTGTTTTTTTTGGTGTCTAATCCGCAAATATATCACCATTGCCCTTGATTTTCTTGACTGTATATTTCTTAAATGTCAACAATTACACGTGTGATTTAGTTTACGAAAATTTTTCAATGCCGAGAACCTCGATCAGGTAGTAAAAAAAGGCGTAAGGTTCACAATAGTGTAAAATTAAAATGGGATATATCGGGCTAGGATTTGAGTTACAGGAACAAGGGCCAAACCAACCACCCAAGAATGGAATCGTCGAGCGAAAACACTTGACAACCTCCTAGAAACAGCTTTTCTTGCCACCAGACCTTTCTACATCAATTAGGAATCTGATGCCGTCACTAAACACATTCCGTAAATTGAAGCCATTTGTTGAGTTTTTTTTTTTGGGTGTCTAATCCACATATATATCACCATTGCCCTTGATTTTCTTGACTGTATATCTCTTAAATGTCAACACATACACGTGTGATTTAGTTTACGAAGATTTTTCAATGCCGAGAACCTCGATCAGAGAGTAAAAAAGGCATAAGGTTCACAATTGTGTAAACTTAAAATGGGATATACCGGGCTAGGATTCGAGTTACAGGAATAAGGGCCAAACCAACCACCAAAGAATGGAATCGTCGAACGAAAACACTTGACAACCTCCTAGAAGCATCTTTTCTTGCCACCAGACCTTTCTCCTTCAATTAGGAATCTGATGCCGTCACTAAACACATTCCTTAAATTGTAGCCATTTATTGAGTGTTTTTCTTTTGTCTAATCCGCATATATATCACCATTGCCCTTGATTTTCTTGATTGTATATCTCTTAAATGTCAATGTATACACGTGTGATTTAATTTACGAAGATTTTTCAATGCCGAGAACCTCGATCAGAGAGTAAAAAAGGCGTAAGGTTCACAACGGTGTAAAATTAAAATGGGATATAACAGGCTAGTATTCGACTTACAAGAACAAAGGCCAAAACAACCACCCAAGAATGGAATCGTCGAGCGAAAACACTTGACAACCTTCTAGAAGCAGTTTTTTTTACCACCAGACCTTTCTCCATCAATTAGGAATCTGATGCCGTCACTAAACACATTCATTAAATTGTAGCCATTTGTTGAGTGTTTTTTTTTTGGTCTAATCCGCATATATATCACCATTGCCCTTGATTTTCTTGACTGTAAATCTCTTAAATGTCAACATATACACGTGTGATTTAGTTTACGAAGATTTTTCAATTCCGAGAACTTCTATCAGAGAGTAAAAAAGGCGTAGGGTTAACAATGGTGTAAAATTAAAATGGGATATACCGGGCTAGGATTCGAGTTACAGGAACAAGGGCCAAACCAACCACCCAAGAATCGAATCGTCGAGCGAAAACACATGACAACCTCCTAGAAGTAGCATTTCTTGCCACCAGACCTTTCTCCATCAATTAGGAATCTGATGTCGTCACTAAACACATTCCTTAAATTGTAGCCATTTGTTGTGTGTTTTTTTGGTGTCTAATCCGCATATATATCACCATTGCCCTTGATTTTCTTGACTGTATATCTCTTATATGTCAACATATACACGTGTGATTTAGTTTACGAAGATTTTTCAATGCCAAGAACCTCGATCAGAGAGTAAAAAAGACGCAAGGTTCACAATGGTGTAAAATTAAAATGGGATATACCGGGCAAGGATTCGAGTTACAGGAACAAGGGCCAAACCAACCACCCAAGATTGGAATCGTCGAGCGAAAACACTTGACAACCTCCTAGAAGCAGTTTTTCTTGCCACCAGACCTTTCTCCATCAATTAGGAATCTGATGCCGTCACTAAACACATTCCTTAAATTGTAGCCATTTGTTGAGTGTTTTTTTTGGTGTCTAATCCGCATATTTATCACCATTGCCCTTGATTTTCTTGACTGTATATCTCTTAAATGTCAACATATACACGTGTGGTTTAGTTTACGAAGATTTTTCAATGCCGAGATCCTCGATCAGAGAGTAAAAAAGGCGTAAGGCTCACAATGGTGTAAAATTAAAATGGGATATACCGGTCTAAGATTCGAGTTACAGGAACAAGGGCCAAACCAACCACCCAAGAATGGAATCGTCGATCGAAAACACTTGACAACCTCCTAGAAACAACTTTTCTTGCCACCAGACATTTCTCCATCAATTAGGAGTCTGATGCCGTCACTAAACACATTACTTAAATTGTAGCAATTTGTTGAGTGTTTTTTTTGGTGTCTAATCCGCATATATATATCACCATTGCCCTTGATTTTCTTGACTGTATATCTCTTAGATGTCAACATATACACGTGTGATTTAGTTTACGAAGATTTTTCAATGCCGAGAACCTCGATCAGGGAGTAAAAAAAGGAGTAAGGTTCACAATGGTGTAAAATTAAAATGGGATATACCGGTCTAGGATTCGAGTTACAGGAATAATGGCCAAACCAACCACCCAAGAATGGAATCGTCGAGCGAAAACACTTGACAACCTTCTAGAAGCAGCTTTTCTTGCCACCAGACCTTTCTCCATCAATTAGGAATCTGATGCCGTCACTAAACACATTCCTTAAATTGTAGCCATTTGTTGAGTGTTTTTTTTGGTGTCTAATCCACATATATATCACCATTGCCCTTGATTTTCTTGACTGTATATCTCTTAAATGTCAACATATACATGTGTGATTTAGTTTACAAAAATTTTTCACTGCCGAGAACTTCGATCAAAGAGTAAAAAAGGCGTAAGGTTCACAATTGTGTAAAATTAAAATGGGATATACCGGGCTAGGATTCGAGTTACATGAATAAGGGCCAAACCAACCACCCAAGAATGAAATCGTCGAGCGAAAACACTTGACAACCTTCTAGAAGCAGCTTTTCTTGCCACCAGACCTTTCTCCATCAATTAGGAATCTGATGCCGTCACTAAACACGTTCCTTAAATTGTAGCCATTTGTTGAGTGTTTTTTTTGGTGTCTAATCCGCATATATATCACCATTGCCCTTGAATTTCTTTACTGTATATCTCTTAAATATCAACATATACACGTGTGATTTAGTTTACGAAGATTTTTCAATGCCGAGAACCGCGATTAGAGAGTAAAAAAGGCGTAAGGTTCACAATGGTGTAAAATTAAAATGGGATACACCGGGCTAGGATTCGAGTTACAGGAACAAGGGCCAAACCAACCACCGAAGAATGAAATCGTCGAGCGAAAACACTTGACAACCTCCTTGAAGTAACTTTTCCTGCCACCAGAAATTTCTCCATCAATTAGGAATCTGATGCCATCACTAAACACATTCCTTAAATTGTAGCCATTTGTTGAGTGTTTTTTTTTGTGTCTAATCCGCATATATATCACCATTGCCCTTGATTTTCTTGACTGTATATCTCTTAAATGTTAACATGTACACGTGTGATTTAGTTTACGAAGATTTTTCAATGCCGAGAACCTCGATCAGAGAGTAAAAAAGGCGTAAGGTTCACAATGGTGTAAAATTAAAATGGGATATACCGGGTTTGGATTCGAGTTACAGGAACAAGGGCCAAACCAAACACCCAAGAATTGAATCGTCGAGCGAAAACACTAGACAACCTTCTAGAAGCAGCTTTTCTTGCCACCAGACCTTTCTTCATCAATTAGGAATCTGATGTCGTCACTAAACACATTCCTTAAATTGTAGCCATTTGTTGAGTGTTTTTTTTGGTGTCTAATCCGCATATATATCACCATTGCCCTTGATTTTCTTGACTGTATATCTCTTAAATGTCAACATATACACGTGTGATTTAGTTTACGAAGATTTTTCAATGCCGAGAACCTCTATCAGAGAGTAAAAAAGGCGTAAGGTTCACAATGGTGTAAAATTAAAATGGGATATACCGGGCTTGGATTCGAGTTACAGGAACAAGGGCCAAACCAACCACCCAAGAATGGAATCTTCGAGCGAAAACACTTGACAACCTCCTAGAAGCAGCTTTTCTTGCCACCAGACCTTTCTCCATCAATTAGGAATCTGATGCCGTCACTAAACACATTCCTTTAATTGTAGCCATTTGTTGAGTGTTTTTTTTGGTGTCTAATCCGCATATATATCACCATTGCCCATGATTTTCTTGACTGTATATCTCTTAAATGTCAACATATACACGTGTGATCTGGTTTACGAAGATTTTTCAATGCCGAGAACCTCGATCAGAGAGTAAAAAAGGCGTAAGGTTCACAATGGTGTAAAATTAAAATGGGATATACCGGGCTAGGATTCGAGTTACAGGAACAAGGGCCAAACCAACCACCCAAGAATGGAATCTTCGAGCGAAAACACTTGACAACCTCCTAGAAGCAGCTTTTCTTGCCACCAGACCTTTCTCCATCAATTAGGAATCTGATGCCGTCACTAAACACATTCCTTTAATTGTAGCCATTTGTTGAGTGTTTTTTTTGGTGTCTAATCCGCATATATATCACTATTTCCCTTTAATTTCTTGACTGTATATCTCTTAAATGTCAACATATACACGTGTGATCTGGTTTACGAAGATTTTTCAATGCCGAGAACCTCGATCAGAGAGTAAAAAAGGCGTAAGGTTCACAATGGTGTAAAATTAAAATGGGATATACCGGGCTAGGATTCGAGTTACAGGAACAAGGGCGAAACCAACCTCCGAACAATGGAATCGTCGAGCGAAGACACTTGACAACCTCCTAGAAGCAGCTTTTCTTGCCACCAGACATTTCTCCATCAATTAGGAATCTGATGCCATCACTAAACACATTCCTTAAATTGTAGCCATTTGTTGAGTGTCTTTTTTTTGGTGTCTAATCCGCATATATATCACCATTGCCCTTGATTTTCTTGACTGTATATCTCTTAAATGTCAACATATACACGTGTGATTTAGATTACAAAGATTTTTCAATGCCGAGAACCTCGATCAGAGAGTAAAAAAGGCGTAAGGTTCATAATGGTGTAAAATTAAAATGGGATATACCCGGCTAGGATTTGACTTACAGGAACAAGGGCCAAACCAACCACCCAAGAATGGAATCGTCGAGCAAAAACACTTAACAACCTCTTAGAAGAAGCTTTTCTTGCCACCAGACCTTTCTCCATCAATTGGGAATCTGATGTTGTCACTAAACAGATTCCATATATTGTAGCCATTTGATGAGTGTTTTTTTTTTTGGTGTCTAATCCGCATATATATCACCATTGCCCTTAATTTTCTTGACTGTATATCTCTTAAATGTCAACATATACACGTGTGATTTAGTTTATGAAGATATTTCAATGCCGAGAACCTCGATCAGGGAGTAAAAAAAGCCGTAAGGTTCAAAATGGTGTAAAATTAAAATGGGATATACCGGGCTAGGATTCAAGTTACAGGAATAATGGCCAAACCAACCACCCAAGAATGGAATCGTCGAGCGAAAACACTTGACAACCTCCTAGAACCAGCTTTTCTTGCCACCAGACCTTTCTCCATCAATTAGGAATCTGATGCCGTCACTAAACACATTCCTTAAATTGTAGCCATTTGTTGAGTGTTTTTTTTTTGTGTCTAATCCGCATATATATCACCATTGCCTTTGATTTTCTTGAATGTATATCTCTTAAATGTCAACATATACACGTGTGATTTAGTTTACAAAGATTTTTCAATGCCGAGAACCTCGATCAGAGAGTAAAAAAGGCGTAAGGTTCACAATGGTGTAAAATGAAAATGGGATATACCGAGCTAGGATTCGAGTTAGAGTAACAAGGGCCAAACCAACCACCCAAGAATGGAATCGTCGAGCGAAAACACATGACAACCTCCTAGAAGCAGCTTTTCTTGCCACCAGACCTTTCTCCATCAATTAGGAATCTGATGCCGTCATTAAACACATTCCTTAAATTGTAGCCATTTGTTGAGTGTTTTTTTGGTGTCTAATCCGCATATATATCACAATTGCCCTTAATTTTTCTTGATTCTATATCTCTAAAATGTCAACATATACACGTGTGATTTAGTTTACGAAGATTTTTCAATGACGAGAACCTCGATCAGGGAGTAAAAAAAGGCGTAAGGTTCACAATGGTGTAAAATTAAAATGGGATATACCGGGCTAGGATTCGAGTTACAGGAACAAGGGCCAAACCAACCACCCAAGAATGGAATCGTCGAGCGAAAACACATGACAACCTCCTAGAAGCAGCTTTTCTTGCCACCAGACCTTTCTCCATCAATTAGGAATCGGATGCCGTCACTAAACACATTCCTTAAATTGTAGCCATTCGTTGAGTGTTTTTTTTGGTGTCTAATCCGCATATTTATCACCATTGCCCTTGATTTTCTTGACTGTATATCTCTTAAATGTCAACATATACACGTGTGGTTTAGTTTACGAAGATTTTTCAATGCCGAGATCCTCAATCAGAGAGTAAAAAAGGCGTAAGGCTCACAATGGTGTAAAATTAAAATGGGATATACCGGTCTAGGATTCGAGTTACAGGAACAAGGGCTAAACCAACCACCCAAGAATTGAATCGTCGAGCGAAAACACTTGACAACCTCCTAGAAACAATTTTTCTTGCCACCAGCCCTTTCTCCATCAATTAGGGGTCTGATGCCGTCACTAAACACATTACTTAAATTGTAGCCATTTGTTGAGTGTTTTTTTTGGTGTCTAATCCGCATATATATATCACCATTGCCCTTGATTTTCTTGACTGTATATCTCTTAGATGTGAACATATACACGTGTGATTTAGTTTACGAAGATTTTTCAATGCCGAGAACCTCGATCAGGGAGTAAAAAAAGGAGTAAGGTTCACAATGGTGTAAAATTAAAATGGGATATACCGGGCTAGGATTCGAGTTACAGTAATAATGGCCAAACCAACCACCCAAGAATGGAATCGTCGAGCGAAAACACTTGACAACCTTTTAGAAGCAGCTTTTTATTGCCACCAGACCTTTCTCCATCAATTAGGAATCTGATGCCGTCACTAAACACATTCCTTAAATTGTAGCCATTTGTTGAGTGTTTTTTTTGGTGTCTAATCCACATATATATCGCCATTGCCCTTGATTTTCTTGACTGTATATCTCTTAAATGTCAACATATACATGTGTGATTTAGTTTACGAAGATTTTTCAATGCCGAGAACTTCGATCAAAGAGTAAAAAAGGCGTAAGGTTCACAATTGTGTAAAATTAAAATGGGATATACCGGGCTAGGATTCGAGTTACATGAATAAGGGCCAAACCAACCACCCAAGAATGAAATCGTCGAGCGAAAACACTTGACAACCTTCTAGAAGCAACTTTTCTTGCCACCAGACCTTTCTCCATCAATTAAGAATCTGATGCCGTCACTAAACACATTCCTTAAAATGTAGCCATTTATTGAGTGTTTTTCTTTTGTCTAATCCGCATATATATCACCATTGCCCTTGATTTTCTTGACTGTATATCTCTTAAATGTCAACATATACACGTGTGATTTAGTTTACGAAGATTTTTCAATGCCGAGAACCTCGATCAGAGAGTAAAAAAGGCGTAAGGTTCACAATGGTGTAAAATTAAAATGGGATATACCAGGCTAGGATTCGACTTACAGGAACAAAGGCCAAAACAACCACCCAAGAATGGAATCGTCGAGCGAAAACACTTGACAACCTCCTGGAAGCAGCTTTTCTTGCCACCGGACCTTTCTCCATCAATTAGGACTCTGATGCCGTCACTAAACACATTCCTTAAATTGTAGCCATTTGTTGAGTGTTTTTTTTGGTGTCTAATCCGCATATATATCACCATTGCCCTTGAATTTCTTGACTGTATATCTCTTAAATGTCAACATATACACGTGTGATTTAGTTTACGTAGATTTTTCAATGCCGAGAACCTCGATTAGAGAGTAAAAAAGGCGTAAGGTTCACAATGGTGTAAAATTAAAATGGGATACACCGGGCTAGGATTCGAGTTACAGGAACGAGGGCCAAACCAACCACCGAAGAATGGAATCGTCGAGCGAAAACACTTGACAACCTCCTTGAAGTAGCTTTTCCTGCCACCAGACATTTCTCCATCAATTAGGAATCTGATGCCATCACTAAACACATTCCTTAAATTGTAGCCAGTTGTTGAGTGTTTTTTTTTGTGTCTAATCCGCATATATATCACCATTGCCCTTGATTTTCTTGACTGTATATCTCTTAAATGTCAACATGTACACGTGTGATTTAGTTTACGAAGATTTTTCAATGCCGAGAACCTCGATCAGAGAGTAAAAAAGGCGTAAGGTTCACAATGGTGTAAAATTAAAATGGGATATACCGGGTTTGGATTCGAGTTACAGGAACAAGGGCCAAACCAAACACCCAAGAATTGAATCGTCGAGCGAAAACAATAGACAACCTTCTAGAAGCAGCTTTTCTTGCCACCAGACCTTTCTTTATCAATTAGGAATCTGATGTCGTCACTAAACACATTCCTTAAATTGTAGTCATTTGTTGAGTGTTTTTTTTGGTGTCTAATCCGCATATATATCACCATTGCCCTTGATTTTCTTGACTGTATATCTCTTAAATGTCAACATATACACGTGTGATTTAGTTTACGAAGATTTTTCAATGCCGAGAACCTCTATCAGAGAGTAAAAAAGGCGTAAGGTTCATAATGGTGTAAAATTAAAATGGGATATACCGGGTTAGGATTCGACTTACAGGAACACGGGCTAAACCAACCACCCAAGAATGGAATCGTCGAGCGAAAACACTTGATAACCTCCTAGAAGCTTCTTTTCATGCCACCAGACCTTTCTCCATCAATTAGGAATCTGATGCCGTCACTAAACACATTCCTTAGATTGTAGCCATTTGTTGAGTGTTTTTTTTGTGTCTAATCCGCATATATATCACCATTGCCCTTGATTTTCTTGACTGTATATCTCTTAAATGTCAATATATACACGTGTGATTTAGTTTACGAAGATTTTTCAATGCCGAGAACCTCGATCAGAGAGTAAAAAAGGCGTAAGGTTCACAATGGTGTAAAATTAAAATGGGATATACCGGGCTTGGATTCGAGTTACAGGAACAAGGGCCAAACCAACCACCCAAGAATGGAATCTTCGAGCGAAAACACTTGACAACCTCCTAGAAGCAGCTTTTCTTGCCACCAGACCTTTCTCCATCAATTAGGAATCTGATGCCGTCACTAAACACATTCCTTTAATTGTAGCCATTTGTTGAGTGTTTTTTTTGGTGTCTAATCCGCATATATATCACCACTGCCCTTTAATTTCTTGACTGTATATCTCTTAAATGTCAACATATACACGTGTGATCTAGTTTACGAAGATTTTTCAATGCCGAGAACCTCGATCAGAGAGTAAAAAAGGCGTAAGGTTCACAATGGTGTAAAATTAAAATGGGATATACCGGGCTAGGATTCGAGTTACAGGAACAAGGGCGAAACCAACCACCGAACTATGGAATCGTCGAGCGAAGACACTTGACAACCTCCTAGAAGCAGCTTTTCTTGCCACCAGACATTTCTCCATCAATTAGGAATCTGATGCCATCACTAAACACATTCCTTAAATTGTAGCCATTTGTTGAGTGTTTTTTTTTGGTGTCTAATCCGCATATATATCACCATTGCCCTTGATTTTCTTGACTGTATATCTCTTAAATGTCAACATATACACGTGTGATTTAGTTTACGAAGATTTTTCAATGCCGAGAACCTCGATCAGAGAGTAAAAAAGGCGTAAGGTTCATAATGGTGTAAAATTAAAATAGGATATACCGGGCTAGGATTCGACTTACAGGAACAAGGGCCAAACCAACCACCCAAGAATGGAATCGTCGAGCGAAAACACTTGACAACCTCTTAGAAGAAGCTTTTCTTGCCACCAGACCTTTCTCCATCAATTGGGAATCTCATGTTGTCACCAAACACATTCCTTAAATTGTAGCCATTTGTTGAGTGTTTTTTTGGTGTCTAATCCGCATATATATCACCATTGCCCTTGATTTTCTTGACTCTATATCTCTAAAATGTCAACATATACACGTGTGATTTAGTTTACGAAGATTTTTCAATGCCGAGAACTTCGTTCAGGGAGTAAAAAAAGGCGTAAGGTTCACAATGGTGTAAAATTAAAATGGGATATACCGGGCAAGGATTTGAGTTACAGGAACTAGGGCCAAACCAACCACCCAAGAATGGAATCGTCGAGCGAAAACACTTGACAACCTCCTAGAAGTAGCTTTTCTTGCCACCAGACCTTTCTCCATCAATTAGGAATCTGATGCCGTCACTAAACACAATCCTTAAATTGTAGCCATTTGTTGAGTGGTTTTTTTTTTTTTTTTTTGTGTCTAATCCGCATATATATCACCATTGCCCTTGATTTTCTTGAATGTATATCTCTTAAATGTCAATATATACACGCGTGATTTAGTTTACGAAGATTTTTCAATTCAGAGAACCTCGATCAGAGAGTAAAAAAGGCGCAAGGTTCACAATGGTGTAAAATTAAAATGGGATATACCGGGCTAGGATTCGAGTTACAGGAACAAGGGCCAAACCAACCACCTAAGAATGGAATCGTCGAGCGAAAACACTTGACAACTTCTTAGAAGCAGCTTTTCTTACCACCAGACCTTTCTCCATCAATTAGGAATCTGATGCCGTCTCTAAACACATTCCTTAAATTGTAGCCATTTGTTGAGTGGTTTTTTTTTGTGTCTAATCCGAATATATATCACCATTGCCCTCGATTTTCTTGACTGTATATCTTTTAAATGTCAGAATATACACGTGTGATTTAGTTTACAAAGATTTTTCAATGCCGAGAACCTCGATCAGAGAGTAAAAAAGGCGTAAGGTTCACAATGGTGTAAAATTAAAATGGGATATACCGGTCTAGGATTCGAGTTACAGGAACAAGGGCCAAACCAACCACCCAAGAATGGAATCTTCGAGCGAAATCACTTGACAACCTCCTAGAAACAGCTTTTCTTGCCACCAGACCTTTCTCCATCAATTAGGAATCTGATGCCGTCACTAAACACGTTCCTTAAATTGTAGCCATTTGTTGAGTGTTTTTTTTGGTGTCTAATCCGCATATATATCACCATTGCCCTTGAATTTCTTGACTGTATGTTTCTTAAATGTCAACATATACACGTGTGATTTAGTTTACGAAGATTTTTCAATGCCGAGAACCTCGATCAGGTAGTAAAAAAAGGCGTAAGGTTCACAATGGTGAAAAATTAAAATGGGATATATCGGGCTAGGATTCGAGTTACAGGAACAAGGGCCAAACCAACCACCCAAGAATGGAATCGTCGAGCGAAAACACTTGACAACCTCCTAGAAGCAGCTTTTCTTGCCACCAGACCTTTCTCCATCAATTAGGAATCTGATGCCGTTACTAAACACATTCCTTAAATTGTAGCCATTTGTTGAGTGTTTTTTTTTGGTGTCTAATCCACATATATATCACCATTGCCCTTGATTTTCTTGACTGTATATCTCTTAAATGTCAACACATACACGTGTGATTTAGTTTACGAAGATTTTTCAATGCCGAGAACCTCGATTAGAGAGTAAAAAAGGCGTAAGGTTCACAATGGTGTAAAATTAAAATGGGATATACCGGGCTAGGATTCGAGTTACAGGAATTAGGGCCAAACCAACCACCCAAGAAAGGAATCGTCGAACGAAAACACTTGACAACCTCCTAGTAGCAGCTTTTCTTGCCACCAGAACTTTCTCCATCAATTAGGAATCTGATGCCGTCACTAAATACATTCCTTAAATTGTAGCCATTTATTGAGTGTTTTTCTTTTGTCTAATCCGCATATATATCACCATTGCCCTTGATTTTCTTGACTGTATATCTCTTAAATGTCAACGTATACACGTGTGATTTAGTTTACGAAGATTTTTCAATGCCGAGAACCTCGATCAGAGAGTAAAAAAGGCGTAAGGTTCACAATGGTGTAAAATTAAAATGGGATATACCAGGCTAGGATTCGACTTAAAGGAACAAAGGCCAAAACAACCACCTAAGAATGGAATCGTCGAGCGAAAACACTTGACAACCTCCTAGAAGCAGCTTTTTTTTACCACCAGACCTTTCTCCATCAATTAGGAATCTGATGCCGTCACTAAACACATTCATTAAATTGTAGCCATTTGTTGAGTGTTTTTTTTTTGGTCTAATCCGCATATATATCACCATTGCCCTTGATTTTCTTGACTGTAATCTCTTAAATGTCAACATATACACGTGTGATTTAGTTTACGAAGATTTTTCAATTCCGAGAACCTCGATCAGAGAGTAAAAAAGGCGTAAGGTTCACAATGGTGTAAAATTAAAATGGGATATACCGGGCTAGGATTCGAGTTACAGGAACAAGGGCCAAACCAACCACCCAAGAATGGAATCGTCGAGCGAAAACACTTGACAACCTCCTAGAAGCAGCTTTTCTTGCCACCAGACTTTTCTCCATCAATTAGGAATCTGATGCCGTCACTAAACACATTTCTTAAATTGTAGCCATTTGTTGTGTGTTTTTTTGGTGTCTAATCCGCATACATATAACCATTGCCCTTGATTTTCTTGACTGTATATCTCCTAAATGTCAACATATACACGTGTGATTTAGTTTACGAAGATTTTTCAATGCCGAGAACCTCGATCAGAGAGTAAAAAAGGTGTAAGGTTCACAATGGTGTAAAATTAAAATGGGATATACCGGGCTAGGATTCGAGTTACAGGAACAAGGGCCAAACCAACCACCCAAAAATCGAATCGTCGAGCGAAAACACATGACAACCTCCTAGAAGTAGCATTTCTTGCCACCAGACCTTTCTCCATCAATTAGGAATCTGATGCCGTCACTAAACACATTCCTTAAATTGTAGCCATTTATTGAATGTTTTTTTTGGTGTCTAATCCGCATATATATCACCATTGCCCTTGATTTTCTTGATTGTATATCTCTTAAATGTCAACATATACACGTGTGATTTAGTTTACGAAGATTTTTCAATGCCAAGAACCTCGATCAGAGAGTAAAAAGACGCAAAGTTCACAATGGTGTAAAATTAAAATGGGATATACCGGGCAAGGATTCGAGTTACAGGAACAAGGGCCAAACCAACCACCCAAGATTGGAATCGTCGAGCGAAAACACTTGACAACCTCCTAGAAGCGGTTTTTCTTGCCACCAGACCTTTCTCCATCAATTAGGAATCTGATGCCGTCACTAAACACATTCCTTAAATTGTAGCCATTTGTTGAGTGTTTTTTTTGGTGTCTAATCCGCATATATATATCACCATTGCCCTTGATTTTCTTGACTGTATATCTCTTAGATGCCAACATATACACGTGTGATTTAGTTTACGAAGATTTTTCAATGCCGAAAACCTCGATCAGGGAGTAAAAAATGGAGTAAGGTTCACAATGGTGTAAAATTAAAATGGGATATACCGGGCTAGGATTCGAGTTACAGGAATAATGGACAAACCAACCACCCAAGAATGGAATCGTCGAGCGAAAACACTTGACAACCTCCTAGAAGAAGCTTTTCTTGCCACCAGACCTTTCTCCATCAATTAGGAATCTGATGCCGTCACTAAACACATTCCTTAAATTGTAGCCATTTGTTGAGTGTGTTTTTTGGTGTCTAATCCGCATATTTATCACCATTGCCCTTGATTTTCTTGACTGTATATCTCTTAAATGTCAACATATACACGTGTGGTTTAGTTTACGAAGATTTTTCAATGCCGAGATCCTCGATCAGAGAGTAAAAAAGGCGTAAGGTTCACAATGGTGTAAAATTAAAATGGGATATACCGGTCTAGGATTCGAGTTACTGGAACAAGGGCCAAACCAACCACCCAAGAATGGAATCATCGAGCGAAAACACTTGACAACCTCCTAGAAACAACTTTTCTTGCCACCAGACCTTTCTCCATCAATTAGGAGTCTGATGCCGTCACTAAACACATTACTTAAATTGTAGCCATTTGTTGAGTGTTTTTTTTGGTGTCTAATCCGCATATATATATCACCATTGCCCTTGATTTTCTTGACTGTATATCTCTTAGATGCCAACATATACACGTGTGATTTAGTTTACGAAGATTTTTCAATGCCGAAAACCTCGATCATGGAGTAAAAAATGGAGTAAGGTTCACAATGGTGTAAAATTAAAATGGGATATACCGGGCTAGGATTCGAGTTACAGGAATAATGGACAAACCAACCACCCAAGAATGGAATCGTCGAGTGAAAACACTTGACAACCTCCTAGAAGCAGCTTTTCTTGCCACCAGACCTTTCTCCATCAATTAGGAATCTGATGCCGTCACTAAACACATTCCTTAAATTGTAGCCATTTGTTGAGTGTTTTTTTTTTTGGTGTCTAATCCACATATATATCACCATTGCCCTTGATTTTCTTGACTGTATATCTCTTAAATGTCAACATATACACGTGTGATTTAGTTTACGAAGATTTTTCAATGCCGAGAACTTCGATCAGAGAGTAAAAAAGGCGTAAGGTTCACAATTGTGTAAAATTAAAATGGGATATACCGGGCTAGGATTCGAGTTACATGAATAAGGGCCAAACCAACCACCCAAGAATGGAATCGTCGAGCGAAAACACTTGACAACCTTCTAGAAGCAGCTTTTCTTGCCACCAGACATTTCTCCATCAATTAAGAATCTGATGCCGTCACTAAACACATTCCTTAAATTGTAGCTATTTATTGAGTGTTTTTCTTTTGTCTAATCCGCATATATATCACCATTGCCCTTGATTTTCTTAACTGTATATCTCTTAAATGTCAACATATACATGTGCGATTTAGTTTACGAAGATTTTTCAATGCCGAGATCCTCGATCAGAGAGTAAAAAAGGCGTAAGGTTCACAATGGTATAAAATTAAAATGGGATATACCGGTATAGGATTCGAGTTACAGGAACAAGGGCCAAACCAACCACCCAAGAATGGAATCGTCGAGCGAAAACACTTGACAACCTCCTAGAAACAACTTTTCTTGCCACCAGACCTTTCTCCATCAATTAGGAGTCTGATGCCGTCACTAAACACATTACTTAAATTGTAGCCATTTGTTGAGTGTTTTTTTTTGTGTCTAATCTGCATATATATATCACCATTGCTCTTGATTTTCTTGACTGTATATCTCTTAGATGTCAACATATACACGTGTGATTTAGTTTACGAAGATTTTTCAATGCCGAGAACCTCGACCAGGGAGTAAAAAATGGAGTAAGGTTCACAATGGTGTAAAATTAAAAAGGGATATACCGGGCTAGGATTCGAGTTACAGAAATAATGGACAAACCAACCACCCAAGAATGGAATCGTCGAGCGAAAACACTTGACAACCTCCTAGAAGCAGCTTTTCTTGCCACCAGACCTTTCTCCATCAATTGGGAATCTGATGCCGTCACTAAACACATTCCTTAAATTGTAGCCATTTGTTGAGTGTTTTTTTTTTGGTGTCTAATCCACATATATATCACCATTGCCCTTGATTTTCTTGACTGTATATGTCTTAAATGTCAACATATACACGTGTGATTTAGTTTACTAAGATTTTTCAATGCCGAGAACTTCGATCAGAGAGTAAAAAAGGCGTAAGGTTCACAATTGTGTAAAATTAAAATGGGATATATCGGGCTAGGATTCGAGTTACATGAATAAGGGCCAAACCAACCACCCAAGAATGGAATCGTCAAGCGAAAACACTTGACAACCTTCTAGAAGCAGCTTTTCTTGCCACCAGACCTTTCTCCATCAATTAAGAATCTGATGCCGTCACTAAACACATTCCTTAAATTGTAGCCATTTATTGAGTGTTTTTCTTTTGTCTAATCCGCATATATATCACCATTGCCCTTGATTTTCTTGACTGTATATCTCTTAAATGTCAACATATACACGTGCGATTTAGTTTACGCAGAGTTTTCAATGCTGAGAACCTCGATCAGAGAGTAAAAAAGGCGTAAGGTTCATAATGGTGTAAAATTAAAATGGGATATACCAGGCTAGGATTCGACTTACCGGAACAAAGGCCAAAACAACCACCCAAGAATGGAATCGTCGAGCGTAAACACTTGACAACCTCCTAGAAGCAGCTTTTCTTGCCACCAGACCTTTCTCCATCAATTAGGAATCTGATGCCGTCACTAAACACATTCCTTAAATTGTAGCCATTTGTTGAGTGTATTTTTTGGTGTCTAATCCGCATATATATCACCATTGCCCTTGAATTTCTTGACTGTATATCTCTTAAATGTCAACATATACACGTGTGATTTAGTTTACGAAGATTTTTCAATGCCGAGAACCTCGATCAGAGAGTAAAAAAGGTGTAAGGTTCACAATGGTGTAAAATTAAAATGGGATACACCGGGCTAGGATTCGAGTTACAGGAACAAAGGCCAAACCAACCACCCAAGAATTGAATCGTCGAGCGAAAACACTTGACAACCTCCTAGAAGCAGCTTTTCTTGCCCCCAGACCTTTCTTCATCAATTAGGAATCTGATGCCGTCACTAAACACATTCCTTAAATTGTAGCCATTTGTTGAGTGTTTTTTTTTGTGTCTAATCCGCATATATATCACCATTGCCCTTGATTTTCTTGACTGTATATCTCTTAAAGGTCAACATATACACGTGTGATTTAGTTTACGAAGTTTTTTCAATGTCGAGAACCTCGATCAGAGAGTAAAAAAAGCGTAAGGTTCATAATGGTGTAAAATTAAAATGGGATATACCGGGCTAGGATTCGACTTATAGGAACAAGGGACAAACCAACCACCCAAGAATGGAATCGTTGAGCGAAAACACTTGAGAACCTCCTTGAAGCATCTTTTCTTGCCACCAGACCTTTCTCCATCAATTTGGAATCTGATGCCATCACTAAACACATTCCTTAGATTGTAGCCATTTGTTGAGTGTTTTTTTATGTGTCTAATCCGCATATATATCACCATTGCCCATGATTTTCTTGACTGTATATCTCTTAAATCTCAACATATACATGTGTGATTTAGTTTACAAAGATTTTTCAATGCCGAGAACCTCGATCAGAGAGTAAAAAAGGCGTAAGGTTCACAATGGTGTAAAATTAAAATGGGATATACCGGGCTAGGATTCGAGTTACAGGAACAAGGGCCAAACCAACCACCGAAGAATGGAATCGTCGAGCGAAAACACTTGACAACCTCCTAGAAGCAGCTTTTCTGTCCACCAGACCTTTCTCCATCAATTAGGAATCTGATGCCATCACTAAACACATTCCTTAAATTGTATCCATTTATTGAGTATTTTTCTTTTGTCTAATCCGCATATATATCACCATTGCCCTTGATTTTCTTGACTGTATATCTCTTAAATGTCAACATATACACGTGTGATTTAGTTTACGAAGATTTTTCGATGCTGAGAACCTCGATCAGAGAGTAAAAATGGCGTAAGGTTCACAATGGTGTAAAATTAAAATGGGATATACTAGGCTAGGATTCGACTTACGGGAACAAAGGCCAAAACAACCACCCAAGAATGGAATCGTCGAGCGAAAACACTTGACAACCTCCTCGAAGCAGCTTTTCTTGCCACCAGACCTTTCTCCATCAATTAGGAATCTGATGCCGTCACTAAACACATTCCTTAAATTGTAGCCATTTGTTAAGTGTTTTTTTTTTGTGTCTAATCCGCATATATATCACCATTGCCCTTGAATTTCTTTACTGTATATCTCTTAAATGTCAACATATACACGTGTGATCTAGTTTACGAAGATTTTTCAACGCCGAGAACCTCGATCAGAGAGTAAAAAAAGCGTAAGGTTCACAATGGTGTAAAATTAAAATGGGATATACCGGGCTAGGATTCGAGTTACAGGAACAAGGGCCAAACCAACCACCGAAGAATGGAATCGTCGAGCGAAAACACTTGACAACCTCCTAGAAGCAGCTTTTCTTGCCACCAGACATTTCTCCATCAATTAGGAATCTGATGCCATCACTAAACACATTCCTTAAATCGTAGCCATTTGTTGAGTGTTTTTTTTTTGTGTCTAATCCGCCTATATATCACCATTGCCCTTGATTTTCTTGATTGTATATCTCTTAAATGTCAACATATACACGTGTGATTTAGTTTACGAAGATTTTTGAATGCCGAGACCCTCGATCAGAGAGTAAAAAAGGCGTAAGGTTCACAATGGTGTAAAATTAAAATGAGATATACCGGGCTAGAATTCGAGTTACAGGAACAAAGGCCAAACCAACCACCCAAGAATGGAATCGTCGAGCGAAAACACTTGACAACCTCCTAGAAGCAGCTTTTCTTGCCACCAGACGTTTCTCTATCAATTAGGAATCTGATGCCGTCACTAAACACATTCCTTAAATTGTAGCCATTTGTTGAGTGTTTGTTTTTGGTGTCTAATCCGCATATATATCACCATTGCCCTTGATTTTCTTGACTGTATATCTCTTAAATGTCAACATATACACGTGTTATTTAGTTTACGAAGATCTTTCAATGCCGAGAACCTCGATCAGAGAGTAAAAAAGGCGTAAGGTTCACAATGGTGTAAAATTTAAATGGGATATACCGGGCTAGGATTCGAGTTACAGGAACAAGGGCCAAACCAACCACCCAAGAATGGAATCTTCGAGCGAAAACACTTGACAACCTCCTAGAAGCAGCTTTTCTTGCCACCAGACCTTTCTCCATCAATTAGGAATCTGATGCCGTCACTAAACACATTCCTTAAATTGTAGCCATTTGTTGAGTGTTTTTTTTGTGTCTAATCCGCATATATATCACCATTGCCCTTGATTTTCTTGACTGTATATCTCCTAAATGTCCACATATACACGTGTGATTTACTTTACGAAGATTTTTCAATGCCGAGAACCTCGATCAGAGAGTAAAAAAGGCGTAAGGTTCACAATGGTGTAAATTAAAATCCTATATACCAGGCTAGGATTCGAGTTACAGGAACAAGGGCCAAACCAGCCACCCAAGAATGGAATCGTCGAGCGAAAACACTTGACAACCTCCTAGAAGTAGCATTTCTTGCCACCACACCTTTCTCCATCAATTAGGAATCTGATGCCGTCACTAAACACATTCCTTAAATTGTATCCATTTGTTGAGTGTTTTTTTGTTGTGTCTAATCCGCATATATATCACAATTGCCCTTGATATTCTTGACTGTATATCTCTTAAATGTCAACATATACACGTGTGATTTAGTTTACAAAGATTTTTCAATGCCGAGAACCTCGATCAGTGAGTAAAAAAGGCGTAAGGTTCACAATGGTGTAATACTAAAATGGGATATACCGGGCTAGGATTCGAGTTACAGGAACAAGAGCCAAACGAACCACCTAAGAATGGAATCGTCGAGCGAAAACACTTGACAACCTCCTAGAAGTAGCATTTCTTGCCACCACACCTTTCTCCCTCAATTAGGAATCTGATCTCGTCACTAAACACATTCCTTAAATTGTAGCCATTTGTTGAGTGTTTTTTTGTGTCTAATCCGCATATATATCACCATTGCCCTTGATTTTCTAGACTGTATATCCCTTAAATGTCAACATATACACGTGTGATTTAGTTTACGAAGATTTTTCAATGCCGAGAACCTCGATCAGAGAGTAAAAAAGGCGTAAGGTTCACAATGGTGTAAATTAAAATGGGATATACCGGACTAGGATTCGAGTTACAGGAACAAGGGCCAAACCAACCACCCAAGAATGGAATCGTCGAGCGAAAACACATGACAACCTCCTAGAAGCAGTTTTTCTTGCGACCAGACCTTTCTCCATCAATTAGGAATTTGATGTCGTCACTAAACACATTCCTTAAATTGTATCCATTTGTTGAGTGTTTTTTTTTTGTGTCTAATCCTCATATATATCACCATTGCCCTTGATTTTCTTGACTGTATATCTCTTAAATGTCAACATATACACGTGTGATTTAGTTTACGAAGATTTTTCAATGCCGAGAACCTCGATCAGAGAGTAAAAAAGGCGTAAGTTTCACAATGGTATAAAATTAAAATGGGATATACCGGGTTAGAATTTTGATGTCGTCACTAAACACATTCCTTAAATTGTAGCCATTTGTTGAGTGTTTTTTTTTGTGTCTAATCCTCATATATTTAACCATTGCCCTTGATTTTCTTGACTGTATATCTCCTAAATGTCCACATATACACGTGTGATTTAGTTTACGAATATTTTTCAATGATGAGAACCTCGATAAGAGAGTAAAAAAAGCGTAAGGTTCACAATGGTGTAAAATTAAAATGGGATATATCGGGCTAGGATTCGAGTTACAGGAACAAGGGCCAAACCAACCACCCAAGAAAGGAATCGTCGAGCGAAAACACTTGACAACCTCCTAGAAGCAGCTTTTCTTTCCACCAGACCTTTCTCCATCAATTAGGAATCTGATGTCGTCACTAAACACATTCCTTAAATTGTAGCCATTTGTTGAGTGTTTTTTTTTTGTGTCTAATCCGCATATATATCACCATTGCCCTTGATTTTCTTGACTATATATCTCTTAAATGTCAACATATATACCTGTGATTTAGTTTACAAAGATTTTTCAATGCCGAGAACCTCGATCAGAGAGTAAAAAAGGCGTAAGGTTCACAATGGTGTAAAATTAAAATGGGATATACCGAGCTAGGATTCGGGTTACAGGAACAAGGGCCAAACCAACCACCCAAGAATGGAATCGTCGAGCGAAAACACTTGACAACCTCCTAGAAGTAGCTTTGCTTGCCACCAGACCTTTCTCCATCAATTAGGAATCTGATGCCGTCACTAAACACATTCCTTAAATTGTAGCCATTTGTTGAGTGTTTTTTTTTGTGTCTAATCCGCATATATATCACCATTTCCCTTGATTTTCTTAACTGTATATCTCTTAAATGTCAACATATACACGTGTGATTTAGTTTACGAAGATTTTTTGTGACAACCCAAGCTTTCAAGGTCTTCCTTTGCGTGTTAGTTGCTTATAATTCTGTTTTCATACTTTGCCTTACGTTGTAACTTGAACATAATTGATAATGATTAATGAATTGATAATGATTAATGAGTTGGTAAAATTGTATGATTGTTAGTTATTGGGAACTTTGAACTGTTTAATGTCCCTAGACTTAACCCATGACTAAATACTGGACTTTCGCCATCACCCTTCACCCGACGAAACATTGCACGACGAAAAATACCTTTTTCGTCAAAAGCAGCATCTTTCGCCATTTGGGCCTTCGGCACAAGTAATGCCCAGATACGAGCCGGCTATATTTACCTAGTTTTCTTATATGCACGTATGGTGATAACTGACGAAACCCTAGCTCTCCCTCTCTCAGCAAACCTACGGCAGCCTTGGCTCTTGTCTTGATTTCTATCTTATTCTCTCGGTTAGTATGTCCCTATCGTTACTCGTTTGTGATTCTCTTATTGTACAGGATTGTATGGTTACATGTTTATGTGTTGGGGTCATAGAATCCTTGTTGAAATTGTATTCGTAAGAATTGAATAGGATGGAATGTGATGATAATTGTGGTTGTGTAAATCTCATGAATGCAGAACTTGAAACCAATAGTCATATAGTAATATGTGAATTAGGGTTGCATGTTACTGATTGAAATCATTGCACGTATGATCCGATTAGGCTGTTTAGGAATGATGATCGATTAGATTGAATGTCGTTGATGAAGTTGATTGCTTATGACTGCTATGAAACGTGTTGAATGATCTGATTTAGGTAAACTATAACCTGTAACTGATAAGAGTGCGACGAAGAACTGGATTTTCGTTGATTGGCCTTCGACGAAACACTAGGATGTTTCGCCGAAGTCTCTTCCTGACAAAAAATGATAATTCATCATGGAGGTCTTTCGTCACACTCATGACCGACGAAAAATGATGATTCGCCGAAGTGGTTCTTCGCCGCGGATAAAACAAACAGAACAGACAATGTTCACAGGACATAGAGTGTAACTGGTTCATGGTGCATATAATGATGAATGTGTTTGTTATACGATTATATCTATTGCATGTTAACAACCTTAGTGAGAAATGAGAAACTTGAACTGACTTGTGTGAATAACAAACCCATCTGTTAAATGCTATCAAGTGTTAAGTACATGAGTATGGATTTGTATGGGATTGAGTAACTGCTAGGTGATATATGATGATCTTCATTATGAATGTGAACTATGACAATGCATGGTTTGGTTGATTATGAAACTGATCTTGACTGGTAACCGCGTTGGGGTTGGTTGACTAATTGGAATGGGTAACTTGATAAATACCGAGCAAACCTAAGGTGAGTTCACAGCTCTTTTTCCAAGCATGCGTCCCTGGGAGGGACATCTGGTAAACATTCCAGGGAGGAATGTCGGGTTATTGGGATGTTGGTTAATACACTCATATCTATCACTCAAGTCCCTTCTACTAATTTGTTGCCGGGGAGGCAACGGGGTATTAGTTAATAGCGCTATTTAGGTTTGGCACCCTCACACCGTACTAGGGAGGACGGGCGTGAACTAATGACCCCAGTCTTGACCATTGCTTTGATAGAGGCATTGGGGAATAGGGCAAATAATCTGGAGCCATCGGCGGTAATCGAGTTATTGTTGGACCCAGTATGGCCTAAAACAACCTCTTTTCACGTAATATGGCAAGTGATTTCAGTAGATGTGAAAAAGATGTGCGGAAATGGAAATCAGACTTTCAGAAACAAGACCTACAGAATTATCAAGTTTATATCACTTTGAAACAAAATAGTTTACAAGGGGATTGTAAGATTATTATCTAATACAAATGAATCCTGAATTCTGTGGGTGAGAAGGGCAATGGAGTTTGTGTGTTGTATATGAATGCTAAGCTTCAAACTCAATTATCTTCTGCTGGTTGAGCCTTCTATTTATAGAAGGCTGGGTACATGAATAAACAATAGTTTATTCATGCAATAAGTCCTACAAAAAGTAGCAATTTGACATATTCATTGAATCCAACGTTCAAGTTGCCTTTGTAATCATGATATCCAATAATGTCAAGTTGCTTCGGTCATGGTGGCCGGATAGAGCTTGGTTTTAGACAAGTGGGGTATTCATCAGAATTTCTGATAAACCACTTCATCAGAAATTCTGGTGAACAAATCATCAGAAAATCTGATGATCAGAATCGTCAGAAACTGATGATATTTCATCAGAAATATCATCAGATCCATCAGATTTGACCTTCTCTGATAATCCAAATCAGCTCTTGATCAACTTGTGATTCTTTAAAGTAGATGTTGTGTATTTCATTTGTCCTATCTGGTCTTCTTCTTCTTGTTGTGATCTTCAGGACTGTTATCTCTTCATAGATCCAACTGATTGTGATTTTCTTCAATACTTACAAATAAAGTTTCCTAACAGTTTCCCCCTAAGTATTGTAAGAAAATGAACTACCTTATGAACAAAAAATTTCCAAACAGTGGAAATATAATACTTGCAAATTTAAACCAGTTACTGATGTTTTTGAAAAACAAATTACATAAAAGATGAAAATTTAAACAAACAAGTTCTTCAATTCAGCTTCACTCTCTTGTGCACATCTCCTTTCTTTAATTGCTTCTTGTAGGAGATATACTTGTTGCAGCTGACATACATGTCTTTGTACCATTCTCTTGCTTAGATCCATTCTTCAATCATTTGCTCAATTTCTTTCCTGTGACCCTCCAAGTTCTCTCCTGTCTTCTGAAGGTGTTTCTGTCTTTTGTTCAGGCCTTTCTTGATAAACCTCAGAGTTTGATTTGAGTACTTGCAGATATCAACACTTCTGAAAAAAGCTTTGTTATTTTCAATATCTCTGAAGATGACACCATAGTTGTGACTGTTGGTTTTACTTGTTAATTCAATGATGTCTCCAGATCTAGCATTTTCCAATATCTCTGCGGGAACTTTTGTTTTGGGTGGTATAACATACACCTTTTTGTTGTGTAAATGCTCATAGTTGATGCATAGATCAAAGTCTGAAAAAGCCATCCTTTCAAATAGCAGTATTCCAGCCTTTGATATGCCATTTAATGCTCTTCTGACTTCTTGGTTATTTTTCTTTTCCTTTTCATAGTGATCCTTCATAAACATAATGTCTATAGGATGCAACTGGTCAGCTATTTCTTCGTCAGTCACCTTTTGTTCTTCCCCATTTTCTCTCAGAAGTGTGTACCTGTTTTGTACACGAGTTCCTCCAACATCATCGGTTGCAACTTTCACTTCATCCACTTTTAAAATTCTTTTTACTGGATTCTCATTTTTGGAGTGAATGCTATTTGAACCTCTTTTTATCCTTTCATCTCTTAAACCTGCTCTGATAGGAGTCACTGGTCTTGGTGGTACATCATCTTTTGTCAAATAATACTTCACCAGATTATGCTTAGGGAATATCATTACATCCCTTGCAATCTCTCTAACCAAGATAGACTTAGTTTCAGAGATTTTTCTTTTAACAACGTTTGGTTTTCTTGAATCTCCTTCTTGTTCCCATTCATTCATTGATTCCAGATTCATGAATTTACTCAATACAGAGTCATCAGACATTGTTGGTTTTGGGACAGTTTCAGAAGTTAAAAGTTTCAAATCTTTAACAACTTGAGGTTTTGAAGTTGTTAACCTTTTCAGCATTTCTTCTCTTGGGACATTTGGAGGTGGACCCATCAGTATGGTTCCAGCTTTGTTGCTTGGTGTAGCTGATGATTGCTGTTTGGTTGACTTTATAGCTTCTTGGAGTGAGCTTTCAGCAGGAATTTCTTTCATGAGTTCTTTGGGATCCAATTTGGCCAATTTGCAATGTTGAATTGCATCTTCTCCATCAGTTGTTGCACCTCTCTTACCTGTTTTGAGTTGTTGGCTATGTTTTTCTGAACTTTGGTGAATTCAGCTTGAGCTTTCATCTGAATTGCAGCCCATTCTTTTGACAGCTTCTCAAGGTTATCTGTGATACTGTTGTTACTTGCCCTTAGTATGGTAACTTCCTCCAAAACTCTGTTTGAACTGCTTGATTGCCTTGATTCCACAACATTTGCAACTTGTGTCTTGATCTTTTCTATTTCTGTGAAAATCATCTGGATTTCTGATGCAGAGATGTTGGATTCTGGTGCCTTTTCTTTCATCTTTTGAAGACAGTGCTTTAGTGTTTTCTTCAGTTTGTTTCTTTATCACTTCCACTGATTCTGATAAAGTCTTCATATCAGCCCTTTGACCTTGTATTTCTGTCAGTAACATATCAAGTTTTTCTTCTACTGGATTTCTTTTATAGACTTACAAACATTTTCCAGCACAGTTTCCAGATTTTCTTGGTTCATAGGTGTTTCAGGGATATTTGGAACAACAGATGTTCCTACTAACATTCCAGCTGCAAACACATTTGCTGCTGTTTTGGAAATGATAGGGTCACTTTTGGATTTACCAGATTTTGGTGCAGCTTTAAGTTTGCCAGTATCATCTCCACCAGTGGTGAGTAACATATTCTCATCCTGGATTTCCTTATGTCCTTGAATCACATCAATATGTGATTCTCCATAAGTTTTTGAGGTAAACATATTACCTTTTGCCAGATTTCCTTGATCAGTTTCCTGATCTCCATCTGTTGGGATCTCATCCTCTTCATCATTTTCTGATTCAGAGTTGAGATGAAAGGAACTAGTAACCTCTTCATCAACATCAATCTTTTTATGTTCTAACTTGTAAGAAACATGAATTAAACTTTCTGATTTTGTTTGTTTTGAGTGAGTATCAACTAACACAGTTTTTGAAAGAGATGTACCAGCAATTTGAGATTCATCATGATGTACAATTTAAGTGGCTTCAGTTTCAGCACCATCAAAGTGAGTTTCTTCATAGTGTTGGTCTTCAGCTTCTTCATGGATTCCTCCAGCAATATGTGACTCTGCATAGTGTTCATGTACTTCCTCTTGATGAATATCACAATCATGATGAATTCCTCCTTCATGAATCTGTTGACTATCAGCATGTTCTGTCTTGTTTTCTTGTGAGCTGGTTATCATCAGAGGTCCTCCTATAGCCTCTGTTTTTTATGTCCAGGACTTCTGAACTTCTTCTTCTTCTGGTGATGAAGAACAATTATAAACTTCTTTGCTGGCTCTTTTGGTTGGAGAATCTGATTTGGTTAGAAGTTCTTCATGCTGTATTCTGTACTGTGAATCTGGTGCAATGAGGCATAGCATGCTTTCTTGTAACTCAGGGATATCTTTGTCAGATTCCCATCCATGATTGGAACTCCAGGCCTTCATGGTATTTGAACTCCATATATCTTCCAAAATTGGAATTTCTATTTCTCTTGAAGCAAATGTTTCAGAAATGAAAATAGAGATTAACCTTGGATATGGCAGATGTGAGATTATTCTTCCATTTCTGGTGATGATTGACCTTTTGATCAGGTTAAAAATTTCTTACCCATAATCAATTTTGAACCCAGTTATGAGTCCATACATGATTGTCAGAATAGCCTGACTGATTTGATCAATTCCTCCTATCTTTGAGGTAAGACATCTGTCTAGCACTTTCATCATCACTTGCCAGATGGCTGGCATTTCATTTCTTCTAATTGCTCCAATTTTGTTGATATCCTTTTTCTTGTAACCAATCTTGATGATAAAGCTTATTAGTTCTTCTCTGCTTGGTGCTTCAATGTAACTATCAAGAATGGGTAGTTCAAGCCATTCTCTTACCCTTGTAGGAGTTAATGTTACAAAAACATTTCCGCATACATGAGCAGAGACCTGATTTTCTTCAACTTCATTAAAAGTGTGAACAAATTGCTGTAGTAGCTTTTCTGGTACCTCTCTTCCTTTTTTTAGTACTCCTGAGATTGGACAATTCAGGAGATATTCTACCAGAAGTTGACATCTTACATCATACTCTGAATGCTCTGTATTCATCAGCAAATTGTTTTCTTTCATTGGTAGAAATTTTGTATCTTCAATAAAAGGTACTTCATGTTAAACAATTGGGATGTTGAGGTTTACTTCGGCCATTGTTGAATTTTGTGAATTAGGGTTTGAAATTTAGGGTTTTTTGGATTTTGAGTAAGGAACAGGGGATGTTTTGGTTTGAAGTTTTTGTGAAGAAGGTGTGTGATTTTCGAATTTCTGCTAAGTGAGTGTTATAAAGTGAGGGTTTTAGTAGAGAATTATGGGTTTATGGAGTTGAGGGGATATGGAACGTGTCATGTAATGGCGGTTAAAGGATCATTAATTGTCTTTATTACCGTTAGATCATGTGATGTGAGTTTTGGTTCAGAATATAACCGTTGGATCGTGGGTATCAAGACTTTAATGATGCTTAATCGTGTAATCATGGTTATGCCCTTTCAACTTGTTCCTTCAATTTGTAGTTTCTTCAATCATTCCTTTCACTGAAGTGTTAAACTGAATTTTGATTAGAGAAAGCTATTGGTTATATGACACCTTTTCATCTTTGTGGATCCCATTTTGTGAAGAGGTCCAATTGGCTTTCTTCATCTGCATCCTCTCTTTTCTTGTAAGTCAAAGTCTCATTCTGATGATGTCATCAGAAATTTAACATAAATTCTGTTAGAAATATGTATTTCCTTTTGTTCTGACTTCTCTTGACTTTTTAGATGTGGTCAACAGAAGTCAACAATTTTTTACAGAATTTCTTAGTTGTGTTTTCCCCCTAAACTTGTGATCCTTTTCAGCAGATTTTGAAGTTACAGTTTTGATTGATATAGAGGTATACTTTTTTTGAGATGAGAGGGAATGAGACAAGATCAGAGGACTTACATGTGAATTTTTGGTTGCAGCCATGTTTCTTTGGCTTTTTCTGATGTTTTCTAAAACTTTTTACCATGTTGGAGTTTTATCAGAAAACCAGTTTGGATTACCGGATTTTATCTTCTGTCATCAGAAATTTAGAATTTTGTGTCAAATATTTTTGTTTTCTGATGATCATGTTTCTCATTTTTCTTTACACAATAACAAATCAATAAGTCAGTCAATCAAAGCAAAAAAAAAAAAAAAAACATACCATTTAAACATATTAACATGCAAACTATCTACACAAACAAGATTCAAACAGGGAAAGTCCTAGTCAATATCTATCCCTTCTCCATGCTCTATCTCAAGGAGTACCCAAAGTTCAGTCATCAATCAAGAATTCTGATTAGTAGGTCTAAGCAAACTGATATTCATGTTTTCTTGGAGACTCATCTCAGCTCTGAGATAACCTGCAGGAACTCCTCCAAAGCCTAGGTGGCTTGTGATTATCTTCATCCGAAAAAAAGGATACATAAAAAATGGCCTGCCTGACCACATATTACTTGCAAAATCTTTCATTAAATAATAAGAGAAGTTGTAAGGAATGTTAAATATGAGGGCTCGAACAGTCTCCAACAACCTATGGGATGCTTCATGATGATTAATGCCTTCTTTGAGAAGCATGCACCCATTTGTGTGATCAGAAATTGCCATGGCTTGATGAAGCCATTTTTGTTGACTGCTCGATGTTTGTTTATAGGATTGTACCCCATTTGCTTCAAGGTTTCTTCAATCTCAGTCTTTGAGAACATCAGAACATTATTATCATCATTGAGTTGCAGAGCTGTTCTGATGGTATCTTCAGTTACTCGAACTCTTTGGTTGAGCACAACACTTTCAATAAATATTTGTCCCCTATCCTCACAGTCTAACAAAGTTGCATTTTGCCAGAACGTTTGAATAATTTCCAGGAAGACTATTATATTGGCTGTGAGGGCATACTTCAAGTTACTTGCCATGAGCATATTCACCACTGTTTGGCATCCTTCCCAGAGAGGACCCTCAAAGCTGGTTCTAATTTTGAGGTTGTGGTATGGATGTTGAGGAAGTGGGAAACGATCAGCTCTTATGGTAAGCATTTTTGTGAGTGAGTGAAGATGTGAGTGTGTGTAGAAGAAGATGAAGAAGTTTTCTGGTGATTCCTTCTGTGATGGTGACAGACTTTTCTTAATGTGGTGAACATATATAGTAAACTTAAAGTTTGCCATAAATGGTATCCACCTACTAATAGATTTTGTACACCACAATCTTCATTATTAAATTTCTATCAGGTTGCATAAAGAATAACTCCGATAAAACTCTCTGCATTAAATGATTTAGGCGGCCATTTTCAGATTATCTATCATGATTACCTACCATTGTCACTTCAGTGTATTTAATGAAAGAGAGAAAAAAGCTTTACACCCACTAACGATTTCCCAGAAAAACTTCTGTCATATGACGTTTTTAACACAAGAGAGAAGAAGGAAAAAAAATAATAGTGAAAAGAAAAAAAATACAGAAAAACTAAAACACACATAATATAGATTATGAATTTGCCGAGTTGAGATATAGATAAAGGTGATGACATGCATGAACTTGTTCTAATAATCATTCAATGATTCTGATTTTTTAAAATGTTTTCTGATGAGGTACCAAGATTTCTGATGATTTATTAGAAATTCTGATGATATATTAGATTTTCTGATGACACATCAAATTTTCTGATAATTTATCAGATTTCTAGTACTTTAATCAGATATACACTCCTATTCTTTTGATTATCATTTAGACAAGTTGTTAAGCATTTTTCTGGTAATAAGGTTGTTTGAAAGACCTTTATCACAGAATTGACCAGGATTTAGCAGATTGTACCTTAAGCCTTCAACATAGGCTACTTTCTCTATGGTCAAGCATCCATACCTTATACATCCGTATCCCATGATCCTCCCTTTCACTCCATTTCCAAAATTTACCAATTTACCCAGCTTTTGAACTAAGTTGCTGAGTAAGCTCCTATCCCCAGTTATGTGCTTGGAGCTTCCTGAATCGCAATACCAGATCTGCAGCACATGATGGTCCTGAAATGGAATGGTTAGAGGGTTTTTGGTACCCAGGCATGCTTGGGTACTCTTTCTGATGAGATTTTAAACAAATTATTTTTTCTTATTGGCTTTTCATCAGAAATTCTGTTATATGCTGAGCCATTAACAGATTTTGTATTTTTCTTTTGGAGATGGTGCTGAACAAGCTTCAGTATGTCAACACACATACATGATTTATCAGAATTTTCTGATATTCCTTCTTGTGATGGAATGATGGGATTATCTTGAAAAAAATGAGTGAACTGCCTCTAGAGTTTTTACAGACTCTTGTTTGCATTCACTTCTTTTTGGTTCAAAGTTGGGTTTATCAAAAGAGTATTCAGAACAGGTTGACTTGCAAGTTTCAGAATCAGATTCTGATGAAAATTTATAAGAAATCTGTTGAGTTGCTTTTATGAAGACAGTGGGTTTACTTTCTTTTGTTCTTACATATCCTAAACCCTCTCCTTTGTTCTTTGGTGTGGACTCAATGAAGTTTATAAATTCTTTAGCTTGTTGAAAACCTCTTACATTAATTTCTTTATCATTGATTTTCTTGTAAAGATCTTTTCTTTCATTTTCACAGAACTCAATTTTAGCTCTTTGATCTAAACTTTCTTCTATGAGTAATTGGTTTTCAAGAATAATTTTGTTCATGGTCCTTTGCAACTCATCAGATTTTTCAATATCTGATTTATGTTTAACTTGCAGATTTAGAAAATCTGACATGAGCTCATTTAGCTTGTGTTCAAGATCAAGATTATCTAAATTTACCTGTTGTCCTGAAGTTTCTGGTATGTCATCAGAAAGTGCCATGAGACAGAAATTGGCCATTTGCTTCTTAGCTTCTTCTCATAGTAAGCAACATCTTTCAGCTTCTTGGTCTTGCATTCTAATGCATAATGACCTATTTGCTTGGACTTGTAGCACACAACCTCAGCCTTCCCCTTATCCTTAGATCTAACTTCTTCTTTAGATCTTCCATCCATCCTCCCTCTGTCACTTCTCTGGTATCTCTGGCCTTCTCCCCTCAACCTCTGCTCAAATGTTTTGGTGAGCAGTGCTATTGCTTCAGCAAAAGCTGAAAAATCTGATGAAGTATCAGATATTTCAAAACTTTGGCTGTTTGAAGGTTGTGGATCATTGGAAGTGTTGGTCTTTGTGAGTTTGAGATAAGAGCTAAAGATCCCCCTCTTTGAATGGTTTCTTCAAATATTTCTTCCTCTCTGGGGATCAAGATGCTATATAAGTCATGAAGACTCATGTTTCCTAGTTCTAGGGTTGAGGACAAAGTCATGGTCAGACTTCTCCATTCTCTAGGTAAAGCATCAAGAAATTTTATGTTTCTTTCATCATTTGACTTTGTTATTCCAAATTTCTTTAGCTCGTTTAAAAGTTTTGTATATCTTTGATATGTACCATTTAATCTTTCATTTGGTAAACTTTTAAACCTCTCATATGAGGAAACATTGTTTGTTCTCTTGTTTCTTCTCATCATTTCTCCTCCTTTACAAAGATTTTCCAATTGATCCCATATTTCCTTAGCTGATGCACATGCATCAACCTGTGAAAATATGTCATTGGGGATGGCCATTATTAAGAGTGACTTTGCCCTTTCATCCCCAGCCACCAGATCCTTGTCTTCCGTGCTCCAGTTTATTTCACTTTTGGGAGCACGGGAGGCAGGGATTCCTGGTGTTTGGTCAGTTGCTGGAACTGCTGGTATATCAGTCATTGGTATATGTGGACCCCTTTCAATGGATTGAAACAGAGCTCGGTCATGACCATTTAGGAAATTGACCATCCTGATTTTCCATTGGGGGTATTCCTCTCTGACCAGAGTCAGAGGTTTAGACATAAAACCAATATTAAAAGCATTATTCCAGGATTGAAAGCTGACCATATTTAGAAAAAAGAAGATGAGCGATTGATCGTTTGAAAAAAGTTTATTCAATCTGCTCTGATACCAATTGTTGGACCCAGTATGGCCTAAAACAACCTCTTTTCACGTAATATGGCAAGTAATTTCAGTAGATGTGAAAAAGATGTGCGAAAATGGAAATCAGACTTTCAGAAACAAGACCTACAGAATTATCAAGTTTATATCACTTTGAAACAAAATAGTTTACAAGGTGATTGTAAGATTATTATCTAATACAAATGAATCTTGAATTCTGTGGGTGAGAAGGGCAATGGAGTTTGTGTGTTGTATATGAATGCTTGTAGGTCTCCTATTCGTATGGATCTTCACAGAATTGTCAATCCAATCAAGAGTGCGGAATCCTCTTGATCAGAATATCACAGAAACGAGTAGTAATCAGCAATTCACAATCAAACTGGGTTTCTATTGATTATCAATCTCACGAATTACAATCAATCAAAACCCTAACACACTCAAATTCATCCAAGCTATAATGCTCTCATGAAATTCTCACTCTAAAACTGTTTTGGCTGATTAACCTAAACCCTAAAGCAAAGCCTTGTTTATATAACACAAGGTTTGCTACTTGGGTTAGGGTTTCCTACATGGGCAAGCCCAATTCGTCCCCCTATGACCCAACTGGGTTTTGTTTAGCCCAAAATCTATAATTTAACTATTACAAAGCTACACCCGCTAACTGTTTATCATTTTACTAATTACAAGATATCCAAAGACCAAATCTAAGCTGTTGTCACAAATATGCACCAACAAACTCCCCCTTGACAATAGCTTCATAAAATAACTTTGTCTTTAGTCTTCTTGCAATCTTCATGTAGTCTTGCAATGTCGTTGGTCTTTGGATAGCTTCAGCTTCAATAGCTTCTGTCAGCAACAAACTCCCCCTAAGCTGATGCATCCAATCACCAAATCTTTAAAACGTTAGCACTTGAGTAAACTCCAGTTTAGCATTTGCATTCCCATCTTCAAACTCTTCAACTTTGTCTCCAATGTAGAAAGGAGGTTCTACCAAGCATCCAATCAAACTCTCATCTTCTCAGCAACATACCGCTTCAATCTGTATACTATAAAACAAACATCTCGAGAAACGATAAGAATTTTTCAACAAAGTTAAATAAATTATTATTATTCAAGAGATAGTTAAACTATATCACAGATTAAGCAATTCCAATTTATCACTAACAAGCAAAACTTTTGTCCAACACACAAGGACCTGAATGAGTTAAAATTTTGAACTCACTTTCTAACACCGTCTCCCCCTATCGGTAACAATTCCTCCAAGAATAACAGTTTTCCGTACGTTAAGAATTTAAACAGAAAAAGACACTATTTTTGGATTTTGTATTTTCTGAAAGCAAGTAAATAACAAAAGCAATAAACACTCTATTTTTGTGAGAGTCACTGGTAAGAAGATCATATCAACACAATCAAACTGTTTCACACTATTAGATAATTCTTTATTTAATTTTTCATGAAAAGCAGTTCAAGACGATTACCAGTATGTTTGTCCACTTAAACAAAATGCATGAACATTTCAAGTACCATTACCGTATGATACGTTAAGGTAATTTTATTATTCTGATATACTAGTGTGTCCCACTTCAGGATATACCCTCGCGATCAAGGTATGCACAAAGATTCATCGTAGTAGGTGAGTATACTGAATTCATCCGTTTTGTTTTTCAACATTTAGATAATTGGTGATCAGGTCAGTACTTTCGTACAACAAAGAGACCAAAATATCTAACGAGGGCTAAGACAAATACCATTGTTTGGAATGATTTATGCATTTTGCACAATTGAATGACTCTCTAGGAGAGCTTCTTCATTTATGGGTTTTGGCATTTTTTTTCTCTTTTAAGATATCCTGGTTGTGCCTAGGTCAGCATGTATCTGGATGCAGTAGAAGGACAACCCTGATATCCCCAGATGAAATAACAGTATAAAAACGCATAACCTCAGATTTTGGCAATCTATCAACGCAAGAATTAAGGTCATTAAACCATACACCACTGATGTGTTCCCCACTCATATTCAATTCATTTATGTTTATATCACATTGGTAAGTTGATTATTTCATGCTTTTTGCCTACTGGTACATCATATGATGACGCTGCTATCACACTTAAGCAATTTAATTTATTTTCAGTGTGACAGTCTAACTTGCCAATGTACTATCATTTCTTCTTTTTCACACAATGATAACTCATTTTTTATTTTCTATTTTTTTTATGTTTTTGATTTTTCAATGTTTTTGGATTTTGATTTTTAAGAAAGCAGTAAACTATTTACAAAATTCTTATGAAAAACCAGTTATTCAGGATTCCTCATCCCGTTGAGTTCGACTAAATGTTCAAAGCGAGCCCTGTCAAATGCTTTAGTATAAAGATCTGCCAGGTTATCTTGTGTGTCGACTCGATGTAATTCAATTAGTCTCTTTTCAGCACAATCCCGTATAAAATGATGACGTATGTCAATATGTTTTGTGCCACTGTGTTTCATTGGATTATTAGTTATAGAAATTGTGGCATTATTGTCTATCATAATAGGAGTACGAGTGAAATCCAAACCGTAATCGCGCATCTGCTGTTGTATCCAGAGAACCTGAGAGCAGCAGCTACCAGCAGCAATATATTCAGCTTCACACGTAGAGGTAGATGACGGGTGGTCCGTAGGACAACCCTTAAGTACCTTAAAAAGATTAAAATCCCATGCTTTACACGTTTAATTGTTTGAACTTGGTAACTACTAGTTGTTTGGACGTGCAGGTGTAAATGGAGCTTAAAAGGGAAGGAATTTGGAGCATCAATAAAAAATAAAATATTGGAATTGAAGAACTAAGAATATCACATGATAGAGGATGAAATTACGAGAACGTGGGCGAAAACGGCGAAGAAAACGGAGTTGAAACGAGAAAGTTATGAAGAAAACAAGAAAACGAAATCTGGTGCCGCCGTAACCTACGGCTCCTGGCCGTAGGTTACGGCCCTCACTGTGTTTTCTGGTCCACCGTAGCTCAGTTCTGGCCCACCGTAAGAGTTTTATTGACCGTAACCTACGGCGGAGGGTAGTAGGTTACGGCTCTGACCTGCGTAAAAGTTGTAACTGCCCCATTTATTGACATTTTATGATGTCTTTTGAGTACCAATAATTCCCATTCGGTTACATACACTTTAGAGACGAATTTTGGGTGTTCTGGAGGGTTTGAAACAATTTCTAAACATCTTGTTAGTGTTTTTAATCCATATGAACATTGAATTAATTGTGAAGATGATTGTCAAAGCCATGTGTGGCTAAACTTTTGATGACTGTCTTGGGTTGAAGGTTTGTGTAAGACTTTGTGCTTTGATTTCATATTTCTAGAATAATGAACTCGTCTTTATGATTTGTTTGTTATGGTGTGTGATTTCTTGTTTGTAAATTGTTAATTAGTATGCTAATCTTGTTTGAAACTATACGTTCTTGGTGCCGTTGGCAATCGAGATATCATAGGTAGAATTAGGATTGGCTATTGATTAATTGGTCATCGGGTAACAACCTCGCGTTCTAGGAATTCGAGTACTTAGTTACCTTTCATCAGAACAAGTAATCATACATGAATCATGTCTATGTGATTCTTTCTAGTTGAATGTTAGCATGAATGTCGAAGCAAACCGGAAACTTAAGATAGTCATTTGTTCTAAATTGTTTACAAACCAAATTTACATTTTTGCAATTACATTAGTAATCTTAGTTTTAAAATCAAATCAATCAAATCAACTCTTTAATTTTATTATATTTGCAATTAGAGTAATTTTAGTCTAGTTAGATAATCTTTTAAATAACACATATTCCACAAACTCCCTGTGTTCGATACCCACTTACCGCTATCTATTAGTAGTATTTGGATTAAATTTGATTGTGACCACGATATCACGATCCCCACACTTACCCGTTGCTTGTCCCAAGCAACCCATTCAAAAACCATTTCAAAACTACAAGCGATCAATATGCAAACCAAGCTAAAATGTATTGTCCTTTTACTAACTTTTTATCGCCCCACAAGACACACCCCTCAAAAAAATCTCTCGGTGATAAGAAATATTAGCACATAAAGCTAAACCATTCAACGCGTGTGTGTGTTTGTGCGACAATAAGCTTGTATAAAAATCAAGTCTCCTCCTAACAAATACCTACATGCTTATGAATCAAAAAGGACTTACGGGTTGTAATGGGGCTAAGTGCAAAGGTAGGAAATTGTGGAAATGTGAAAGTAGCTCATTGATTTGACCCGGTTTTTATTTCTACTACTAAACAAAGCAAACACCAAATATATACACAACTTTTTCAACATTCTCAACTACAATCGCAACTAAATACTTCTTTTTTGTATTTTTCTCATATCTTTCTCATATTTTTTTTTCTTTTTCTTTTTTCTCTTTTTTTTTTCTTTTTGTCTCATATCGAACTTCAACAATATATACAAGAACATCAACACCACATGCTAAATTTCCTAAACCGGGTCATCTCAAAAGGTAAAATTTTGTAGGAAGTAAGTTTGGGTCACAACCGAATGGTATAAGGCTCAACCATGGCTTTCTAAAGACCAAACCCCCACCCCTCACAATACCAAGCTCATATATGTAAAGTATGAGGTCCAACCCACCAATCCCACACTCTCACACTTCTAGAGGAATTTACCTAAAAGCCCCTTATCATTTTCAAAAGCATACTAACTTTAGGATTTAACAAGAATTCGTACACAAGTTCTATTAACACAAAACACACACCGCCACTCAAAACAAAGAACTATCTATAATAATCATATGTGCCTCAAATTCTCACCAAGAAAAGACTAGGAATGGGTATCGGTGTGTCAAGTGGAACAATATCAAGCTTTCAAATTTTGACAATTTTTCGCTTGACTTCACAAAAATTTCCCCCCATCCCCACACTTGGGATACATTGTCCCAATGTATGGTTTTGAAGGGAAGATCGCTTTAACACCCCAATTTTTTTTTTATTATTATTTTTTTTTTTAACAAAAGCAAGCAAACTAACTACCAATATTCCAAAGCTAAAGAACATAACAAGACTAAGGAAAGTGTACATTGACCTGGTGAAGTTTGACACAACAGATGTTGTAAATGATCCAATTTCCTATCACCACCGTCACACAAATATCCGCACATCTTCCCCACACTTGAGTGTTGCCATGGCCCTGAAACATAGAAAACTAAAGAAATAACAAGATCAGTGAAAAACCTCGGGTTGCCTCCCGAGCAGCGCTACGTTTTCAGGTCTTCAGCCAGACCGTGCCACCCCCATTTAAGGTGGCTCAAAGAAACGGTTCCTGCCATCTCCATCACTTCCTTGTGCCATTGAGCAAAATGCATCCATCTTGTTTTAACTCGATGGATAATCAAATATACTCTTGCTTGAACCCATATGCTTTTCTTCGCGATCCGGTGGGTGATTTCTTCTCATTCTTTGAAACACCTTTTCACTAAATCCACTATCATTCGCCTCAACAAAATCGTAATTAATCCTCTTGGTCTGAACATTAAATGACAACTTACGGTTCTTTTCGGTCATGGTAATGATTCCTTCTCTACAATCGATTTGAGCATTTGCCGTATAGAGAAACGGTCGACCCAAAATCACCCTTTGTTGTGACGCCATCGTGGTAGTAGCATAATCTAAAACCAGAAAATCCACCGGGTATTCGAATTCTCCTAACTGCATCATAACATTCTTAACCATTCCCCGTGGACGCCTCCAACTCTCATCCGCCAAGCTCACCATGGTGTCTATATCTTCAAGCGGACCAAAGTCGTACATATCATATAGATCGCCTGGTAACACACTCATGCTTGCCCCGTAGTCCAACAATGCGTGAGGGATTTTTAATTTTCCCACACAGATAGGCACGATTGGTGCTCCATGCTCTTTATCATTCTCACCATCGGCATCCTTTTTCAAACCTGCATTTATTTAACTCGAAGAGGTTAGACATTTTTCATTAAATTCGGTACTAGGAACGGTGCTTACCACATTGATGTTAACACTTTTAATGTTTTATGGATTTATCACCGTGTCACTTGGTAGCTGGCCTTTTGCTTTCTTCAAAATCGCCACTTCACTCGCAAGTTGACCCATTTGAGTAGTCAAAGTTTGAATAGCTTTATCACGGGCCTCGTCCTTTTGCATCCAAACTTCATCACGTTGATTCATTCGTTTCATTTCGACTTGCATCGCCTTCAACATCTCCATTACTTCGTTTCCACCCGAAGAGCTTTGACCTGTTTGATATTGCCTTTGAAATCCTTGGTTTCCTTGGAAATTCGGGTTAACTTGATTTGAAGGGTTCCCATACCGAAAGTTTGTGTGGTTTCTCAAACCGGGGTGGTAAGTATTAGAATTCATATTGTTGTAATTTCTACCACCCCTTCCTTGACCTTGCACAGCATGAACCTCTTCGTATTGCCCATCACCTCCTTGGCAATTTTCAGCCGCATGACATATCTCATTACAAATAGCACAAACATCATAAATTTGGTTAGAGGGTTGAACATTACCATCATCAACCGCATGCACTTGTGTTCGGGTAACGGCTGGTCGTGCTCTCCTAGATGCTTGAGCTTTCCTCTTCGATGTAATTGCCATTTGCTCCAAGAACTCCCAATCGTCATGCTCATAGTTTGTGCCAAATGTTCCATTTGTAATAGACATTAAATCACGAGCATCTTCGGAACACAACCCCTCATGGAAAGCATTCATCAACTCCCAAAGTTCAATTCCATGATGTGGGCAATTCTTGATCATCATATTAAAGCGCTCGAAGGCTTCATGAAACATTTCGCCTTGTTGTTGTTGAAAACTCCTCAATCCCTTTCTAGCATCATTGGTCTTTTGAGCGGTATAAAACTCATCTAGGAAAATTTGTTGCATTTCCGCCCAAGTGTAAATAGATGCTGAAGGCAAAGTGTAGAACCACTTCTTTGCCTTGTCTTCTAGAGAAAATTGGAACAATACCAACTTAACATCGTCAGCCGAAAATCCTTGACTCCCAAATGTGTTGCAAATCGAATCATAAGCTTCCAAGTGAAAATAAGGTTCCTCCGTTGCTAGACCCTTATACTTCGGCAAACTTTGCAAGGAATTGGTTCTCACTTCAAAAGTCCTCCCTTGATCATTGTGAGGAATAACTACCGGTGAAGGACTGTGAGTGATTACCGGCCTAAAATGCGCTTCAATACCCCTCGCATGTTCTCTAAGATGCCTTCTCGGTACACCAAACCGACCCCTTGGACGAACAGGACCCATTGGTCTTGGCATAGGCCCTTGTGGTACATGTGGTTGAAATTGTTGTTGTGGCATCGGTTGGTGTTGAATCGGCCTTTGGAATTGAGGTTGAGCATTTTGTGGGCGAATTTGTTGTAACAGTGTAGGACGTTGCAATTGCACCCCTTGTAGCCTTGGGAAAATATGTTGTGATATAACATGTTGTTGTGGAATGCCACCAACACTTGGCATTCTTTGAGTTTGACCTTGTACATAATTCCATTCCCTTTGATCACCATCACCCCCATACGCGTATCCTTCTTCCTCATATCCCTCAAATTCTTCTTCATACCCTTCAAAATACCCATCTCCTCCTAAACCCGAAGATTGCAAATAAGGATAAGACGAATATTGCATACCCGATTGGTTCGGTGGTCTATATGTTGAAGTAGCATGAACAACAGTTGACCCTTGTGGTAAGGTATAAGTTGAGGATGATTGACCCGAAACTGGAAAGAAATGTGAAAGGGGTGGAATTGTTGAGGATGGGTTATAGGTAAGTGAAGGTTCAACTTGTGTAGTAACTGGTGGTGTAGTAGTGTTGGTTGGTGAAACATCGTATGGTGATGTAAAGTCGGTAGTGGTGTTAGGCATGGTGGTATTAGGTGAAGGTTGAGTGGATGATGGTATGAATGGTGGTGTAAGTTCACCCGTAGTGGGTAGTGGTGGTGGTGGATCCATGTATCTCAGTGGTGTAATCGGTGTAATCGGTGTTGTTGGTGAACCGCTAATTGTGTTTTCCCTTAACAAAATTCTGTTTGCGTTTAAAGTCCGTTCAATCTCTGGATCAAATGCCAATGGTGATAGCTTGTGAGAGCTCCTAGTACGCATGCACCTGTCAATACCTGCACACTAACACACCCAACGTAAACCAGAAAAATAACAAACTTAAAACAATAAAAAATAACACACGTTGCGCACTACTCCTCGGCAACGACGCCAAAATTTGACGTGATGTCGTGGTCACAATCAAATTTAATCCAAATACTACTAATAGATAGCGGTAAGTGGGTATCGAACATAGGGAGTGTGTGGAATATGTGTTATTTAAAAGATTATCTAACTAGACTAAAATTACTCTAATTGCAAATATAATAAAATTAAGAGTTGATTTGATTGATCTACCAATTGCAATATATTCAGCTTCACACATAGAGGTAGACACACAAGATTGCTTCTTGCATTGCCAAGAGACAATCCTACCTCCTAAGAACTGACAACCACCTGTTGTAGACTTTCTGTTCGACTTGCATCCTCCAAAGTCTGAGTCAGTGTAAGCAACAAAATTCAGATCACTATCAGCTGGATACCACAACCCAAGTTTAGGTTTCCCCTTCAAGTAACGAAGAATCCGCTTCACTGCTTTCATGTGTGACTCTTTCGGATTAGCCTGATATCTAGCACACAAGCATACGGCAAACATGATGTCGGGTCTTCAAGCAGTCAAGTACATTACAGAACCAATCATTGCCCTGTATTGAGTTGGATCAACATCTTCAGTACTTTCATGATCTGGGCCAAGATTGTGATTTTCACATATGGGTGTGTTGAAAGTAGAGCAATCATTCATTTTGAACCGACTCAAAATGTCATACACATACTTTGTTTGATGTATAAACATCCCATCCTCCTTCTGTTCAACTTGTAATCCCAGAAAGTAAGACAGCTCACCCATAGCACTCATTTCGAACTTGCTCTTCATCACCTGCTCGAACTCTTTACACATGTTTTCATCTGATGACCCAAAGATGATGTCATCCACGTAGACCTGTACCAGCAGAAAATCTTCCTTCTTTCTCTTGATGAAAAGTGTACTGTCAATCTGACCTCTTTCAAAACCATTCTTGATCAGATGTGTAGACAGTGTCTCGTACCACGCCCTGGGAGCTTGATGTAATCCATACAAAGCCTTATCAAGTTTGTACACACGATCTGGATAATCTGGATCAATGAACCCATCTGGTTGTGAGACATACACCACTTCTTGGACTTTCCCGTAAAGAAATGCACTCTTCATGTCTAGTTGGTAAACTTTGAAGCTCTTGAATGTTGCGAAGGCTAGGAACAAACGAATTGCTTCCAACATTGCCACTGGTGCAAACACTTCATTGTAATCAATCCCTTCTTGCTGATTGAAGCCTTTGACCACCAATCGAGCCTTGTTTCACGTTACTATTCCTCTTTCATCCTTCTTGCACCTAAATACCCACTTGGTGCCAATCTCTCTTTCACCTTTAGGAAGGTCAACTAACTCCCAAACCTTCAACTTGGCAAACTGGGCTAACTCCTCTTGCATTGCTTCAACCCATGAATTGTCTTTAAGAGCCATATGAATGTTCTTCGGCTCCTCTTGGGAAATAAAGCAACTATACAAGCACTCGTTCACAATCCCAGTCTTCTCAATTGACACAAATAAACCTGTATTCGCTGCTATGCTTCGCCTTGTCTGAACACCTGCAGTAGGATCTCCAAGTATCATGTCAACTGGATGATCTCTATTTGTTCGTGCAGTAGCAACGGTATCAACTTCTAGATTGTCACCCAGGTTTGATCCAATCCCCCCTGAATATTCTGATTTTCAAACGGATTAAAGAAATCCTCCCCCTGATTGGGTTCAGGTTCACTATCGCTTGAATCAGTATCAGCAGCACCTTGGGAAGTTTCTGGAGCATCTGTCATATCAACGTTCGATCTAGGCATGAACTCGCCTTCATCGTCTTCACTTATCGCTGTTTGAATCAGCTTAGATGCATTTGCATCAGAAAACTCATGAATATTAAATGATTTAAAAACACTTTCATAATCATATAATATAGCTGGTCCATTCATTGATTGTTGAGGTTTTTATGTAGTAATTTCAACATTAAACACAACCTCAATTTTACCAGTTTTTAGATTAAAAACCCTTTTATTCGGTGTGCCAGGCACATAGCCTAGAAAGTAGCCTTCATCAGCCACCTCACTGAATTTTTGTTTATCTTTATTTCGCACAATGGTGCAGGGTAATCCAAATGGTTCAAAGCCTTTTAAGTTTGGTTTCTCGTTAAACATTAATTCATGACATGTTTTGTTAAAACGTTTAATGGTCAAAACTTTGTTTAGAACATAACAAGCTGTATTCACAGCTTCTCCCCAGAAAAGAACTGGTAGCTTTGAATCTGATAGCATAGTCCTAGCGGCTTCAATTAACGTCTTGTTTTTCCTCTCAGCGACTCCATTCTGTTGAGGCGTATAAGGAGCAGAAAATTGATGTTCTATTCCCTTGCGAAGACAATAGAGATCCAAAATCTGATTCTTGAACTCCGTGCCATTATCACTCCTTATCCTCTTGATCCTTGCGTCATGGACGTTTTCCAATTTTGTAAAAAGATCTATCAACATCTCTGCTGTCTCATCTTTTGTACCTAAAAAGAAAACCCATGAATATCATGAGTAATCATCTGTGACAACTAAACAATAGTACTTTCCACCTATGCTCCTCACGTTCACTGGACCGAATAAATCCATGTGAAGTAATTCATAAGGGGCATCTATGGAATTTACTGTTTTAGACTTATGAGGTTTCTTATGTTGTTTTCCCTTTTGACATGGAAGACATTTATCTTCCACATGAAACCTCTGCATTGGAACCCCTTTCACTAATTCATTTTTAATAATATAGTTCATTTTTCGATAGTGAATATTGGCCATGCGTCTGTGCCACAACATCGATTCAGCTTCAGATGCTTTTGATAGCAAACACGCCACGACAGCAGTCGGATCCTTAGCACCCAGGTCCATGACATAAGTGTCATTTCTCCTTGGCGCTCTCATCACTATCCAATCGTCCGGAATCTCCAAATCTGGTTTCAACACTAATGCTTCAGTCTTGGTAAAATGGACCGAGTGACCCTTGTCGCAGACTTGTGACACGCTCATCAGATTGTGTTTAAGCTTCTCAACATAGTTCACTTTGTCCAATGTGATCTTCCCATTGATCACTTTTCCTCGTCCTGTTATTCTACCACCTTTAGCACCGGCAAAATTCACATATCCACCATCATAATCTTCAAACTTAGTCAACAATCTCGCATCCCCCGTCATATGCCTGGAGCAGCCACTATCAACATACCACAAGTTGATAATCCTCCTTAGCAGCTCCTGCACACACCAACCAAGAAATTAGTTAGATTGGGGGACCCAAGCCTTAATGGTCTTGGGTCATCCAAATTCACCAACTACTGGAACATCCATCCAATATCCATTACTCCTAACTGGAGTCTTGGATCTCAAACCTGTTGATGGAATTTGATTTGTATTTCCACTAGGTCTATGGTCCTGAGGGTTTCTATATGTGTTTGGACTATTTGACCTTTGAAAATTTTGATTCCATGAAGCTTGATTGTTATAATATTTAAAGCCATTGTTATAAAAAGTTTGACCACTATTATTCTGGTATCGATTTTGATATTGACCTTGACTTCTGAAATTATTTGTATTATGATTGTTCATTCTTGGTGAACTGCTTCTAGGTCTCTCATATCTGCCTGGTGGAGATTTAGGCTGAAATCTTGGTTGATTTCTTTGAAAACGAGGAACTTGTGGAGTTCCTTTTTCAGCCTTATCTACACCAACAGCAACATTCTCTGGTTGCTTAGGCGCTGACTTCTTTGGAGAGTTAGACTCTCTCTCCTTTTTATCACCACTCTCCTCTGGTGACTTCTCTCTCTTTCTCTCACTAACTTGTGCTTCATTCTTTTTGTTAGGACAGCAGCTAGCTACATGTCCTTTTGTGTGACATTTGAAGCACGATCTCTTTTTCGAAGACTTCCTGTCTGAAGCCTTTGAACTAGATTCAGGTTTTGATGATGATGCCTTAGAAGGATTTGGTTCAGTTTGCTTAGTTTCAGAATTTTCTTTGTTTTTGTTTTTAGCAAACTCTACATTAGATTCGTTTTCAATAACAGCTGTTTCGTTTTTCATATCACGTCCTTGAACAAAATTAACCTTTTTAACAAAAGTTTGATTTTTATTTTTAGGATGTGAAGTTTTCTTATTCAAAACAGGTTTGCTGTTTTTATCCTTCTTAGCATCATCACTCTCAGACTCATCACCTTGACTTGATGTGGAACTACTTGGTGCTGTTGACATAAAATTTGTTAGCTCATCTTCATCAGGCAGGAATGAATAATCATGACTAAGAGGAGGTGGGACTTCATTAAAGCCCTTGAATCCCAAACTAGTCTTGTCACTACTCTTCTTTAGCCCACCCATCATGTGTTTCATAACAAAAGTAGAGTCCCGGAATTGACTTAATTTCTTTTCAAGTTCAACAATTTTGAGTTGTGCATCTGACAACTCTTTGCATTTTTCAGAAATCTCTTTTGTTTTCTCAGCCATCATTTCATGAGCTAAGTATATGACTTGAAGTTTTTCATTTAATTTGCAGGTTACAGCTTCAATTTCACTTTCATAACCTTTTATTTTCTTCAAGTATAGAGACTCGTTTCTTTTAGCAAAAAAAAATTGATTCTTTTATGTTAGACATCTCATTTACCAGACTTTGATTTTGTGTTGACAACCTGTCAACCTCACCCTGTAGTTCACGACATTTTAAACACACAGAATTAGACTTTACCTCTCCTGTTTGTTTGTCAAGGTTGGCCATTAGAGCTGCAAGTTTAGCTTCCATTCTTTTGTATTTAGCTTCCTTTTCTTCAGCTTCCTTTTCATGGTCAGACTTTTGCTTTTCCTCTTCAGCATCTGTTGTCTGATCACTCTTCTTTTCTTCAGCTTTACTCTCTATCTTTACCTCAGCCTCATCATCCACTTTTGCTTCAGCATCTCCCACATTAGCTTCATCGTCATCAACTGGCACTATCTCTGCCATGAATGCCTGAGTGGCATTCTCATTATCTTCTAGATGTATACTCCAATCATATGAACCTTCTCGTGCTGTAGAGATCAAAGCCTTTGAGCTAGAATTGTATGATGCATTCCTGTTGTTTGAACTCTGACTCGAAGTCTCTTGCTTTTGTTTTTGACATTCCCTAGCGAAATGCCCATAACTTTGACAGTTAAAGCACCTCACTTTGGTCTTGTCAAAACCAACTGTCCTCCCTACAAACTTCCTTCCTGTTCTGTTCATGAATCTCTTCACTCGTCTAGAAATCCTGGCCATTTGCCATTGCAAATCCATCTCTTCCAAGTCATCAGGGCAATCTGATCATAATCTTCATCTAAAGTGGCAGGATCAGATATCTTCCCCTGAATGTAGTTCTCATAGGAAGCAACGAATGAGGCTAGTAGAGCAAGATGTTCTTCAGCAGACTTCACACTCATAGGCATCGACTTAGCACTACTACTCTGCTTAGAAGCTGATGTTCTCTTAGCTCCTGTTGATCCTCCTGAAGCAGCTACAAAACAAGCATCACCATCCTCATTCACTGTGACCTGCTCATTCTCACACGATAGAAACGCAAAAGCAGAGTCACTAGAAGCGTTGTGAGATGAAGAAGATGTAAGCCCATTGTAAATTGCTGGATCTTGAACCTAATCATATCCAGTGTCTTTCTTATTCATACTGAGCTCATAAGCTCTCAGCTTGCCAACTACTTCTTCTAGCTCCTTTGTCTCATAATCTGCTTCTCCCTTGATCATAAGAGTGTAAATATCCCATTTAGTAGGTAAGGCATCGAGCAGCTTGTCATTTTTCTCTATGTCAGAATAGCAATCTATCTCATAATTTTCCATTTCTGACATCAGATGGTAGTATCGAGTGATGATGTCCTCAAGTGACTCATGTTTCATGTACTTGAAAACAGCGAACTGCTTCTCTAGTAGATCAACTTTGTTCTTCTTGACATCTGCATTTCCTATGTATCTTTTCTCTAATGCATCCCACATATCCTTTGAATTAGTGTACTTCTTGAAGGTATGCTTGATGCTATCAGGTAAGGACATTTTTATTGCGGCCAAGGCTCTCTTTTCATCCTCGTACATCTTTTTATCAGCCTCTTGCATGTTCACATAGGCTGTTCTACGTGGTCTACCCTCAAAGTCGTGTGTTGGGTTTGTGTACCCATCTTCGATACATATCCACATGCGAGTGTCCTGATATTCAATGAAGGATTGAAAACGATCCTTCCTTATCAAATAATTTTCCACCTTCATCATCTTAGGCGGTTTGTTGGTAGTGCCAACCTCATGCTCCATTCTCAAAAGCTCATTCAAACTAGACATGTTCGACATTTTAACATAACAGACTGATAAAACCGTACAAAATTTCTCCAAAAACAGTGGTTACCAAATTACACCGTTAGAATCGTCTCGAAAAGACGAATCCAATGATATATAATGTCGAAAACCGAATTCTGGATTTTCCAGAGTCTCGAAAATAATTTTCCACCTTCATCATCTTAGGTGGTTTTTTTCCCTAAAAATGCAAGGAATTTAACGGTGCAGGCGGTTTTGTCAAACGAGCTACGGCTCAATTTTTATTTGCAAAACAGTCAAATTTTATCGACGCTTGCCAACAGAAATTCCACCTTTTTAAATTTGCTGGTTTTAAATTCGCTATTAATTTCGCTGGGAAGCAACTTAATTTCGCTGGTTAGATAGATAATTTTGCTGGTCTATTTCGCTGAAAGGTTAAGTTTGCTGTCAAGTTCGCTGGGCAATTTCACGATTACGACGACCAGTAAAGTCGCCGAACACCGTGATAATTTCGCTGAGGAAAATTATACGGTTACCAAAGTCGCCTTTGGATTTAACTTCGCCGGTCACCGAGATATCAAGTCCCAAATTCGCTGATCAGTTAATTATGCTAGTCCAGTCTGCGAATTTATTAAAATCGCCTCCTATAGTCAAATTCGCTGGTCCAGTAACTTTGGAAACTTAATCTGTTCGAAATTCTTGAAGATTCTATCCCCTCTCTAACACAAATCCGCAAAATCAATCAACCTAATCAGCTCAAAATTTTCGAAAAATATGAAGAACAGATCGAAAAACACGAAGAACACGAAGAACAGTCTTCGAATCTTCAAGTCTTTCAGCCAACAACTTTTCTAGAATCAATAAAAACTTTCCTGAAATCCTGCAAAACAGCAAACAAACAAAGCAGAAGATCAAAATAGCCAAAAAATTTCGAAAATTTATATCAAACCAACAAAAATTTCGAAACCCTAATTTTTCAGGTTTCCAGATTTTTGAAAAACTCCCTGTTTCTTCCAAGCACAATTCTGAACCGAGCCTTCAAGAGCCTAATGCTCTGATACCAATTGTAGGTCCCCTATTCGTATGGATCTTCACAGAATTGTCAATCCAATCAAGAGTGCGAAATCCTCTTGATCAGAATATCACAGAAACGAGTAGTAATCAGCAATTCACAATCAAACTGGGTTTCTATTGATTATCAATCTCACGAATTACAATCAATCAAAATCCTAACACACTCAAATTCGTCCAAGCTGTAATGCTCTCACGAAATTCTCACTCTAAAACTGTTTTGGCTGATTAACCTAAACCCTAAAGCAAAGCCTTGTTTATATAACACAAGGTTTGCAACTTGGGTTAGGGTTTCCTACATGGGTAAGCCCAATTCGTCCCCCTATGACCCAACTGGGTTTTGTTTAGCCAAAACTCTATAATTTAACTATTACAAAGCTACATCCGCTACCTGTTTATCGTTTTACTAATTACAAGATATCCAAAGACCAAATCTAAGCTGTTGTCACAAATATGCACCAACAATGCTAAGCTTCAAACTCAATTATCTTCCGCTGGTTGAGCCTTCTATTTATAGAAGGTTGGGTACATGAATAAACATAGTTTATTCATGCAATAAGTCCTGCAAAAAGTAGCAATTTGACATATTCATTGAATCCAACGTTCAAGTTGCCTTTGTAATCATGATATCCAATCAAGTTGCTTCGGTCATGGTGGCAGGATAGAGCTTGGTTTTAGACAAGTGGGGTATTCATCAGAATTTCTGATAAACCACTTCATCAGAAATTCTGGTGAACAAATCATCAGAAAATTTGCTGATCAAAATCGTCAGAAACTGATGATATTTCATCAGAAATATCATCAGATCCATCAGAAATGACCTTCTCTGATAATCCAAATCAGCTCTTGATCAACTTGTGATTCTTTGAAGTAGATGCTGTGCATTTCATTTGTCCTATCTGATCTTCTTCTTCTTCTTATGATCTTCTGGACTGTTATCTCTTCATAGATCCATTTGATTGTGATTTTCTTCAATACTTACAAATAAAGTTTCCTAATAGTTATTACCAACATCAATCTCCGAAATGTTTTATACTTTTATCTGGTAACTAAAACGTGTTAACAAACTTTGAACTCACCAGCGTCGTCTGACACACTTGTCCGCATACTTGCAGGTCGTTAGATTCATGGATGGGACTTGCTATCTAGGAGTGCTGGAGTGATCATGGGTCGTAGCTCTTGGATACATGTTTATTGGTTTTGCACAATTGTTTGAAAAACTAGAATAACTATTTACATTATGCTTCCGCTGATGTTTTGGATTATATTATGGTTTAAAACTATATTTTGAAATAAATGGAACCTTTTGTTTGATATATTGCTATAGTTCAATGTGATTGGTGGCTGGATCCTGGTACATCACACGTCCCGCTGTGTTTCCGCATGTGGTATTTTAGGGGTGTGACAGTTTGGTATCAGAGCCACTGGTTATAGTGAACTAGGTTTTAAAACGTTTTCATAAAACCAGACTATAACCGAACAACTTCGAAATTGACCTTGACACTCAGCTCTAGATTGCAAGGTTCGTCTCTCGTTTACTTATTACATAGTATATCTAGTATACATTCATGTATGATGTTGCATGTGATTACACACTTAGCACTACAGTCGAATTCATGTGTTATTTGCCTAAGTTATGTGGTTGATAGAGCCATAGTGTGGTATCCCGCTAGACTTTCGTGGTTTACGTTTTGTGGTGTCTTCTGTTTTGCTACTTGAATTTGAGGAACCTTTGAGCATAAGTTGGGAGGAGCTGAGATAAACATGCAAATCACATTGCTATTATGGGTGCACACATAATAATAATGTGGGGTGCATATGAATCCCAGTAAGGCCTAATGAGTGTGAAAGGGGTTCCGCTCTGTTGTTTGATGAAAAATTAGTAGTCTGTGGAAGCCACCGTGAGCTCCGACTCCTACCTTTTCTCGACTCTTAACCTGTCCTCTTTTCTTATATAGAATCATAAGTGGACGAGGCCATGGACGTGGTCACATTGCGATGACTCAAGCCGAATTGACTGATCTAATCAACACTCGTGTGGCTGAGGCCCTAGCGACTTATCAGGCTGGTACGAAATGTGCCAAATACTCTAATTTCGTGTGACGCATACACAACTCTTACCCGTGTACTGTATCTTTCTCTTTCGTTTATTAGGTCAGCAAGCGAATCAGAATCAAAACCATCCGCCTGCTTGCACGTTTAAGATATTCATGGATTGTAAGCCACAGACCTTTAGTGGGACTGAAGGGGCTGTGGGGCTACTTCGATGGTTCGAGAAAGCTGAGTCAGTGTTCGCTATGTGTAACTATCCCGTGGGGGACCGGGTGAAGTATGCTACAGGCACATTGGAGGATGGTGCCCTAACTTGGTAGAATGCACAAGTGCAGATGTTGGGTATTGAAATGGCTAATGCAATAACTTGGGATGACTTCAAGGAGTTGATGCAGGAGGAGTATTGTTCTCGTGAAGAGATTCAGAAACTTGAGAACGAGTACTACAATATGAAGATGGAGGGGCCCGAAATTGAAGCGTACACAAAGAGGTCACATGAGCTAGCAAACATCTGCCCTAACCTATCTCGACCCCCACCTCGACGAATTGAGTTGTATATCAAGGGCTTAGCACCAGCTGTAAAGACTTTGGTCACTACTGCAAACCTTAACAATCTGCCTCAGATCATCCGTTTAGCACATAAGATTACCGACCAGGAGGTCGAGCGTGGTTCGCTACCGCCCCGTGTTTCTGCTACTACCCCTACTGCTACGACTACCACACCTGCTAGTGATAACAAGCGTAAATGGAATGATGCTGACAAAGCAACCAGTGCAAGCCAATCGTAGAAAAGGCCTGACAACAGCAATAATCGTAGTATTAGTCAATCGTCCTCAGTTAACCAAGGCCAGGGCAGCAATCAGAGTCAAGGCTGCTATGTTGGTAGGAAGCCAAAGTGCAACAAGTGTGGTTATCATCATCATGGACCGTTTGTCCGAGCTTGCCATAGGTGTGATAAGATGGGTCATATGGCAAGAGACTGTAGAGCTCCGTTCCCAAAGCAACAGCAGCAGCAGAATCAGCAGCAGGGTCAACAGCATCAGCAACAACAGAGGCAGCAGCCCCATCAGAACCAAGGCAATAGGAAGGGGTGTTTCCAGTGTGGGGATGAGGGTCACATTAAACGGGATTGCCCTCAGATGAATCAGAATGCCAATGATAACAACAATCGTCAGAATAACAATAACAACGCTGGGAACAACAATAACAACAATAATGAGGGAAATGGTGCTCGTGGAAGGGTATTTACGATTGGTGCTGGTGATGCTAGGAACGACGGCAATGTTGTGACTGGTACGTTTTCTGTGAACAATCTCTTTGCTTCTGTATTATTTGATTCCGGTGCCGATTGGAGTTATGTGTCCCTAGAGTTCAGTCAACGATTAGGGTTAACTCCAACACCATTAGAAGCTAAGCATGTAGTAGAATTAGCTGATGGTAAGACGATAGAAGCCTCACATGTTATTGTGGGGTGCAAACTAGATCTTGTGGGTCAAATGTTTGATATTGATCTCCTTCCTGTTCCCTTGGTAGTTTTGATGGTGGTTGGTATGGATTGGTTGTCCAAGCATCAAGCTAAAATCCTTTGTAAGGAGAAAATCGTACGTATTCCTCTCCCCAATGGAGAATCTCTATCGGTTCAAGGGCATCGCAGTGGTGCGATGGTTGGTATCATCTCAGCTATGAAAGCTCAGAAGTGTCTACGAAAAGGGTATCCTGCTATTCTAGCACTTGTTACAGATACTCCGTCTGAAGAAAGAAAGATCGAAGACCTGCCAGTTGTATGTGAATTTCCTGATGTATTTCCCGAGGAACTTCCTGGTTTACCTCCTCACCGTCAAGTGGAATTTCAGATTGATCTCACACCAGGAGCAGCTCCGATTGCTCGTGCTCCATATCGTCTTGCACCAGGAGAGTTGTAAGAGCTGTCTAACCAACTTCAAGAACTGTTGGATAGAGGTTTTATCCGACCCAGTTCTTCACCTTGGGGATCCCCTGTTCTGTTTGTAAAGAAGAAAGACGGGTCCTTTCGTATGTGTATTGATTATCGGGAACTCAACAAGGTGACTGTCAAGAACCGTTATCCTCTGCCGCGCATCGACGATCTGTTTGACTAGTTGCAAGGGTCAAGTTTTTACTCGAAAATCGACTTAAGATCGGGCTATCAGCAGATGAGGGTCCGAGAGGAGGATGTTCCTAAAACAGCTTTTCGAACGCGGTAAGGCCATTATGAGTTTCTGGTTATGCCGTTTGGGTTGACGAACGCGTCGGCGATCTTCATGGACCTCATGAACCGTGTGTGCAAGCCGTATCTTGACGATTTCGTCATAGTGTTCATCGACGACATTTTGATCTACTCTAAGAGCAAGGAGGATCACGAGCGACATTTGCGTCTTATTTTGGAGCTCCTCAGGAAGGAGCACCTCTGCGCGAAGTTTTCCAAGTGTGACATCTGGATTCAAGAGGTACACTTCCTTGGCCACATTGTGAATGAATCAGGGATACACGTGGATCCTGCTAAGATTAATGCTATCAGAAATTGGGCGGCACCAAAGAATCCTTCGGAAGTGCGACAATTTCTCGGACTCGCTGGGTACTATCGCAGATTTATTAAGGATTTTTCGAAGATTGCTCAACCTCTTACCTCGTTAACACAGAAGGGCGTTGCATACTCATGGGGAACGAAACAAGAAGAGGCTTTCCAGTTGTTAAAACCGAAACTCTATAGTGCACCGATCTTATCTCTACCTGAAGGTACAGAAGATTTTGTGGTATATTGTGATGCTTCCATTCAGGGTCTCGGCTGTGTGCTAATGCAACGCAAAAAGGTGATAGCTTACGCTTCTCGGCATTTGAAGGTTCATGAGAAGAATTACACGACTCACGACTTGGACTTGGGGGCTGTGGTCTTTGTGCTCAAGATCTGGAGGCACTACTTGTACGGTACTAAATTATACCTACCACAAGAGCCTTCAGCATATCTTTGATCAGAAGGAATTAAATATGCGACAACATCGCTGGGTAGAACTCTTAAACGATTATGACTGTGCAATCAAGTATCATCCAGGAAAGGCTAACGTAGTAGCTGATGCCCTTAGTCGAAAGGAAACGAAACCCAAACGTGTCCGCGCCTTACAGCTCACCATCCATTCTAACCTACCTGACCAGATCCGTTTTGCACAAACTGAGGCATTAAAAGAGGAAAACATTGAAGCCCAGAGTACTTAAGGGGAATGGAAAAACGACTTGTTGAGAGATCGAATGGTATCCTCTATTTCATGGAACGTGTATGGGTCCCTTTTGTTTGGTAATCTCAGAGAGCTTGTGATGGATGAAGCGCACAAGTCTCGATACTCTGTTCATCCGGGTTCGGATAAGATGTATCAGGACCTCAGGATTTTGTACTGGTAGCTGAAGATGAAGGCTCACATCGCAACTTATGTGAGTAAGTGTTTGACCTGCTCGAAGGTCAAGGTAGAGTATCAGAAACCCTCAGGTCTGCTCCGGCAACCAGAAATACCCATGTGGAAATGAGAGCAGGTTGCAATGGATTTCGTTACAGGGTTGCCAAGAACTCAAAATGGAAACGATACCATTTGGGTGATCGTTGATCGTCTCACGAAGTCAGCGCACTTTCTAGCAATCAAGGAAATAGATAAGCTCTCACAACTAGCTGCCGTTTATCTTAAGGAAGTGGTTCCTAGGCACGGGGTGCCAACCTCCATTATCTCTGATCGTGACCTGTGTTTCATTTTGGATTTGTGACAGTCGATGCATAAATCGTTCGGTTCGCGTCTAGACATGAGTACTGCTTATCACCCACAGACGGATGGTCAAAGTGAACGAACCATTCAGACACTAGAAGACATGATGCGAGCGTGTGTGCTTGATTTTGGCAAGGGTTGGGAGAAACACTTGCCATTGATAGAGTTCTCTTATAACAATAGCTACCATACAAGTATCCAGGCAGCTCAATTCGAAGCATTATACGGACGGAAATGTCGTTCACCTCTCTATTGGGCTGAGGTGGGTGACAGCCAGATCACAGGCCCAGAACTTGTGCTTGAAACTTCAGAAAAGATTGTTCAAATCAGGAATCGTATGGCAGCAGCGCGTGACCGTCAGAAAAGCTACACTAATAAGCGTAGGAAACCATTAGAGTTCACTCAAGGAGATCGTGTGATGTTGAAAGTTTCACCCTGGAAGGGTGTGGTATGGTTTGGGAAAAGTGGTAAGCTTAATCCTCGTTATGTAGGGCCTTTCAAAATTCTGGAACGAATCGGTAAAGTGGCCTACAAGCTAGAGTTACCTGCTGAATTGGGAAACATTCATGATGTTTTCCATGTGTCGCAACTAAAGAAGTGTTTGTCAGATGAAACACTTGTAGTACCGTTTCAGGAGCTGAAAATCGACGACAAGTTGCAGTTTGTCGAGGAACCTATTGAAATTATGTACCAGAAGGTCAAGGTCCGTAAGCATAGTCGAATCCCAAACGTGAGAGTTCGTTGGAACTCGAGACGTGGACCGGAGTTCACGTGGGAACGCGAAGATCAAATGAAATTCAAGTATCCTCATCTATTCCCAACTGACCAGTCTAATCCTGATACAACTGGTGAATTTCAGGACGAAATTCCCTTTCAAGTTGGGGATGATGTGGGACCCGCGGAAAATATACAGTCATCCTGATCTAACGCCGTGCTATTTTGGATTGCTTATCAAATTTCGGGATGAAATTTCTTTCAAGTTGGGGATGATGTGACAACCCGAGATTTCAAGGTCTTACTTTGGGTGTTAGTTTCTTACAATTCTGTTTTCATACTTTGCCTTACGTTGTAACTTGAACATAATTGATAATGATTAATGAATTGATAATGATTAATGAGTTGGTAAAATTGTATGATTGTTATTTATTGGGAACTTTGAACTGTTTAAGGTCCCTAGACTTAACCCATGATGAAATACTGGACTTTCGCCATCACCCTTCACCCGACGAAACATTGCACGACGAAAAATATATTTTTTGTCAAAAGCAGCATCTTTCGCCGTATGTGCCTTCGGCCCAAGTAAGGCCCAGATACGAGCCGACTATATTTACCTAGTTTTCTTGTATGCACGTAAGGTGATAACTAATGAAGCCCTAGCTCTCCCTCTCTCAGCAAACCGACGGCAACCTTGGCTCTTGTCTTGATTTCTATCTTATTCTCTCGGTTACTATGTCCCTATCGTTACTCGTTTGTGATTCTCTTATTGTACATGATTGTATGGTTACATGTTTATGTGTTAGGGTCATAGAATCCTTGTTGAAATTGTATTCGTAAGAATTGCATGGGATGGAATATGATGATAATTGTGGTTGTGTAAATCTCATGAATGCAGAACTGGAAACCAATAGTCATATAGTAATATGTGAATTAGGGTTGCATGTTACTGATTGAAATCATTGCACGTATGATCCGATTAGGCTGTTTAGGGATGATGATCGATTAGATTGAATATCTTTGAGGAAGTTGATTGCTTATGACTGCTACGAAACGTGTTGAATGATCTGATTTAGGTAAACTATAACCTGTAACTGATAAGAGTGCGACGAAGAACTGGCTTTTCGTTGATTGGCCTTCTACGAAACACCAGGATGTTTCGCCGAAGTCTCTTCCTGACGAAAAATGATAATTCGTCATGGAGGTCTTTCGTCACACTCATGACCGACAAAAAATGATGATTCGCCGAAGTGGTTCTTCATCGCGGATAAAACAAACAGAACAGACAATGTTCACAGGACATAGAGTGTAACTTGTTCGTGTTGCATATAATGATGAATGTGTTTGTCATACGATTACATCTATTGCATGTTAACAATCTTAGTGAGAAATGAGAAACGTGAACTGACTTTTGTGAATAACAAACCCATCTGTTAAATGCTATCAAGTGTCAAGTACATGAGTATGGATTTGTATGGGATTGATGTAAGGACCTGCAAAAATGTCCCAAAATGACCCATAAGTGAAAACCCGGACCCCTGAAACCCTAACGTGCATGAAAAACTAAGAAATTAAGGTTTTTGGGTTTCAGGAGGGCCGCGTAAGCTATAAGAGAAGCTTACGCGGGCCGCATAAGCTATAAGAGAAGCTTACGCGGGCCGCGTCAAAGTATGGTTGACCGGATAAGCGTTCAGGGCCACGTGGCAGCCACGTGGCAGACCTAGGTGTTACACGGATGCCCTAGTCTATGCATAGATGGCCCTCGCGGGCCGCGTAAGATCAAGAGGAGGCTTACGCGGGCCGCGTAAACTCAAATTTTTGCTATAAATTGCCTGGGCATCGGGCTTTCATTCTGTGTCGAAAGTTTTGATCAAAAACGAAGATTCACTGCTCAAAATCATAATTTACATTAGGGAGGTGCTGCTACGATACAGGGTATTAACTCGATCGCTGCTACGATTCAATGTCCGATCGATTGAAACTATCCAATGGATGTTTAAGTGCTGCCCAAGTTAGGGCTATACTTTGTCATTCGTCGTGAATTCGATGGATGTTTAAGTATTGCACTTTATCATTCGTTGTGAGGGTTTTTATCTCGTGAGTTATCGTAAATGCTGTATTAGTTACTAACCTAGTTCATGTGCATTGTTATTTAAATTAGGTTACAAGGCTAATCCGTAGGCTAAACTCTGCCCGTTTAAATCTGCAATGTGAGTCATTCTCTTTTTATCAAATTGCTTTCCAAAACCCTATTTATTTCAAAGTTATAATTACATGGATTAAGCCTTTGTAGTCTTCAATTACAGCCGGTATGTGGGGTTTTGTATACATTACTTAATAACCGTCACCGTTGGACAACGGGTTAGCCAACGAGTGATATGACCATAGTCACAGAAACGAGTCGTGTGACAAATACCGTTGGGTAATTGGTTGACATATAAACATTGTAATCACCCTTAATACTGTATATTATAACAATGTGTCGGTTTGTGCAACTTGAGTGACTCACCAGTATTTCCCTGCTGATAAAACCTTTTTAAAACATGTTTCAGGTGATCTGCTGTGATCCAGGAAAAGTGTCGTGGAGCACTATAAGCTTGAAGAAGTGGCTTAATAAAAATAAAGAAACATGTTTTTTTTTTTGTAAAATAGGGATTCCTAGTGAACTTCCCTTAATGTAAATTACGGGATTTGTCCATAAATATGAAATAAAGTAATCGGGAATTTTCAAGTTTTAAACGATCCTGTTAATTATTCCGCTGCCAAATTAAATAAATACCACAGGGTTTCTGTCCCGCCGCTTCTGGACCGGGTCAAACCGGGTTGGGGGCCGTGACAATTGAGTAACTGCTAGGTGATATATGATGATCTTCATTATGAATGTGAACTATGACAATGCATGGTTTAGTTGATTATGAAACTGATCTTGACTGGTAACCGCGGTAGGGTTGGTTGACTAATTGGAACGGGTAACTTGATAAATACCGAGCAAACCTAAGGTGAGTTCACTGCTCTTTTTCCAAGCATGCGTCCCGGGGAAGGACATCTGGTAAACGTTCCGGGGAGGAATGTCGGGTTATTGGGATGTTGGTTAATACACTTATATCTATCACTCAAGTCCCTTCTACCGATTTGTTGCTGGGGAGGCAACAGAGTATTAGTTAATAGCGCTATTTAGGTTTGGCACCCTCACACCGTACCGGGGAGGACGGGCGTGAACTAATGACCCCAGTCTTGACCATTGCTTTGATAGAGGCATTGGGGAATAGGGCAAATAATCTGGAGCCATCGGCGGTAATCGAGTTATTAACAACATCAATCTCCGAAATGTTTTATACTTATATCTGGTAACTAAAACGTGTTAACAAAGTTCGAACTCACCAGCGTCGTCTGACACACTTGTCTGCATGCTTTCAGGTCATTAGATTCAGGGATGGGACTTGCTATCTGGGAGTGCTGGAGTGATCATGGGTCGTAGCTCTTGGATACATGTTTATTGGATTCGCACAATTGTTTGAAAAACTAGAATAACTATTTACATTATGCTTTCGCTGATGTTTTGGATTATGTTATGGTTAAAAACTATATTTTGAAATAAATGGAACCTTTTGTTTGATATATTGCTATAGTTCAATGTGATTGGTGGCTGGATCCTGGTACGTCACACGTCCCGCGGTGTTTCCGCATGTGGTATTTTGGAGTGTGACATTTTTCAATGCCGAGAACCTCGATCAGAGAGTAAAAAAGACGTAAGGTTCACAATGTTGTAAAATTAAAATGGGATATACCGGGCTAGGATTTGAGTTACAGGAACAAGGGCCAAACCAACCACCCAAGAATGGAATCGTCGAGCGAAAACACTTGACAACCTCCTAGAAGCAGCTTTTCTTGCCACCAGACCTTTCTCCATCAATTAGGAATCTGATGCCGTCACTAAACACATTCCTTAAATTGTAGCCATTTGTTGAGTGTTTTTTTTGGTGTCTAATCCGCATATATATCACCATTGCCGTTGATTTTCTTGACTGTATATCTCTTAAATGTCAACATATACACGTGTGATTTAGTTTACAAAGATTTTTCAATGCCAAGAACCTAGATCAGAGAGTAAAAAAGGCGTAAGGTTCACATTGGTGTAAAATTAAAATGGGATATACCGGGCTAGGATTCGAGTTACAGGAACAAGGGCCAAACCAACCACGGAAGAATGGAATCGTCAAGCGAAAACACTTGACAACCTCCTAGAAGCAACTTTTCTTGCCACCAGACATTTCTCCATCAATTAGGAATTTGATGCCACCACTAAAAACATTCATTAAATTGTAGCCATTTGTTGAGTTTTTTTTTTTTGTGTCTAATCCGCATATATATCACCATTGCCCTTGATTTTCTTGACTGTATATCTCTTAAATGTCAACATATACACATGTGATTTAGTTTACGAAGATTTTTTAATGCCGAGAACCTCGATCAGAGAGTAAAAAAGGCATAAGGTTCACAATGGTGTAAAATTAAAATGGGATATACCGGGTTAGGATTCGAGTTACAGGAATAAGGGCCAAACCAACCACCCAAGAATGGAATCGTCGAGCGAAAACACTTGACAACCTCCTAGAAGCAGCTTTTCTTGCCACCAGACCTTTCTTCATCAATTAGGAATCTGATGCCGTAACTAAACACATTCCTTAAATTGTAGCCATATGTTGAGTTTTTTTTTGGGTGTCTAATCCGCATATATATCACCATTGCCCTTGATTTTCTTGACTGTATATCTCTTAAATGTCAACATATGCACGTGTGATTTAGTTTACGAAGATTTTTCAATGCCGAGAACCTTGATCAGAGAGTAAAAAAGGCGTAAGGTTCACAATGGTGTAAAATTAAAATGGGATATACTGGGCTAGGATTCGAGTTACAAGAACAAGGGCAAAACCAACCACCCAAGAATGGAATCGTCGAGCGAAAACACTTGACAACCTCCTAGAAGCAACTTTTCTTGCCACCAGACCTTTCTCCATCAATTAGGAATCTGATGCCGTCACTAAACACATTCCTTAAATTGTAGCCATATGTTGAGTGTTTTTTTTGGTGTCTAATCCGCATGTATATCACTATTGCCCTTGATTTTCTTGACTGTATATCTCTTAAATGTCAACATATAACGTGTGATTTAGTTTACGAATATTTTTCAATGCCCAGAAACTCGATCAGAGAGTAAAAAAGGCGTAAGGTTCACAATGGTGTAAAATTAAAATGGGATATACCGGGCTAGGACTCGAGTTACAGGAACAAGGGCCAAACCATCCACCCAAGAATGGAATCGTCGAGCGAAAACACTTGACAACCTCCTAGAAGCAGCTTTACTTGCCACCAGACCTTTCTCCATTAATTAGGAAACTGATGCCGTCACTAAACAAATTCCTTAAATTGTAGCCATTTGTTGAGTGTTTTTTTTGGTGTCTAATCCGCATATATATCACCATTGCCCTTGATTTTCTTGATTGTATATCTCTTAAATATCAACATATACACGTATGATTTAGTTTACGAAGATTATTCAATGCCGAGAACCTCGATCAGAGAGTAAAAAAGGCGTAAGGTTCACAATGGTGTAAAATTAAAATGGGATATACCGGGCTGGGATTCAAGTTACAGGAAAAAGAGCCAAACCAACCACCCAAGAATGGAATCGTCGAGCGAAAACACTTGACCACCTCCTAGAAGCAGCTTTTCTTGCCACCAGACCTTTCTCCATCAATTAGGAATCTGATGCCGTCACTAAACACACTCCTTAAATTGTAGCCATTTGTTAAGTGTTTTTTTTTGTGTCTAATCCGCATAGATATCACCATTGCCCTTGATTTTCTTGACTGTATATCTCTTAAATGTCAACATATACACGTGTGATTTAATTTACAAAGATTTTTCAATGCCAAGAACCTCGATCAGAGAGTAAAAAAGGTGTAAGGTTTACAATGGTGTAAAATTAAAATGGGATATACCGGGCTAGGATTCGAGTTACAGGAACAAGGGCCAAACCAACCACCCAAGAATGGAATCGTCTAGCGAAAACACTTGACAACCTCCTAGAAGCAGCTTTTCTTGCCACCAGACCTTTGTCCATCAATTAGGAATCTGATGCCGTCACTAACCACATTCCTTAAATTGTAGCCATTTATTGAGTGTTTTTTTTGGTGTCTAATCCGCATATATATCACCATTTCCCTTGATTTTCTTGACTGTATATCTCTTAAATGTCAACATATACACATGTGATTTAGTTTACGAAGATTTTTCAATGCCGAGAACCTCGATCAGAGAGTAAAAAAGGCGTAAGGTTCACAATGGTGTAAATTTAAAATGGGATATACCGGGCTAGAATTCGAGTTATAGGAACAGGGGCCAAACCAACCACACAAGAATGGAATCGTCGAGCGAAAACACTTGACAACCTCCTAGAAGCAACTTTTCTTGCCACCAGACATTTCTCCATTAATTAGGAATCTGATGCCGCCACTAAAAACATTCCTTAAATTGTAGCCATTTGTTGAGTGTTTTTTTTGGTGTCTAATCCGCATATATATCACCATTGCCCTCGATTTTCTTGACTGTATATCTCATAAATGTCAACATATAAACATGTGATTTAGTTTACGAAGATTTTTCAATGCCGAGAACCTCGATCAAGAGTAAAAAAGGTATAAAGTTCACAATGGTGTAAAATTAAAATGGGATCTACCGGGCTAGGATTCGAGTTACAGGAATAAGGGCCAAACCAACCACCCAAGAATGGAATCATGGAGCGAAAACACTTGAAAACCTCCTAGAAGCAGCTTTTCTTGCCACCCGACCATTCTCCATCAATTAGGAATCTGATGCCGTAACTAAACACATTCCTTAAATTGTAGCCATTTGTTGAGTTTTTTTTTTGGGTGTCTAATCCACATATATATCAACATTGCCCTTGATTTTCTTGACTGTATATCTCTTAAATGTCAACATATACACCTGTGATTTAGTTTACAAAGAATTTTCAATGCCGAGAACCTCGATCAGAGAGTGAAAAACGCGTAAGGTTCACAATGGTGTAAAATTAAAATGGGATATACCGGGCTAGGATTCGAGTTATAGGAACAAGGGCCAAACCAACCACCCAAGAATGGAATCGTCGAGCGAAAACACTTGACAACCTCCTAGAAGCAACTTTTCTTGCCACCAGACATTTCTCCATCAATTAGGAATCTGATGCCGTCACTAAACACATTCCTTAAATTGTAGCCATATGTTTAGTGTTTTTTTTTTGGTGTCTAATCCGCATATATATCACCATTGCCCTTGATTTTCTTGACTGTATATCTCTTAAATGTCAACATATAACGTGTGATTTAGTTTACGAAGATTTTTCAATGCCCAGAACCTCGATCAGAGAGTAAAAAAGGCGTAAGGTTCACAATGGTGTAAAAATAAAATGGGATATACCTGGCTAGGATTCGAGTTACAGGAACAAGGGCCAAACCATCCACCCAAGAATGGAATCGTCGAGCAAAAACACTTGACAACCTCCTAGAAGGAGCTTTACTTGCCACCAGACCTTTCTCCATTAATTAGGAAACTGATGCCGTCACTAAACAAATTCCTTAAATTGTAGCCATTTGTTGAGTGTTTTTTTTGGTGTCTAATCCGTATATATATCACCATTGCCCTTGATTTTCTTGACTGTATATCTCTTAAATATCAACATATACACGTATGATTTAGTTTACGAAGATTATTCAATGCCGAGAACCTCGATCAAAGAGTAAAAAAGGCGTAAGGTTCACAATCGTGTAAAATTAAAATGGGATATACAGGGATGGGATTCAAGTTACAGGAAAAAGAGCCAAACCAACCACCCAAGAATGGAATCGTCGAGCGAAAACACTTGACCACCTCCTAGAAGCAGCTTTTCTTGCCACCAGACCTTTCTCCATCAATTAGGAATCTGATGCCGTCACTAAACACACTCCTTAAATTGTAGCCATTTGTTGAGTGATTTTTTTGTGTCTAATCCGCATATATATCACCATTGCCCTTGATTTTCTTGACTGTATATCTCTTAAATGTCAACATATACACGTGTGAATTAATTTACAAAGATTTTTCAATGCCAAGAACCTCGATCAGAGAGTAAAAAAGGCGTAAGGTTCACAATGGTGTAAAATTAAAATGGGATATACCGGGCTAGGATTCGAGTTACAGGAAAAAGAGCCAAACCAACCACCCAAGAATGGAATCCTCGAGCGAAAACACTTGACCACCTCCTAGAAGCAGCTTTTCTTGCCACCAGACCTTTCTCCATCAATTAGGAATCTGATGTCGTCACTAAACACACTCCTTAAATTGTAGCCATTTGTTGAGTGTTTTTTTTTTTGTGTCTAATCCGCATATATATCACCATTGCCCCTGATTTTCTTGACTGTATATCTCTTAAATGTCAACATATACACGTGTGATTTAATTTACAAAGATTTTTCAATGCCAAGAACCTCGATTAGAGAGTAAAAAGGGCGTAAGGTTCACAATGGTGTAAAATTAAAATGGGATATACTGGGCTAGATATCGAGTTACAGGAACAAGGGCTAAACAAACCACCCAAGAATGGAATCGTCGAGCGAAAACACTTGACAACCTCCTAGAAGCAGCTTTTCTTTCCACCAGACCTTTCTCCATCAATTAGGAATCTGATGCCGTCACTAAACACATTCCTTTAATTGTAGCCATTTGTTGAGTGTTTTTTTGGTGTCTAATCCGCATATATATCACCATTGCCCTTGATTTTCTTGACTGTATATCTCTTAAATGTCAACATATACACGTGTGATTTAGTTTACGAAGATTTTTCAATGCCGAGAACCTTGATCAGAGAGTAAAAAAAGGCGTAAGGTTCACAATGGAGTAAAATTAAAATGGGATATACCGGGATAGGATTCGAGTTACAGGAACAATGGCCAAACCAACCACCCAAGAATGGAATCGTCGAGCGAAAACACTTGACAACCTCCGAGAATCAGCTTTTCTTGCCACCAGACATTTCTCCATCAATTAGGAATCTAATGCCGTCAATAAACACATTCCTTAAATTGTAGCCATTTGTTGAGTGTTTTTTTTTGTGTCAAATCCGCATATATATCACCATTACCCTTGATTTTCTTAACTGTATATCTCTTAAATGTCAACATATACACGTGTAATTTTGTTCATGGAGATTTTTCAATGCCGAGAACCTCGATCAGAAAGTAAAAAAGGCGTAAGGTTCACAATGGTGTAAAATTAAAATGGGATATACCGGGCTAGAAATCGAGTTACAGGAACAAGGGTCAAACAAACCACCCAAGAATGGAATTGTCGAGCGAAAACACTTGACAACCTCCTAGAAGTAGCTTTTCTTGCCACCAGACCTTTCTCCATCAATTAGGAATCTGATGCCGTCACTAAACACATTCCTTAAGTTCTAGCCATTTGTTGAGTGTTTTTTTGGTGTCTAATCCGCATATATATCACCATTGCCCTTGATTTTCTTGACTGTATATCTCTTAAATGTCAACATATACACGTGTGATTTAGTTTACGAAGATTTTTCAATGCCGAGAACCTCGATCAGAGAGTAAAAAAGGCATAAGGTTCACAATGGTGTAAAATTAAAATGGGATATACCGGGCTAGGATTCGAGTTACAGGAACAAGGGCCAAACCAACCACCCAAGAATGGAATCGTCGAGCGAAAACACTTGAAGACCTCCTAGAAGCAGCTTTTCTTGCCACCAGACCTTTCTCCATCAATTAGGAATCTGATGCCGTCACTAAACACATTCCTTAAATTGTTGCCATTTGTTGAGTGTTTTTTTTGGTGTCTAATCCGCATATATATCACCATTGCCCTTGATTTTCTTGACTGTGTATCTCTTAAATGTCAACATATACACGTGTGATTTAGTTAACGAAGATTTTTCAATGCCGAGAACCTCAATCAGAGAGTAAAAAAGGCGTAAGGTTCACAATGGTGTAAAATTAAAATGGAATATACCGGGCTACGATTCGAGTTATAGGAACAAGGGCCATACCAACCACCCAAGAATCGAATCGTCGAGCGAAAACACTTGACAACCTCCTAGAAGCAGCTTTTCTTGCCACCAGACATTTCTCCATCAATCAGGAATCTGATGCCGTCACTAAACACATTCCTTAAATTTTAGCCATTTGTTGAGTGTTTTTTTGGTATCTAATCCGCATATATATCACCATTGCCCTTGATTTTCTTGACTGTATATCTCTTAAATGTCAACATATACACGTGTGATTTAGTTTACGAAGAGTTTTCAATGCCGAGAACCTTGATCAGAGCGTAAAAAAGGCGTCAGGTTCACAATGGTGTAAAATTAAAATGGGATATATCGGGTTAGGATTCGAGTTATAGGAACAAGGGCCAAACCATCCACCCAAGAATGGAATCATCGAGCGAAAACACTTGACAACCTCCTAGAAACAGCTTTTCTTGCCACCAGACCTTTCTCCAAAAATTAGGAATCTGATGCCGTCACTAAACACATTCCTTAAATTGTAGCCATTTGTTGAGTGTTTTTTTTTGGTGTCTAATCCGCATATATATCACCATTGCCCTTGATTTTCTTGACTGTATATCTCTTAAATGTCAACATATACACGTGTGATTTAGTTTACGAAGAGTTTTCAATGCCGAGAACCTCGATCAGAGAGTAAAAAAGGCGTAAGGTTCACAATGGTGTAAAATTAAAATAGGATATACCGGGCTAGGATTCGAGTTAAAGGAACAAGGGCCAAACCAACCACCCAAGAATGGAATCGTTGAGCGAAAACACTTACAACCTCCTAGAAGCAGCTTTTCTTGCCACCAGACATTTCTCTATTAATTAGGAATCTGATGCCGTTACTAAACACATTCCTTAAATTTTAGCCATTTGTTGAGTGTTTTTTTTTGTGTCTAATCCGCATATATATCACCATTGCCCTTGATTTTCTTGACTGTATATCTCTTAAATGTCAACATATACACGTGTGATTTAGTTTTCGAAGATTTTTCAATGCCGAGAACCTCGATCAGAGAGTAAAAAAGGCGTAAGGTTCACAATGGTGTAAAATTAAAATGGGATATACCGGGCTAGGATTTGAGTTACAGGAACAAGGGCAAAACCAACCACCCAAGAATGGAATCGTCGAGCGAAAACACTTGACAACCTCCTAGAAGCAGCTTTTCTTGCCACCTGACCTTTCTCCATCAATTAGGAATCTGAAGCCATCACTAAACACATTCCTTAAATTGTAGCCATTTGTTGAGTGTTTTTTTTTGTGTCTAATCCGCATATATATCACCATTGTCCTTCATTTTCTTAACTGTATATCTCTTAAATGTGAACATATACACGTGTGATTTAGTTTACGAAGATTTTTCAATGCCGAGAACCTCGATCAGAGAGTAAAAAAGGCGTAAGGTTCACAATGGTGTAAAATTTAAATGGGATATACCGGGCTAGGATTCGAGTTACAGGAACAAGGGCCAAACAAACCACCCAAGAATGGAATCGTCTAGCGAAAACACTTGACAACCTCCTAGAAGCAGCTTCTCTTGCCACCAGACCTTTCTCCATCAATTAGGAATCTGATGCCGTCACTAAACACATTCCTTAAATTGCAGCCATTTGTTGAGTGTTTTTTTGGTGTCTAATCCGCATATATATCACCATTGCCATTCATTTTCTTGACTGTATATCTCTTAAATGTCAACATATACACGTGTGATTAAGTTTACGAAGAGTTTTCAATGCCGAGAACATCGATCAGAGAGTAAAAAAGGCGTAGGTTCACAATGGTGTAAAATTAAAATGGGATATACCGGGCTAGGATTCGAGTTACAGGAACAATGGCCAAACCAACCACCCAAGAATGAAATCGTCGAGCGAAAACACATGACAACCTCCTAGAAGTAGCTCTTCTTGCCTCCCGAACTTTCTCCGTCAATTAGGAATCTGATGTCGTCACTAAACGCATTCCTTAAATTGTATCCATTTGTTGAATGTTTTTTCTGGTGTCTAATCCGCATATATATCACCATTGCCCTTGATTTTCTTGATTGTATATCTCTTAAATGTCAACATATACACGTGTGATTTAGTTTACGAAGATTTTGCAATGCCTAGAACCTCGATCAGAGAGTAAAAAAGGCGTAAGGTTCACAATGGTGTAAAATTAAAATGGGATATACCGGGCTAGGATTCGAGTTAAAGGAACAAGGGCCAAACCAACCACCCAAGAATGGAATCGTCGAGTGAAAACACTTGACAACCTCCTAGAAGCAGCTTTTCTTGCCACCGGACATTTCTCCATCTATTAGGAATCTGATGCCGTCACTAAACACATTCCTTAAATTTTAGCCATTTGTTGAGTGTTTTTTTTTGGTGTCTAATCCGCATATATATCACCATTGCCCTTGATTTTCTTGACTGTATATCTCTTAAATGTCAACATATACACGTGTGATTTAGTTTACGAAGATTTTTCAATGCCGAGAACCTCGATCAGAGAGTAAAAAAGGCGTAAGGTTCACAATGGTGTAAAATTAAAATGGGATATATCAGGTTAGGATTCGAGTTACAGGAACAAGGGCCAAAACAACCACCCAAGAATGGAATCGTCGGGCGAAAACACTTGACAACCTCCTAGAAACAGCTTTTCTTGCCACCAGACCTTTCTCCATCAATTAGGAATCTGATGCCGTCACTAAACACATTCCTTAAATTGTAGACATTTGTTGAGTGTTCTTTTTGGTGTCTAATCCGCATATATATCACCATTGCCCTTGATTTTCTTGACTGTATATCTCTTAAATGTCAACATATACACGTGTGATTTAGTTTACGAAGATTTTTCAATGCCGAGAACCTCAATCAGAGAGTAAAAAAGGCGTAAGGTTCACAATGGTGTAAAATTAAAATGGGATATACCGGGCTAGGATTCGAGTTAAAGGAACAAGGGCCAAACCAACCACCCAAGAATGGAATCGTCGAGCGAAAACACTTGACAACCTCCTAGAAGCAGCTTTTCTTGCCACCAGACATTTCTCCATCAATTAGGAATCTGATGCCCTCACTAAACACATTCCTTAAATTGTAGCCATTTGTTGAGTGTTTTTTTTTGTTTCTAATCCGTATATATATCACCATTGCCCTTGATTTTCTTGACTGTATATCTCTTAAATGTGAACATATACACGTGTGATTTAGTTTACGAAGATTTTTCAATGCCGAGAACCTCGATCAAAGAGTAAAAAAGGCGTAAGGTTCACAAAGGTGTAAAATTAAAATGGGATATAATGGGCTAGAAATCGAGTTACAGGAACAAGGGCCAAACAAACCACCCAAGAATGGAATCGTCGAGCGAAAACACTTGACAACCTCCTAGAAGCAGCTTTTCTTGCCACCAGACCTTTATCCATCAATTAGGAATCTGATGCCATCACTAAACACATTCCTTAAATTGTAGCCATTTGTTGAGTGTTTTTTTGGTGTCTAATCCGCATATATATCACCATTGCCCTTGATTTTCTTGACCGTATATCTCTTAAATGTCAACATATACACGTGTGATTTAGTTTACGAAGATTTTGCAATGCCGAGAACCTCGATCAGAGAGTAAAAAAGGCGTAAGGTTAACAAAGGTGTAAAATTAAAATGGGATATACCGGGCTAGGATTCGAGATACAGGAACAAGGGGCAAACCAACCACCCAAGAATGGAATCGTCAAGCGAAAACACTTGACAACCTCCTAGAAGCAGTTTTTCTTGCCACCAGACCTTTCTCCATCAATTTTATATTTGATGCCGTCACTAAACACATTCCTTAAATTGTAGACATTTGTTGAGTGTTTTTTGTTGGTGTCTAATCCGCATATATATCACCATTGCCCTTGATTTTCTTGACTGTATATCTCTTAAATGTCAATATATACACGTGTGATTTAGTTTACGAAGATTTTTCAATGCCAAGAACCTCGATCAGAGAGTAAAAAAGGCGTAAGGTTCACAATGGTGTAAAATTAAAATGGCATATACCTGGCTAGGATTGGAGTTAAAGGAAAAAGGGCCAAACTAACCACCCAAGAATGGATTCGTCGAGCAAAAAAACTTGACAACCTCCTAGAAGGAGCTTTATTTGCCACCAGACATTTCTCCATTAATTAGGAATCTGATGCCGTCACTATACACATTCCTTAAATTTTAGCCATTTGTTGAGTGTTTTTTTTGGTGTCTAATCCGCATATATATCACCATTGCCCTTGATTTTCTTGACTGTATATCTCTTAAATGTCAACATATACACATGTGATTTAGTTTACGAAGATTTTTCAATGCCGAGAACCTCGATCAGAGAGTAAAAAAGGCGTAAGGTTCACAATGGTGTAAAATTAAAATGGGATATATCGGGTTAGGATTCGAGTTACAGGAACAAGGGCCAAACCATCCACCCAAGAATGGAATCGTCGAGCAAAAACACTTGACAACCTCCTAGAAGGAGCTTTACTTGCCACCAGACCTTTCTCCATTAATTAGGAAACTGATGCCGTCACTAAACAAATTCCTTAAATTGTAGCCATTTGTTGAGTGTTTTTTTTTGTGTCTAATCCGTATATATATCACCATTGCCCTTGATTTTCTTGACTGTATATCTCTTAAATATCAACATATACACGTATGATTTAGTTTACGAAGATTATTCAATGCCGAGAACCTCGATCAAAGAGTAAAAAAGGCGTAAGGTTCACAATCGTGTAAAATTAAAATGGGATATACCGGCATGGGATTCAAGTTACAGGAAAAAGAGCCAAACCAACCACCCAAGAATGGAATCGTCGAGCGAAAACACTTGACCACCTCCTAGAAGCAGCTTTTCTTGCCACCAGACCTTTCTCCATCAATTAGGAATCTGATGCCGTCACTAAACACACTCCTTAAATTGTAGCCATTTGTTGAGTGTTTTTTTTGTGTCTAATCCGCATATATATCACCATTGCCCTTGATTTTCTTGACTGTATATCTCTTAAATGTCAACATATACAGGTGTGAATTAATTTACAAAGATTTTTCAATGCCAAGAACCTCGATCAGAGAGTAAAAAAGGGGTAAGGTTTACAATGGTATAAAATTAAAATGGGATATATCGGGCTAGGATTCGAGTTACAGGAACAAGGGCCAAACCAACCACCCAAGAATGGAATCGTCGAGCGAAAACACTTGACAGCCTCCTAGAAGCAGCTTTTCCTGCCACCAGACCTTTGTCCATCAATTAGGAATCTGATGCCGTCACTAACCACATTCCTTAAATTGTAGCCATTTGTTGAGTGTTTTTTTTGGTGTCTAATCCGCATATTATCACCATTGCCCATGATTTTCTTGACTGTATATCTCTTAAATATCAACATATACACGTGTGATTTAGTTTACGAAGATTTTTCAATGCCGAGAACCTCGATCAGAGAGTAAAAAAGGCGTAAGGTTCACAATGGTGTAAAATTAAAATGGGATATACCGGGCTAGGATTCGAGTTACAGGAAAAAGAGCCAAACCAACCACCCAAGAATGGAATCCTCGAGCGAAAACACTTGACCACCTCCTAGAAGCAGCTTTTCTTGCCACCAGACCTTTCTCCATCAATTAGGAATCTGATGTCGTCACTAAACACACTCCTTAAATTGTAGCCATTTGTTGAGTGTTTTTTTTTTTGTGTCTAATCCGCATATATATCACCATTGCCCTTGATTTTCTTGACTGTATATCTCTTAAATGTCAACATATACACGTGTGATTTAATTTACAAAGATTTTTCAATGCCAAGAACCTCGATTAGAGAGTAAAAAGGGCGTAAGGTTCACAATGGTGTAAAATTAAAATGGGATATACTGGGCTAGATATCGAGTTACAGGAACAAGGGCTAAACAAACCACCCAAGAATGGAATCGTCGAGCGAAAACACTTGACAACCTCCTAGAAGCAGCTTTTCTTGCCACCAGACCTTTCTCCATCAATTAGGAATCTGATGCCGTCACTAAACACATTCCTTTAATTGTAGCCATTTGTTGAGTGTTTTTTTGGTGTCTAATCCGCATATATATCACCATTGCCCTTGATTTTCTTGACTGTATATCTCTTAAATGTCAACATATACAGGTGTGATTTAGTTTACGAAGATTTTTCAATGCCGAGAACCTTGATAAGAGAGTAAAAAAAGGCGTAAGGTTCACAATGGAGTAAAATTAAAATGGGATATACCGGGATAGGATTCGAGTTACAGGAACAATGGCCAAACCAACCACCCAAGAATGGAATCGTTGAGCGAAAACACTTGACAACCTCTGAGAATCAGCTTTTCTTGCCACCAGACATTTCTCCATCAATTAGGAATCTAATGCCGTCAATAAACACATTCCTTAAATTGTAGCCATTTGTTGAGTGTTTTTTTTTTGTGTCAAATCCGCATATATATCACCATTACCCTTGATTTTCTTAACTGTATATCTCTTAAATGTCAACATATACACGTGTAATTTTGTTTATGGAGATTTTTCAATGCCGAGAACCTCGATCAGAAAGTAAAAAAGGCGTAAGGTTCACAATGGTGTAAAATTAAAATGGGATATACCGGGCTAGAAATCGAGTTACAGGAACAAGGGTCAAACAAACCACCCAAGAATGGAATTGTCGAGCGGAAACACTTGACAACCTCCTCGAAGTAGCTTTTCTTGCCACCAGACCTTTCTCCATCAATTAGGAATCTGATGCCGTCACTAAACACATTCCTTAAGTTCTAGCCATTTGTTGAGTGTTTTTTTGGTGTCTAATCCGCATATATATCACCATTGCCCTTGATTTTCTTGACTGTATATCTCTTAAATGTCAACATATACACGTGTGATTTAGTTTATGAAGATTTTTCAATGCCGAGAACCTCGATCAGAGAGTAAAAAAGGCGTAAGGTTCACAATGGTGTAAAATTAAAATGGGATATACCGGGCTAGGATTCGAGTTACAGGAACAATGGCCAAACCAACCACCCAAGAATGGAATCGTCGAGCGAAAACACTTGACAACCTCCTAGAAGCAGCTTTTCTTGCCACCAGACCTTTCTCCATCAATTAGGAATCTGATGCCGTCACTAAACACATTCCTTAAATTGTTGCCATTTGTTGAGTGTTTTTTTTGGTGTCTAATCCGCATATATATCACCATTGCCCTTGATTTTCTTGACTGTGTATCTCTTAAATGTCAACATATACACGTGTGATTTAGTTAACGAAGATTTTTCAATGCCGAGAACCTCAATCAGAGAGTAAAAAAGGCGTAAGGTTCACAATGGTGTAAAATTAAAATGGAATATACCGGGCTACGATTCGAGTTATAGGAACAAGGGCCATACCAACCACCCAAGAATCGAATCGTCGAGCGAAAACACTTGACAACCTCCTAGAAGCAGCTTTTCTTGCCACCAGACATTTCTCCATCAATTAGGAATCTGATGCCGTCACTAAACACATTCCTTAAATTTTAGCCATTTGTTGAGTTTTTTTTGGTGTCTAATCCGCATATATATCACCATTGCCCTTGATTTTCTTGACTGTATATCTCTTAAATGTCAACATATACACGTGTGATTTAGTTTACTAAGAGTTTTCAATGCCGAGAACCTTGATCAGAGCGTAAAAAAGGCGTCAGGTTCACAATGGTGTAAAATTAAAATGGGAAATATCGGGTTAGGATTCGAGTTATAGGAACAAGGGCCAAACCATCCACCCAAGAATGGAATCATCGAGCGAAAACACTTGACAACCTCCTAGAAGCAGCTTTTCTTGCCACCAGACCTTTCTCCATAAATTAGGAATCTGATGCCGTCACTAAACACATTCCTTAAATTGTAGCCATTTGTTGAGTGTTTTTTTTGGTGTCTAATCCGCATATATATCACCATTGCCCTTGATTTTCTTGACTGTATATCTCTTAAATGTCAACATATACACGTGTGATTTAGTTTACGAAGAGTTTTCAATGCCGAGAACCTCGATCAGAGAGTAAAAAAGGTGTAAGGTTCACAATGGTGTAAAATTAAAATAGGATATACCGGGCTAGGATTCGAGTTAAAGGAACAAGGGCCAAACCAACCACCCAAGAATGGAATCGTTGAGCGAAAACACTTACAACCTCCTAGAAGCAGCTTTTCTTGCCACCAGACATTTCTCCATCAATTAGGAATCTGATGTCGTTACTAAACACATTTCTTAAATTTTAGCCATTTGTTGAGTGTTTTTTTTGGTGTCTAATCCGCATATATATCACCATTGCCCTTGATTTTCTTGACTGTATATCTCTTAAATGTCAACATATACACGTGTGATTTAGTTTTCGAAGATTTTTCAATGCCGAGAACCTCGATCAGAGAGTAAAAATGGCGTAAGGTTCACAATGGTGTAAAATTAAAATGGGATATACCAGGCTAGGATTCGACTTAAAGGAACAAAGGCCAAAACAACCACCTAAGAATGGAATCGTCGAGCGAAAACACTTAACAACCTCCTAGAAGCAGCTTTTCTTGCCACCAGACCTTTCTCCATCAATTAGGAATCTGATGCCGTCACTAAACACATTCCTTAAACTGTAGCCATTTGTTGAGTGTATTTTTTGTTTCTAATCCGTATATATATCACCATTGCCCTTGATTTTCTTGACTGTATATCTCTTAAATGTCAACATATACACGTGTGATTTAGTTTACGAAGATTTTTCAATGCCGAGAACCTCGATCAGAGAGTAAAAAAGGCGTAAGGTTCACAATGGTGTAAAATTAAAATGGGATATACCGGGCTAGGATTTGAGTTACAGGAACAAGGGCAAAACCAACCACCCAAGAATGGAATCGTCGAGCGAAAACACTTGACAACCTCCTAGAAGCAGCTTTTCTTGCCACCTGACCTTTCTCCATCAATTAGGAATCTGAAGCCATCACTAAACACATTCCTTAAATTGTAGCCATTTGTTGAGTGTTTTTTTTTTGTGTCAAATCCGCATATATATCACCATTGCCCTTCATTTTCTTAACTGTATATCTCTTAAATGTGAACATATACACGTGTGATTTAGTTTACGAAGATTTTTCAATGCCGAGAACCTCGATCAGAGAGTAAAAAAGGCGTAAGGTTCACAATGGTGTAAAATTAAAATGGGATATACCGGGCTAGGATTCGAGTTACAGGAACAAGGGCCAAACAAACCACCCAAGAATGGAATCGTCTAGCGAAAACACTTGACAACCTCCTAGAAGCAGCTTCTCTTGCCACCAGACCTTTCTCCATCAATTAGGAATCTGATGCCGTCACTAAACACATTCCTTAAATTGCAGCCATTTGTTGAGTGTTTTTTTGGTGTCTAATCCGCATATATATCACCATTGCCATTCATTTTCTTGACTGTATATCTCTTAAATGTCAACATATACACGTGTGATTAAGTTTACGAAGAGTTTTCAATGCCGAGAACATCGATCAGAGAGTAAAAAAGGCGTAGGTTCACAATGGTGTCAAATTAAAATGGGATATACCGGGCTAGGATTCGAGTTACAGGAACAATGGCCAAACCAACCACCCAAGAATGAAATCGTCGAGCGAAAACACATGACAACCTCCTAGAAGTAGCTCTTCTTACCACCCGAACTTTCTCCGTCAATTAGGAATCTGATGTCGTCACTAAACGCATTCCTTAAATTGTATCCATTTGTTGAATGTTTTTTCTGGTGTCTAATCCGCATATATATCACCATTGCCCTTGATTTTCTTGATTGTATATCTCTTAAATGTCAACATATACACGTGTGATTTAGTTTACGAAGATTTTGCAATGCCTAGAACCTCGATCAGAGAGTAAAAAAGGCGTAAGGTTCACAATGGTGTAAAATTAAAATGGGATATACCGGGCTAGGATTCGAGTTAAAGGAACAAGGGCCAAACCAACCACCCAAGAATGGAATCGTCGAGTGAAAACACTTGACAACCTCCTAGAAGCAGCTTTTCTTGCCACCGGACATTTCTCCATCTATTAGGAATCTGATGCCGTCACTAAACACATTCCTTAAATTTTAGCCATTTGTTGAGTGTTTTTTTTTGGTGTCTAATCCGCATATATATCACCATTGCCCTTGATTTTCTTGACTGTATATCTCTTAAATGTCAACATATACACGTGTGATTTAGTTTACGAAGATTTTTCAATGCCGAGAACCTCAATCAGAGAGTAAAAAAGGCGTAAGGTTCACAATGGTGTAAAATTAAAATGGGATATACCGGGCTAGGATTCGAGTTAAAGGAACAAGGGCCAAACCAACCACCCAAGAATGGAATCGTCGAGCGAAAACACTTGACAACCTCCTAGAAGCAGCTTTTCTTGCCACCAGACATTTCTCCATCAATTAGGAATCTGATGCCATCACTAAACACATTCCTTAAATTGTAGCCATTTGTTGAGTGTTTTTTTTTTTGTTTCTAATCCGTATATATATCACCATTGCCCTTGATTTTCTTGACTGTATATCTCTTAAATGTGAACATATACACGTGTGATTTAGTTTACGAAGATTTTTCAATGCCGAGAACCTCGATCAGAGAGTAAAAAAGGCGTAAGGTTCACAAAGGTGTAAAATTAAAATGGGATATAATGGGCTAGAAATCGAGTTACAGGAACAAGGGCCAAACAAACCACCCAAGAATGGAATCGTCGAGCGAAAACACTTGACAACCTCCTAGAAGCAGCTTTTCTTGCCACCAGACCTTTATCCATCAATTAGGAATCTGATGCCATCACTAAACACATTCCTTAAATTGTAGCCATTTGTTGAGTGTTTTTTTGGTGTCTAATCCGCATATATATCACCATTGCCCTTGATTTTCTTGACCGTATATCGCTTAAATGTCAACATATACACGTGTGATTTAGTTTACGAAGATTTTTCAATGCCGAGAACCTCGATCAGAGAGTAAAAAAGGCGTAAGGTTAACAAAGGTGTAAAATTAAAATGGGATATACCGGGCTAGGATTCGAGATACAGGAACAAGGGGCAAACCAACCACCCAAGAATGGAATCGTCGAGCGAAAACACTTGACAACCTCCTAGAAGCAGTTTTTCTTGCCACCAGACCTTTCTCCATCAATTTTATATTTGATGCCGTCACTAAACACATTCCTTAAATTGTAGACATTTGTTGAGTGTTTTTTGTTGGTGTCTAATCCGCATATATATCACCATTGCCCTTGATTTTCTTGACTGTATATCTCTTAAATGTCAACATATACACGTGTGATTTAGTTTACGAAGATTTTTCAATGCCAAGAACCTCGATCAGAGAGTAAAAAAGGCGTAAGGTTCACAATGGTGTAAAATTAAAATGGCATATACCGGGCTAGGATTGGAGTTAAAGGAACAAGGGCCCAACTAACCACCCAAGAATGGATTCGTCGAGCCAAAACACTTGACAACCTCCTAGAAGCAACTTTCCTTGCCACCAGACATTTCTCCATCAATTAGGAATCTGATGCCGTCACTATACACATTCCTTAAATTTTAGCCATTTGTTGAGTGTTTTTTTTGGTGTCTAATCCGCATATATTTCACCATTGCCCTTGATTTTCTTGACTGTATATCTCTTAAATGTCAACATATACACATGTGATTTAGTTTACGAAGATTTTTCAATGCCGAGAACCTCGATCAGAGAGTAAAAAAGGCATAAGGTTCACAATGGTGTAAAATTAAAATGGGATATATCGGGTTAGGATTCGAGTTATAGGAACAAGGGCCAAACCATCCACCCAAGAATGGAATCATCGAGCAAAAACACTTGACAACCTCCTATAAGCAGCTTTTCTTGCCACCAGACCTTTCTCCATCAATTAGGAATCTGATGCCGTCACTAAAGACATTCCTTAAATTCTAGCCATTTGATGAGTGTTTTTTGTTTTGTTTCTAATCCGTATATATATCACCATTGCCCTTGATTTTCTTGACTGTATATCTCTTAAATGTCAACATATACACGTGTGATTTAGTTTGCGAAGATTTTTCAATGCCGAGAACCTCGATCAGAGAGTAAAAAGGCGTAAGGTTCACAATGGTGTAAATTTAAAATGGGATATACCGGGCTAGGATTCGAGTTACAGGAATAAGGGCCAAACAAACCACCCAGGAATGGAATCGTTTAGCGAAAAGACTTGACAACCTCCATGAAGCAGCTTTTCTTGCCACCAGACCTTTCTCCATAAATTAGGAATCCGATGCCGTCACTAAACACATTCCTTAAATTGTAGCCATTTGTTGAGTGTTTTTTTGCTGTCTATTCCGCATATATATCACCATTGCCCTTCATTTTCTTGACTGTATATCTCTTAAATGTCAACATATACACGTGTAATTTAGTTTACGAAGAGTTTTCAATGCCGAGAACATCGATCAGAGAGTAAAAAAGGCGTAGGGTTCACAATGGTGTAAAATTAAAATGGGATATACCGGGCTAGGATTCGAGTTACAGGAACAATGGCCAAACCAACCACCCAAGAATGGAATCGTCGAGCGAAAACACATGACAACCTCCTAGAAGCAGCTTTTCTTGCCACCCGAACTTTCTCCCTCAATAAGGAATCTGATGTCGTCACTAAACGCATTCCTTAAATTGTATCCATTTGTTGAATGTTTTTTCTTGTGTCTAATCCGCATATATATCATCATTTCCCTTGATTTTCTTGACCGTATATCTCTTAAATGTCAACATATACACGTGTGATTTAGTTTACGAAGATTTTTCAATGCCTGGAACCTCGATCAGAGAGTAAAAAAGGCATAAGGTTCACAATTGTGTAAAATTAAAATGGGATATACCGGGTTAGGATTCGAGTTAAAGGAACAAGGGCCAAACCAACCACCCAAGAATGGAATCGTCGAGCGAAAACACTTGACAAGCTCCTAGAAGCAGCTTTTCTTGCCACCAGACATTTCTCCATTAATTAGGAATCTGATGCTGTCACTAAACACATTCATTAAATTTTAGCCATTTGTTGGGTGTTTTTTTTGGTGTCTAATCCGCATATATATCACCATTGCCCTTGATTTTCTTGACTGTATATCTCTTAAATGTCAACATATACACGTGTGATTTAGATTACGAAGATTTTTCAATGCCGAGAACCTCGATCAGAGAGTAAAAAAGGCGTAAGGTTCACAATGGTGTAAAATTAAAATGGGATATATCGGGTTAGGATTCGAGTTACAGGAACAAGGACCAAACCAACCACCCAAGAATGGAATCGTCAGGCGAAAACACTTGACAACCTCCTAGAAGCAGCTTTTCTTGCCACCAAACCTTTCTCCATCAATTAGGAATCTGATGCCGTCACTAAACACATTCCTTAAATTGTAGCCATTTGTTGAGTGTTTTTTTTTTGGCGTCTAATCCGCATATATATCACCATTGTCCTTGATTTTCTTGACTGTATATCTCTTAAATGTCAACATATACACGTGTGATTTAGTTTACGAAGATTTTTCAATGCCGAGAACCTCGATCAGAGAGTAAAAAAGGCATAAGGTTCACATTGGTTTAAAAATAAAATGGGATATACCGGGCTAGGATTCTAGTTACAGGAACAAGGGCTAAACCAACCACCCAAGAACGGAATCGTCGAGCAAAAACACTTGACAACCTCCTAGAAGCAGCTTTTCTTGCCACCAGACCATTCTCCATCAATTAGGAATCTGATTCCGTCACTAAACACATTCCTAAAATTGTAGCCATTTGTTGAGTGTTTTTTTCTGTTGTCTAATCCTCATATATATCACCATTGCCCTTGATTTTCTTGACCGTATATATCTCTTAAATGTCAACATACACACGTGTGATTTAGTTTACGAAGATTGTTCAATGCCGAGAACCTCGATCAGAGAGTAAAAAAGGCGTAAGGTTCACAATGGTGTAAAATTAAAATGGGATATACCGGGTTAGGATTCGAGTTAGGAGAACAAGGTCCAAACCAACCACCTAATAATGGAATCGTCGAGCGAAAACACTTGACAACCTCCTAGAAGCAGCTTTGCCTGCCAACAGACCTTTCTCAATCAATTAGGAATCTGATGCCGTCATTAAACACAATACTTAAATTGTAGCCATTTGTTGAGTGTTTTTCTTTTTGTGTCTAATCCGCATATATATCACCATTGCCCTTGATTTTCTTAACTGTATATCTCTTAAATGTCAACATATAAACGTGTGATTTAGTTTACGAAAATTTTTCATTGCCGAGAACCTCGATCTGAGAGTAAAAAAGGCGTAAAGTTCACAAAGGTGTAAAATTAAAATGGGATATACCCGGCTAGGATTCGAGTTACAGAAACAAGGGCCAAACCAACCACCCAAGAATGGAATCGTCGAGCGAAAACACTTGACAACCTCCTAGAAACAGCTTTTGTTGCCACCAGACCTTTCTCCATCAATTAGGAATCTGATGCCGTCACTAAACACATTCCTTAAATTGTAGCCATTTGTTGAGTGTTTTTTTTGTTTGGTGTCTAATCCGCATATATATCACCATCGCCCTTGATTTTCTTAACCGTAAATCTCTTAAATGTCAACATATACACGTGTGATTTAGTTTACGAAGATTTTTCAATGCCTAGAACCTCGATCAGAGAGTAAAAAAAGGCGTAAGCTTCACAATGGTGTAAAATTAAAATGGGATATACCAGGCTAGGATTCGAGTTACAGGAACAAGGGCCAAACCAACCACCCAAGAATGGAATCGTCGAGCGAAAACACTTGACAACCTCCTAGAAGCAGCTTTTCTTGCCACCAGATCTCTCTCCATCAATTAGGAATCTGATGCCGTCACTAAACACATTACTTAAATTGTAGCCATTTGTTGAGTGTTTTTTTTTTGTGTCTAATCCGCGCATATATCACCATTGCCATGGATTTTCTTGACTGTATATCTCGTAAATGTCAACATATACACGTGTGATTTAGTTTACGAAGATTTTTCAATGCCGAGAACCTCGATCAGAGAGTAAAAAAGGCGTAAGGTTCACAATGGTGTAAAATTAAAATGGGATATACCGGGCTAGGTTTCGAGTTACAGGAACCAGGGCCAAATCAACCACCCAAGAATGGAATCGTCGAGCTAAAACACTTGACAACCACATAGAAGCAGTTTTTCTTGCCACCAGACCTTTCTCCATCAATTAGGAATCTGATGTCGTCACTAAACAAATTCCTTAAATTGTAGCAATTTGTTGGGTGTTTTTTTTTTTGTGTCTAATCCGTATATATATCACCATTGCCCTTAATTTTCTTGACTGTATATCTTTTAAATGTCAACATATACCTGTGTGATTTAGTTTACGAAGATTTTTCAATCCCGAGAACCTCGATCAGAGAGTAAAAAAGGCGTAAGGTTCACAATGGTGTAAAATTAAAATGGGTTAGACCGGGCTAGGATTCGAGTTACAGGAACAAGAGCCAAACCAACCACCCAAGAATGGAATCGTCGAGCGAAAACACTTGACAACATCCTAGAAGCAGTTTTTCTTGCCACAAGACCTTTCTCCATCAGTTAGGAATCAGATGCCGTCACTAAACACATTCCTTAAATTGTAGCCATTTGTTGAGTGTTTTTTTGGTGTCTAATCCGCATATATATCACCATTGCCCATGATTTTCTTGACTGTATATCTCTTAAATGTCAACATATACATGTGTGATTTAGTTTACGAAGATTTTTCAATGCCGAGAACCTCGATCAGACAGTAAAAATGGCGTAAGGTTCACAATGGTGTAAAATTAAAATGGGATATACCTGGCTAGAATTCGAGTTACAGGAACAAGGTCCAAACCAACCATCCAAGAATGGAATCGTCGAGCGAAAACACTTGACAACCTCCTAGAAACAGCTTTTCTTGCCACCAGACCTTTCTGCATCAATTGGGAATCTGATGCCGTCACTAAACACATTCCTTAAAATGTAGCCATTTGTTGAGTGTTTTTTTTTGTTTCTAATCCGCGCATATATCATCATTGCCCTAGATTTTCTTGACTGTATATCTCTTAAATGTCAACATATACACGTGTGATTTAGTTTACGAAGATTTTTCAATGCCGAGAACCTCGATCAGAGAGTAAAAAAGGCGTAAGGTTCACAATGGTTTAAAAATAAAATGGGATATACCGGGCTAGGATTCGAGTTACAGAAACAAGGGCTAAACCAACCACCCAAGAACGGAATCGTCGAGCAAAAACACTTGACAACCTCCTAGAAGCAGCTTTTCTTGCCACCAGACCATTCTCCATCAATTAGGAATCTGATTCCGTTACTAAACACATTCCTAAAATTGTAGCCATTTGTTGAGTTTTTTTTTTGTTGTCTAATCCTCATATATATCACCATTGCCCTTGATTTTCTTGATCGTATATATCTCTTAAATGTCAACGTACACACGTGTGATTTAGTTTACGAAGATTTTTCAATGTCGAGAACCTCGATCAGAGAGTAAAAAAGGCGTAAGGTTCACAATGATGTAAAATTAAAATGGGATATACCGGGTTAGGATTCGAGTTAGGAGAACAAGGTCCAAACCAACCACCCAAGAATGGAATCGTCGAGCGAAAACACTTGACAACCTCCTAGAAGAAGCTTTGCTTGCCAACAGACCTTTCTCAATCAATTAGGAATCTGATGCCGTCATTAAACACAATCCTTAAATTGTAGCCATTTGTTGAGTGTTTTTTTTTGTGTCTAATCCGCATATATATCACCATTGCCCTTGATTTTCTTAACTGTATATCTCTTAAATGTCAACATATAAACGTGTGATTTAGTTTACGAAAATTTTTCAATGCCGAGAACCTCGATCTGAGAGTAAAAAAGGCGTAAAGTTCACAAAGGTGTAAAATTAAAATGGGATATACCCGGCTAGGATTCGAGTTACAGGAACAAGGGCCAAACCAACCACCCAAGAATGGAATCGTCGAGCGAAAACACTTGACAACCTCCTAGAAACAACTTTTCTTGCCACCAGACCTTTCTCCATCAAATAGGAATCTGATGCCGTCACTAAACACATTCCTTAAATTGTAGCCATTTGTTGAGTGTTTTTTTTTGTTTGGTGTCTAATCCGCATATATATCACCATCGCCCTTGATTTTCTTAACTGTAAATCTCTTAAATGTCAACATTTATACGTGTGATTTAGTTTACGAAGATTTTTCAATGCCTAGAACCTCGATCAGAGAATAAAAAAGGCATAAGGTTCACAATGGTGTAAAATTAAAATGGGATATACCAGGCTAGGATTCGAGTTACAGGAACAAGGTCCAAACCAACCACCCAAGAATGGAATCGTCGAGCGAAAACACTTGACAACCTCCTAGAAGCAGCTTTTCTTGCCACCAGATCTCTCTCCATCAATTAGGAATCTGATGCCGTCACAAAACACATTACTTAAATTGTAGCCATTTGTTGAGTGTTTTTTTTGTGTCTAATCCGCGCATATATCACCATTGCCCTAGATTTTCTTGACTGTATATCTCGTAAATGTCAACATATACACGTGTGATTTAGTTTACGAAGATTTTTCAATGCCGAGAACCTCGATCAGAGAGTAAAAAAGGCGTAAGGTTCACAATGGTGTAAAATTAAAATGGGATATACCGGGCTAGGTTTTGAGTTACAGGAACCAGGGCCAAATCAACCACCCAAGAATGGAATCGTCGAGCGAAAACACTTGACAACCTCCTAGAAGCAGCTTTTCTTGCCACCAGATCTCTCTCCATCAATTAGGAATCTGATGCCGTCACAAAACACATTACTTAAATTGTAGCCATTTGTTGAGTGTTTTTTTTGTGTCTAATCCGCGCATATATCACCATTGCCCTAGATTTTCTTGACTGTATATCTTTTAAATGTCAACATATACCCGTGTGATTTAGTTTACGAAGATTTTTCAATGCCGAGAACCTCGATTAGAGAGTAAAAAAGGCGTAAGGTTCACAATGGTGTAAAATTAAAATGGGTTAGACCGGGCTAGGATTCGAGTTACAGGAACAAGGGCCAAACCAACCACCCAAGAATGGAATCGTCGAGCGAAAACACTTGACAACATCCTAGAAGCAGCTTTTCTTGCCACCAGACCTTTCTCCATCAATTAGGAATCTGATGCCGTCACTAAACACATTCCTTAAATTGTAGCCATTTGTTGAGTGTTTTTTTTTTGTGTCTACTCCTCATATATATCACCATTGCCCTTGATTTTCTTGACTGTATATCTCTTAAAAGTCAACATATACACGTGTGATTTAGTTTACGAAGATTTTTCAATGCAGAGAACCTCGATCAGAGAGTAAAAAAGGCGTAAGGTTCACAATGGTGTAAAATTAAAATGGGATATACTAGGCTAGGATTCAAGTTACAGGAACAAGGGCCAAACCAACCACCCAAGAATGGAATTGTCAAGCGAAAACACTTGACAACCGCCTAGAAGCAGCTTTTCTTTCCACCAGACCTTTCTCCATCAATTAGGAATCTGATGCCATCACTAAACACATTCCTTAAATTGTAGCCATTTGTTGAGTGTTTTTTTTTGTGTCTAATCCGCTTATATATCACCATTGCCCTTGATTTTCTTGACTGTATATCTCTTAAATGTCAACATTTACACGTGTGATTTAGTTTACAAAGATTTGTCAATGTCAAGAACCTCGATCCAAAAGTAAAAAAGGCGTAAGTTTCACAATGGTGTAAAATTAAAATGGGATATACCAGGCTAAGATTCGAGTTACAGGAACAAGGGCCAAACCAACCACCCATGAATGGAATCGAAAACACTTAACAACCTTCTAGAAGCAGCTTTTCTTGCCACCAGACCTCTCTCCATCAATTAGGAATCTGATGTCGTCACTAAACACATTCCTTAAATTATAGCCATTTGTTGAGTGTTTTTTTTTTGTGTCTACTCCTCATATATATCACCATTGCCCTTGATTTTCTTGACTGTATATCTCTTAAAAGTCAACATATACACGTGTGATTTAGTTTACGAAGATTTTTCAATGCAGAGAACCTCGATCAGAGAGTAAAAAAGGCGTAAGGTTCAGAATGGTGTAAAATTAAAATGGGATATACTAGGCTAGGATTCAAGTTACAGGAACAAGGGCCAAACCAACCACCCAAGAATGGAATTGTCGAGCGAAAACACTTGACAACCGCCTAGAAGCAGCTTTTCTTTCCACCAGACCTTTCTCCATCAATTAGGAATCTGATGCCATCACTAAACACATTCCTTAAATTGTAACCATTTGTTGAGTGTTTTTTTTTGTGTCTAATCCGCTTATATATCACCATTGCCCTTGATTTTCTTGACTGTATATCTCTTAAATGTCAACATATACACGTGTGATTTAGTTTACAAAGATTTGTCAATGTCAAGAACCTCGATCCGAAAGTAAAAAAGGCGTAAGTTTCACAATGGTGTAAAATTAAAATGGGATATACCAGGCTAAGATTCGAGTTACAGGAACAAGGGCCAAACCAACCACCCATGAATGGAATCGAAAACACTTAACAACCTTCTAGAAGCAGCTTTTCTTGCCACCAGACCTCTCTCCATCAATTAGGAATCTGATGTCGTCACTAAACACATTCCTTAAATTGTAGCCATTTGTTGAGTGTTTTTTTTTGTGTCTACTCCTCATATATATCACCATTGCCCTTGATTTTCTTGACTGTATATCTCTTAAAAGTCAACATATACACGTGTGATTTAGTTTACGAAGATTTTTCAATTCAGAGAACCTAGATCAGAGAGTAAAAAAGGCGTAAGGTTCACAATGGTGTAAAATTAAAATGGGATATACTAGGCTAGGATTCAAGTTACAGGAACAAGGGCCAAACCAACCACCCAAGAATGGAATTGTCGAGCGAAAACACTTGACAACCGCCTAGAAGCAGCTTTTCTTTCCACCAGACCTTTCTCCATCAATTAGGAATCTGATGCCATCACTAAACACATTCCTTAAATTGTAGCCATTTGTTGAGTGTTTTTTTTTGTGTCTAATCCGCTTATATATCACCATTGCCCTTGATTTTCTTGACTGTATATCTCTTAAATGTCAACATATACACGTGTGATTTAGTTTACAAAGATTTGTCAATGTCAAGAACCTCGATCCGAAAGTAAAAAAGGCGTAAGTTTCACAATGGTGTAAAATTAAAATGGGATATACCAGGCTAAGATTCGAGTTACAGGAACAAGGGTCAACCCAACCACCAAAAAATGGAATCATCGAGCGAAAACACTTGACAACTTCCTAGAATCAGCTTTTCATGCCACTAGACCTTTCTCCATCAATTAGGAATCTGATGCCGTCACTAAACACATTCCTTAAATTGTAGCCATTTGTTGAGTGTTTTTTTTTTTTTTCTAATCCGCATATATATCACCATTGCCCTTGATTTTCTTGACTGTATATCTCATAAATGTTAACGTATACACGTGTAATTTAGTTTACGAAGATTTTTCAATGCCGAGAACCTCGATAAGAGAGTAAAAAAGGCGTAAGGTTCACAATGGTGTAAAATTAAAATGGGATATACCGGGATAGGATTCGAGTTACAGGAACAAGTGGGAAACCAACCATCCAAGAATGGAATCGTCGAGCGAAAACACTTGACAAACTCCTAGAAGCAGCTTTTCTTGCCACCAGACCTTTCTCCATCAATTAGGAATCTGATGCCGTCACTAAACACATTCCTTAAATTGTAGCCATTTGTTGAGTGTTTTTTTTTGTGTCTAATCCGCAAATATATCCCCATTGCCCTTGATTTTCTTGGCTGTATATCTCTTAAATGTCAACATATACTCGTGTGATTTAGTTTACGAATATTTTTCAATGCCGAGAAACTCGATCAGAGAGTAAAAAAGGCGCAAGGTTCACAATGGTGTAAAATTAAAATGGGATATACCAGGCTAGGATTTGAGTTACAGGAACAAGGGCCAAACCAACCACCCAGGAATGGAATCGAAAACACTTGACAACCTCCTAGAAGCAGCTTTTCTTGCCACCAGACCTCTCTCCATCAATTAGGAATCTGATGTCGTCACTAAACACATTCCTTAAATTGTAGCCATTTGTTGAGTGTTTTGTTTTTTTTGTGTCTACTCCTCATATATATCACCATTGCCCTTGATTTTCTTGACTGTATATCTCTTAAAAGTCAACATATACACGTGTGATTTAGTTTACGAAGATTTTTCAATGCAGAGAACCTCGATCAGAGAGTAAAAAAGGCGTAAGGTTCACAATGGTGTAAAATTAAAATGGGATATACTAGGCTAGGATTCAAGTTACAGGAACAAGGGCCAAACCAACCACCCAAGAATGGAATTGTCGAGCGAAAACACTTGACAACCTCCTAGAAGCAGCTTTTCTTTCCACCAGACCTTTCTCCATCAATTAGGAATCTGATGCCGTCACTAAACACATTCCTTAAATTGTAGCCATTTGTTGAGTGTTTTTTTTTTTTGTGTCTAATCCGCTTATATATCACCATTACCCTTGATTTTCTTGACTGTATATCTCTTAAATGTCAACATATACACGTGTGATTTAGTTTACAAAGATTTGTCAATGTCAAGAACCTCGATCCGAAAGTAAAAAAGGCGTAAGTTTCACAATGGTGTAAAATTAAAATGGGATATACCAGGCTAAGATTCGAGTTACAGGAACAAGGGTCAAACCAACCACCGAAAAATGGAATCATCGAGCGAAAACACTTGACAACTTCCTAGAATCAGCTTTTCATGCCACCAGACCTTTCTCCATCAATTAGGAATCTGATGCCGTCACTAAACACATTCCTTAAATTGTAGCCATTTGTTGAGTGTTTTTTTTTTGTGTCTAATCCGCATATATATCACCATTGCCCTTGATTTTCTTGACTGTATATCTCTTAAATGAGAACATATACATGTGTGATTTAGCTTACAAAGATTTTTCAATGCCGAGAACCTCGATCAGAGAGTAAAAAAGGCGTAAGGTTCACAATGGTGTAAAATTAAAATGGGATATACCGGGCTAGGATTCGAGTTACAGGAACAAGGGCCAAACCAACCACCCAAGAATGGAATCGTCGAGCGAAAACACTTGACAACCTCCTAGAAGCAGCTTTTCATGCCACCAGACCTTTCTCCATTAATTAGGAATCTGATGCCGTCACTAAACACATTCCTTAAATTGTAGCCATTTGTTGAGTGTTTTTTTTTTGTGTCTAATCCGCATATATATCAACACTGTTCTTGATTTTCTTGACTGTATATCTCTAAAATGTCAACATATACACGTGTGATTTAGTTTACGAAGATTTTTCAATGCCGAGAAACTCGATCAGAGAGTAAAAAAGGCGTAAGGTTCACAATGGTGTAAAATTAAAATGGGATATACCGGGCTAGGATTCGAGTTACAGGAACAAGGGCCAAACCAACCACCCAAGAATGGAATCATCAAGCGAAAACACTTGACAACCTCCTAGAAGCAGCTTTTCTTGCCACCAGAACTTTCTCCGTCAATTAGGAATCTGATGCCGTCACTAAACACATTCCTGAAATTGTAGCCATTTGTTGAGTTGTTTTTTTTGGTGTCTAATCCGCATATATATCACCATTGCCTTTGATTTTCTTGACTGTATATCTCTTAAATGTTAACATATACACGTGTAATTTAGTTTACGAAGATTTTTCAATGCCGAGAACCTCGATCAGAGAGTAAAAAAGGTGTAAGGTTCACAATGGTGTAAAATTAAAATGGGATATACCGGGATAGGATTCGAGTTACAGGAACAAGTGGGAAACCAACCATCCAAGAATGGAATCTTCGAGCGAAAACACTTGACAAACTCCTAGAAGCAGCTTTTCTTGCCACCAGACCTTTCTCCATCAATTAGGAATCTGATGCCATCACTAAACACATTCCTTAAATTGTAGCCATTTGTTGAGTGTTTTTTTTTGTTTCTAACCCGCATATATATCACCATTGCACTTGATTTTCTTGACTGTATATCTCTTAAATGTCAACATATACACGTGTGATTTAGTTTACGAATATTTTTCAATACCGAGAACCTCGATCACAGAGTTAAAAAGGCGTAGGGTTCACAACGGTGTAAAATTAAAATGGGATATACCGGGCTAGGATTCGAGTTACTGGACAAGGGCCAAACTAACCAACAAAGAATGGAATCGTCGAGCGAAAACACTTGACAACGTCCTAGAAGCAGCTTTTCTTGCCACCAGACCTTTCTCCATCAATTAGGAATCTGATGCCGTCACTAAACACATTCCTTAAATTGTAGCCATTTGTTGAGTGTTTTTTTTGCGTCTAATCCGCACATATATCACCATTGCCCTTGATTTTCTTGACTGTATATCTCTTAAATGTCAACATATACATGTGTGATTTAGTTTACGAAGATTTTTCAATGCCGAGAACTTCGATCAGAGAGTAAAAATGGCGTAAGGTTCACAATGGTGTAAAATTAAAATGGGATATACTGGGCTTGGATTCGAGTTACAGGAACAAGGTCCAAACCAACCACCCAAGAATGGAATCGTCGAGCGAAAATACTTGACAACCTCTTAGAAGCAGCTTTTCTTGCCACCAGACCTTTCTCCCATAATTTGGAATCTGATGTCGTCACTAAACACATTCCTTAAATTGTAGCCATTTGTTGAGTGTTTTTTTTTGTGTCCAATCCGCATATATATCACAATTACCCTTGATTTTCTTGACTGTATATCTCTTAAATGTCAACATATACACGTGTGATTTAGTTTACGAAGATTTTTCAATGCCGAGAACCTCGATCAGAGAGTAAAAAGGGCGTAAGGTTCACAAAGCTGTATAATTAAAATGGGATATACCGGTCTAGGATTCGAGTTACAGGAACAAGGGCCAAACCAACCACCTAAGAATGGAATCGTCGAGCGAAAACACTTGACCACCTCCTAGAAACAGCTTTTCTTGCCACCAGACCTTTCTCCATCAATTAGGAATCTGATGCCGTCACTAAACACATACCTTAAATTGTAGCCATTTGTTAAGTGTTTTTTTTGTGTCTAATCCGCATATATATCCCCATTAGCCTTGATTTTCTTGACTGTATATCTCTTAAATGTCAACATATACTCGTGTGATTTAGTTTACGAAGATTTTTCAATGCCGAGAACCTCAATCAGAGAGTAAAAAGGCGTAAGGTTCACAATGGTGTAAAATTAAAATGGGATATACCAGGCTAGGATTCGAGTTACAGGAACAAGGGCCAAACCAACCACCCAAGAATGGAATCGTCGAGCGAAAACACTTGACAACCTCCTAGAAGCAGCTTTTCTTTCCACCAGACCTTTCTCCATCAATTAGGAATCTGATGCCGTCACTAAACACATTCCTTAAATTGTCGCCATTTGTTGAGTGTTTTTTTTGTGTCTAATCCGCATATATATCACCGTTGCACTTGATTTTCTTGACTGTATATCTCTTAAATGTCAACATATACACGTGTGATTTAGTTTACTAATATTTTTCAATACCGAGAACCTCGATCAGAGAGTTAAAAAGGCGTTGGGTTCACAATGGTGTAAAATTAAAATGGGATATACCGGGCTAGGATTCGAGTTAGAGGACAAGGGCCAAACTAACCACCAAAGAATGGAATCATCGAGCGAAAACACTTGACAACGTCCTAGAAGCAGCTTTTCTTGCCACCAGACCTTTCTCCATCAATTAGGAATCTGATGCCGTCACTAAACACATTCCTTAAATTGTAGCCATTTGTTGAGTGTTTTTTTTGTGTCTAATCCGCACATATATCACCATTGCCCTTGATTTTCTTGACTGTATATCTCTTAAATGTCAACATATACATGTGTGATTTAGTTACGAAGATTTTTCAATGCCGAGAACTTCGATCAGAGAGTAAAAAAGGCATAGGGTTCACAAAGGTGTAAAATTAAAATGGGATATACCGGGCTAGGATTCGAGTTACAGGAACAAGGGCCAAACCAACCACCTAAGAATGGAATCGTCGAGCGAAAACACTTGACAACCTCCTAGAAACAGCTTTTCTTGCCACCAGACCTTTCTCCATCAATTAGGAATCTGATGCCGTCACTAAACACATTCCTTAAATTGTAGCCATTTGTTGAGTGTTTTTTTTTGTGTCTAATCCACATATATATCCCCATTACCCTTGATTTTCTTGACTGTATATCTCTTAAATGTCAACATATACACGTTTGATTTAGTTTACGAAGATTTTTCAATGCCGAGAACCTCGATCAGAGAGTAAAAAAGGTGTAAGGTTCACAATGGTGTAAAATTAAAATGGGATATACCAGGCTAGGATTCGAGTTACAGGAACAAGGGCCAAACCAACCACCCAAGAATGGAATTGTCGAGCGAAAACACTTGACAACCTCCTAGAAGCAGCTTTTCCTTCCACCAGACCTTTCTCCATGAATTAGGAATCTGATGCCGTCACAAAACACATTCCTTAAATTGTAGCCATTTGTTGAGTGTTTTTTTTTTTTGTGTCTAATCCGCATATATATCACCATTGCCCTTGATTTTCTTGACTGTATATCTCTTAAATGAGAACATACACATGTGTGATTTAGTTTACGAAGATTTTTCAATGCCGAGAACCTCGACCAGAGAGTAAAAAAGGTGTAAGGTTCACAATGGTGTAAAATTAAAATGGGATATACCGGGCTAGGATTCGAGTTACAGGAACAAGGGCCAAACCAACCACCCAAGAATGGAATCGTCGAGCGAAAACACTTGACAACCTCCTAGAAGCAGCTTTTCTTGCCACCAGAACTTTCTCCATCAATTAGGAATCTGATGCCGTCACTAAACACATTCCTTAAATTGTAGCCATTTGTTGAGTGTTTTTTTTTGTGTCTAATCCACATATATATCCCCATTACCCTTGATTTTCTTGACTGTATATCTCTTAAATGTCAACATATACACGTTTGATTTAGTTTACGAAGATTTTTCAATGCCGAGAACCTCGATCAGAGAGTAAAAAAGGTGTAAGGTTCACAATGGTGTAAAATTAAAATGGGATATACCAGGCTAGGATTCGAGTTACAGGAACAAGGGCCAAACCAACCACCCAAGAATGGAATTGTCGAGCGAAAACACTTGACAACCTCCTAGAAGCAGCTTTTCCTTCCACCAGACCTTTCTCCATGAATTAGGAATCTGATGCCGTCACAAAACACATTCCTTAAATTGTAGCCATTTGTTGAGTGTTTTTTTTTTTGTGTCTAATCCGCATATATATCACCATTGCCCTTGATTTTCTTGACTGTATATCTCTTAAATGAGAACATACACATGTGTGATTTAGTTTACGAAGATTTTTCAATGCCGAGAACCTCGACCAGAGAGTAAAAAAGGTGTAAGGTTCACAATGGTGTAAATTAAAATGGGATATACCGGGATAGGATTCGAGTTACAGGAACAAGTGGGAAACCAACCATCCAAGAATGGAATCGTCGAGCGAAAACACTTGACAAACTCCTAGAAGCAGCTTTTCTTGCCACCAGACCTTTCTCCATCAATTAGGAATCTGATGCCGTCACTAAACACATTCCTTAAATTGTAGCCATTTGTTGAGTGTTTTTTTTGTTTCAAATCCGCATATATATCACCATTGCACTTGATTTTCTTGACTGTATATCTCTTAAATGTCAACATATACACGTGTGATTTAGTTTACGAATAATTTTCAATACCGAGAACCTCGATCAGAGAGTTAAAAAGGCGTAGGGTTCACAATGGTGTAAAATTAAAATGGGATATACCGGGCTAGGATTCGAGTTACAGGACAAGGGCCAAACTAACCACCAAAGAATGGAATCGTCTAGGGAAAACACTTGACAACGTCCTAGAAACAGCTTTTCTTGCCACCAGACCTTTCTCCATCAATTAGGAATCTGATGCCGTCACTAAACACATTCCTTTAATTGTAGCCATTTGTTGAGTGTTTTTTTTGTGTATAATCCGCACATATATCACCACTGCCCTTGATTTTCTTCACTGTATATCTCTTAAATGTCAACATATACATGTGTGATTTAGTTTACGAAGATTTTTCAATGCCGAGAACTTCGATCAGAGAGTAAAAATGGCGTAAGGTTCACAATGGTGTAAAATTAAAATGGGATATACTGGGCTAGGATTCGAGTTACAGGAACAAGGTCCAAACCAACCACCCAAGAATGGAATTGTCAAGCGAAAATACTTGACAACCTCTTAGAAGCAGCTTTTCTTGCCACCAGACCTTTCTCCATCAATTAGCAATCTGATGCCGTCACTAAACACATTCCTTAAATTGTAGTCGTTTGTTGAGTGTTTTTTTGGTGTCTAATCCGCATATATATCCCCATTGCCCTTGATTTTCTTGACTGTATATCCCTTAAATGTCAACATATACACGTGTGATTTAGTTTACGAATATTTTTCAATACCGAGAATCTCGATCTGAGAGTAAAACAGGCGTAAGGTTCACAATGTTGTAAAATTAAAATGGGATATACCGGGCTAGGATTCGAGTTACAGGAACAAGGGCCAAACCAACCACCCAAGAATGGAATCAACGAGCGAAAACACTTGACAACCTCCTAGAAGCAGCTTTTCTTGCCACCAGAACTTTCTCCATCAATTAGGAATCTGATGCCGTAACTAAACACATTCCTTAAATTGTAGCCATTTGTTGAGAGTTTTTTTTTTTTTTTTTTTTTTTTGTGTCTAATCCGCATATATATCACCATTGCCCTTGATTTTCTTGACTGTATATCTCTTAAATGAGAACATATACATGTGTGAGTTAGTTTACGAAGATTTTTCAATGCCGAGAACCTCCATCAGAGAGTAAAAAAGGCGTAAGGTTCACAATGGTGTAAAATTAAAATGGGATATACCGGGATAGGATTCGAGTTACAGGAACAAGGGCCAAACCAACCACCCAAGAATGAAATCATCGAGCGAAAACACATGACAACCTCCTAGAAGCAGCTTTTCTTGCCATCAGACCTTTCTCAATCAATTAGGAATCTGATGCAGTCACTAAACAAATTCCTTAAATTGTAACCATTTGTTGAGTGTTTTTTTTTTTTTGTGTCTAATCCGCATATATATAACCATTGCCCTTGATTTTCTTGATTGTATATCTCTTAAATGTCAACATATACATGTGTGATTTAGTTTACGAAGATTTTTCAATGCCGAGAACCTCGATCAGAGAGTAAAAAAGGCGTAAGGTTCACATTGGTGTAAAATTAAAATGTGATATACCGGGCTAGGATTCGAGTTACAGAAACAAGGGCCAAACCAACCTCCCAAGAATGGAATCGTCAAGCGAAAACACTTGACAACCTCCTAGAAGCAGCTTTTCTTGCCACCAGACCTTTCTCCATCAATTAGGAATGTGATGCCGTCATTAAACACATTCCATAAATTGTAGCCATTTGTTAAGAGTTTTTTTTTTTGTGTGTCTAATCCGCATATATATCACCATTGCCCTTGATTTTCTTGATTGTATATCTCTTAAATGTCAACATATACACGTGTGATTTAGTTTACGAAGATTTTTCAATGCCGAGAACCTCGATCAGAGAGTAAAAAAGGCATAAGGTTCACAATGGTGTAAAATTAAAATGGGATATACCGGGCTAAGATTCGAGTTACAGGAACAAACGCCAAACCAACCACCCAAGAATGGGAGCAAAAACACTTGACAACCTCCTAGAAGCAGCTTTTCTTGCCACCAGAACTTTCTCCATCAATTAGGAATCTGATGCCATCACTAAACACATTCCTTAAATTGTGGCCATTTGTTGAGTGTTTTTTTTGTGTCTATTCCGCATATATATCACCATTGCACTTGATTTTCTTGACTGTATATCTCTTAAATGTCAACATATACACGTGTGATTTACTTTACGAGGATTTTTCAATTCCGAGAACCTCGATCAGAGAGTAAAAAAGGCGTTAGGTTCCCAATGGTGTAAAGTTAAAATGGGATATATCGGGATAGGATTCGAGTTACAGGAACAAGGGCCAAACCAAAGACCCAAGAATGGAATCGTCGAGCGAAAACACTTGACAACCTCTTGACATCCTCTTAGAAGCAGCTTTTCTTGCCACCAGACATTTCTCCATCAATTAGCAATCTGATGCCGTCACTAAACACATTCCCTAATTTGTAGTCGTTTGTTGAGTGTTTTTTTTGGTGTCTAATCCGCATATATATCACCATTGCCCTTGATTTTCTTGACTGTATATCTCTTAAATGTCAACATATACACGTGTGATTTAGTTTACGAATATTTTTCAATACCGAGAATCTCGATCTGAGAGTAAAAAAGGCGTTAAGTTCACAATGGTGTAAAGTTAAAATGGGATATACCGGGATAGGATTCGAGTTACAGGAACAAGGGCCAAACCAAAGACCCAAGAATGGAATCGTCTAGCGAAAACACTTGACAAGCTCCTAGAAGCAGCTTTTCTTGCCACCAGACCTTTCTCCAACAATTAGGAATTTGATGCCGTCACTAAACACATTTCTTAATTTGTAGCCATTTGTTGAGTGTTTTTTTGGTGTCTAATCCGCATATATATCACTATTGCCCTTGATTTTCTTCACTGTATATCTCTTAAATGTCAACATATACACGTGTGATTTAGTTTACGAAGAATTTTCAATACCGAGAATCTCGTTCAGAGAGTAAAAAAGGCGTAAGGTTCACAATGGTGTAAAATTAAAATCGGGTATACCGGGCTAGGATTCGAGTTAAAGGAACAAGGGCCAAACCAACCTCCTAGAAGCATTGCCCTTGATTTTCTTGATTGTATATCTCTTAAATGTCAACATATACACGTGTGATTTAGTTTACGAAGATTTTTCAATGCCGAGAACCTCGATCAGAGAGTAAAAAAGGCGTAAGGTTCACATTGGTGTAAAATTAAATTGGGATATACCGGGCTAGGATTCGAGTTACAGAAACAAGGGCCAAACCAACCTCCCAAGAATGGAATCGTCGAGCGAAAACACTTGACAACCTCCTAGAAGCAGCTTTTCTTGCCACCAGACCTTTCTCCATCAATGAGGAATCTGATGCCGTCATTAAACACATTCCATAAATTGTAGCCATTTGTTGAGAGTTTTTTTTTTGTGTCTAATCCGCATATATATCACCATTGCCCTTGATTTTCTTGACTGTATATCTCTTAAATGTCAACATATACACGTGTGATTCAGTTTACGAAGATTTTTCAATGCCAAGAACCTCGATCAGAGAGTAAAAAAGGCGTAAGGTTCACAATGGTGTAAAATTAAAATGGGATATACCGGGCTAGGATTCGAGTTACAGGAACAAACGCCAAACCAACCACCCAAGAATGGGAGCAAAAACACTTGACAACCTCCTAGAAGCAGCTTTTCTTGCCACCAGAACTTTCTCCATCAATTAGGAATCTGATGCTGTGACTAAACACATTCCTTAAATTGTGGCCATTTGTTGAGTGTTTTTTTCTGTGTCCAATCCGCATATATATCACCATTGCACTTGATTTTCTTGACTGTATATCTCTTAAATGTCAACATATACACGTGTCTTTTACTTTACGAGGATTTTTCAATTCCGAGAACCTCGATCAGAGAGTAAAAAAAGCATTAGGTTCACAATGGTGTAAAGTTAAAATGAGATATACCGGGATAGGATTCGAGTTACAGTAACAAGGGCCAAACCAAAGACCCAAGAATGGAATCGTCGAGCGAAAACACTTGACAAGCTCCTAGAAGCAGCTTTTCTTGCCACCAGACCTTTCTCCATCAATTAGGAATTTGATGCCGTCACTAAACACATTCCTTAAATTGTAGCCATTTGTTGAGTGTTTTTTTTTGTGTCTAATCCGCATATATATCACAATTGCCCTTGATTTTCTTGACTGTATATCTCTTAAATGTCAACATATACACGTGTGATTTAGTTTACGAAGATTTCTCAATGCCGAGAAACGCGATCAGAGAGTAAAAAAGGCGTAAGGTTCACAACGGTGTAAAATTAAAATGGGATATACCGGGCTAGGATTCGAGTTACAGGAACAAGGTCCAAACCAACCACCCAAGAATGGAATCATCGAGCGAAAACACTTGACAACCTCCTAGAAGCAGCTTTTCTTGCCACCAGAACTTTCTCCATCAATTAGGAATCTGATGCCGTAACTAAACACATTCCTTAAATTGTAGCCATTTGTTGAGAGTTTTTTTTTTGTGTCTAATCCGCGTATATATCACCATTGTTCTTGATTTTATTGATTGTATATCTCTTAAATGTCAACATATACACGTGTGATTTAGTTTACAAAGATTTTTCAATGCTGAGAAACGCGATCAGAGAGTAAAAAAGGCGTAAGGTTCACAACGGTGTAAAATTAAAATGGGATATACCGGGCTAGGATTCGAGTTACAGGAACAAGGGCCAAACCAACCACCCAAGAATGGAATCATCGAGCGAAAACACTTGACAACCTCCTAGAAGCACCTTTTCTTGCCACCAGAACTTTCTCCATCAATTAGGAATCTGATGCCGTAACTAAACACATTCCTTAAATTGTAGCCATTTGTGGAGAGTTTTTTTTTGTGTCTAATCCGCATATATATCACCATTGCCCTTGATTTTCTTGACTGTATATCTCTTAAATGAGAACATATACATGTGTGAGTTAGTTTACGAAGATTTTTCAATGCCGAGAACCTCGATCAGAGAGTAAAAAAGGCGTAAGGTTCAAAATGGTGTAAAATTAAAATGGGATATACCGGGCTAGGATTCGAGTTACAGGAACAAGGGCCAAACCAACCACCCAAGAATGAAATCCCCGAGCGAAAACACTTGACAACCTCCTAGAAGCAGCTTTTCTTGCCACCAGACCTTTCTCCATCAATTAGGAATCTGATGCAGTCACTAAACAAATTCCTTAAATTGTAACCATTTGTTGAGTGTTTTTTTGTGTCTAATCCGCATATATATAACCATTGCCCTTGATTTTCTTGATTGTATATCTCTTAAATGTCAACATATACACGTGTGATTTAGTTTACGAAGATTTTTCAATGCCGAGAACCTCGATCAGAGAGTAAAAAAGGCGTAAGGTTCACATTGGTGTAAAATTAAATTGGGATATACCGGGCTAGGATTCGAGTTACAGAAACAAGGGCCAAACCAACCTCCCAAGAATGGAATCGTCGAGCGAAAACACTTGACAACCTCCTAGAAGCAGCTTTTCTTGCCACCAGACCTTTCTCCATCAATTAGGAATCTGATGCCGTCATTAAACACATTCCATAAATTGTAGCCATTTGTTGAGAGTTTTTTTTTTGTGTCTAATCCGCATATATATCACCATTGCCCTTGATTTTCTTGACTGTATATCTCTTAAATGTCAACATATACACGTGTGATTCAGTTTACGAAGATTTTTCAATGCCAAGAACCTCGATCAGAGAGTAAAAAAGGCGTAAGGTTCACAATGGTGTAAAATTAAAATGGGATATACCGGGCTAGGATTCGAGTTACAGGAACAAACGCCAAACCAACCACCCAAGAATGGGAGCAAAAACACTTGACAACCTCCTAGAAGCAGCTTTTCTTGCCACCAGAACTTTCTCCATCAATTAGGAATCTGATGCTGTGACTAAACACATTCCTTAAATTGTGGCCATTTGTTGAGTGCTTTTTTCTGTGTCCAATCCGCATATATATCACCATTGCACTTGATTTTCTTGACTGTATATCTCTTAAATGTCAACATATACACGTGTCTTTTACTTTACGAGGATTTTTCAATTCCGAGAACCTCGATCAGAGAGTAAAAAAAGCATTAGGATCACAATGGTGTAAAGTTAAAATGAGATATACCGGGATAGGATTCGAGTTACAGTAACAAGGGCCAAACCAAAGACCCAAGAATGGAATCGTCGAGCGAAAACACTTGACAAGCTCCTAGAAGTAGCTTTTCTTGCCACCAGACCTTTCTCCATCAATTAGGAATTTGATGCCGTCACTAAACACATTCCTTAAATTGTAGCCATTTGTTGAGTGTTTTTTTGGTGTCTAATCCGCATATATATCACTATTGCTCTTGATTTTCTTGACTGTATATCTCTTAAATGTCAACATATACACGTGTGATTTAGTTTACGAAGATTTTTCAATGCCGAGAACCTCGATCAGAGAGTAAAAAAGGCGTAAGGTTCACAATGGTGTAAAATTAAAATGGGATATACCGGGCTAGGATTCGAGTTACAGGAACCAGGGCCAAACCAACCACCCAAGAATGGAATCGTCGAGCGAAAACACTTGACAACCTCCTAGAAGCAGCTTTTCTTGCCACCAAAACTTTCTCCATCAATTAGGAATCTGATGCCGTAACTAAACACATTCCTTAAATTGTAGTCATTTGTTGAGTGTTTTTTTTTGTCTAATCCGCATATATATCACCATTGCCCTTGATTTTCTTGACTGTATCTCTCTTAAATGTCAACATATACACGTGTGATTTAGTTTACGAATATTTTTCAATACCGAGAATCTCGATCTGAGAGTAAAACAGGCGTAAGGTTCACAATGGTGTAAAATTAAAATGGGATATACCGGGCTAGGATTCGAGTTATAGGAACTAGGGCCAAACCAACCACCCAAGAATGGAATCGTCGAGCGAAAACCCTTGACAACCTCCTAGAAGCAGCCTTTCTTGCCACCAGACCTTTCTCCATCAATTAGGAATTTGATGCCGTCACTAAACACATTCCTTAAATTGTAGCTATTTGTTGAGTGTTTTTTTTGGTGTCTAATCCGCATATATATCACCATTGTCCTTGATTTTCTTGACTGTATATCTCTTAAATGTCAACATATATACACGTGTGATTTAGTTTACGAAGATTTTTCAATGCCGAGAACCTCAATCAGAGAGTAAAAAAGGCGTAAGGTTCACAATGGTGTAAAATTAAAATGGGATATACTGGGCTAGGATTCGAGTTACAGGAACAAGGGCCAAACCAACCACCTAAGAATGGAATCGTCGAGTGAAAACACTTGACAACCTCCTAGAAGCAGCTTTTCTTACCACCAGACCTTTCTCCATCAATTAGGAATCTGATGTCGTCACTAAACACATTCCTTAAATTGTAGCCATTTGTTGAGTGTTTTTTTTTGTGTCTAATCCGTATATATATCACCATTGCCCTCGATTTTCTTAACTGTATATCTCTTAAATATCAACATACACACGTGTGATTTAGTTTACGAAGATTTTTCAATGCCGAGAACCTCGATCAGAGAGTAAAAAATGTGTAAGGTTCACAATGGTGTAAAATTAAAATGGGATATACCGGGCTAGGATTCGAGTTACAGGAACAAGGGCCAAACCAACCATCCAAGAATGGAATCGCAAAGCGAAAATACTTGACAACCTCCTAGAAGCAGCTTTTCTTGCCACCAGACCTTTCTCCATCAATTAGGAATCTGATGCCGTCACAAAACACATTCCTTAAATTGTAGCCATTTGTTAAGTGTTTTTTTTGTGTCTAATCCGCATATATATCACTACTGCCCTTGATTTTCTTGACTGTATATCTCTTAAAGGTCAACATATACACGTGTGATTTAGTTTACGAAGATTTTTCAATGCCGAGAACCTCGATCAGAGAGTAAAAAGGCGTAAGGTTCACAATGGTGTAAAATTAAAATGGGATATACCTGGCTAGGATTCGAGTTACAGGAACAAGGGCCAAACCAACCACCCAAGAATGGAATCGTGAAGCGAAAACACTTGACTACCTCCTTGAAGCAGCTTTTCTTGCCACCAGACCTTCCTCCATCAATTAGGAATCTGATGCCGTCACTAAACACAATGCTTAAATTGTAGCCATTTGTTGAGTGTTTTTTTTTATCTCTAATCCGCATATATATCACCATTGCCCTTGATTTTTTGACTGTATATCTCTTAAATGTCAACATATACACGTGTGATTTAGTTTAAGAAGATTTTTCAATGCCGAGAACCTCGATCAGAGAGTAAAAAAGGAGTGAGGTTTACAATGGTGTAAAATTCAAATGCGATATACCGGGCTAGGATTCGAGTTACCGGAACAAGGGCCAAACCAACCACCCAAGAATGGAATCGCCGAGCGAAAACACTTGACAACTTCCTAGAAGCAGCTTTTCTTGCCACCAGACCTTTCTCCATCAATTAGGAATCTGACGCCGTCACTAAACACATTTTTTAAATTGTAGCCATTTGTTGAGTGTTTTTTTTTTGTGTCTAATCCGCATATATATCACCATTGCCCTTTATTTTCTTGACTGTATATCTCTTAAATGTCAACATATACACGTATGATTCAGTTTACGAAGATTTTTCAATGCCGAGAACCTCGATCAGAGAGTAAAAAAGACGTAAGGTTCACAATGGTGTAAAATTAAAATGGGATATACCGGGCTAGGATTTGAGTTACAGGAACAAGGGCCAAACCAACCACCCAAGAATCGAATCGTCGAGCGAAAACACTTGACAACCTCCTAGAATCAGCTTTTCTTGCCACCAGAGCTTTCTCCATCAATTAGGAATCTGATGCTGTCACTAAACACATTCTTTAAATTGAAGCCATTTGTTGAGAGTTTTTTTTTGTGTCTAATCCGCATATATATCACCATTGCCCTTGATTTTCTTGACTGTCTATCTCTTAAATGTCAACATATACATGTGTGATTTAGTTTACAAAGATTTTTCAATGTCGAGAAACTCGATCAGAGAGTAAAAAAGGCGTAAGGTTCACAATGGTGTAAAATTAAAATGGGATATACCAGGTTAGGATTCGAGTTACAGGAACAAGGGCCAAACCAACCACCCATGAATGGAATCGTCAAGCGAAAACACTTAACAACCTCCTAGAAGCAGCTTTTCTTGCCACCAGAGCTTTCTCCATCAGTTAGGAATTTGATTTCTTCACTAAACACATTCCTTAAATTGTAGCCATTTGTTGAGTGTTTTTTTTTGGTGTCTAATCCCAATATATATCACCATTGCCCTTGATTTTCTTGACTGTCTATCTCTTAAATGTCAACATATACATGTGTGATTTAGTTTACAAAGATTTTTCAATGCCGAGAATCTCGATCAGAGAGTAAAAAAGGCGTAAGGTTCACAATGGTGTAAAATTAAAATGGGATATACCGGACTAGGATTCGAGTTACAGGAACAAGGGCCAAACCAACCACCCAAGAATAGAATCGTCGAGCGAAAACACTTGGCACCCTCCAAGAAGCAGCTTTTCTTGCCACCTGACCTTTCTCCATCAATTAGGAATCTGATGCCGTCACTAAACACATTCCTTAAATTGTAGCCATATGTTGAGTGTTTTTTTTGTGTCTAATCCGCATATATATCACCATTGCCCTTGATTTTCTTGACTGTCTATCTCTTAAATATCAACATATACATGTGTGATTTAGTTTACAAAGATTTTTCAATGCCGAGAAACTCGATCAGAGAGTAAAAAAGGCGTAAGGTTCACAATGGTGTAAAATTAAAATGGGATATACCAGGCTAGGATTCGAGTTACAGGAACAAGGGCCAAACCAACCAACCAAGAATGGAATCGTCGAGCGAAAACACTTGACAACCTCCTAGAAGCAGCTTTTCTTGCCACCAGACCTTTCTCCATCAGTTAGGAATCTGATGACGTCACTAAACACATTCCTTAAATTGTAGCCATTTGTTGAGTGTTTTTTTTTTGTGTCTAATCCCAATATATATCACCATTTCCCTTGATTTTCTTGACTGTCTATCTCTTAAATGTCAACATATACATGTGTGATTTAGTTTACAAAGATTTTTCAATTCCGAGAAACACGATTAGAGAGTAAAAAAGGCGTAAGGTTCACAATGGTGTAAAATTAAAATGGGATATACCAGGCTAGGAATCGAGTTACAGGAACAAGGACCAAACCAACCACCTATGAATGGAATCGTCAAGCGAAAACACTTAACAACCTCCTAGAAGCAGCTTTTCTTGCCACCAGAGCTTTCTCCATCAATTAGGAATTTGATGTCTTCACTAAACACATTCCTTAAATTGTAGACATTTGTTGAGTGTTTTTTTTGGTGTCTAATCCGCATATATATCACCATTGCCCTTGATTTTCTTGAATGTATATCTCATAAATGTCAACATATACACGTGAGATTTAGTTTACGAAGATTTTTCAATGCCAAGAACCTCGATAAGAGAGTAAAAAAGGCGTAAGGTTCACAATGGTATAAAATAAAAATGGGATATATCGGGCTAGGATTCGAGTTACAGGAACAAGGGCCAAACCAACCACCCAAGAATGGAATCATCGAGCGAAAACACTACACAACCTCCTAGAAGCAGCTTTTCTTGCCACCAGACATTTCTCCATCAATTAGGAATCTGATGCCGTCACTAAACACATTCCTTAAATTGTGGCCATTTGTTGAGTGTTTTTTTTTGTGTCTAATCCCAATATATATCACCATTGCCCTTGATTTTCTTGACTGTATATCTCTTAAATGTCAACAAAAACACGGCTGATTTAGTTAACGAAGATTTTTCAATGCCGAGAATCTCGATCAGAGAGTAAAAAAGGCGTAAGGTTCACAATGGTGTAAAATTAAAATGGGATATACCGGACTAGGATTCGAGTTACAGGAACAAGGGCCAAACCAACCACCCAAGAATAGAATCGTCGAGCGAAAACACTTGGCACCCTCCAAGAAGCAGCTTTTCTTGCCACCTGACCTTTCTCCATCAATTAAGAATCTGATGCCGTCACTAAACACATTCCTTAAATTGTAGCCATTTGTTGAGTGTTTTTTTTGTGTCTAATCCGCATATATATCACCATTGCCCTTGATTTTCTTGACTGTCTATCTCTTAAATGTCAACATATACATGTGTGATTTAGTTTAAAGAGATTTTTCAATGCTGAGAAACTCGATCAGAGAGTAAAAAAGGCGTAAGGTTCACAATGGTGTAAAATTAAAATGGGATATACCAGGCTAGGATTCGAGTTACAGGAAAAGGGACAAAACCAACCACCATGAATGGAATCGTCAAGCGAAAACACTTAACAACCTCCTAGAAGCAGCTTTTCCTGCCACCAGAGCTTTCTCCATCAATTAGGAATTTGATGTCTTCACTAAACACATTCCTTAAAATGTAGCCATTTGTTGAGTGTTTTTTTTTTTGTGTCTAATCCGCATATATATCACCATTGCCCTTGATTTTCTTGACTGTATATCTCTTAAATGTCAACATATACACGTGAGATTTAGTTTACGGAGATTTTTCAATGCCGAGAACCTCGATCAGAGAGTAAAAAAGGCGTAAGGTTCACAATGGTGTAAAATTAAAATGGGATATATCGGGCTAGGATTCGAGTTACAGGAAAAAGGGCTAAACCAACCACCCAAGAATGGAATCGTCGAGCGAAAAAACTACACAACCTCCTAGAAGCAGCTTTTCTTACCACCAGACCTTTCTCCATCAATTAGGAATCTGATGCCGTCACTAAACACATTTCTTAAATTGTAGCCATTTGTTGAGTGTTTTTTTTTGGTGTCTAATCCGCATATATATCACAATTGCCCTTAATTTTTTTAATTGTATATCTCTTAAATAACAACATATACACGTGTGATTTAGATTACGAAGATTTTACAATGTCGAGAACCTCGATCAGAGAGTAAAAAAGGTGTAAGCTTCACAATGGTGTAAAATTAAAATGGGATATACCGGGCAAGGATTCGAGTTATAGGAACAAGGGCCAAACCAACCACCCAAGAATGGAATCGTCGAGCGAAAACACTACACAACCTCCTAGAGGCAGCCTTTCTTGCCACCAGACCTTTCTCCATCAATTAGGAATCTGATGCCGTCACTAAACACATTCCTTAAATTGTAGCCATTTGTTGAGTGTTTTTTTTGGTGTCTAATCCCAATATATATCACCATTGCCTTTGATTTTCTTGACTGTATATCTCTTAAATGTCAACATAAACACGGGTGATTTAGTTAACGAAGATTTTTCAATGCCGAGAATCTCGATCAGAGAGTAAAAAAGGCGTAAGGTTCACAATGGTGTAAAATTAAAATGTGATATACCGGACTAGGATTCGAGTTACAGGAACAAGGGCCAAACCAACGACCCAAGAATAGAATCGTCGAACGAAAACACTTGGCACCCTCCAAGAAGCAGCTTTTCTTGCCACCTGACCTTTCTCCATCAATTAGGAATCTGATGCCGTCACTAAATACATTCCTTAAATTGTAGCCATTTGTTGAGTGTTTTTTTTGTGTCTAATCCGCATATATATCACCATTGCCCTTGATTTTCTTGACTGTCTATCTCTTAAATGTCAACATATACATGTGTGATTTAGTTTACAAAGATTTTTCAATGCCGAGAAACTCGATTAGAGAGTAAAAAAGGCGTAAGGTTCACAATGGTGTAAAATTAAAATAGGATATACCAGGCTAGGATTCGAGTTACAGGAACAAGAACCAAACCAACCACCCATGAATGGAATCGTCAAGCGAAAACACTTAACAACCTCCTAGAAGCAGCTTTTCTTGCCACCAGACCTTTCTCCATCAATTAGGAATCTGATACCGTCACTAAATACATTCCTTAAATTGTAGCCATTTGTTGAGTGTTTTTTTTGTGTCTAATCCGCATATATATCACCATTGCCCTTGATTTTCTTGACTGTCTATCTCTTAAATATCAACATATACACGTGTGATTTAGTTTACGAAGATTTTTCAATGCCGAGAACCTCGATCAGAGAGTAAAAAAGGCGTAAGGTTCACAATGGTGTAAAATTAAAATGCGATATACCTGGCGAGGATTCGAGTTACAGGAACAAGGGCCAAACCAACCACCCAAGAATGGAATCGTCGAGCGAAAACACTTGACAACCTCCTAGAAGCAGCTTTTCTTGCGACCAGACATTTCTCCATCAATTAGCAATCTGATGCCGTCACTAAACACATTCCTTAAATTGTATTCATTTGTTGAGTGTTTTTTTTTTGTGTCTAATCCGCATATATATCACCATTGCCCTTGATTTTCTTGACTGTATATCTCTTAAATGTCAACATATACACGTGTGATTTAGTTTACGAATATTTTTCAATACCGAGAATCTCGATCTGAGAGTAAAAAAGGAGTAAGGTTCACAATGGTGTAAAATTAAAATGGGATATACCGGACTAGGATTCGAGTTACAGGAACAAGGGCCAAACCAACCACCCAAGAATAGAATCGTCGAGCGAAAACACTTGGCACCCTCCAAGAAGCAGCTTTTCTTGCCACCTGACCTTTCTCCATCAATTGGGAATCTGATGCCGTCACTAAACACATTCCTTAAATTGTAGCCATTTGTTGAGTGTTTTTTTGTGTCTAATCCGCATATATATCACCATTGCCCTTGATTTTCTTGACTGTCTATCTCTTAAATGTCAACATATACATGTGTGATTTAGTTTACAGAGATTTTTCAATGCTGAGAAACTCGATCAGAGAGTAAAAAAGGCGTAAGGTTCACAATGGTGTAAAATTAAAATGGGATATACCAGGCTAGGATTCGAGTTACAGGAAAAGGGACAAAACCAACCACCCATGAATGGAATCGTCAAGCGAAAACACTTAACAACCTCCTAGAAGCAGCTTTTCTTGCCACCAGAGCTTTCTCCATCAATTAGGAATTTGATGTCTTCACTAAACACATTCCTTAAAATGTAGCCATTTGTTGAGTGTTTTTTTTTGGTGTCTAATCCGCATATATATCACCATTGCCCTTGATTTTCTTGACTGTATATCTCTTAAATGTCAACATATACACGTGAGATTTAGTTTACGGAGATTTTTCAATGCCGAGAACCTCGATCAGAGAGTAAAAAAGGCGTAAGGTTCACAATGGTGTAAAATTAAAATGGGATATATCGGGCTAGGATTCGTGTTACAGGAACAAGGGCTAAACCAACCACCCAAGAATGGAATCGTCGAGCGAAAAAACTACACAACCTCCTAGAAGCAGCTTTTCTTGCCACTAGACCTTTCTCCATCAATTAGGAATCTGATGCCGTCACTAAACACATTCCTTAAATTGTAGCCATTTGTTGAGTGTTTTTTTTTGGTGTTTAATCCTCATATATATCACAATTGCCCTTAATTTTTTTAATTGTATATCTCTTAAATAACAACATATACACGTGTGATTTAGATTACGAAGATTTTTCAATGTCGAGAACCTCGATCAGAGAGTAAAAAAGGCGTAAGCTTCACAATGGTGTAAAATTAAAATGGGATATACCGGGCAAGGATTGAGTTATAGGAACAAGGGCCAAACCAACCACCCAAGAATGGAATCGTCGAGCGAAAACACTACACAACCTCCTAGAAGCAGCCTTTCTTGCCACCAGACCTTTCTCCATCAATTAGGAATCTGATGCAGTCACTAAACACATTCCTTAAATTGTAGCCATTTGTTGAGTGTTTTTTTTGGTGTCTAATCCCAATATATATCACCATTGCCCTTGATTTTCTTGACTGTATATCTCTTAAATGTCAACATAAACACGGGTGATTTAGTTAACGAAGATTTTTCAATGCCGAGAATCTCGATCAGAGAGTAAAAAAGGCGTAAGGTTCACAATGGTGTAAAATTAAAATGTGATATACCGGACTAGGATTCGAGTTACAGGAACAAGGGCCAAACCAACCACCCAAGAATAGAATCGTCGAACGAAAACACTTGGCACCCTCCAAGAAGCAGCTTTTTTTGCCACCTGACCTTTCTCCATCAATTAGGAATCAGATGCCGTCACTAAACACATTCCTTAAATTGTAGCCATTTGTTGAGTGTTTTTTTTGTGTCTAATCCGCATATATATCACCATTGCCCTTGATTTTCTTGACTGTCTATCTCTTAAATGTCAACATATACATGTGTGATTTAGTTTACAAAGATTTTTCAATGCCGAGAAACTCGATCAGAGAGTAAAAAAGGCGTAAGGTTCACAATGGTGTAAAATTAAAAGAGGATATACCAGGCTAGGATTCGAGTTACAGGAACAAGGATCAAACCAACCACCCATGAATGGAATCGTCAAGCGAAAACACTTAACAACCTCCTAGAAGCAGCTTTTCTTGCCACCAGACCTTTCTCCATCAATTAGGAATCTGATGCCGTCACTAAACACATTCCTTAAATTGTAGCCATTTGTTGAGTGTTTTTATTTTGGTGTCTAATCCGCATATATATCACCATTGCCCTCTATTTTCTTGACTGTATATCTCTTAAATGTCAACATATACACGTGTGATTTAGTTTACGAAGATTTTTCAATGCCGAGAACCTCGATCAGAGAGTAAAAAAGGCGTAAGGTTCACAATGGTGTAAAATTAAAATGCGATATACCTGGCTAGGATTCGAGTTACAGGAACAAGGGCCAAACCAACCACCCAAGAATGGAATCGTCGAGCGAAAACACTTGACAACCTCCTAGAAGCAGCTTTTCTTGCCACCAGACATTTCTCCATGAATTAGCAATCTGATGCCGTCACTAAACACATTCCTTAAATTGTAGTTATTTGTTGAGTGTTTTTTTTTTGTGTCTAATCCGCATATATATCACCATTGCCCTTGATTTTCTTGACTGTATATCTCTTAAATGTCAACATATACACGTGTGATTTAGTTTACGAATATTTTTCAATACCGAGAATCTCGATCTGAGAGTAAAAAAGGAGTAAGGTTCACAATGGTGTAAAATTAAAATGGGATATACCGGGCTAGGATTCGAGTTATAGGAACAAGGGCCAAACCAACCACCCAAGAAAGGAATCGTCGAGCGAAAAACCTTGACAACCTCCTAGAAGCAGCCTTTCTTGCCACCAGACCTTTCTCCATCCATTAGGAATCTGATGCCGTCACTAAACACATTCCTTAAATTGTAGCCATTTGTTGAGTGTTTTTTTTTGTGTCTAATCCGCATATATATCACCATTTCCCTTGATTTTCTTGACTGTATATCTCTTAAATGTCAACATATATACACGTGTGATTTAGTTTACAAAGATTTTTCAATGCCGAGAACCTCGATCAGAGAGTAAAAAAGGCGTAAGGTTCACAATGGTGTAAAATTAAAATGGGATATACTGGGCTAGGATTCGAGTTTCAGGAACAAGGGCCAAACCAACCACCTACGAATGGAATCGTCGAGCGAAAACACTTGACAACCTCCTAGAAGCAGCTTTTCTTACCACCAGACCTTTCTCCATCAATTAGGAATCTGATGCCGTCACTAAACACATTCTTTAAATTGTAGCCATTTGTTGAGTGTTTTTTTTTTGTGTCTAATCCGTATATATATCACCATTTCCCTCGATTTTCTTAACTGTATATCTCTTAAATGTCAACATATACACGTGTGATTTAGTTTACGAATATTTTTCAATGCCGAGAACCTCGATCAGAGAGTAAAAAAGGTGTAAGGTTCACAATGGTGTAAAATTAAAATGGGATATACCGGGCTAGTATTCGAGTTATAGGAATAAGGGCCAAACCAACCATCCAAGAATGGAATCGCAAAGCGAAAATACTTGACAACCTCTTAGAAGCAGCTTTTCTTGCCACCAGACCTTTCTCCATCAATTAGGAATCTAATGCCGTCACTAAACACATTCCTTAAATTGTAGCCATTTGTTAAGTGTTTTTTTTTGTGTCTAATCCGCATATATATCACCATTGCCCTTGATTTTCTTGACTGTATATCTCTTAAATGTCAACATATACACGTGTGATTTAGTTTACGAAGATTTTTCAATACCGAGAATCTCGATCAGAGAGTAAAAAAGGCGTAAGGTTCACAATGGTGTAAAATTAAAATGGGATATACCGGACTAGGATTCGAGTTACAGGAACAAGGGCCAAACCAACCACCCAAGAATAGAATCGTCGAGCGAAAACACTTGGCACCCTCCATGAAGCAGCTTTTCCTGCCACCTGACCTTTCTCCATCAATTAGGAATCTGATGCCGTCACTAAACACATTCCTTAAATTGTAGCCATTTGTTGAGTGTTTTTTTGTGTCTAATCCGCATATATATCACCATTGCCCTTGATTTTCTTGACTGTCTATCTCTTAAATGTCAACATATACATGTGTGATTTAGTTTACAGAGATTTTTCAATGCTGAGAAACTCGATCAGAGAGTAAAAAAGGCGTAAGGTTCACAATGGTGTAAAATTAAAATGGGATATACCAGGCTAGGATTCGAGTGACAGGAAAAGGGACAAAACCAACCACCCAAGAATGGAATCGTCGAGCGAAAAAACTACACAACCTCCTAGAAGCAACTTTTCTTGCCACCAGACCTTTCTCCATCAATTAGGAATCTGATGCCGTCACTAAACACATTCCTTAAATTGTAGCCATTTGTTGAGTGTTTTTTTTGGTGTCTAATCCGCATATATATCACCATTGCCCTTGATTTTTTTAATTGTATATCTCTTAAATAACAACATATACACGTGTGATTTAGATTACGAAGATTTTTCAATGTCGAGAACCTCGATCAGAGAGTAAAAAAGGCGTAAGCTTCACAATGGTGTAAAATTAAAATGGGATATACCGGGCAAGGATTCGAGTTATAGGAACAAGGGCCAAACCAACCACCCAAGAATGGAATCGTCGAGCGAAAACACTACACAACCTCCTAGAAGCAGCCTTTCTTGCCACCAGACCTTTCTCCATCAATTAGGAATCTGATGCCGTCACTAAACACATTCCTTAAATTGTAGCCATTTGTTTAGTGTTTTTTTTGGTGTCTAATCCGCATATATATCACCATTGTCCTTGATTTTCTTGACTGTATATCTCTTAAATGTCAACATATATACACGTGTGATTTAGTTTACAAAGATTTTTCAATGCCGAGAACCTCGATCAGAGAGTAAAAAAGGCGTAAGGTTCACAATGGTGTAAAATTAAAATGGGATATCCTGGGCTAGGATTCGAGTTTCAGGAACAAGGGCCAAACCAACCACCTACGAATGGAATCGTCGAGCGAAAACACTTAACAACCTCCTAGAAGCAGCTTTTCTTACCACCAGACCTTTCTCCATCAATTAGGAATCTGATGCCGTCACTAAACACATTCCTTAAATTGTAGCCATTTGTTGAGTGTTTTTTTTTTGTGTCTAATCCGTATATATATCACCATTTCCCTCGATTTTCTTAACTGTATATCTCTTAAATGTCAACATATACACGTGTGATTTAGTTTACGAAGATTTTTCAATGCCGAGAACCTCGATCAGAGAGTAAAAAAGGTGTAAGGTTCACAATGGTGTAAAATTAAAATGGGATATACCGGGCTAGGATTCGAGTTATAGGAATAAGGGCCAAACCAACCATCCAAGAATGGAATCGTCGAGCGAAAAACCTTGACAACCTCCTAGAAGCAGCCTTTCTTGCCACCAGACCTTTCTCCATCCATTAGGAATCTAATGCCGTCACTAAACACATTCCTTAAATTGTAGCCATTTGTTGAGTGTTTTTTTTTTGTGTCTAATCCGCATATATATCACCATTTCCCTTGATTTTCTTGACTGTATATCTCTTAAACGTCAACATATACACGTGTGATTTATTTTACGAAGATTTTTCAAAACCGAGAATCTCGTTCAGAGAGTAAAAAAGGCGTAAGGTTCACAATGGTGTAAAATTAAAATGGGGTATACCGGGCTAGGATTCGAGTTACAGGAACAAGGGCCAAACCAAACTCCTAGAAGCAGCTTTTCTTGCCACCATACCTTTCTCCATCAATTAGGAATCTGATGCCGTCATTAAACACATTCCTTAAATTGTAGCCATTTGTTGAGTGTTTTTTTTTTGTGTCTAATCCGCATATCCGCATATATATCACCATTGTCCTTGATTTTCTTGACTGTATATCTCTTAAATGTCAACATATATACACGTGTGATTTAGTTTACAAAGATTTTTCAATGCCGAGAACCTCGATCAGAGAGTAAAAAAGGCGTAAGGTTCACAATGGTGTAAAATTAAAATGGGATATACTGGGCTAGGATTCGAGTTACAGGAACAAGGGCCAAACCAACCACCTAAGAATGGAATCGTCGAGCGAAAACACTTGACAACCTCCTAGAAGCAGCTTTTCTTACCACCAGACCTTTCTCCATCAATTAGGAATCTGATGCCGTCACTAAACACATTCCTTAAATTGTAGCCATTTGTTGAGTGTTTTTTTTTTGTGTCTAATCCGTATATATATCACCATTTCCCTCGATTTTCTTAACTGTATATCTCTTAAATGTCAACATATACACGTGTGATTTAGTTTACGAAGATTTTTCAATGCCGAGAACCTCGATCAGAGAGTAAAAAAGGTGTAAGGTTCACAATGGTGTAAAATTAAAATGGGATATACCGGGCTAGGATTCGAGTTATAGGAATAAGGGCCAAACCAACCATCCAAGAATGGAATCGCAAAGCGAAAATACTTGACAACCTCTTAGAAGCAGCTTTTCTTGCCACCAGACCTTTCTCCATCAATTAGGAATCTGATACCGTCACTAAACACATTCCTTAAATTGTAGCCATTTGTTAAGTGTTTTTTTTTGTGTCTAATCCGCATATATATCACCATTGCCCTTGATTTTCTTGACTATATATCTCTTAAATGTCAACATATACACGTGTGATTTAGTTTACGAAGATTTTTCAATGCCGAGAACCTCGACCAGAGAGTAAAAAAGGCGTTAGGTTCACAATGGTGTAAAATTAAAATGGGATATACCTGGCTAGGATTCGAGTTACAGGAACAACGGCCAAACCAACCACCCAAGAATGGAATCGTCGAGCGAAAACACTTGACTACCTCCTAGAAGCAGCTTTTCTTGCCACCAGACCTTCCTCCATCAATTAGGAATCTGATGCCGTCACTAAACACAATCCTTAAATTGTAGCTATTTGTTGAGTGTTTTTTTTTTGTGTCTAATCCGCATATATATCACCACTGCCCTTGATTTTTTGACTGTGTATCTCTTATATGTCAACATATACACGTGTGATTTAGTTTATGAAGATATTTCAATGCCGAGTATCTCGATCAGAGAGTAAAAAAGGCGTAAGGTTTACAATGGTGTAAAATTCAAATGGGATATACCGGGCTAGGATTCGAGTTACAGGAACAAGGGCCAAACCAACCACCCAAGAATGGAATCACCGAGCGAAAACACTTGACAACTTCCTAGAAGCAGCTTTTCTTGCCACCAGACCTTTCTCCATCAATTAGGAATCTGACGCCGTCACTAAACACATTTTTTAAATTGTAGCCATTTGTTGAGTGTTTTTTTTTTGTGTCTAATCCGCATATATATCACAATTTCCCTTTATTTTATTGACTGTATATCTCTTAAATGTCAACATATACACGTATGATTTAGTTTACGAAGATTTTTCAATGCCGAGAACCTCTATCAGAGAGTAAAAAAGGCATAAGGTTCACAATGGTGTAAAATTAAAATGGGATATACCGGGCTAGGATTCGAGTTACAGCAATAAGGGCCAGACCAACCACCGAAGAATAGAATCGTCGAGTGAAAACACTTGACAACCTCCTAGAAGCAGCTTTTCTTGCCACCAGAGCTTACTCCATCAATTAGGAATTTGATGTCTTCACTAAACATATTCCTTAAATTGTAGCCATTTGTTGAGTGTTTTTTTTGGTGTCTAATCCGCATATATATCACCATTGCCCTTGATTTTCTTGACTGTATATCTCTTAAATGTCAACATATACACGTGAGATTTAGTTTACGAAGATTTTTCAATGCTGAGAACCTCGATCAGAGAGTAAAAAAGGCGTAAGGTTCACAATGGTGTAAAATTAAAATGGGATATACCGGACTAGGATTCGAGTTACAGGAACAAGGGCCAAACCAACCACCCAAGAATAGAATCGTCGAGCGAAAACACTTGGCACCCTCCAAGAAGCAGCTTTTCTTGCCACCTGACCTTTCTCCATCAATTGGGAATCTGATGCCGTCACTAAACACATTCCTTAAATTGTAGCCATTTGTTGAGTGTTTTTTTTGTGTGTCTACTCCGCATTTATATCACCATTGCCCTTGATTTTCTTGACTGTCTATCTCTTAAATGTCAACATATACATGTGTGATTTACTTTACAAAGATTTTTCAATGCCGAGAAACTCGATCAGAGAGTAAAAAAGGCTTAAGGTTCACAATGGTGTAAAATTAAAATGGGATATACCAGGCTAGGATTCGAGTTACAAGAACAAGGACCAAACCAACCACCCATGAATGGAATCATCAAGCGAAAACACTTAACAACCTCCTAGAAGCAGCTTTTCTTGCCACCAGAGCTTTCTCCATCAATTAGGAATTTGATGTCTTCACTAAACATATTCCTTAAATTGTAGCCATTTGTTGAGTGTTTTTTTGGTGTCTAATCCGCATATATATGACCATAGCCCTTGATTTTCTTGACTGTATATCTCTTAAATGTCAACATATACACCTGAGATTTAGTTTACGGAGATTTTTTAATGCCGAGAACCTCGATCAGAGAGTAAAAAAGGCGTAAGGTTCACAATGGTGTAAAATTAAAATGGGATATATCGGGCTAGGATTCGAGTTACAGGAACAAGGGCCAAACCAACCACCCAAGAATGGAATCGTCGAGCGAAAACACTACACAACCTCCTAGAAGCAGCTTTTCTTGCCACCAGACCTTTCTCCATCAATTAGGAATCTGATGCCGTCACTAAACAAATTCCTTAAATTGTAGCCATTTGTTGAGTGTTTTTTTTTTTGGTGTCTAATCCGCATATATATCACAATTGCCCTTAATTTTTTTAATTGTATATCTCTTAAATGACAACATATACACATGTGATTTAGATTACGAAGATTTTTCAATGTCGAGAACCTCGATCAGAGAGTAAAAAAGGCGTAAGCTTCACAACGGTGTAAAATTAAAATGGGATATACCGGGCTAGGATTCGAGTTACAGGAACAATGGCCAAACCAACCACCCAAGAATGGAATAGTCGAGCGAAAACACTTGACAACCTCCTAGAAGCAGCTTTTCTTGCCACCAGACCTTTCTCCATCAATTAGGAATCTGATGCCGTCACTAAACACATTCCTTAAATTGTAGCCATTTGTTGAGTGGTTTTTTTTTTGTGTCTAATCCGCGTATATATCACCATTACCCTTGATTTTCTTGAATGTATATCTCTTAAATGTCAACATATACACGTGTGATTTAGTTTACGAAGATTTTTCAATGCCGAGAACCTCGATCAGAGTGTAAAAAAGGCGTAAGGTTCACAATGGTGTAAAATTAAAATGCGATATACCGGGCTAGGATTCGAGTTATAGGAACAAAGGCCAAACCAACCACCCAAGAATGGAATCGTCGTGCGAAAACACTTGACAACCTCCTAGAAGCAGCTTTTCTTGCCACGAGACCTTTCTCCATCAATTAGGAATCTGATGCCGTCACTAAACACATTCCTTAAATTGTAGCCATTTGTTGAGTGTTTTTTTTGTGTCTAATCCGCATATATATCACCATTGCCCTTGATTTTCTTGACTGTATATCTCTTAAATGTCAACATATACACGTGTGATTTAGTTTACGAAGATTTTTCAATGCCGAGAACCTCGATCAGAGAGTAAAAAAGGTGTACGGTTCACAATGGTATAAAATTAAAATGGGATATACCGGGCTAGGATTCGAGTTACAGGAACAAGGGCCAAGCCAACCACCCAAGAATGGAATCGTCGAGCGAAAACACTTAACAACCTCCTAGAAGCACCTTTTCTTGCCACCAGACATTTCTCCATCAATTAGGAATCTGATGTCGTCACTAAACACATTCCTTAAATTGTAGCCATTTGTTGAGTGTTTTTTTTTTTGGTGTCTAATCCGCATATATATCACCATTGCCCTTGATTTTCTTGATTGTATATCTCTTAAATGTCAACATATACACGTGTGATTTTGTTTACGAAGATTTTTCAATGCCGAGAACCTCGATCAGAGTGTAAAAAAGGCGTAAGGTTCACAATGGTGTAAAATTAAAATGCGATATACCGGGCTAGGATTCGAGTTATAGGAACAAGGGCCAAACCAACCACCCAAGAATGGAATCGTCGAGCGAAAACACTTGACAACCTCCTAGAAGCAGCTTTTCTTGCCACCAGACCTTTCTCCATCAATTTGGAATCTGATGCCGTCACTAAACACATTCCTTAAATTGTAGCCATTTGTTGAGTGTTTTTTTGTTTGGTGTCTAATCCGCATATATATCACCATTTCCCTTGATTTTCTTGACCGTATATCTCTTAAATGTCAACATATACACGTGTGATTTAGTTTATGATCATTTTTCAATGCCGAGAACCTCGATCAGAGATTAAAAAAGGCGTATGGTTCACAACGGTGTAAAATTAAAATGAGATATACCGGGCTAGGATTCGAGGTACAGGAACAAGGGCCAAACCAACCTCCCAAGAATGGAATCGTCGAGCGAAAACACTTGACAACCTCCTAGAAGCAGCTTTTCTTACCACCAGACCATTATCCATCAATTAGGAATCTGATGCTGTCACTAAACACATTCCTTAAGTTGTAGCCATTTGTTGAGTGTTTTTTTTGTGTCTAATCCGCATATATATCCCCATTGCCCTTGTTTTTCTTGAGTGTATATCTCTTAAATGTCAACATATACACGTGTGATTTAGTCTACGAAGATTTTTCAATGCCGAGAACCTTGATCAGAGAGTAAAAAAGGTGTACGGTTCACAATGGTGTAAAATTAAAATGGGATATACCGGGCTAGGATTCGAGTTACAGGAACAAGGGCCAAACCAACCACCCAAGAATGGAATCGTCGAGCGAAAACACTTATCAACCTCCTAGAAGCACCTTTTCTTGCCACCAGACATTTCTCCATCAATTAGGAATCTGATGCCGTCACTAAACACATTCCTTAAATTGTAGCCATTTGTTGAGTGGTTTTTTTTGGTGTCTAATCCGCATATATATCACCATTGCCCTTGATTTTCTTGATTGTATATCTCTTTAGTGTCAACATATACACATGTGATTTAGTTTACGAAGATTTTTCAATGCCGAGAACCTCGATCAGAGTGTAAAAAAGGCGTAAGGTTCACAACGGTGTAAAATTAAAATGGGATATACCGGGCTAGGATTCGAGTTACAGGAACAAGGGCCAAACCAACCACCCAAGAATGGAATCTTCGAGCGAAAACACTTATCAACCTCCTAGAAGCACCTTTTCTTGCCACCAGACATTTCTCCATCAATTAGGAATCTGATGCCGTCACTAAACACATTCCTTAAATTGTAGCCATTTGTTGAGTGGTTTTTTTTGGTGTCTAATCCGCATATATATCACCATTGCCCTTGATTTTCTTGATTGTATATCTATTAAGTGTCAACATATACACATGTGATTTAGTTTACGAAGATTTTTCAATGCTGAGAGCCTCTATCAGAGTGTAAAAAAGGCGTAAGGTTCACAATGGTGTAAAATTAAAATGGGATATACCGGGCTAGGATTCGAGTTACAGGAACAAGTGCCAAACCAACCACCCAAGAATGGAATCGTCGAGCGAAAACACCTGACAACCTCCTAGAAGCAGCTTTTCTTGCCACCAGACCTTTCTCCGTCAATTAGGAATCTGATGCCGTCAGTAAACACATTCCTTAAATTGTAGCCATTTGTTGAGTGTTTTTTTTTTTGTGTCTAATCCGCATATATATCACCATTGCCCTTGATTTTCTTGACTGTATATCTCTTAAATGTCAACATAAACACTTGTGATTTAGTTTACGAAAATTTTTCAATGTCGAGAACCTCGATCAGAGAGTAAAAAAGGTGTAAGGTTCACAATGGTGTAAAATTAAAATGGGATATACCGGGCTAGGATTCAAGTTACAGGAACAAGGGCGAAACCAACCACCCAAGAATGGAATCGTCGAGCGAAAACACTTGACAACCTCCTAGAAGCAGCTTTTCTTGCCACCAGACCTTTCTCCATCTATTAGGAATCTGATGCCGTCACTAAACACATTCCTTAAATTGTAGCCATTTGTTGAGTGTTTTTTTTTTTTGTGTCTAATCCGCATATATATCACCATTGCCCTTGATTTTCTTGACTGTATATCTCTTAAATGTCAACATATACACGTGTGATTTAGTTTATGAACATTTTTCAATGCCGAGAACCTCGATCAGAGATTAAAAAAGGCGTATGGTTCACAACGGTGTAAAATTAAAATGAGATATACCGGGCTAGGATTCGAGGTACAGGAACAAGGGCCAAACCAACCTCCCAAGAATGGAATCGTCGAGCGAAAACACTTGACAACCTCCTAGAAGCAGCTTTTCTTACCACCAGACCATTATCCATCAATTAAGAATCTGATGCTGTCACTAAACACATTCCTTAAGTTGTAGCCATTTGTTGAGTGTTTTTTTTGTGTCTAATCCGCATATATATCCCCATTGCCCTTGTTTTTCTTGACTGTATATCTCTTAAATGTCAACATATACACGTGTGATTTAGTCTACGAAGATTTTTCAATGCCGAGAACCTTGATCAGAGAGTAAAAAAGGTGTACGGTTCACAATGGTGTAAAATTAAAATGGGATGTACCGGGCTAGGATTCGAGTTACAGGAACAAGGGCCAAACCAACCACCCAAGAATGGAATCGTCGAGCGAAAACACTTATCAACCTCCTAGAAGCACCTTTTCTTGCCACCAGACATTTCTCCATCAATTAGGAATCTGATGCCGTCACTAAACACATTCCTTAAATTGTAGCCATTTGTTGAGTGGTTTTTTTTGGTGTCTAATCCGCATATATATCACCATTGCCCTTGATTTTCTTGATTGTATATCTCTTTAGTGTCAACATATACACATGTGATTTAGTTTACGAAGATTTTTCAATGCCGAGAACCTCGATCAGAGTGTAAAAAAGGCGTAAGGTTCACAACGGTGTAAAATTAAAATGGGATATACCGGGCTAGGATTCGAGTTACAGGAACAAGGGCCAAACCAACCACCCAAGAATGGAATCTTCGAGCGAAAACACTTATCAACCTCCTAGAAGCACCTTTTCTTGCCACCAGACATTTCTCCATCAATTAGGAATCTGATGCCGTCACTAAACACATTCCTTAAATTGTAGCCATTTGTTGAGTGGTTTTTTTTGGTGTCTAATCCGCATATATATCACCATTGCCCTTGATTTTCTTGATTGTATATCTATTAAGTGTCAACATATACACATGTGATTTAGTTTACGAAGATTTTTCAATGCTGAGAGCCTCGATCAGAGTGTAAAAAAGGCGTAAGGTTCACAATGGTGTAAAATTAAAATGGGATATACCGGGCTAGGATTCGAGTTACAGGAACAAGTGCCAAACCAACCACCCAAGAATGGAATCGTCGAGCGAAAACACTTGACAACCTCCTAGAAGCAGCTTTTCTTGCCACCAGATCTTTCTCCGTCAATTAGGAATCTGATGCCGTCAGTAAACACATTCCTTAAATTGTAGCCATTTGTTGAGTGTTTTTTTTTTGTGTCTAATCCGCATATATATCACCATTGCCCTTGATTTTCTTGACTGTATATCTCTTAAATGTCAACATAAACACTTGTGATTTAGTTTACGAAGATTTTTCAATGTCGAGAACCTCGATCAGAGAGTAAAAAAGGCGTAAGGTTCACAATGGTGTAAAATTAAAATGGGATATACCGGGCTAGGATTCGAGTTACAGGAACAAGGGCGAAACCAACCACCCAAGAATGGAATCGTCGAGCGAAAACACTTGACAACCTCCTAGAAGCAGCTTTTCTTGCCACCAGACCTTTCTCCATCTATTAGGAATCTGATGCCGTCACTAAACACATTCCTTAAATTGTAGCCATTTGTTGAGTGTTTTTTTTTTGTGTCTAATCCGCATATATATCACCATTGCCCTTGGTTTTCTTGATTGTATATCTCTTAAATGTCAACATATACACGTGTGATTTAGTTTACGAAGATTTTTCAATGCCGAGAACCTCGATTAGAGAGTAAAAAAGGCGTAAGGTTCACAATGATGTAAAATTAAAATGGGATATACCGGACTATGATTCGAGTTACAGGAACAAGGGCCAAACCAACCACCCAAGAATGCAATCGTCGAGCGAAAACACTTGACAACCTCCTAGAAGCAGCTTTTCTTGCCACCAGACCTTTCTCCATCAATTAGGAATCTGATGCCGTCACTAAACACATTCCTTAAGTTGTAGCCATTTGTTGAGTGTTTTTTTTTGTCTAATCCACATATATATCACCATTGCCCTCGATTTTCTTGACTGTATATCTCTTAAATGTCAACATATACACGTGTGATTTAGTGTATGAAGATTTTTCAATGCCGAGAACCTCGATCAGAGAGTAAAAAAGGCGTACTGTTCACAATGGTGTAAAATTAAAATGGGATATACCGGGCTAGGATTCGAGTTACAGGAACAAGGGCCAAACCAACCACCCAAGAGTGGTATCGTCGAGCGAAAACACTTGACAGCCTCCTAGAAGCAGCTTTTCTTGCCACCAGACCTTTCTCCATCAATTAGGTATCTGATGCTGTCACTAAACACATTCCTTAAATTGTAGCCATTTGTTGAGTGTTTTTTTTGGTGTCTAATCCGCATATATATCACCATTGCCCTTGATTTTCTTGACTGTATATCTCTTAAATGTCATCATATACACGTGTGATTTAGTTTATGAAGATTTTTCAATGCCGAAAACCTCGATCAGAGAGTAAAAAAGGCGTAAGGTTCACAATGGTGTAAAATTAAAATTGGGATATACCGGGCTAGGATTCGAGTTATAGGAACAAGGGCCAAACCAACTACCCAAGAATGGAATCGTCGAGCGAAAACACTTGACAACCTCCTAGAAGCAGCTTTTCTTGCCACCAGACCTTTCTCCATCAATTAGGAATCTGATGCCGTCACTAAATACATTCCTTAAGTTGTAGCCATTTGTTGAGTTTTTTTTTGTGTCTAATCCGCATATATATCACCATTGCCCTTGATTTTCTTGACTGTATATCTCTTAAATGTCAACATATACACGTGTGATTTAGTTTATGAACATTTTTCAATGCCGAGAACCTCGATCAGAGAGTAAAAAAGGCGTAAGGTTCACAATGGTGTAAAATTAAAGTTGGATATACCGGGCTAGGATTCGAGTTACAGGAACAAGGGCCAAACCAACCACCCAAGAATGGAATCGTCGAGTGAAAACACTTGACAACCTCCTAGAAGCAGCTTTTCTTGCCACCAGACCATTCTCCATCAATTAGGAATCTGATGCCGTCACTAAACACATTCCTTAAGTTGTAGCCATTTGTTGAGTGTTTTTTTTTTGTGTCTAATCCGCATATATATCACCATTGCCCTTGATTTTCTTGACTGTATATCTCTTAAATGTCATCATATACACGTGTGATTTAGTTTACGAAGATTTTTCAATGCCGAGAACCTCGATCAGAGAGTAAAAAAGGTGTACGGTTCACAATGGTGTAAAATTAAAATGGGATATACCGGGCTAGGATTCGAGTTATAGGAACAAGGGCCAAACCAACCACCCAAGAATGGAATCGTCGAGCGAAAACACTTAAGAACCTCCTAGAAGCACCTTTTTCTTGCCACCAGACCTTTCTCCATCAATTAGGAATCTGATGCCATCACTAAACACATTCCTTAAGTTGTAGCCATTTGTTGAGTGTTTTTTTTTGTGTCTAATCCGCATATATATCACTATTGCCCTTGATTTTCTTGACTGTATATCTCTTAAATGTCAACATAAACACGTGTGATTTAGTTTACGAAGATTTTTCAATGCCGAGAACCTCGATCAGAGAGTAAAAAAGGCGTAAGGTTCACAATGGTGTAAAATTAAAATGGGATATACCGGGCTAGGATTCGAGTTACAGGAACAAGGGCCAAACCAACCACCCAAGAATGGAATCGTCGAGCGAAAACACTTGACAACCTCCTAGAAGCAGCTTTTCTTGCCACCAGACCTTTCTCCATCAATTAGGAATCTGATGTCGTCACTAAACACATTCCTTAAGTTGTAGCCATTTGTTGAGTTTTTTTTTGTGTCTAATCCGCATATATATCACCATTGCCCTTGATTTTCTTGACTGTATATCTCTTAAATGTCAACATATACACGTGTGATTTAGTTTATGAACATTTTTCAATGCCGAGAACCTCGATCAGAGAGTAAAAAAGGCGTAAGGTTCACAATGGTGTAAAATTAAAATGGGATATACCGGGCTAGGATTCGAGTTACAGGAACAAGGGCCAAACCAACCACCCAAGAATGGAATCGTCGAGCGAAAACACTTAACAACCTCCTAGAAGCACATTTTCTTGCCACCAGACATTTCTCCATCAATTAGGAATCTGATGCCCTCACTAAACACATTCCTTAAATTGTAGCCATTTGTTGAGTGGTTTTTTTTGGTGTCTAATCCGCATATATATCACCATTGCCCTTGATTTTCTTGATTGTATATCTCTTAAATGTCAACATATACACGTGTGATTTAGTTTACGAAGATTTTTCAATACCCAGAACCTCGATCAGAGTGTAAAAAAGGCGTAAGGTTCACAATGGTGTAAAATAAAAATGGGATATACCGGGCTAGGATTCGAGTTACAGGAACAAGGGCCAAACCAACCACCCAAGAATGGAATCGTGGAGCGAAAACACTTGACAACCTCCTAGAAGCAGCTTTTCTTGCCACCAGACCTTTCTCCATCAATTAGGAATCTGATGCCGTCACTAAACACATTCCTTAAATTGTAGCCATTTGTTGAGTGTTTTTTTTTGTGTCTAATCCGCATATATATCACCATTGCCCTTGATTTTCTTGACTGTATATCTCTTAAATGTCATCATATACACGTGTGATTTAGTTTACGAAGATTTTTCAATGCCGAGAACCTCGATCAGAGAGTAAAAAAGGTGTACGGTTCACAATGGTGTAAAATTAAAATGGGATATACCGGGCTAGGATTCGAGTTACAGGAACAACGGCCAAACCAACCACCCAAGAATGGAATCGTCGAGCGAAAACACTTGACAAGCTCCTAGAAGCAGCTTTTCTTGCCACCAGACCTTTCTCCATCAATTAGGAATCTGATGCCGTCACTAAACACATTCCTTAAGTTGTAGCCATTTGTTGAGTTTTTTTTTGTGTGTCTAATCCGCATATATATCACCATTGCCCTTGATTTTCTTGACTGTATATCTCTTAAATGTCAACATATACACGTGTGATTTAGTTTATGAACATTTTTCAATGCCGAGAACCTCGATCAGAGAGTAAAAAAGGCGTAAGGTTCACAATGGTGTAAAATTAAAATTGGATATACCGGGCTAGGATTCGAGTTACAGAAACAAGGGCCAAACCAACCACCCAAGAATGGAATCGTCGAGTGAAAACACTTGACAACCTCCTAGAAGCAGCTTTTCTTGCCACCAGACCATTCTCCATCAATTAGGAATCTGATGCCGTCACTAAACACATTCCTTAAGTTGTAGATATTTGTTGAGTGTTTTTTTTTGTGTCTAATCCGCATATATATCACCATTGCCCTTGATTTTCTTGACTGTATATCTCTTAAATGTCAACATATACACGTGTGATTTAGTTTACGAAGATTTTTCAATGCCGAGAACCTCGATCAGAGAGTAAAAAAGGTGTACGGTTCACAATGGTGTAAAATTAAAATGGGATATACCGGGCTAGGATTCGAGTTACAGGAACAAGGGCCAAACCAACCACCCAAGAATGGAATCGTCGAGCGAAAACACTTAACAACCTCCTAGAAGCACCTTTTGTTGCCACCAGACATTTCTCCATCAATTAGGAATGTGATGCAGTCACTAAACACCTTCCTTAAATTGTAGCCATTTGTTGAGTGGTTTTTTTTTGGTGTCTAATCCGCATATATATCACCATTGCCCTTGATTTTCTTGATTGTATATCTCTTAAATGTCAACATATAAACGTGTGATTTAGTTTACGAAGATTTTTCAATACCGAGAACCTCGATCAGAGTGTAAAAAAGGCGTAAGCTTCACAATGGTGTAAAATTAAAATTGGATATACCGGGCTAGGATTCGAGTTACAGAAACAAGGGCCAAACCAACCACCCAAAAATGGAATCGTGGAGCGAAAACACTTGACAACCTCCTAGAAGCAGCTTTTCTTGCCACCAGACCTTTCTCCATCAATTAGGAATCTGATGCCGTCACTAAACACATTCCTTAAATTGTAGCCATTTGTTGAGTGGTTTTTTTTGGTGTCTAATCCGCATATATATCACCATTACCCTTGATTTTCTTGACTGTATATCTCTTAAATGTCAACATAAACACGTGTGATTTAGTTTACGAAGATTTTTCAATGCCAAGAACCTCGATCAGAGAGTAAAAAAGGCGTAAGGTTCACAATGGTGTAAAATTAAAATGGGATATACCGGGCTAGGATTCGAGTTACAGGAACAAGGGCCAAACCAACCACCCAAGAATGGAATCGTCGAGCGAAAACACTTGACAGCCTCCTAGAAGCAGTTTTTCTTGCCACCAGACCTTTCTCCATCAATTAGGAATCTGATGCCGTCACTAAACACATTCCTTAAGTTGTAGCCATTTGTTGAGTTTTTTTTTTGTGTCTAATCCGCATATATATCACCATTGCCCTTGATTTTTTTGAATGTATATCTCTTAAATTTCAACATATACACGTGTGATTTAGTTTATGAACATTTTTCATTGCCGAGAACCTCGATCAGAGAGTAAAAAAGGCGTAAGGTTCACAATGGTGTAAAATTAAAATTGGATATACCGGGCTAGGACTCGAGTTACAGGAACAAGGGCCAAACCAACCACCCAAGAATGGAATCGTCAAGTGAAAACACTTGACAACCTCCTAGAAGCAGCTTTTCTTGCCACCAGACCATTCTCCATCAATTAGGAATCTGATGCCGTCACTAAACACATTCCTTAAGTTGTAGCCATTTGTTGAGTGTTTTTTTTTTGTGTCTAATCCGCATATATATCACCATTGCCCTTGATTTTCTTGACTGTATATCTCTTAAATGTCAACATATACACGTGTGGTTTAGTTTACGAATATTTTTCAATGCCGAGAACCTCGATCAGAGAGTAAAAAAGGTGTACGGTTCACAATGGTGTAAAATTAAAATGGGATATACCGGGCTAGGATTCGAGTTACAGGAACAAGGGCCAAACCAACCACCCAAGAATGGAATCGTCGAGCGAAAACACTTAACAACCTCCTAGAAGCACCTTTTGTTGCCACCAGACATTTCTCCATCAATTAGGAATGTGATGCCGTCACTAAACACATTCCTTAAATTGTAGCCATTTGTTGAGTGGTTTTTTTTTGGTGTCTAATCCGCATATATATCACCATTGCCCTTGATTTTCTTGATTGTATATCTCTTAAATGTCAACATATAAACGTGTGATTTAGTTTACGAAGATTTTTCAATACCGAGAACCTCGATCAAAGTGTAAAAAAGGTGTAAGCTTCACAATGGTGTAAAATTAAAATGGGATATACCGGGTTAGGATTCGAGTTACAGAAACAAGGGCCAAACCAACCACCCAAGAATGGAATCGTGGAGCGAAAACACTTGACAACCTCCTAGAAGCAGCTTTTCTTGCCACCAGACCTTTCTCCATTAATTAGGAATCTGATGCCGTCACTAAACACATTCCTTAAATTGTAGCCATTTGTTGAGTGGTTTTTTTTTGGTGTCTAATCCGCATATATATCACCATTGCCCTTGATTTTCTTGACTGTATATCTCTTAAATGTCAACATAAACACGTGTGATTTAGTTTACGAAGATTTTTCAATGCCGAGAACCTCGATCAGAGAGTAAAAAAGGCGTAAGGTTCACAATGGTGTAAAATTAAAATGGGATATACCGGGCTAGGATTCGAGTTACAGGAACAAGGGCCAAACCAACCACCCAAGAATGGAATCGTCGAGCGAAAACACTTGACAGCCTCCGAGAAGCAGTTTTTCTTGCCACCAGACCTTTCTCCATCAATTAGGAATCTGATGCCGTCACTAAACACATTCCTTAAGTTGTAGCCATTTGTTGAGTTTTTTTTTGTGTCTAATCCGCATATATATCACCATTGCCGTTGATTTTCTTGACTGTATATCTCTTAAATTTCAACATATACACGTGTGATTTAGTTTATGAACATTTTTCAATGCCGAGAACCTCGATCAGAGAGTAAAAAAGGCGTAAGGTTCACAATGGTGTAAAATTAAAATTGGATATACCGGGATAGGACTCGAGTTACAGGAACAAGGGCCAAACCAACCACCAAGAATGGAATCGTCGAGTGAAAACACTTGACAACCTCCTAGAAGCAACTTTTCTTGCCACCAGACCATTCTCCATCAATTAGGAATCTGATGCCGTCACTAAACACATTCCTTAAGTTGTAGCCATTTGTTGAGTGTTTTTTTTTGTGTCTAATCCGCATATATATCACCATTGCCCTTGATTTTCTTGACTGTATATCTCTTAAATGTCAACATATACACGTGTGGTTTAGTTTACGAAGATTTTTCAATGCCGAGAACCTCGATCAGAGGGTAAAAAAGGTGTACGGTTCACAATGGTGTAAAATTAAAATGGGATATACCGGGCTAGGATTCGAGTTACAGGAACAAGGGCCAAACCAACCACCCAAGAATGGAATCGTCGAGCGAAAACACTTAACAACCTCCTAGAAGCACCTTTTCTTGCCACCTAACATTTCTCCATCAATTAGGAATTTGATGCCGTCACTAAACACATTCCTTAAATTGTAGCCATTTGTTGAGTGGTTTTTTTTTGTGTCTAATCCGCATATATATCACCATTGCCCTTGATTTTCTTGATTGTATATCTCTTAAATGTCAACATATACACGTGTGATTTAGTTTACGAAGATTTTTCAATACCGAGAACCTCGATCAGAGTGTAAAAAAGGCGTAAGGTTCACAATGGTGTAAAATTAAAATGGGATATACCGGGCTAGGATTCGAGTTATAGGAACAAGGGCCAAACCAACCACCCAAGAATGGAATCGTGGAGCGAAAACACTTGACAACCTCCTAGAAGCAGCTTTTCTTGCCACCAGACCTTTCTCCTTCAATTAGGAATCTGATGCCGTCACTAAACACATTCCTTAAATTGTAGCCATTTGTTGAGTATTTTTTTTGTGTCTAATCCACATATATATCACCATTGCCCTTGATTTTCTTGACTGTATATCTCTTAAATGTCAACATAAACACGTGTGATTTAGTTTACGAATATTTTTCAATGCCGAGAACCTCGATCAGAGAGTAAAAAAGGCGTAAGGTTCACAATGGTGTAAAATTAAAATGGGATATACCGGGCTAGGATTCGAGTTACAGGAAAAAGGGCCAAACCAACCACCCAAGAATGGCATCGTCAAGCGAAAACACTTGACAACCTCCTAGAAGCAGCTTTTCTTGCCACCAGACCTTTCTCCATCAATTAGGAATCTGATGCCGTAACTAAACACATTCCTTAAGTTGTAGCCATTTGTTGAGTGTTTTTTTTTTTTTGTGTCTAATCCGCATATATATCACCATTGCCCTTGATTTTCTTGACTGTATATCTCTTAAATGTCAACATATACACGTGTGATTTAGTTTATGAACATTTTTCAATGCCGAGAACCTCGATCAGAGAGTAAAAAAGGCGTAAGGTTCACAATGGTGTAAAATTAAAATGGGATATACAGGGCTAGGATTCGAGTTACAGGAACAAGAGCCAAACCAACCACCCAAGAATGGAATCGTCGAGCGAAAACACTTGACAACCTCCTAGAAGCACCTTTTCTTGCCACCAGACATTTCTCCATCAATTAGGAATCTGATGCTGTCACTAAATACATTCCTTAAATTCTAGCCATTTGTTGAGTGGTTTTTTTTGGTGTCTAATCCGCATATATATCACCATTGCCCTTGATTTTCTTGACTGTATATCTCTTAAATGTCAACATATACACGTGTGATTTAGTTTACGAAGATTTTTCAATGCCGAGAACCTCGATCAGAGTGTAAAAAAGGCGTAAGGTTCACAATAGTGTAAAATTAAAATGGGATATACCGGGCTAGGATTCGATTTACAGGAACAAGGGCCAAACCAACCACGCAAGAATGGAATCGTCGAGCGAAAACACTTGACAACCTCCTAGAAGCAGCTTTTCTTGCCACCAGACCATTCTCCATCAATTAGGAATCTGATGCCGTCACTAAACACATTCCTTAAGTTGTAGCCATTTGTTGATTGTTTTTTTTTGTGTCTACTCCGCATATATATCACCATAGCCCTTGATTTTCTTGACTGTATATCTCCTAAATGTCAACATATACACGTGTGATTTAGTTTACGAAGATTTTTCAATGCCGAGAACCTCGATCAGAGAGTAAAAAAGGTGTACGGTTCACAATGGTATAAAATTAAAATGGGATATACCGGGATAGGATTTGAGTTACAGGAACAAGGGCCAAACCAACCACCCAAGAATGGAATCGTCGAGCGAAAACACTCGACAACCTCCTAGTAGCAGCTTTTCTTGCCACCAGACCTTTCTCCATCAATTAGGAATCTGATGCCATCACTAAACACATTCCTTATGTTGTAGCCATTTGTTGAGTTTTTTTTTTTTTTGTGTCTAATCCGCATATATATCACCATTGCCCTTGATTTTCTTGACTGTATATCTCTTAAATGTCAACATATACACGTGTGGTTTAGTTTACGAAGATTTTTCAATGCCGAGAACCTCGATCAGAGAGTAAAAAAGGTGTACGGTTCACAATGGTGTAAAATTAAAATGGGATATACCGGGCTAGGATTCGAGTTACAGGAACAAGGGCCAAACCAACCACCCAAGAATGGAATCGTCGAGCGAAAACACTTAACAACCTCCTAGAAGCACCTTTTCTTGCCACCTGACATTTCTCCATCAATTAGGAATTTGATGCCGTCACTAAACACATTCCTTAAATTGTAGCCATTTGTTGAGTGGTTTTTTTTGGTGTCTAATCCGCATATATATCACCATTGCCCTTGATTTTCTTGATTGTATATCTCTTAAATGTCAACATATACACGTGTGATTTAGTTTACGAAGATTTTTCAATACCGAGAACCTCGATCAGAGTGTAAAAAAGGCGTAAGGTTCACAATGGTGTAAAATAAAAATGGGATATACCGGGGCTAGGATTCGAGTTACAGGAAAAAGGGCCAAACCAACCACCCAAGAATGGAATCGTGGAGCGAAAACACTTGACAACCTCCTAGAAGCAGCTTTTCTTGCCACCAGACCTTTCTCCATCAATTAGGAATCTAATGTCGTCACTAAACACATTCCTTAAATTGTAGCCATTTGTTGAATGTTTTTTTTGTGTCTAATCCGCATATATATCACATTTGCCCTTGATTTTCTTGACTGTATGTCTCTTAAATGTCAACATAAACACGTGTGATTTAGTTTACGAAGATTTTTCAATGCCGAGAACCTCGATCAGATAGTAAAAAAGGCGTAAGGTTCACAATGGTGTAAAATTAAAATGGGATATACCGGGCTAGGATTCGAGTTACAGGAACAAGGGCCAAACCAACCACCCAAGAATGAAATCGTCGAGCGAAAACACTTGATAGCCTCCTAGAAGCAGCTTTTCTTGCCACCAGACCTTTCTCCATCAATTAGGAATCTGATGCCGTAACTAAACACATTCCTTAAGTTGTAGCCATTTGTTGGGTGTTTTTTTTTTGTGTCTAATCCGCATATATATCACCATTGCCCTTGATTTTCTTGACTGTATATCTCTTAAATGTCAACATATACACGTGTGATTTAGTTTATGAACATTTTTCAATGCCGAGAACCTCGATCAGAGAGTAAAAAAGGCGTAAGGTTCACAATGGTGTAAAATTAAAATGGGATATACAGGGCTAGGATTCGAGTTACAGGAACAAGGGCCAAACCAACCACCCAAGAATGGAATCGTCGAGCGAAAACACTTGACAACCTCCTAGAAGCACCTTTTCTTGCCACCGGACATTTCTCCATCAATTAGGAATATGATGTTGTCACTAAACACATTCCTTAAATTCTAGCCATTTGTTGAGTGGTTTTTTTTGGTGTCTAATCCGCATATATATCACCATTGCCCTTGATTTTCTTGACTGTATATCTCTTAAATGTCAACATATACACGTGTTATTTAGTTTACGAAGATTTTTCAATGCCGAGAACCTCGATCAGAGTGTAAAAAAGGCGTAAGGTTCACAATAGTGTAAAATTAAAATGGGATATACCGGGCTAGGATTCGAGTTACAGGAACAAGGGCCAAACCAACCACGCAAGAATGGAATCGTCGAGCGAAAACACTTGACAACATCCTAGAAGCAGCTTTTCTTGCCACCAGACCATTCTCCATCAATTAGGAATCTGATGCCGTCACTAAACACATTCCTTAAGTTGTAGCCATTTGTTGAGTGTTTTTTTTTTGTGTCTACTCCGCATATATATCACCATAGCCCTTGATTTTCTTGACTGTATATCTCCTAAATGTCAACATATACAAGTGTGATTTAGTTTACGAAGATTTTTCAATGCCGAGAACCTCGATCAGAGAGTAAAAAAGGTGTACGGTTCACAATGGTATAAAATTAAAATGGGATATACCGGGATAGGATTTGAGTTACAGGAACAAGGGCCAAACCAACCACCCAAGAATGGAATCGTCGAGCGAAAACACTTGACAACCTCCTAGAAGCAGCTTTTCTTGCCACCAGACCTTTCTCCATCACTTAGGAATCTGATGCCATCACTAAACACATTCCTTATGTTGTAGCCATTTGTTGAGTTTTTTTTTTTTGTGTCTAATCCGCATATATATCACCATTGCCCTTGATTTTCTTGACTGTATATCTCTTAAATGTCAACATATACACGTGTGATTTAGTTTATGAACATTTTTCAATGCCGAGAACCTCGATCAGAGAGTAAAAATGGAGTAAGTTTCACAATGGTGTAAAATTAAAATTGGATATACCGGGCTAGGATTTGAGTTACAGGAACAAGGGCCAAACCAACCCCCCAAGAATGGAATCATCGAGTGAAAACACTTGACAACCTCCTAGAAGTAGCTTTTCTTGCCACCAGACCATTCTCCATCAATTAGGAATCTAATGCCGTCACTAAACACATTCCTTAAGTTGTAGACATTTGTTGAGTGTTTTTTTTTGTGTCTAATCCGCATATATATCACCATTGCCCTTGATTTTCTTGACTGTATATCTCTTAAATGTCAACATATACACGTGTGATTTAGTTTACGAAGATTTTTCAATGCCGAGAACCTCGATCAGAGAGTAAAAAAGGTGTACGGTTCACAATGGTGTAAAATTAAAATGGGATATACCGGGCTAGGATTCGAATTATAGGAACAAGGGCCAAACCAACCACCCAAGAATGGAATCGTCGAGCGAAAACACTTAACAACCTCCTAGAAGCACCTTTTCTTGCCACCAGACATTTCTCCATCAATTAGGAATCTGATGCCATCACTAAACACATTCCTTAAATTGTAGCCATTTGTTGAGTGGTTTTTTTGGTGTCTAATCCGCATATATATCACCATTGTCCTTGATTTTCTTGATTGTATATCTCTTAAATGTCAACATATACACGTGTGATTTAGTTTACGAAGATTTTTCAATACCGAGAACCTCGATCAGAGTGTAAAAAAGGCGTAAGGTTCACAATGGTGTAAAATTAAAATGGGATATACCGGGCTAGGATTCGAGTTACAGGAACAAGGGCCAAACCAACCACCCAAGAATGGAATCGTGGAGCGAAAACACTTGACAACCTCCTAGAAGCAGCTTTTCTTGCCACCAGACCTTTCTCCATCAATTAGGAATCTGATGCCGTCACTAAACACATTCCTTAAATTGTAGCCATTTGTTGAGTGTTTTTTTTGTGTCTAATCCGCATATATATCACCATTGCCCTTGATTTTCTTGACTGTATATCTCTTAAATGTCAACATAAACACGTGTGATTTAGTTTACGAAGATTTTTCAATGCCGAGAACCTCGATCAGAGAGTAAAAAAGGCGTAAGGTTCACAATGGTGTAAAATTAAAATGGGATATACCGGGCTAGGATTCGAGTTACAGGAAAAAGGGCCAAACCAACCACCCAAGAATGGCATCGTCAAGCGAAAACACTTGACAACCTCCTAGAAGCAGCTTTTCTTGCCACCAGACCTTTCTCCATCAATTAGGAATCTGATGCCGTCACTAAACACATTCCTTAAGTTGTAGCCATTTGTTGAGTGTTTTTTTTGTGTCTAATCCGCATGTATATCACCATTGCCCTTGATTTTCTTGACTGTATATCTCTTAAATGTCAACATATACACGTGTGATTTAGTTTATGAACATTTTTCAATGCCGAGAACCTCGATCAGAGAGTAAAAAAGGCGTAAGGTTCACAATGGTGTAAAATTAAAATGGGATATACAGGGCTAGGATTCGAGTTACAGGAACAAGGGCCAAACCAACCACCCAAGAATGGAATTGTCGAGCGAAAACACTTGACAACCTCCTTGAAGCAGCTTTTCTTGCCACCAGATCATTCTCCATCAATTAGGAATCTGATGCCGTCACTAAACACATTCCTTAAGTTGTAGCCATTTGTTGAGTGTTTTTTTTTTGTGTCTAATCCGCATATATATCACCATTGCCCTTGATTTTCTTGACTGTATATCTCTTAAATGTCAACATATACACGTGTGATTTAGTTTACGAAGATTTTTCAATGCCGAGAACCTCGATCAGAGAGTAAAAAAGGTGTACGGTTCACAATGGTATAAAATTAAAATGGGATATACCGGGCTAGGATTCGAGTTACAGGATCAAGGGCCAAACCAACCACCCAAGAATGGAATCGTCGAGCGAAAACACTTAACAACCTCCTAGAAGCACCTTTTCTTGCCACCAGACATTTCTCCATCAATTGGAAATCTGATGCCGTCACTAAACACATTCCTTAAGTTGTAGCCATTTGTTGAGTGTTTTTTTTGTGTCTAATCCGCATATATATCACCATTGCCCTTGATTTTTATGACTGTATATCTCTTAAATGTCAACATATACACGTGTGATTTAGTTTACGAAGATTTTTCAATGCCGAGATCCTCGATCAGAGAGTAAAACAGGCGTAAGGTTCACAATGGTGTAAAATTAAAATGGGATATACCGGGCTAGGATTCGAGTTACAGGAACAAGGGCCAAACCAACTGTTGGTGCATTTTATGTGACAACAGCGTTGGATTGGTCTTTGGATATTAAACGAGTTTGGGCCGCGAAGACTTATGAAGACTGAATAGAATTCGAGTTTGTTGAAGCCCAATCTAGTCCAAGTTTGTTTCAAGTTAAAGTCTATCTAGTTTAGCCCGAATTGTAAACAGAATTCGTATGGGCTTGGCCCAGTTCGAATTGTATGGTTGTGTGTATATAAACAACCTTTACCTAGAGTTTTAGGGTTAGACTTTTGGAGACTTTTAGGCAATTGAGAGAGAGTTCGAATACACAGATTATTGGCTGTGAGTTCGTGAAGATCTTTAGTGATTGTAAACGTTTTCGTTGGATAATCATAGAAGATCAGTTGGTAAATCGTCTGGTGTTCTTGTTTCTGTTTATTTGGTTTATCAAGGGGATTCCGCACCCTTGGTAGATTGTCAGTTTTGTTACGATCCATACGGGATAGGGACCTACAATTGGTATCAGAGCATTTGCTCTTGTGTACGGTTCAAAACTGATATTACAGATTCAAGGATTGTGTTCGTGTTTGAAGATTTTCGGATTCTGTGTGAAGAACAGTCAAAAATTGTGAGTGTTTGATTCGTTTTGGTTATAGATCTGATTTGTTTGCTTGTTTTTAGGAGTTTCAGTTGGAAAGTTATCAATCAGAGGATTCGTTGGTGTAAAAGGTGCTGATTTTTCGGGATTTTGATTGGAAAATAGCTGGTCTCGACTCGAAACTGTGGTCTCGAGTTGTGCTGATTTGACTCGAAACGGTAGTCTCGACTCGAAACTGTAGTCTCGACTTGTGCTGATTTGACTCGCAACAGTGGTTTCGACTCGTAACTAGTGGTCTCAGTTTGTGCTGATTCGACTCGCAACAGTGGTTTCGACTCGCAACAGTGGTTTCGACTCGTAACTAGTGGTCTCGAGTTGTTCTTATTTGACTCGCAACTGTGGTCTCGACTCGAAACAAAGGTCTCGACTCGCAACAAGTGGTCTCGACTGGACTGTGTGGTCTCGATTGGACTGAGTAGTTGCAAGTTTGATAGTGGTGGAATTTTTCTAGGCAATCGTAGGAAAAATTTCACAGTTTCGTGTTTAGATAATTATCCGTAACTCATCTGGACAAACCGCTTGCACCGTTGGACTCCTTGGATTTTTAGGACAACAAAAAAAAAAAAAAAGAAAAAAAAAAGAAAAAAACAGGTTTCGGACTAAAATTGTACGGTTTTAAAAGTCTGATATATCATTGGAATCGGACTCTGGAAAATTCCGAAAACGGTTTTAGACATCATATATCATTGGAATCGTAATCTCGAGACGAATCTAACGGTATAATTTGGTAAAAACAGGTTTCGGACTAAAATTGTACGGTTTTAACAGTCTGATTAACTTAAAATGTCGAACATGTCTAAATTAAACGAACTTTTAAGGATGGAACATGAGGTTGGCACAACGAACAAACCACCTAAGATGATGAAGGTGGAGAACTACTTGACATGGAAGGATAGGTTTCAATCCTTTGTTGAGTACCAGGACACTCGTATGTGGATATGTATAGATGATGGGTATGTGAACCCAACTCATGAGTTTGAGGGTAGACAACGTATAACTGCTTATGTTGATATGGATGCCGAACAAAAGAAAATGTATGAGGCTGAAAAGAGAGCCTTGGCTGCCATTAAAATGTCTTTACCTGATGGCATCAAGCATACCTTTAAGAAGTACACTACTTCAAAGGAAATGTGGGATGCACTAGAGAAGAGATATGAGGGAAATCCTGATGTAAAGAAGAACAAAGTTGATCTACTGAAAAAGCAGTTTGCTGTCTTCAAGTTTATGAAAAATGAGTCACTTGAGGACGTCATCACTCGATATTACCATCTGATGTCGGAATTGGACAATTATGATATAGATTGCTATACTGACATAGAGAAAAATGACAAGCTGCTGGATGCTCTTCCTACTAAATGGGATATCTACACTCTCATGATAAAGGGAGAAGCGGATTATGAAACAAAAGAGCTGGAAGAAGTAGTTGGAAAGCTAAGAGCTTATGAGCTCAGTATGAAGAAGAAAGACACTGGATATGATCAGGTTCAAGATCCAGGGATTTACAATGGGCTTACATCTTCTTCCTCTCACGATGCTTCTAGCGACTCTGCCACTGCTTTTCTCTCGCGTGAAAATGAGCAGGTCATAGTGAATGAGGATGGTGATGTGTGTTTTGTGGCTGCATCGGGAGGATCAACTGGAGCTAAGAGAACATCAACTGCTAAGCAAAGTAGTAGTTCAAAATCGATGCCAATGAGTGTGAAGTCTGCTGAAGAACATCTTGCTCTACTTGCTTCGTTTGTTGCTTCTTATGAAAATTACATTCAGGGGAAGATATCTGATCCTGCCGTTTTAGATGAAGATTACGATCAGATTGACCCTGATGATCTTGAAGATATGGATTTGCAATGGCAAATGGCCATGATTACTAGACGTGTGAAGAGGTTCATGAACAGAACTGGAAGGAAGTTTGTAGGAAAAACTGTTGGTTTTGACAAGACCAAAGTCAGGTGCTTTAACTGTCAAAGTTATGGACATTTCGCTAGAGAATGTCAAAAACAAAAGCAAGAGACGTCGAGTCAGAATTCAAACAACAGGAATGCTTCCAACAACTCTAACTCAAGGGCATTGATCTCTACTGCTCGAGAAGGTTCATATGACTGGAGTATTCATTTGGAAAATGATGAAAATGTCACTCAAGCATTCATGGCTGAGATTGTCCCCGTTGATGATGCTGAAGCTAACGTGGATGCTGAGGTTAAGAAGGAAAATGAAGCTGAGGAAAAGAAGGCTGATCAGACAACTGATGCTGAAAAAGAAAAGCCAAAGTCTGAGCATGAAAGGGAAGACGAAGCTAAAGATGAGATCATCAAGAGAATGGAAGCTCAACTTGCTGCTCTTATGGCTAACTCAGACAAATCGACAGGAGAGGTAAGTAACTCTGCTACTTCTGTTTGTTTAAAGTGTCGTGAATTACAGGGTGAAGTTGACAGGTTGTCAACTCAAAACAAAAGTCTGGTTAGCGAAATATCTAACGTAAAAGAATCAAATTTCTTTGCTAAACGAAACGAGTCATCATATTTGAAAAAGATAAAAGGCTATGAGGCTGAAATTGAAGTTTTAACCAGCAAACTAAACGAAAAACTTCAAGTCATAGACTTAGCTCATGACATGATGGCTGAGAAAACAAAAGAGATTTCTGAAAAATGCAAAGAATTGTCAGATGCACAACTCAAAATTGTTGAACTCGAAAAGAAATTAGGTCAATTCAGGGATTCTACTTTTGTTATGAAACACATGATGGGTGGGTTAAAGAAGAGTAATGACAAGACAAGTGTGGGATTCAAGGGCTTCAATGAAGTTCCACCTCCTCTTAGTCATGACTATTCTTTCTTACCTGATGAAGATGAGTTCACAGACTTTCTGTCAACATCACCAAGTAGTTTCACATCTAGTCAAGGTGATGTGTTTGAAGATAATGATGCTAAGAAGGTCAATAACAGCAAACCTGTTTTGAAAAAGAAAAATTCAAATCCTACGAATAAAAATCCAACTTTTGTTAAAAAGGTTAATTTTGTTCAAGGAAGTGATATGAAAAACGAAACAGCTGTTATAGAAAATGAATCAAATGTAGAGTTTGCTAAAAACAAAAACATAGAAAATCTTGAAACTAAGCTTGAAACTAAGCAAACTGAACCAAATCCTTCTAAGGCATCATCATCTAAACCAGAATCTAGTTCAAAGGCTTCAGCTGAGAAGTCTTCGAAAAAGAGATCGTGCTTCAAATGCCACACAAAGGGACATGTAGCTAGCTGCTGTCCTAACAAAAAGGTTGAAGCACAAGTTAGTGAGAAACAAAGAGGGAAATCACCAGAGAAGAAAGGTGATAATGAGGAGAAAGTCTCAAATTCTCCAAAGAAATCTGCTCCAAAGCAACAACCGGGTGTTGCTGGTGATGTATATAAGGCTGAAAAAGGAACTCCACAAGTTCCTCGTTTTCAAAGAAATCAACCAAGGTTTCAGCCTGAATCTACATCAGGCAGATATGAAAGACCTAGAAGTAACTCACCAAGAATGAAAAATCAAAATTCAAATAATTTCAGAAGTCAAGGTCAATATCAAAATCGATACCAAAATAATGGTGGTCAAACTTTTTATAACAATGGCTTTAGAAATTACAATCAAGGTTCTTGGAATCAAAATCAAAATTTTCAAAGGTCACATAGTCCAAACACAAATAGGTACCCTCAGGACCAGAGACCTTATGGAAATCAAAACCAATTTCCATCAACAGGTCCAAGATCCAAGACTCAAGTTAGGAGTGATGGATGTTGGATGGACGTTCAAATAGTTGGTGAATTTGGACGACCCAAGACCATTAAGGCTTGGGTCCCCCAAGCTAACTAATCCTTTGGTTGGTGTGTGCAGGAGCTGCTAAGGAGGATTATCAACTTATGGTATGTTGATAGTGGCTGCTCTAGGCACATGACGGGGGATGCGAGGTTGTTTTCTGAATTTGAAGAATATGATGGTGGACATGTAAATTTTGCTGGTGCTAAAGGTGGTAGGATAACTGGACGAGGAAAAGTGACGAATGGGAAGATCACTTTGGACAAAGTGAACTATGTTGAGCAGCTTAAGCACAATCTGATGAGCGTGTCACAAGTCTGCGACAAGGGTCACTCGGTCCATTTTACAAATTCTGAGGCATTGGTGTTGAAACCGGGTTTGGTTATTCCGGACGATTGGATAGTGATGCGTGCACCGAGGAAAAATGATACTTATGTCATGGACATGGGTGCCAAGGATCCAACTGCTGCGGTGGCGTGTTTACTGTCAAAAGCATCTGAAGCTGAATCTATGTTGTGGCACAGACGCATGGCCCACATTCACTATCGCAAAATGAATTATATCATAAAAAATGAGCTAGTGAAAGGGGTTCCATTGCTGAGGTTTCAAGTGGAAGATAAATGTCTTCCATGTCAAAAGGGAAAACAACACAAGAAACCTCATAAGTCTAAAACAGTAAATTCCATTAATGCCCCTTATGAATTACTTCACATGGATTTATTCGGTCCAGTGAACGTGAGGAGCATTGGTGGAAAGTACTACTGTCTTGTTGTCACTGATGATTACTCACGTTATTCATGGGTTTTCTTTTTAGGTACAAAAGATGAAACAGCAGAGATGTTGATAGATCTTTTTACGAAATTGGAAAACATCCATGATGCAAGAATTAAAAGGATAAGGAGTGATAATGGCACGGAGTTCAAGAATCGGATTCTGGATCTCTACTGTCTTCGAAAAGGAATTGAACATCAATATTATGCTCCTTATACACCTCAACAAAATGGAGTCGCTGAGAGGAAAAACAGGACGTTGATTGAAGCCGCTAGGACGATGCTTTCAGATTCAAAGCTACCAGTTCTTTTCTGGGGAGAAGCTGTGAATACAGCTTGCTATGTCCTAAACAAAGTTGTAACCGTTAAACGTTTTAACAAAACTTGTCATGAACTTATGTTTAACGAAAAACCAAACTTAACAGGCTTTGAACCATTTGGATTACCCTGCACCATTGTGCGAAACAAAGATAAACAAAAATTCGGTGAGGTGGCTGACGAAGGCTACTTTCTAGGTTACATGCCTGGCACACCGAATAAAAGGGTTTTTAATCTCAAAACTGGTAAAATTGAGGTTGTTTTTAATGTGGAAATTACTTCCTACAAACCTCAACAATCAACGAGTGGTCCTGCTATATTATATGATTATGAAAGTGTGTTTAAATCATTTAATATTCCTGAGGTTTCTGATGCAGATGATTCTCAGCTAATTCAAACAGTGATTGGTGAAGACGATGAAGGCGAGTTTATGCCTAGATCGAATGTTGATATGTCAGATGCTCCGGAAACTTCCCATGGTGCTACTAATCCTGATTCAAGCGATAGTGACTCTGAACCTAATCAGGGGGAGGAGTTTGTTAATCCGTTTGCAAATCAGAATATTCAGGGGGAGGTTGGATCAAACCTGGGTGATAATCTGGAAGTTGATGCGGTTGCTTCTACACGAGCAAATAGAGATCATCCAGTTGACATGATACTTGGAGATCCTACTGCAGGTGTTCAGACGAGAAGAAGCATAGCAGCGAATTCTGGGTTATTTGTTTCGATTGAGAAGACTGGGATAGTGAATGAATGCTTGTATAGTTGCTTTATTTCCCAAGAGGAGCCGAAGAACATTCACATGGCTCTTAAAGACAATTCATGGGTTGAAGCTATGCAAGAAGAATTGGCCCAGTTTGCGAAGTTGAAGGTTTGGGAGTTAGTGGACCTTCCTAAAGGTGAAAGAGAGATTGGCACTAAGTGGGTGTTTAAGTGCAAGAAGGATGATAGAGGTATTGTCACGCGCAACAAGGCTCGGTTAGTGGTAAAAGGGTTCAATCAGCAAGAAGGGATAGATTATAATGAAGTGTTTGCACCAGTGGCAAGGTTGGAGGCAATTCGTTTGTTTCTAGCTTTCGCTTCATTCAAGGGCTTTAAAGTTTTCCAACTAGACGTGAAGAGTGCATTTCTTTACGGGAAAGTCCAAGAAGTGGTGTATGTCTCACAACCAGATGGGTTCGTTGATCCAGACTATCCAGATCGAGTTTACAAACTTGATAAGGCTTTATATGGGTTACATCAAGCTCCTAGGGCGTGGTACGAGACACTGTCTACACATCTGATCAAGAATGGTTTTGAGAGAGGTCAGATTGACAGTACACTGTTCATAAAGAGGAAGAAGGAAGATTTTCTGCTGGTACAGGTATACGTGGATGACATCATCTTTGGGTCATCTGATGTGAACATGTGTAAAGAGTTTGAACAGGTGATGAAGAGCAAGTTTGAAATGAGCGCTATGGGTGAGCTATCTTATTTTCTGGGATTACAAGTTGAACAGAAGGAGGATGGGATGTTTATTCATCAAACGAAGTATGTGTATGACATTTTGGATCGGTTCAAAATGAATGATTGCTCTACTTTCAACACACCCATTTGCGAAAATCACAATCTCGGCCCAGATCATGAAAGCACTGAAGATGTTGATCCTACTCAATACAGGGCGATGATTGGTTCGCTAATGTACTTGACTGCTTCAAGACCTGACATCATGTTTGTCGTATGCTTGTGTGCCAGATATCAGGCGAATCCGAAAGAGTCACACATGAAAGCAGTGAAGCGTATTCTTCGTTACTTGAAGGGGAAACCTAAACTTGGGTTGTGGTATCCAGCTGATAGTGATTTGAGGTTCGTTGCTTACACTGATTCAGACTTTGGAGGATGCAAATCAAATAGAAAGTCTACAACAGGTGGTTGTCAGTTCTTAGGAGGCAGGATCGTGTCTTGGCAATGCAAGAAGCAATCCTGTGTGTCTACATCTACGTGTGAAGCTGAATATATTGCTGCGGGTAGCTGTTGCTCTCAGGTTCTCTGGATTCAACAGCAGATGCGCGATTACGGTTTGGATTTCACTCGTACTCCTATTATGATAGATAATAATGCCACTATTTCAATCACAAACAATCCTGTAAAGCACAGTAGAACTAAACATATTGACATACGTCATCACTTTATACGGGATTGTGCTGAAAAAAGACTAATTGAATTACATCGAGTCGACACAGAAGATAACCTTGCTGATCTTTACACAAAAGCTTTTGATCGAGCTCGCTTTGAACACTTAGTCGAACTCAACGGGATGAGGAATCCTGAATAACTGGTTTTTCATAAGAATTTTTGTAAATAGTTTACTGTTTTTCTTAAAAATCAAAAATACAAAAACATTGAAAAATCAACAACTTAAAAAAAATAGAAAATCAAAAATGAGTTTTCACTGTGTGAAAAAGAAGAAATGATAGTACATCAGCACGTTAGACTGTCACACTTGAACTGAATCAAAATGCTTAAGTGTGATAGTAGCTTCATCATATGATATACCAGTAGGCAAAAGCATGAAATAATCAACTTACCAAGGTGATATAAACATAAATGCACTGAGTATGAGTGGGGAACACATCAGTGGTGTATGGTTTAATGACCTTAAATCTTGCGTTGATAGATTGCCAAAATCTGAAGTTTTGGGTCTTTATACTGTTATTTCATCTGGGGATATCAGGGGTGTCCTTCTGCTGCATCCAGATACATGCTGACCTAGACACACCCCGGATATCTTAAAAGAGCTAAAAATGCCAAAACCCTGAAAATGAAGAAGCTCTCATAGAGAGTCATTCAAAATAAGTGCAAAATGCACAAATCGTACCAAAAATGGTATCTGTCTTAGCCCTCGATAAGATATTTTGGTCTCTCTGCTGTACGGAAGTACTGACCTGTTCACCAATTATCTATCGTTGAAAAACAAAATGGATGAATTCAGTATACTCACCTACTACGATGAATCTTTGTGCATACCTTGATCGCGGGGGTATATCCTGAAGTGGGACACACTAGTATATCAGATATAAAATTACCTTAACGTATCATACGGTAATGGTACTTGAAATGTTCATGCATTTTGTTTAAGTGGACAAACATACTGGTAATCGTCTTGGACTGCTTTTCACGAAAAATTAAATAAAGAATTATCTAATTGTGTGAAACAGTTTGATTATGCTGATATGATATTCTTACCAGTGATTCTCACAAAAACAGAGTGTTTATTGCTTTTCGTATTTATTTGTTTTCAGAAAAATACAAAAATACAAAAATAGTGTCTTTTTCTGTTTAAAATTCTTAATGTACGGAAAACTGTTATTCGTGGAGGAATTGTTACTGAAAGGGGGAGACGGTGTTAGTAAGTGGGTTCAAAATTTTGAAATGATGCAGGTTATAAGGTGTTTGATTAAAAATTGTTGCGTGTTGGTGTTTAACTTGAAAATGCTTAATCTGATACAGTTTAACTATCTCTTGAATAATAATAATTCTTTAACTATGTTGAAAAATTCTTATGGTTTCTCGAGATGTTTGTTTTATAGTATACAGATTGAAGCAGTTTGTTGATGAGAAGTTGATTTGAAGAGATGAGGAGTTTGTTGCTGCTTGGTAGAATCCTCCTTCTACAATGCAGAATGGATGCTGTGAAGACTTATTTGGAATGCTGAATCAAAACTTGGAAGATTTGGTGATTAGATACATCAGCTTAGGGGGAGTCTGTTGCTGACAGAATTCATGTTGAAGCTGACGCTATCCAAAGACCAAAGACTGTGATATTCTGAAGACTAAAGTTTCCTTTGCAAGCTATTGTCAAGGGGGAGTTTGTTGGTGCATTTTATGTGACAACAGCGTTGGATTGGACTTTGGATATTAAACGAGTTTGGGCCGCGAAGACTTATGAAGACTGAATAGAATTCGAGTTTGTTGAAGCCCAATCTAGTCCAAGTTTGTTTCAAGTTAAAGTCTATCTAGTTTAGCCCGAATTGTAAACAGAATTCGTATGGGCTTGGCCCAGTTCGAATTGTATGGTTGTGTGTATATAAACAACCTTTACCTAGAGTTTTAGGGTTAGACTTTTGGAGACTTTTAGGCAATTGAGAGAGAGTTCGAATACACAGATTATTGGCTGTGAGTTCGTGAAGATCTTGAGTGATTGTAAACGTTTTCGTTGGATAATCATAGAAGATCAGTTGGTAAATCGTCTGGTGTTCTTGTTTCTGTTTATTTGGTTTATCAAGGGGATTCCGCACCCTTGGTAGATTGTCAGTTTTGTTACGATCCATACGGGATAGGGACCTACACCAACCACCCAAGAATGGAATCGTCGAGCGAAAACACTTGACAAACTCCTAGAAGCAGCTTTTCTTGCCACCAGACCATTCTCCATCAATTAGGAATCTGATGCCGTCACTAAACACATTCCTTAAGTTGTAGCCATTTGTTGAGTGTTTTTTTTTTTTTTGTGTCTAATCCGCATATATATCACCATTGCCCTTTATTTTCTTGACTGTATATCTCTTAAATGTCAACATAAACACGTGTGATTTAGTTTACGAAGATTTTTCAATGACGAGAACCTCGATCAGAGAGTAAAAAAGGCGTAAGGTTCACAATGGTGTAAAATTAAATTGGGATATACCGGGCTAGGATTCGGGTTACAGGAACAAGGGCCAAACCAACCACCCAAGAGTGGAATCGTCGAGCGAAAACACTTGACAACCTCCTAGAAGCAGCTTTTCTTGCCACCAGACCATTCTCCATCAATTAGGAATCTGATGCCGTCACTAAACACATTCCTTAAGTTGTAGCCATTTGTTGAGTGTTTTTTTTTTTTTTGTGTCTAATCCGCATATATATCACCATTGCCCTTTATTTTCTTGACTGTATATCTCTTAAATGTCAACATAAACACGTGTGATTTAGTTTACGAAGATTTTTCAATGACGAGAACCTCGATCAGAGAGTAAAAAAGGCGTAAGGTTCACAATGGTGTAAAATTAAATTGGGATATACCGGGCTAGGATTCGAGTTACAGGAACAAGGGCCAAACCAACCACCCAAGAGTGGAATCGTCGAGCGAAAACACTTGACAACCTCCTAGAAGCAGCTTTTCTTGCCACCAGACCTTTCTCCATCAATTAGGAATCTGATGCCGTAACTAAACACATTCCTTAAGTTGTAGCCATTTGTTGAGTGTTTTTTTTTTGTGTCTAATCCGCATATATATCACCATTGCCCTTGATTTTCTTGACTGTATATCTCTTAAATGTCAACATATACACGTGTGATTTAGTTTATGAAGATTTTTCAATGCCGAGAACCTCGATCAGAGAGTAAAAAAGGCGTACGTTTCACAATGGTGTAAAATTAAAATGGGATATACCGGGCTAGGATTCGAGTTACAGGAACAAGGGCCAAACAACCACCCAAGAATGGAATCGTCGAGCGAAAACACTTAACAACCTCCTAGAAGCACCTTTTCTTGTCACCAGACATTTCTCCATCAATTAGGAATCTGATGCCGTCACTAAACACATTCCTTAAATTGTAGCCATTTGTTGAGTGTTTTTTTTTTGGTGTCTAATCCGCATATATATCACCATTGCCCTTGATTTCCTCGATTGTATATCTCTTAAATGTCAACATATACACGTGTGATTTAGTTTACGAAGATTTTTCAATGCCAAGAACCTCGATCAGAGTGTAAAAAAGGCGTAAGGTTCACAATGATGTAAAATTAAAATGGGATATACCGGGATAGGATTCGAGTTACAGGAACAAGGGCCAAACCAACCACCCAAGAATGGAATCGTCGAGCGAAAACACTTGACAACCTCCTAGAAGCAGCTTTTCTTGCCACCAGACCTTTCTCCATCAATTAGGAATCTGATGCCATAACTAAACACATTCCTTAAGTTGTAGCCATTTGTTGAGTGTTTTTTTTTTTGTGTCTAATCCGCATATATATCACCATTGCCCTTGATTTTCTTGACTGTATATCTCTTAAATGTCAACATAAACACGTGTGATTTAGTTTACGAAGATTTTTCAATGACGACAACCTCGATCAGAGAGTAAAAAAGGTGTAAGGTTCACAATGGTGTAAAATGAAAATGGGATATACCGGGCTAGGATTCGAGTTACAGGAACAAGGGCCAAACCAACCACCCAAGAGTGGAATCGTCGAGCGAAAACACTTGACAACCTCCTAGAAGCAGCTTTTCTTGCCACCAGACCTTTCTCCATCAATTAGGTATCTGATGCTGTCACTAAACCCATTTCTTAAATTGTAGCCATTTGTTGAGTATTTTTTTTTGGTGTCTAATCCGCATATATATCACCATTGCCCTTAATTTTCTTGACTGTATATCTCTTAAATGTCAACATATACACGTGTGATTTAGTTTATGAAGATTTTTCAATGCCGAAAACCTCGATCAGAGAGTAAAAAAGGCGTAAGGTTCACAATGGTGTAAAATTAAAATGGGATATACCGGGCAAGGATTCGAGTTACGGGAACTAGGGCACAAAAACCGCCCAAGAATGGAATCGTCGAGCGAAAACACTTGACAACCTCCTAGAAGCAGCTTTTCTTGCCACCAGACCTTTCTCCATCAATTAGGAATCTAATGCCGTCACTAAACACATTCCTTAAATTATAGCCATTTGTTGAGTGTTTTTTTTTGGTGTCTAATCCGCATATATATCACCATTGCCCTTGATTTTCTTAACTGTATATCTCTTAAATGTCAACATAAACACGTGTGATTTAGTTTACGAATATTTTTCAATGCCGAGAACCTCGATCAGAGAGTAAAAAAGGCGTAAGGTTCACAATGGTGTAAAATTAAAATGGGATATACCGGGCTAGGATTCGAGTTACAGGAACAAGGGCCAAACCAACCACCCAAGAATGGAATCGTCAAGCGAAAACACTTGACAACCTCCTAGAAGCAGCTTTTCTTGCCACCAGACCTTTCTCCATCAATTAGGAATCTGACGCCATCACTAAACACATTCCTTAAGTTGTAGCCATTTGTTGAGTGTTTTTTTTTTGTGTCTAATCCGCATATATATCACCATTGCCCTTGATTTTCTTGACTGTATATCTCTTAAATGTCAACATAAACACGTGTGATTTAGTTTACGAAGATTTTTCAATGACGAGAACCTCGATCAGAGAGTAAAAAAGGCGTAAGGTTCACAATGGTGTAAAATTAAAATGGGATATACCGGGCTAGGATTCGAGTTACAGGAACAAGGGCCAAACCAACCACCCAAGAGTGGAATCGTCGAGCGAAAACACTTGACAACCTCCTTGAAGCAGCTTTTCTTGCCACCAGACCTTTCTCCATCAATTAGGTATCTGATGCTGTCACTAAACACATTCCTTAAATTGTAGCCATTTGTTGAGTGTTTTTTTTGGTGTCTAATCCGCATATATATCACCATTGCCCTTGATTTTCTTGACTGTATATCTCTTAAATGTCAACATATACACGTGTGATTTAGTTTATGAAGATTTTTCAATGCCAAAAACCTCGATCAGAGAGTAAAAAAGGCGTAAGGTTCACAATGGTGTAAAATTAAAATGGGATATACCGGGCAAGGATTCGAGTTACAGGAACTATAGCACAAAAACCACCCAAGAATGGAATCGTCGAGCGAAAACACTTAACAACCTCCTAGAAGCAGCTTTTCTTGCCACCAGACCTCTCTCCATCAATTAGGAATCTGATGCCGTCACTAAATACATTCCTTAATTTGTAGCCATTTGTTGAGTGTTTTTTTTGGTTTCTAATCCGCATATATATCACCATTGCCCTTGATTTTCTTGACTGTATATCTCTTAAATGTCAACATAAACACGTGTGATTTAGTTTACGAAGATTTTTCAATGCCGAGAACCTCGATCAGAGAGTAAAAAAGGCGTAAGGTTCACAATGGTGTAAAATTAAAATGGGATATACCGGGCGAGGATTCGAGTTACAGGAACAAGGGCTAAACCAACCACCCAAGAATGGAATCGTCGAGCGAAAACACTTGACAACCTCCTAGAAGCAGCTTTTCTTGCCACCAGACCTTTCTCCATCAATTAGGAATCTGATGCCGTCACTAAATACATTCCTTATGTTGTAGCCATTTGTTGATTGTTTTTTTTCTTGTGTCTAATCCACATATATATCACCATTGCCCTTGATTTTCTTGACTGTATATCTCTTAAATGTCAACATATACACGTGTGATTTAGTTTAGCGTTAAATGCCATTTTAGTCCATGTGGTTTGGGCCATTTAGCCAGTTTAGTCCAAAGGTTTCATTTTTAACCTGTGGGTCCAAAAATGTTTCACAGTTGCTATTTCAGTCCACTTGGTTAACTTCATCCATTTTTTTTTTTTTTGTTAACGAGAAGGCCAATTCGGTCATTTTGTATGTAATTCTGTTAACTAAAAGGGCAATTCAGCCATATAAAATGACCTAATTGGCCTTCTCGTTAACAGAAAAAATGGATGAAGTTAACCCAGTGGACTAAAATGGCAACTGTGAAACATTTTTGGACCCACAGGTTAAAAATGAAACCTTTGGACTAAACTGGCAAAATGACCCAAACCACAGGGACGAAAATGGCATTTAACTCTTTAGTTTATGAAGATTTTTCAATGCCGAGAACCTCGATCCGAGAGTAAAAAAGGCGTACGGTTCACAATGGTGTAAAATTAAAATTAGATATACCGGGCTAGGATTCGAGTTACAGGAACGAGGGCCAAACAACCACCCAAGAATGGAATCGTCGAGCGAAAACACTTAACAACCTCCTAGAAGCACCTTTTCTTGCCACCAGACATTTCTCCATTAATTAGGAATCTGATGCCGTCACTAAACACATTCCTTAAATTGTAGCCATTTGTTGAATGTTTTTTTTTTGGTGTCTAATCCGCATATATATCACCATTACCCTTGATTTTCTTGATTGTATATCTCTTAAATGTCAACATATACACGTGTGATTTAGTTTACGAAGATTTTTCAATGCCGAGAACCTCGATCAGAGTGTAAAAAAGTCGTAAGGTTCACAATGATGTAAAATTAAAATAGGATATACTGGGCTAGGATTCGAGTTACAGGAACCAGGGCCAAACCAACCACCCAAGAATGGAATCGTCGAGCGAAAACACTTGACAACCTCCTAGAAGCAGCTTTTCTTGCCACCAGACCTTTCTCCATCAATTAGGAATCTGATGCCGTCACTAAACACATTCCTTAAATTGTAGCCATTTGTTGAGTGTTTTTTTTTTGTGTCTAATCCGCATATATATCACCATTCCCTTTATTTTCTTGATTATATATCTCTTAAATGTCAACATATACACGTGTGATTTAGTTTACGAAGATTTTTCAATGCCGAGAACCTCGATCAGAGTGTATAAAAGGCGTAAGGTTCCCAATGGTGTAAAATTAAAATGGGATATACCGGGCTAGGATTTGAGTTATTGGAACAAGGGCCAAACCAACCACCCAAGAATGGAATCGTCGAGCGAAAACACTTGACAACCTCCTAGAAGCAGCTTTTTTGCCACCAGACCATTCTCCATCAATTAGGAATCTGATGTCGTCACTAAACACATTCCTTAAGTTGTAGCCATTTGTTGAGTGTTTTTTTTGTGTCTAATCCGCATATATATCACCATTGCCCTTGATTTTCTTGACTGTATATCTCTTAAATGTCAACATATACACGTGTGATGTAGTTTACGAAGATTTTTCAATGCCGAGAACCTCGATCAGAGAGTAAAAAAGGTGTACGGTTCACAATGGTGTAAAATTAAAATGGGATATACCGGGCTAGGATTCGAGTTACTGGAACAAGGGCCAAACCAACCACCCAAGAATGGAATCGTCGAGCGAAAACACTTAACAACCTCCTAGAACCACCTTTTCTTGCCACCAGACATTTCTACATCAATTAGGAATCTGATGCCGTCACTAAACACATTCCTTAAATTGTAGCCATTTGTTGAGTGTTTTTTTTTTGTGTCTAATCCGCATATATATCACCACTGCCCTTGATTTTCTTGATTGTATATCTCTTAAATGCAAACATATACACGTGTGATTTAGTTTACGAAGATTTTTCAATGCCGAGAACCTCGATCAGAGTATAAAAAAGGCGTAAGGTTCACAATGGTGTAAAATTAAAATGGGATATACCGGGCTAGGATTCGAGTTATTGGAACAGTGGCCAAACCAACCACCCAAGAATGGAATCGTTGAGCGAAAACACTTGACAACCTCCTAGAAGCAGCTTTTCTTGCCACCAGACCTTTCTCCATCAATTAGGAATCTGATGCCGTCACTAAACACATTCCTTAAGTTGTAGCCATTTGTTGAGTGTTTTTTGTTTTTTGTGTCTAATCCGCATATAGATCACCATTGCCCTTGATTTTCTTGACTGTATATCTCTTTAATGTCAACATATACACGTGTGATTTAGTTTACGAAGATTTTTCAATGCCGAGAACCTCGATCAGAGAGTAAAAAAGGCGTACGGTTCACAATGGTGTAAAATTAAAATGGGATATACCGGGCAAGGATTCGAGTTACAGGAAAAAGGGCCAAACCAACCACCCAAGAATGAAATCGTCGAGCGAAAACACTTGACAACCTCCTAGAAGTTTCTTTTCTTGCCACCAAACCTTTCTCCATCAATTAGGAATCTGATGCCGTCACTAAACACATTCCTTAAATTGTAGCCATTTGTTGAGTGTTTTTTTGGTGTCTAATCCGAATATATATCACCATTGCCCTTAATTTTCTTGACTGTATATCTCTTAAATGTCAACATCTACACGTGTGATTTAGTTTACGAAGATTTTTCAATGGCAAGAACCTCGATCAGAGAGTAAAAAAGGCGTAAGGTTCACAATGGTGTAAAGTTAAAATGGGATATACCGGGCTAGGATTCGAGTTACAGGAACAAGGGCCAAACCAACCATCCAAGAATGGAATCGCCGAGCGAAAACACTTGACAACCTCCTAGAATCAGCTTTTCTTGCCACCTGACCTTTCTCCATCAATTAGGAATCTGATGCCGTCACTAAACACATTCCTTAAATGGTAGCCATTCGTTGAGTGTTTTTTATGTTTCTAATCCGCATATATATCACCATTAGCCTTGATTTTCTTGACTGTATATCTCTTAAATGTCAACATATACACGTGTGATTTAGTTTACGAAGATTTTTCAATGCCGAGAACCACGATCAGAGTGTAAAAAAGACGTAAGGTTCACAATGGTGTAAAATTAAAATGGGATATACCGGGCTAGGATTCGAGTTTTTGGAACAAGGGCCAAACCAACCACCCAAGAATGGAATCGTCGAGCGAAAACACTTAACAACCTCCTAGAAGCAGCTTTTCTTGCCACCAGACCTTTCTCCATCAATTAGGAATTTGATGCCGTCACTAAACACATTCCTTAAATTATAGCCATTTGTTGAGTGTTTTTTTTGTGTCTAATCCACATATGTATCACCATTGCCCTTGATTTTCTTGACTGTATATCTCTTAAGTGTCAACGTATACACATGTGATTTAGTTTACGAAGATTTTTCAACGCCGAGAACCTCGATCAGAGAGTAAAAAAGGCGTAAGGTTCACAATGGTGTAAAGTTAAAATAGAATATACCGGGCTAGGATTCGAGTTACAGGAACAAGGGCCAAACCAACCACCCAAGAATGGAATCGTCTAGGGAAAACACTTGACATCCACCTAGAAGCAGCTTTTCTTGCCACCAGACCTTTCTCCATCAATTAGGAATCTGATGTCGTCACTAAACACATTCCTTAAATTTTAGCCATTTGGTCGGTGTTTTTTTTTGGTGTCTAATCCGCATGTATATCACCATTGCACTTGATTTTCTTGATTGTATATCTCTTAAATGTCAACACATACACGTGTGATTTAGTTTACGAAGATTTTTCAATGCCGAGAACCTCGATCAGAGAGTAAAAAAGGCGTAAGGTTCACAATGGTGTAAAATTAAAATGGGATATACCGGGCTAGGATTCGAATTCTAGGAACATGGGCCAAACCAACCACCCAAGAATGGAATTGTCGAGCGAAAACACTTGACAACCTCCTAGAAGCAGCTTTTCTTGCCACCAGAGCTTTCTCTATCAATTAGGAATCTGATGCCGCCACTAAACACATTCCTTAAATTGCAGCCATATGTTGAGTGTTTTTTTGGTGTCTAATCCGCATATATATCACCATTGCCCGTTATTTTCTTGACTGTGTATCTCTTAAATGTCAACATATACACGTGTGATTTAGTTTACGAAGATTTTTTATACCGGGCTAGGATTTGAGTTACAGGAACAAGGGCCAAACCAACCACCCAAGAATGGAATCGTCGAGCGAAAACACTTGTCAACCTCCTAGAAGCAGCTTTTCTTGCCACCAGACCTTTCTCCATCAATTAGGAATCTGATGCCACCACTAAACACATTCCTTAAATTGTAGCCATTTGTTGAGTGTTTTTTTTTTGTGTCTAATCCGCATATATATCACCATTACCCATGATTTTCTTGACTCTATATCTCTTAAATATCAACGTATACACGTGTGGTTTTGTTTACGAAGATTTTTCGATGTCGGGAACCTCGATCAGAGACTAAAAAAGGCGTAAGGTTCACAATGGTGTAAAATTAAAATGGGATATACCGGGCTAGGATTCGAGTTACAGGAAAAAGGGCTAAACCAACCACCCAAGAATGGAATCGTCGAGCGAAAACACTTGACAACCTCCTAGAAGCAGCTTTTCTTGCCACCAGACCTTTCTCCATCAATTAGGAATCTGATGCCGTCACTAAACACATTCCTTAAATTGTAGCCACTTGTTGAGTGTTTTTTTTGGTGTCTAATCCGCATATATATTACCATTGCCCTTGATTTTCTTGACTGTATATCTCTTAAATGTCAACATATACACGTGTGATTTAGTTTACGAAGATTTTTCAATGCCGAAAACCTCGATCAGAGAGTAAACAAGGCGTAAGGTTCACAATTGTGTAAAATTAAAATGAGATGTACCGGGCAAGGATTCGCGTTACAGGAACTAGAGCACAAAAACCACCCAAGAATGGAATCGTCGAGCGAAAACACTTGACAACCTCCTAGAAGCAGCTTTTCTTGCCACCAGACCTTTCTCCATCAATTAGGAATCTGATGCCGTCACTAAACACATTCCTTAAATTGTAGCCATTTGTTGAGTGTTTTTTTTTGTGTCTAATCAACATATATATCACCATTGACCTTGATTTTCTTGATTGTATATCTCTTAAATGTCAACATATACATGTGTGATTTAGTTTACGAAGATTTTTCAATCCCGAGAACCTCGATCAGAGTGTATAAAAGGCGTAAGGTTCACAATGGTGTAAAATTAAAATGGGATATACCGGGCTAGGATTCGAGTTATTGGAACAGGGGCCAAACCAACCACCCAAGAATGGAATCGTCAAGCGAAAACACTTGACAACCTCCTAGAAGCAGTTTTTTTTGCCACCAGACCATTCTCCATCAATTAGGAATCTGATGCCGTCACTAAACACATTCCTTAAGTTGTAGCCATTTGTTGAGTGTTTTTTTTGTGTCTAATCCGCATATATATCACCATTGCCCTTGATTTTCTTGACTGTATATCTCTTAAATGTCAACATATACACGTGTGATGTAGTTCACGAAGATTTTTCAGTGCCGAGAACCTCGATCAGAAAGTAAAAAAGGTGTTCGGTTCACAATGGTGTAAAATTAAAATGGGATATACCGGGCTAGTATTCGAGTTACAGGAACAAGGGCCAAACCAACCACCCAAGAATGGAATTGTCGAGCGAAAACACTTAACAACCTCCTAGAAGCACCTTTTCTTGCCACCAGACATTTCTCCATCAATTAGGAATCTGATTCCGTCACTAAACACATTCCTTAAATTGTAGCCATTTGTGGAGTGTTTTTTTTTTGTGTCTAATCCGCATATATATCACCATTGCCCTTGATTTTCTTGATTGTATATCTCTTAAATGTCAACATATACACGTGTGATTTAGTTTACGAAGATTTTTCAATGCCGAGAACCTCGATCAGAGTGTAAAAAAGGCGTAAGGTTCACAATGGTGTAAAATTAAAATGGGATATACCGGGCTAGGATTCGAGTTATTGGAACAAGGGCCAAACCAACCACCCAAGAATGGAATCGTCGAGCAAAAACACTTGACAACCTCCTAGAAGCAGCTTTTCTTGCCACCAGACCTTTCTCCATCAATTAGGAATCTGATGCCGTCACTAAACACATTCCTTAAGTTGTAGCCATTTGTTGAGTGTTTTTTTTTTTGTGTCTAATCTGCATATATATCACCATTGCCCTTGATTTTCTTGACTGTATATCTCTTAAATGTCAACATATACACGTGTGATTTAGTTTACGAAGATTTTTCAATGCCGGGAACCTCGATCAGAGAGTAAAAAAGGCGTACGGTTCACAATGGTGTAAAATTCAAATGGGATATACCGGGCTAGGATTCGAGTTACAGGAACAAGGGCCAAACCAACCACCCAAGAAGGGAATCGTCGAGCGAAAACACTTAACAACCTCCTAGAAGCACCTTTTCTTGATACCAGGCAGTTCTCCATCAATTCGGAATCTGATGCCGTCACTAAACACATTCCTTAAATTGTAGCCATTTGTTGAGTGTTTTTTTTTGTCTAATCCGCATATATATCACCATTGCCCTTGATTTTCTTAATTGTACATCTCTTAAATGTCAACATATACACGTGTGATTTAGTTTACAAAGATTTTTCAATGTCAAGAACCTCGATCAGAGTGTAAAAAAGGCGTATGGTTCACAATGGTGTAAAATTAAAATGGGATATACCGGGCTAGGATTCGAGTTACAGGAACAAGGGCCAAACCAACCACCCAAGAATGGAATCGTCGAGCGAAAACACTTGATAACCTCCTAGAAGCAGCTTTTCTTGCCACCAGACCTTTCTCCATCAATTAGGAATCTGATACCGTCACTAAACACATTCCTTAAATTGTAGCCATTTGTTGAGTGTTTTTTTTGGTGTCTAATCCGCATATATATCACCATTGCCCTTAATTTTCTTGACTGTATATCTCTTAAATGTCAACATATACACGTGTGATTTAGTTTACGAAGATTTTTCAATGCCGAGAACCTCGATCAGAGAGTAAAAAAGGCGTAAGGTTCACAATGGTATAAAATTAAGATGGGATATACCGTGCTAGGATTCGAGTTACAGGAACAAGGGCCAAACCAACCATCCAAGAATGGAATCGCCGAGCGAAAACACTTGATAACCTCCTAGAATCAGCTTTTCTTGCCACCAGACCTTTCTCCATCAATTACGAATCTGATGCCCTCACTAAACAAAATTCTTAAATTGTAGCCATTCGTTGAGTGTTTTTTTTTGTTTCTAATCTGCATATATATCACCATTACCCTTGATTTTCTTGACTGTATATGTCTTAAATGTCAACATATACACGTGTGATTTAGTTCACGAAGATTTTTCAATGCCGAGAACCTCGATCAGAGTGTAAAAAAGGCGTAAGGTTCACAATGGTGTAAAATTAAAATGGGATATACCGGGCTAGGATTCGAGTTATTGGAACAAGGGCCAAACCAACCACCCAAGAATGGAATAGTCGAGCGAAAACACTTAACAACCTCCTAGAAGCAGCTTTTCTTGCCACCAGACCTTTCTCCATCAATTAGGAATCCGATGCCGTCACTAAACACAA